>OZ057408.1:11505298-11712298 GCA_964056735.1 Allodiplogaster pararmata | reverse complement strand
CTTTAGGATGGGCTGAAAAGGTTTTTCTCCAACTGTCAATAATAGGTGAAACTGACAATGAGTACAATACTGCTCTTCATGCAAAATGATTTTCCATGACAAAACAGTTCGAGAGTTGAACTTTGCGAAACTACTCTGACTCAACGCACTAAAACTCAATCACTTTTTTTCAAACTCAAAAATAGTTTCTCATGTCAAAGTCGAAGACGTATCATATCGTTCCCACGTCTTACGGCCTCTTAAGCGTAATTTTTATTTTGTTCTTAGCGAAATAATACAACAACTGACCCTTTTAATAGAGTGCGCCCCTTCTATCTTAAGTAAAGTGCGGTATCCCTTCCCAAGTAAATTGAGCCCCCTTCTCTTCCCCGCCCCTCCTCCCCATAGGTAAAATATGTCTTGATTTTTCAATAGGTCGATCGCTGAACTAGGTTAAAAGTTTCCACTTTTACGAAACTTGACGAAACTGTTGAGGCAGAGTTATGGGTAATGAAACATTCAATCTATGTAGAGGAATGAAGAATTTTTTTCTCAATTTTAGCAGATAAAATTTTGGTGCAATCATTTTAAGTGATGGAGAGAGTCGGTAGGTCGGTCGCCCTAGAAAATTTTCTTGCTATTTGGCATTTCACCTATGCTTTTCCCTAAAAAAAAGAATTGAACCCCCGCCTCTCATCAAGCTAAAGATAACAAAAAAGATCAGGTTGTTTTAAGTCTTGTTAATATAGACCGTGGTTTCGCCGGAAACGCGTACCAATTTAACTGCACTAGCGCTGTTTGTTTTTGTGTGGGCTCTATCTGAAAACAGCAGGCCATTACTAAAGCACGCCGTGCACGCTGTGCACGCACGCTGCACGCTAAATCATTACTAATACACGCCAACGCACGGGAAAATTCTTAACTCCGCCCCATGCGCTTTATTTAGTTTTTTCCTTTTTTTCTGCTTAGGCTTAGGCAAAAGTTTACGCTAACGAGGCCGTATGGCTTAGGCTAACGATACCGTATCAAAAATTAACATAATAGTGCGTCAAACACTCCTTCTCTCTTTCTAGCGCGTTGGCGTGCTTTAGTAATGATTTAGCGTGCAGCGTGCGAACACAGCGAACACGGCGTGCGCGGCGTGCTTTAGTAACAACCAAACAGCAATGAAACGGAGTTTTTTTAATACTTGAAACAAATCGTAGTTTGTAGTTTTATCATGTCATTTTAGGCTGTAGCGAACGGTTCCGTGAAATTTCGCATCATGACATTAAGCATAAAAAGTATTCGAAAAATCCTTTTCTAGCTAATTCACGAAGTGGTTATTGAATACACAATAAACAACAATGTTAAATTTTTCATGCGGTCTCATACCTAAGCCTCACGGTCTCGCTAGCGTAACCTTTGCCTAAGCCTGAGCGAAAAAAAGAATAATATCTCAAAACAACTTAGACAATTTACTGCAAAATGCCGGATGCAAAACATTTTCGGTGCAAAATTTTGGATGCGGAATGTCGTGGTGCGAAATGTGACAGTGCTAAAGGTCGGATAAAAAATGTCGCGATACAAGATGTCGGATGTTTCGAGATGAAGCCGCGGCCCTGAATTAAGTTGTTTGGTTTTAACACAATAAAGTTTTGGAATTGGAAACAAGGTTCGTCTTCGTACAACTCGCTTACTTAATGCTATTGATATCGTTTTGACTTGTTGATTTTCTTCTTCAAAATACAATAGATTTTAGATGAAGGCACCACTTTTTGGAAGAAATGGCAAAACAATGCATCAAGTTACAGGATATCTTGGGTGCACTTGTCTAGTTCGACGTAGGCTCCTCTCCCCTGCATTTTGCTGCACGATGTTGCTCCTATCATTTTCCTCTCCCATTTTCTCCTCTTTCTAATCCCTCTCCCTGTTGTTTTTACATTAACTTGCGCTTATGCTTAGTAATAGTTTACGCTAACGAGGCCGTACGGCTTAGGTTAACGAGGTCGTATAATAAAAAGCAACTCTGCACTGTCTGGCGTCTAGTATGCCCATGACTATATAAGAGCCCCAATTTGCAGCTGACTAAGAATTTATGCACCAAAAACGAATGTTTTGGGGCACAATTTAACTTCGGGGCACGCATTACTCAGGGGGGGTCTTTTCGGTGCGGTCAAAAAATGTTAAAATTTTTTTAATTTTCTTATGCGGTCTCGTTCTCCTAAGCCGTACGGCCTCGTTAGTAAAAACTTTTTCATAAGCCTAAGCGTTTTTTGTAATGTAAAAACAATCTTTGAAAAAATTTTTTAGAAACCCCCCCAAGTAAAGCGCACCCCCCCCCGAAGTAAAAAAGGACCTTTTTTGGAAAGTTAATGTTACGTGAGTGATAGGATTTTGAACTCATGGTGTTTTCAGAAGATTTTTTGATTCCCTTTGATATGATGAACCCGTTTAGAAAGATGAAGAAAGAAGCCGAGAGCTTGCTGACACGGAAACTCGGTCGCGTAAGTTTCTACAAGTTTTCAATTTAATATCATAAGTATCCCATGTCGTTTCTGCATCCGAGCAGTCGATGTTTATCACAAGTACCTCAAAGCATTTCTCCAAACTTAAAACCGAAAGTTTCTCATTTCACATCTAGAAAATATTAACTGACCAGGCTCATTAGCGACCAGAAGAAGTTATCAGAAGACTTGGAATTTTAAGAGTAATTTTTTAACGTGAAAAAGTTTTGAAACTGTTCAAACCGTTCTAGATAAAATTTCGAACGAAAGGGTCACATGTGAATCGAAGTCTTCATGGCAAACACTTGATATTAAGACAATAATCGTCGTGATGGCGGAAAAAAATAAATAAAGAAAAGGCTGAGAGAGAGAGAGAGAGAGAGAGAGATGAATAAAGAAAGATAGAAGCTATTTAGAAAATATTTAAGAAGGATGTGTGTTTAGTCATTATGTATAGTCGTGAATAGTGTTGGAAAGAATAGCATCGAACAGAGTTACGAGAGGGACATTAAGTTTTTCGTGATGGAAGAGCTACAGAAAGAGAGGGAGATATACCAATAGATAACTCTTGTGCTATAGAAAGCACAAGAGTTTGCCAACAATTGCCACTAACCCAGTAGAGTTTTGAAAAATAAGCGATAGGTAGCTTTCGTTTACATTGCATATAGAATTTGATATGTTGGGAATGTAGCAGGGGTTAAAAAGTTACGGGACCAGCTATGTTTGCGGCGAGACTGATCTACATTATCTTCTCCTTCCGTTCTATTTTCTTTTTCTTCTACTTCTCTTTTCACTCTTTTCGCCCTTTTATATCCCTTTTTCAAATCGCTCGGCGCATACAAACATCCCTTAGACCGTTCTCATTTAACGTCAGAAATGTAGCTAAACTAAACCTAACCTAAATCTGACTTCAACTCAAGCATATGTGGTGCTATCTTAATCGCTTCTCACAATGTCTCTCAACAGCTTTATTTGTCGCCCTAGTTAATTGATGAGCCGAAAATTGTTTCAATCATATATTTTCATCGGTACAGTTTAGCTGACAATTCTAGCAGAAGGTTACCCGATTAAAATGTTTGATCCTTGGAGCAGTCTGGCTGTGGCAAAATGTTATTAGGCGTGGCTATTGTGCGAATGGTCCCAAGTAGTACCCTGGGCAGGTCCACACGAACCAAGGGGCTTACAAATTTTGGGTGGGACATCCAATTTTAAAAGATTTATTCTCTCAATTACATCGGATGCCGTTTTCTGTAAATAGAACTTGTTTACTTGGCCACCGGTTGGTCTCTGTTGTTCTCGTCACACATGCTAAAAAGAGGCTCACACCCTATATTGAAAGTGTGATCCACTCTTTTATGCCAGCTAGAACTGTGTTCATTTCAGCGTATTCATATCACATCATGTTCCCACAAAGATAACCATAGGTTTGATGTGAACAGGGTTGGGGTTTTTCTACGCGCCAGTCTATGAGCCATCGAAAAAGGGCTAGTGATATGATTATATTTTAGTGTGTGTTTCTTTATCGAACGCTCTCGTTCTCTTCAAAATCTTTCGTTACTCAGAGTTAGTCTGTTTGATCTTCGTTGTTTCTACAACAGCCTGCAGTTAAATTTTCACTCGTTCTCTCTCCGAAGGGCATAGCTCATCGAACTTGAAATTTCTCCCGTTTTTCCGTTTCCCAAAGAATTTTCAACTGTATAACTGAGCATTTCAAGACCTTTTTCATGGTTAAGATAATGTAACAGAAATTGATTTCTTTAAACACCAAGTGTTCGTAAATCAACAAAATTTCAAATTTTGAGCATCGGCCCAAAAAAATTGTACACGTCCTGGTGAGCCATGCCAAAGGGTTTCGTTCTTTCATAATCTTTTTTAAAAATCTAAACTTCTGGTGCGAGTTTTAAGAAATAGTGTGATCAGTGTCGGTGAGTGGTGGGAAGCCAGAGCTGAAGTGACTTCCTTGCAGTCCTCCCAGGTGGTGGGAAGCTAGAGCTGAATTGACTTCCTTGCAGTCCTCCCAGGTGGTGGGAAGCCAGAGCTGAAGTGACTTCCTTGCAGTCCTCCCAGGTGGTGGGAAGCCAGAGCTGAAGTGACTTCCTTGCAGTCCTCCCAGGTGGTGGGAAGCCAGAGCTGAAGTGACTTCCTTGCAGTCCTCCTAGGTGGTGGGAAGCCAGAGCTGAAGTGACTTCCTTGCAGTCCTCCCAGGTGGTGGGAAGCCAGAGCTGAAGTGACTTCCTTGCAGTCCTCCCAGGTGGTAGGAAGCCAGAGCTGAAGTGACTTCCTTGCAGTCCTCCCAGGTGGTGGGAAGCCAGAGCTGAAGTGACTTCCTTGCAGTCCTCCCAGGTGGTGAGAAGCCAGAGCTGAAGTGACTTCCTTGCAGTCCTCCCAAATGCGACGCTCTTCTCCAGTGGCCCCCTCAGTGATGATACCCGTGTTTGCATCGGTGATAGCAGCAATTTCTTGCATCGCCTTCGCACTCTCTTTCCAACGAGCTCTGGCCGGATTTTCCAGTCAGGTAAGCCGATCATAGATTATCTGAACTTGTCGAACGCTTGCTCGCCAAATGGATCAAGATTAGGGGGCGAAGGAGAAGAGGAGAGATCTATTGTCACATGAAAATGATGTTGCATGGAATAGCACAAAAAGAACAGAGAAGGATAAGCGATATCACGTGGAGTCGAGGTTCGCAATCCCAAAAGGTTTCCCTCGAAAGCACCTATTCGCCAACAGCACTTGAAGAGATAGAGCGAGCGGAATAGGAGCCACTGGAAACGGGCTTGTCACTTCTTCATAAAATATGCTGTAGGGAGGCGAAAAAGGATATACCAAGATTGTTTTTAACCTTCACCTACTTTGTTCATGAAAATCTAAATACATAAGTGGTTATGCGAAGGGTGTGCAGATAAGCGCCTTCGTCTCAGTGGGAAGCTGGCAACTGCGTGTCCTATCCATCTTCCTGGCAGTCTGCAGTTCTCTTCCTACTGTACCTCCTCTTCATTCACCTCACCTCATGTAAAATAGGCTTACTTTCGATAATAGGGACTAGAAGTTATAAGTAGCCTTGAGATGTGGCGTGTTGAGAGCGAAGTAAGAAGGAGTGTTAGGGGTTTAAGCTTAGGCGCAGGGGGAAGGGAAGGAAGAAGGAGTGCTATGGGTTCGAGCTTAGGCGCAGGTGGAAGAGAAGCAAGAAGGAAAGTTACGGATTTGAGCTTAGGCGCAGCGGGAAGAGAAAAAAGAAGGAGTGTTAGGGGTTCGAGCTTAGGCGCAGGTGGAAGAGAAGCAAAAAGGAAGGTTAGGGGTTTGAGCTTAGGCGCAAGTAGAAGAGAAGCAAGAAGGAGAGTTAGGGGTTCGAGCTTAGGGGCAGGTGGAAGAGAAGCAAGAAGGAAGGTTAGGGGTTTGAGCTTAGGCGCAGGGGTAAGATAAGGAAGAAGAAGTGCTCTGGGTTCGAGCTTAGGCGCAGGTGGAAGAGAAGCAAGAAGGAAGGTTACGGATTTGAGCTTAGGCGCAGCGGGAAGAGAAAGAAGAAGGAGTGTTAGGGGTTCGAGCTTAGGCGCAGGTGGAAGATAAGCAAAAAGGAAGGTTATGGGTTTTGAGCTTAGGCGCAAGTGGAAGAGAAGCAAGAAGGAGAGTTAGGGGTTCGAGCTTAGGCGCAGGTGGAAGAGAAGCAAGAAGGAAGGTTAGGGGTTTGAGCTTAGGCGCAAGTGGAAGAGAAGCAAGAAGGAGAGTTAGGGGTTCGAGCTTAGGCGCAGGTGGAAGAGAAGCAAGAAGGAAGGTTACGGGTTCGAGCTTAGGCGCAGGTGGAAGAGAAGCAAGAAGGAAGGTTACGGGTTTGTTCTTAGGCGCAGGGAGAAGGAAGAAGGAGTGTTAGGGGTTCGAGCTTAGGCGCAGGTGGAAGAGAAGCAAGAAGGAAGGTGACGGGTTTGAGCTTAGGCGCAGCGGGAAGAGAAGGAAGAAGGAAGGTTAGGGGGTTAGGCGCAGGTGGAAGAGAAGCAAGAAGGAGTGTTAGGGGTTCAAGCTTAGGCGCAAGTGGAAGAGAAGCAAGAAGGAAGGTTACGGGTTTGAACTTAGGTGCAGGGTTAAGAGAAGGAAGAAGGAGTGTTAGGGGTTCGAGCTTAGGCGCAGGTGGAAGAGAAGCAAGAAGGAAGGTTACGGGTTTGAGCTTAGGCGCAGAGGGAAGAGAAGGAAGAAGGAGTGTTAGGAGTTCGAGCTTAGGCGCAGGTGGAAGAGAAGGAAGATTAGTGGTTTGAGCTTAGGCGCAGGGGGAAGAGAAGCAAGAACTAGTGTTAGGGGTTCGAGCTTAGGCGCAGGTGGAAGAGAAGCAAGAAGGAAGGTTAGGGGTTTGAGCTTAGGCGCAAGGGGAAGAGAAGGAAAAAGGAGTGTTAGGGGTTCGAGCTTAGGCGCAGGTGGAAGAGAAGCAAGAAGGAAGGTTAGGGGTTCGAGCTTAGGCGCAAGTGGAAGAGAAGCAAGAAGGAAGGTTACGGGTTTGAGCTTAGGTGCAGGGGGAAGAGAAGGAAGAAGGAGTGTTAGGGGTTCGAGCTTAGGCGCAGGTGGAAGAGAAGCAAGAAGGAAGGTTACGGGTTTGAGCTTAGGCGCAGGGGAAGAGAAGGAAGAAGGAGTGTTAGGGGTTCGAGCTTAGGCGCAGGTGGAAGAGAAACAAGAAGGAAGGTTAGGGGTTTGAGCTTAGGCGCAGGGGGAAGATGAGCAAGAATAAGTGTTAGGGGTTCAAGCTTAGGCGCAGGTGGAAGAGAAGCAAGAAGGAAGGTTATGTGTTTGAGCTTAGGCGCAGGGGGATCGTACTCATAGTTGTATGAAAAGTTGTTCACGTGACTTCTTAATATTTTTTCTTGTTGAAGATTCAGAATAATCAATTGATATTCCAACCAGTAAGTGTCTTCTTACCATCCGCATGAGGAAGGTGTATATCAAGAAGACTAATATCAAGGGAATGGCGGCCTCTGAGATAGCGTATGATACAATTGGGAGGATGCAGACGATCAGAGCACTTGTATTCCTAGCTTTCTTGGACAGTGCATAGATTTGCGCATAAGTTTTTGACGCAAATCGACTTAGAGAAAATCTTGATTCTGACTCGAATGTTCAACAATAAGCTCTTTCATTTACTTTTTCAGTGCATTACTTCAACAATTGTCTGAATCGTTTCGGCTCATCATTTGTACTCTGTATATCTGCTTTCGGATCACAGGTTCTTTTTTTCTAATCGATAAAATTTTCACGTTAAATACAGTTCAAATTCTTAGTCCCCGCTCGCCTGCACGTCAAGAAAACTATTCTCGAATTTCTTGACGAGTGTAGCTGATTAACTGCATGCTGTGATCCTCCGCCTACTAAGTTTTACATTCTAATTCTGGAATGCTCAAAAAAAGATTGATAGTTATTAAAAAAATCAGTAAATAGCTATAATATGCTCTATACTATACACTGCGTGCTGCCATAATCGTCATTCACAAAATTTCTGAGTAGTCTCACGCAGGCGTTAAATAAGACCGGTCTAAGGCATGTTTCTACGCGCCGAGCGAGTTGAAAAAGGAATGGGGAAGGTTCAAAAGAGTGAAAAGAGAAGTAGAGGAAAAGCAAAATAGAACGGAAGAAGAAGAGTATGTAGATAATTCACGGTGTGAACATGTATGCGCCAACATAGCTGGTCCATTTAACCCCTGGTCTCAAGTGCTGTATTTAGCTGCAACCACCTTTTCGCGCTTATCATCGCATGCCGGGAGGCTATGCGTATCAAATATAATCTGGTGGAACCAGGGGTTTTTTAGTGTGCAAGAAAAAGGTACAGACGTCCGCCAAAAGCGGAAAAAAAAGTCACGTAAGTTTTCTTACGTGAAATTTCCTTATGATGAAAAAAGCAGAGGCCCGCGAAAAAATTTTTTCTGTTTTACATAAGGGTTCCCCCCTTCTGTTCCGGTATCCATGTTGCCACACTTTCAGACATACATATATGAAGAATTATTGATCATGAAAACGCAAAAATACGGTAAAATAGAAATTCTATTCAGCCACTCTCTTTTTTGCTCAGCATTTGGGCTTTGTTGAATACGCTTGTTTGGGACGGTTTTGGAACTTTTTTTTATATTAAAGGTGCTTTTTAGTTTAAGATTTTTAAAAACTTCTCGTGTTTTACATTTTAAAAGACACTTTTATGAAGCAAGTTTTTTTTTAAAAGAACATCATTGTAAATAGCGTATCGAAAAACTATTCTCAAAGCACACCATATATGTTTTTTGTTTCAACAATAATTCTGCATTGTCATGCAAAACTCTTGATTTTTAGAGTGCCTAAAAAAATGTGCTACTGTTAAAAATGGTCGGTTTAAGAGATATTAGTCGATATGATTGCCGTGCTCAACTTCTAATAAACTATCCAAGAGGATTACGAGTGAGTTTGCAGGCACTTCTAAAATGATAAAAGGGGAAAGGTGTCAACTTCCGTATAATCTATTATCATCTTCCTTGACCAAAGTTTCGAAAGATTTTTCCCAATAGCTGGTTCGCGTATTTTGACGCTCAGAATGAACATGAGTCACGATTCATAAGTGATTAGATTGCCGGAAATAAAGGTTTCTAGCATTTAAGGCTCGTCTATGTTGCGTCTTCAAATGTAAAGTGTTTGTATTCTCATGAGCGTTCAACTTAACAGGAAACTTTGTAGTTCCTAATGAATTTCAGTTTTCATACTGAGCGATCTGAAGCAAAGTATTTTGAGATGAGTGAAGAGCGGACTTTGAATATAAATCCAGAAGGTTCCAAGTCTTCGGATTCTGAGCCATCCTTCGAAGTGGGTCCATATTCGAATTTCATCCTTAACTTTCTGAACGATACACGTTTACATTCAACAGTATACCTATGAATCGAATTCTTTGTATGAAAGTATATCTTTATGGGGTGAATCCTCTAAGTCTAAGTTTTTAACAATCTTGCGCGAATTGATGTTACTAAGAGGAGGTGAAACATCGCTGGCGCATCTCTGCCAAAAATCTCTAAATCACGCAACTGTCCCGCTTTTTTGTTTGCCTATGAATGTAGAACTTGGCAAAACAACGTCATGCAATTCTAGTCTCCATTCAACGGCTAAAGAGCAGGTAAACACCGTCAATGAAAAGTGTCCGTATTATCAACTGTCGGATGAGCGGATCGTTTTCGAAGGCAAATGGCTGCGGACTAAACAGATCGCATTCCAAACAAGCAATGGGCAAAAAGGGGTCGGTCGGTCTCTTTCTTTTTCTCGATGTTCACTGATGTGATGCACAACTATTCATGGCCTGGTAGTAACTTGTTCACGCGAAATTATTTTTTTCGAGACTAGAGGGTCTTGAAACCGGAGTATAAAAAGACCGCTACAAATTTGAGTGAAAAACTAAGGGGAGAGAATGAGATGAAGAAATGATGAAATGAGAAGACACGTAAAAAGATACGACAAGAAGACAGTTAGAAACGGATAAACACTGGAAGAAAACGAATGAAGCAGAACTAGAAGAGGAAGCAGGACAATCATAGAAAGAGAATGAAACAGAGAGGAAAACATGCAGAACTAGAGAAAAAAAACCAAATATGAAAATTATGCGAACAAGGAAGGTGGTTCAAACCCAATGAGACTAACTACTTGTTCAACTATCATAAAATATGCTTTTGATACATCTGAATGGCAGATTTGGGAGTCATCCCATAGGGTCACCAAACCCAGAGGAGCCGATGTGGATGGCGTTGATATCATTGCCATCCTGAGGAAAGAAGAGAAAGAGGTTAGTTGTTTAAAGAGCGAAAGAGAAAGAGCGAGAGATGAAAGGAGAAAGAGATAGGCGAAGCGAAAGAGAAATAGAGAATGATAAAGACAGAGAGATGAAATAAATCAGCTCTGTATTTGTCACACAAAGTACTATCTTCCGTAAAGAGCGTAGTATGAGTGCCTTCTTTATGTTAACAATTCGATATATTCGCAGTCAATTGGATAAAGTTAAGACAGCGATGATGAAAGTATTGATTTTCTTATTTGAGTACTTCATATTCGTCAAACAGTACCGCATTCCAATGCGCGGTTGGTCTCTGGAGTTCCCCGCTGGTTGGTAATTTGTTTCCCTCAAGCGTTAGAACTTTGACTCAAAAGCATTGATTAGGGAGCTGCCGCACGTTCAGTCTGAAACTACGATCTAAACTACGAGTGGTACGAAAGTGCGAACAATATTGCACAAATTTGGAGAACTAGAGATTTCATATGTCAGCCTGTTTTTGTTTCGAATAGTGTACGATATGTTAACAGTCAAAAAAATTAGCTTTTGGTTTTTCAGTTTGTTTTGTCTTTGTCTTTCTACTAAGTTTTGACTCATAGAGCGTTGAAAAAAGAATCCCCTCAGTGAAAAAAATTGGAGGAAAAAATTATCAAGAATGAAGCATTCAAGGTTTGGTCGACGCCAATGAAACAGTTGAAGAGGCTGCGATGCGGGAATTGAAAGAGGAAACGGGATACACTGGCGGGAAAGTTTTGCATAAGTAAGACGGAGAGGAATTCACCGGTAGGAGAGTATTACAAACATAAGTTATCAAGAAATATAGTGGGAGGAGTCTTCGAGTCGGTGGGACATACTGGCAGGAGCAGGTTTTAGCAGTAGATGGACATATCTTGTTTTCACACTTTAATTTAGGATTTGATGGCAGTGAGGAAGAGGACCGATGAATACCAATCAATCATTCCAGAAGTAGAGGAGTCCAAGGACTGGATCCGGGACTCACTGATGACTCCATCCAATTCGTAACCATCGAAGTGGACGGTGATGCAGACGTCAATCTATCACCAAAACAACGACTGGAAGGAACTGAAGTGATCCTTTATCAGTTGCAACCTTCTTCGATAGGGATCCTTTGCATATTGAGTAGTGAAATTGAGGTCATCTATTGGTAAGTTGAGGTCATAGATGTTGTGAACTTGTTATAGTTGTTTTTGCCGGCGATCGTCCGATTTGTAGATTCTCCGTTTTTAAGAGGGCGATTATGTCTCATTGAAAAATTTTCCCCGTTTTTCGGAGCGAAAAAGCGTCCAGGAAAATGTTGATAATATTTGTATTTCATTTCATGCGTAGCTTTAATGAATCCGACATTGTCATGAAGCACCGTTTCGTAGTAATAGTTCTTTAAAGTAGATTACCTTCTAAGCGTCGTTCCAATTGGAAGCTGTTGATTCTCCCCTCATGTATTCAGAGTCATAGAACTACTAGGGCTCGATGTTGTGAATTTGAGATTACTGATGTTGGAAGGTTAAGGTAATCGAAGTTGTACTCGTCGAATGCGAAAAGGTTCTGGAATACATGAAAGAAGTGAGTCATTTGTGTTTCTCCTGTTAACTTGTTATTTTAAAAATAATTTTTTTCGTTCTTCTTGAGCATTAGAGGGCACACAGAAGAAATCTGGTTGCAGGTGGAGAAGTCGATTCACATCGAGGCGATGTTATACTCTTTTGTCATCGGCCTCTCCTTGGGCAAGGGATTGGTGTAGAGAGGAAAGAGGATTCAGAGCTACGTGATCCTTTTGAAGCATTCCTGAGCTTCCAAAGCTCTATTTTCTGGAGAAAAAAATTGTTTTAGACAGTTTATCAACACAATCGTTCCCAAAAATGTTAATTAAGAAGACCGTATAAGTATGTGTTTTTGCCAACGAAAAGCTGAACTCAAAATCTTTTTTGTTGTAAAATACGAGAAGCTCAGTTACTTTCTCTTATTTAAGATTCATTTTGTTATCAGAAAGTCGATACTTTTGGGCAGTTGTATAATGGCGAATGATTGAATAATTACTAGATATAAAAAGTTTACTATTCTTCTTTCAGTTCGCTGCACAAATCGAAGTTAAAAGTTATAAAATCTTTAAGTGAAACATCTTGAACTCATTGTCGAAACAAAAACTTCATCATCTGAAGGATTCAGCTTTTAGATGTCTCTTTTCTGCGTGTCAATCTATCGGCGTAAACAACAAAGGAAACCCTGATAGATACATTTCAACGTGGATAGCCAAGTGGATAAAGTATTGAACCATCTCATGATAAAATTTTTATCTTGAGCGCGCATCGTTGGTCAACTGCACTTTTCGAAAAAGTTTTTTTTCGATTAAGGGTCTAGAATAAGGAGAAGCCAAAGGTTCTTTATAGTCTCCACCTCATATTGTCCGATCTCTCTCCCTTATTCAGGTAATTTTCAATTTTTCGTTCGCTTACCTTTCATTTTAGTTTTTTTTCGTAGTCAAGTTTTCTGAGCCTTCATTAACAAGTTAGTTAGTCATCTTCAGCATTCGTCTTTTTTAGTGTTAGGACCATAATTATTTGACTATTAAGTTAATGATATTACCTTTATCTCAAAAGTTCAATTAGAACATAGTTATCACGAACATAATGGAGACCATGTATGAACAAAGATAGCCAATAGAAAAAATTCAATTCTTAAATGGGACTAAAATAATTTACCTTTAAAAATTGAACTTTCTAGAAAATACATTTCAAAATCAACCAAAAACGAGGCATACTGGGCTTGAAGAGAAGTAGGTAAGAGGGATTAAAATACTTAACTCATTTCAAAGTTCTTAGGAATTTTGCGGAGGCAAACAGAACCCGAATTTTATTCCATTGGCTAATTGCTGTCCTTGAAATGTGTAGTAAATATTGATTAGCTGATGAATACATTTATCGACTTGAATGGAAATAATTCGAAACCTACTTCAACATTGTGTCCATTCTAAATAAACGGAGATGGTCGACTCTCTTCTGTTACAATGACTACTGCTCGTCTTTACTTGTTGGCTCTTCATTCACAAGCCTCAGAATAAACTAATCACAGGACTTTTTGGAAATGTGAGGTTGCGATACCAAAGAATCGACCGAAATTGATCACAGCAGCGCCAAAGTTGCAGTCTCCATTACTCTCTCAAAGTTGTCCCCAATTTAATGTTATCTGTTTGTCAACGACATGAAAGCCTCATTGTATGATCTATTCAAGTGATGACCTAGTAAAAAGTTATGCTTTGGTGTAATAGGGAATTTGGATTAACTATGTTCTGAAAAAAAAGAATTTCCTCTCCCGTGCATTGTATAACTTTACGAAATTCATCCTATTACGTAATAATTTTCCCACATGATTCCTAATCACTCTTTTATAATACAATAATACTTTGCATTAAACGATTAAACGTTTTGTTCGAATGGCAAGAGTTACATACCAGCTACAATCAGCAGCTGTGAGCACATTTTTTTCAATCGTTCAATTTGAGAAGGCATAGTATATAAAATTCTTTGGCACAAGTTTATTTGGGGGGGGGGCTCCGCTTCACTTGGGGGACTCTTTTCGGTGCGTTCAAAAAAATATTTTTTTAAATACAAAAAATGTAAATTTTATTATACTGTTTCGTTCGCCTAAGCCGTACGGGCTCGTTAGCGTAAACTTTTTCTTAAGCCTAAGCGTTTTTTAATGTAAAAATAATCTTTAGAAAGTTATCTTTAAAAAGCCTCCCCCCCAAGTGAAGCGGAGCTCCCCCCCCAAGGGAAGCGCCCCCCCCCCCGAGTAAATAAGAACCAATTCTTTTTTCTCTCCTTTCCGATTTCTAGGTTTCGTGACTCAGGAGTCGAGCAGGACTTGGGCACTATATTGGAACCAAAACCAACTCTCTCGCCTCGACATAATCCTGAAGTTTACGCTCTCGAATTTCTTTAATGGACTCTAAAATTGCATGCAAGAATGCTAGTAGCAATGTCACTTATCAAAAGATACGCAAAAATTTAGAGGTAGGCTTTCTCAACAAAAAAAAATTAAAAATGCATGCGATTATGAAAACAGCAAACATCAATATAATTAATGTTTTCAGAGTATTTATTCGAAAGACATGGGGTTACACATTTTCCATAATTTAACAACAACAAAAACTGCTCGTAGGTTTGTTCAATACGGTTGAACTAGAAATCGTTATCGTGTGATTGCTTCGAACAATTAAATTGATTCAATTGAATCATTCATTTGAGGAATTGGATGAGTCACTGTTTGAACCACTTAATTCTAAGTAATAACCATAATGAACTAGAAGCAACCACTTAATTCTAAGTACTAACCATAATGAACTAGAAGCAACCACTTAATTCTAAGTAATAACCATAATGAACTAGAAGCAACCACTAAATTCTAAGTAATAACCATAATTAACTAGAAGCAACCCCTTAATTCTAAGTAATAACCAGAAGCATTAGAACCGTTTAAACTTTGAGTAGATCTCGCTCGGAGTCACAAGCGATCTATCACACAAATAGTTTGTTTCAGCAGTAAAATTTCTCAAGGTTGATTTCTTCAGGATCCACTTCTCGCTGAAAATTGAAAAGTTTTCAATTTCACTCGCGTAGAAGTGGCTGTCGTAGTAGTTGGCGTTGGCCAAGAGGAGGTTGATCACCTGGAAAGGACACTGAAGATTATTACCTGATCCTGTGATTCCTTTCCTGTTTCCTTCGAAAGAATTCTACGGTGGGGTATGATCGATCAACTCTATAAGTTACTTTTGAAGTGTTTTCTTTAGTGCTAAACAACAATGTATGAATAATAATGTATTCATCAACCTTAAGAGACTATTCGAGTTTAGATATAAAACTTATAGTTTTTGCAGAGTCTAGTCAAAATTGAAATGCAGTCTAGTGAAAAAAAGAAACTGATTGATCATAGCGATGACAGCGGCCATCGTGTACTGTGAAGAGATCGCTCATGTCAAAGTCGCATGACAAGGAAGCGTCATCAGGACCCATACACTGCTTTTCCAGGGCACACAGAACGAACCTTCAACAGTAGCTTGCGGAAACGATTTATTCTGAGGGTTTTTTACTTTTGAAAAAGTTTTCTTATAAAAACCGCGAACTTGGATATTTAAAGGTTAAGGTTTTTCACCCGAAAAGTTCGAAATTACACTTAACGTGTATAGGATCGAAAAAGGTGATTAGCTCATTCATGAAGTAAGCCAAGTTACCACTGATGAAAGGCGAGTTGAATAGCAAAGCGAGCAGCTATGTATAGAGTTTTCTCATTATAAATTAGCACGTGGAATCGACACTATTCTTCTTGAGGTTACAAGAATTCGGAGCAAGAAGATTTGCGTGTAGAAAACATTGATATACATATGCTAAAAGTGATAGATTATGAGTATGGCGGTAAATATCTAAATCAACACAAGCTCAGTTACAAAGTTTGATGGCGATGACATCAGCTTGAGAAAAATAAGACTTCTTTAACTATTACCGGTATTAAGAAAAGCTGGAGAAAATTGTGCAGAATGTCATTGAGAGGTTACTACTTAAATTCAATATATCTGTGACCTCATAAAGTGGATCGAAATATCGATAAAAAAATTTTGACGACTTTTGAGTTCATGAAAATTCAGACCGATTCAATAAATTTTTTTTTTGTTGAAAAAAGTGCTATATGCAAGGCTCACTTTTCAATTCAATTAAATTCTTTATTCCAGTTGTTCAAGTAACGTATGAACGTGCATGACAAAGGATGACTGACACAGTGTGTTTCAGTATTTAAAATAATGATACAGATATTCGCAGAGAAAATTACAGGCTCTCTTTTCTGGCTCTCTTAGTCAACCAAACCATCGGGTTTGAAATTTCTGCATGAGCTTGAATAACTTGACAGCCATGTCCACTGTTCAACGTAGATCCTTGAAGAAGTTAACTTTGAAGAAGTTAACTTTGAAGAAGCTAACTTTGAAGAAGTTAACTTTGAAGAAGCTAACTTTGAAGAAGTTAACTTTGAAGAAGCTAACTTTGAAGAAGTTAACTTTGAAGAAGCTAACTTTGAAGAAGTTAACTTTGAAGAAGCTAACTTTGAAGAAGTTAACTTTGAAGAAGCTAACTTTGACGAAGCTAACTTTCCCATCCCGAAAATTTTGACGTTTTGAAGCCTTTTTGGTCCCAGATCTTCATGGTTCAACCCGCTATAGAATTGCGCTTGTGGCCATTTTAGAGTACCATTCCGTCGAGCAAAACGTCCAGTGGTTATTGTTGAAGTGGACTGCGTGATTCATCCATCGCCTTTCTGACTTTAATAAGATTCTGATGACTAATCAAACTCCTTATCCAGGGGTCCTCCGAAGATATCTTGTGCAGTAAAGGGACTGCACAAGATGCTCTTTACATTACCATCTTTAGGACTGTCCGTTCCTTTTCTTGAACGAGATTAGTTCTCGATGTCACCTACCCATATATCATTGCTGATAGGAATCATTTGGGTATGAACGTTTGGCCATTTACTGATATGAATATCATGATAATGGCTGGGAAGAGCCAAGCATTTTCTACGGCATTTGCTGATCTTGTCGCTAAAATGGTTTGCCATAATATGGACTGTCCAAGATAGACATGCATATGGTCTGGAGGTGAAATGGCTCAGACAAATTCCTTTTTATCCATTTTGTACTTATTTTAATTTCAACATTACCTTCGCCTCTCACATCGCGATTAATTTTTCTCCGAACTTACACACACGTGCAGACAGACTTTTTCCATTTCTTTGCTCCAAAATTAATAATCTTGAATTTCGATACTAAAATTTGAGCCCTCTGTGTTAAAAAGATTATGAAAGCAATAAAGAACATGAAAGGGAAAATAAGAGAAGATGGATTAAAAAAACATTCGAGTCAAGCAGAACCTTACTACACTCCCGAACATTCTCCTGGAAAATCATCTCATCAAATCCGTCTTCCAAAGGCTGCGGCGCGCTCTCTCTTGTCTTGAAGGGAAACCTCCTCCACGGCTGCTCTCTCTTGTCTCAAAGGGAAACCTCCTCCACGGCCGCTCTCTCTTGTCTCGAAGGGAAACCTCCTCCACGGCCGCTCTCTCTTGTCTCGAACGGAAACCTACTCCACGGCCGCTCTCTCTTGTCTCGAAGGGAAACCTCCTCCACGACCGCTCTCTCTTGTCTCGAAGGGAAACCTCCTCCACGACCGCTCTCTCTTGTCTCGAAGGGAAACCTCCTCCACGGCCGCTCTCTCTTGTCTCGAAGGGAAACCTCCTCCACGACCGCTCTCTCTTGTCTCGAAGGGAAACCTCCTCCACGGCCGCTCTCTCTTGTCTCGAAGGGAAACCTCCTCCACCTCTCTCTTGCCTCGAAGGGAAACCTCCTCCACCTCTCTCTTGTCTCGAAGGGAAACCTCCTCCACGACCGCTCTCTCTTGTCTCGAAGGGAAACCTCCTCCACCTCTCTCTTGTCTCGAACGGAAACCTACTCCACGACCGCTCTCTCTTGTCTCGAAGGGAAACATCCTCCACGACCGCTCTCTCTCTTGTCTCGAAGGGAAACCTCCTCCACGGCCGCTCTCTCTTGCCTCGAAAGGAAACCTCCTCCACGACCGCTCTCTCTTGTCTCGAAGGGAAACCTCCTCCACGGCCGCTCTCTCTTGTCTCGAAGGGAAACATCCTCCACGACCGCTCTCTCTTGTCTCGAAGGGAAACCTCCTCCACCTCTCTCTTGTCTCGAAGGGAAACCTCCTCCACGACCGCTCTCTC
The DNA here is from genome assembly GCA_964056735.1 of Allodiplogaster pararmata. NCBI lineage: Eukaryota > Metazoa > Nematoda > Chromadorea > Rhabditida > Diplogasteridae > Allodiplogaster > Allodiplogaster pararmata. The sequence goes on along the minus strand of OZ057408.1, from coordinate 11,694,296 downwards.
TTGTCTCGAAGGGAAACATCCTCCACGACCGCTCTCTCTTGTCTCGAAGGGAAACATCCTCCACGACCGCTCTCTCTTGTCTCGAACGGAAACCTACTCCACGACCGCTCTCTCTTGTCTCGAACGGAAACCTACTTCACGGCCGCTCTCTCTTGTCTCGAAGGGAAACCTCCTCCACGACCGCTCTCTCTTGTCTCGAAGGGAAACCTCCTCCACGGCCGCTCTCTCTTGTCTCGAAGGGAAACCTCCTCCACGACCGCTCTCTCTTGTCTCGAAGGGAAACCTCCTCCACGGCCGTTCTCTCTTGTCTCGAAGGGAAACCTCCTCCACCTCTCTCTTGTCTCGAAGGGAAACCTCCTCCACCTCTCTCTTGTCTCGAAGGGAAACCTCCTCCACGACCACTCTCTCTTGTCTCGAAGGGAAACCTCCTCCACCTCTCTCTTGTCTCGAACGGAAACCTACTCCACGACCGCTCTCTCTTGTCTCGAAGGGAAACATCCTCCACGACCGCTCTCTCTTGTCTCGAAGGGAAACCTCCTCCACGACCGCTCTCTCTTGCCTCGAAAGGAAACCTCCTCCACGACCGCTCTCTCTTGTCTCGAAGGGAAACCTCCTCCACGGCCGCTCTCTCTTGTCTCGAAGGGAAACCTCCTCCACCTCTCTCTTGTCTCGAAGGGAAACCTCCTCCACCTCTCTCTTGTCTCGAAGGGAAACCTCCTCCACGACCGCTCTCTCTTGTCTCGAAGGGAAACCTCCTCCACCTCTCTCTTGTCTCGAACGGAAACCTACTCCACGGCCGCTCTCTCTTGTCTCGAAGGGAAACCTCCTCCACGACCGCTCTCTCTTGTCTCGAAGGGAAACCTCCTCCACGGCCGCTCTCTCTTGCCTCGAAAGGAAACCTCCTCCACGACCGCTCTCTCTTGTCTCGAAGGGAAACCTTCTCCACGGCCGCTCTCTCTTGTCTCGAAGGGAAACCTCCTCCACCTCTCTCTTGTCTCGAAGGGAAACCTCCTCCACCTCTCTCTTGTCTCGAAGGGAAACCTCCTCCACGACCGCTCTCTCTTGTCTCGAAGGGAAACCTCCTCCACCTCTCTCTTGTCTCGAACGGAAACCTACTCCACGGCCGCTCTCTCTTGTCTCGAAGGGAAACCTCCTCCACGACCGCTCTCTCTTGTCTCGAAGGGAAACCTCCTCCACGGCCGCTCTCTCTTGTCTCGAAGGGAAACCTCCTCCAAGACCGCTCTCTCTTGTCTCGAAGGGAAACCTCCTCCACGGCCGCTCTCTCTTGTCTCGAAGGGAAACCTTCTCCACGGCCGCTCTCTCTTGTCTCGAAGGGAAACCTCCTCCACCTCTCTCTTGTCTCGAAGGGAAACCTCCTCCACCTCTCTCTTGTCTCGAAGGGAAACCTCCTCCACGGCCGCTCTCTCTTGTCTCGAAGGGAAACCTCCTCCACCTCTCTCTTGTCTCGAAGGGAAACCTCCTCCACCTCTCTCTTGTCTCGAAGGGAAACCTCCTCCACGGCCGCTCTCTCTTGTCTCGAAGGGAAACATCCTCCACGACCGCTCTCTCTTGTCTCGAAGGGAAACCTCCTCCACGACCGCTCTCTCTTGCCTCGAAAGGAAACCTCCTCCACGACCGCTCTCTCTTGTCTCGAAGGGAAACCTCCTCCACGGCCGCTCTCTCTTGTCTCGAAGGGAAACCTCCTCCACCTCTCTCTTGTCTCGAAGGGAAACCTCCTCCACCTCTCTCTTGTCTCGAAGGGAAACCTCCTCCACGACCGCTCTCTCTTGTCTTGAAGGGAAACCTCCTCCACCTCTCTCTTGTCTCGAACGGAAACCTACTCCACGGCCGCTCTCTCTTGTCTCGAAGGGAAACCCCCTCCACGACCGCTCTCTCTTGTCTCGAAGGGAAACCTCCTCCACGGCCGCTCTCTCTTGCCTCGAAAGGAAACCTCCTCCACGACCGCTCTCTCTTGTCTCGAAGGGAAACCTTCTCCACGGCCGCTCTCTCTTGTCTCGAAGGGAAACCTCCTCCACCTCTCTCTTGTCTCGAAGGGAAACCTCCTCCATCTCTCTCTTGTCTCGAAGGGAAACCTCCTCCACGACCGCTCTCTCTTGTCTCGAAGGGAAACCTCCTCCACCTCTCTCTTGTCTCGAAGGGAAACCTCCTCCATCTCTCTCTTGTCTCGAAGGGAAACCTCCTCCACGACCGCTCTCTCTTGTCTCGAAGGGAAACCTCCTCCACGGCCGCTCTCTCTTGTCTCGAAGGGAAACCTCCTCCACGACCGCTCTCTCTTGTCTCGAAGGGAAACCTCCTCCACGGCCGCTCTCTCTTGTCTCGAAGGGAAACCTCCTCCACCTCTCTCTTGTCTCGAAGGGAAACCTCCTCCACCTCTCTCTTGTCTCGAAGGGAAACCTCCTCCACGGCCGAAGTCAGATTATGTTTGCGACAGCTGCGAAGCTTTTTTTCGTTGGAAAAATCAAATCTCTACAACTCTTGTAAGATAAGTGCATGACTGAGAGTTTTTTCCCAATTGAAGAAGATTCCTCAGCGAAGTCAACTTGAACAACTTCTCAATTATTCAGTTCGAAGACAGGTTAGGACATAATAAATATATTCAAAACACTGCGCAGACTCAAAATATTCCGGAATGGGTCAATCTAGCTGTCTCGTTTTTAGAAGTAGCAAACAAGTTATCAGGAGAGAAATTTGTAAATTTTGTTGTCTTGACCTTTTACGTTAACTAGTCACTCATCTGTTCCCATAAATTTTTATGACTGTTTTAAGAGCAGTTCGACTTTCTTGAACCTTCCGCTTCAAAACATATTCTGAATGTATGTGTTTTAGGCTCTAACTGATACGTCGGAAAGCCAGGAATTGACTTGGCGGAGTTCTAAACGCTATGGTGGTTAGCGCTACAAGACATTCATCAAAAAAACTAACTTTACTATTTCATTACTGTTTCTTTCCGTCACGTAATTGATTCTCTAACGTAAAAATCATAACTTTTCCTATCTATCTTACAAATTATCGCTCGATTAACTAGCATGAGTAAAATTCTAAAAACCCGGAAAATATATGCGTGTGCTGACTGATAAGCGATAAGCTGTGAGTAAAAAAATATCAGAATAGTTTCTCTAATAGCATTTAAACACTAACTCATATGGTGATCAAAGGCTTTCCAAAGTAGATTCGAACATTCTAATTTTCGAAAACTCGTTATTGTCCCTGAAGCTTTCAAAAGAAACGAGAACGTCTAAAAAATTTATCCGCCTAAGTTCAAATGTTTTGAGAGTGTGGTTGCCCTAACGTCCTTTGAAGTATCGGTCGCACCTCACTAGATCGTAGAAGCTGTTTATCTTTCACTCGCGAAAGACTATTGAGGTGTCGAGAAACCAAAGAGAGTCCGTCTCGCGGAGAATTTCCTCAACTTCACTAACTCAAAAAATGTCTTCTGGTGAATATAAAAACTTTTTTTTAGAAAAAATAGAAAAAATCGCTATTTGAGCGGGGAATTCTCGACTAATGAGCTATTTTCAAGAGGCTATAAAAGAGCTGTTTTGAAAGGCTATGAAGAGACAACTTCTAATTATTATAGTCTCAAATGCTCAGATAACGGTCGTCTTTCAAATTTTACAACAGTACTGTGACCTATGCTCAAGATGTGGACATAGATGTACAAAAATGCAGTTTTCTAACCCTTTTCTAAATGGCAGAAAGTCATGCATTTAGCATGACTTTACTGCCATTAAGTAATACTGTACTGTCTAATTGTGTTTTGATTTGTTTCTGTCTCTATCTATATCTTTTTCTTTTTTCCCCTGATTCTCTCCATTTCTCTTTTTATATTTCGCTTTTACTGTCAACTCGAAATACCCAAATTATAAATCTTTTAAAATTAGTCTTCAGTGGCATGTTAAGATCAGAAAACCGAAAGGTGGGTGCTCAAATCGAAATTGAACCCGGAAACACCTGGGTAGCCAGATTTTGAAACCAATTTTTTTCATTTTGATCCCAAGTTTTCCAAAGATTTTTCGAACGCTTAGTCAAAAGTTTGAGGGAAGATGTGAGAATTCGTCGTAAGTAACACTCTTCCTACCCATCCTCTTACTTTTCTCATTCTTCAATCGTATGTTCCAATCACTGCGCTCTCTCATTCTCGTCATATGGAGCGTTGAATTAAAAATAAACTTCTGGCAAAAAATAAATCTTTGAAAGACAGCGCTAATTGTAAGTTTGTAAGCTCCGCTCTCAAAAAGACTCGCAAAGTTTGAGACCGTGATATCAAAATTGTATTCGTCTTCGTCTTCTTAACGTCTCTGCATTTCTGCTCCAAATACATCAAAAATACAGAAAAAAGAGTTGCTTTTGCGTAAAATTATGCAATTTTATTGAAGAAGGCAATGTATAAAAAACTGTAAGATTCCTGGTGTAGTTGTAAAAAGATAAGGTATGAGAAGAGAAAGTTAAACTTGCCTGGTGCAGTTGCAGAGTAGATGCCATGCCCAGTGTAGGCTTGCAGTAGATACGCAGACTCAAGTTTTTAACTTTTTAGATAAACCACTTTTTGGCACTAACGATTGGGACTATTAAGAGATGGCGAGTCAGAGGTCATCAACGGGTGAGGTCTATAGAGAACGAGCGAACAAAAGTTAAAAGTTAAAGGAAGTGCTGGAAGAATCTCCATCGCACGGAAAAAAACTAGTGAACCGAGCGCGATCGAACCTAGTCATGTCTTTATTTACCTGAAGCAAGTGCGTTACCATAACACCACGGTGATCCATTGCTATTCCGGGCAAAAGTGCTATATGCAAGGCAAAAGTGCTATATGCACCTTCGTTGTCTATTACGAATAGAAGATCCATTCAATCATGGAATTCTTGCTTCACTAGTAACACAACAATTTTTTAGGAGTGTACGACTTCATTCCAACCAATTTCACAGAGAAGATGTATTCTCATCCCCGCCCCTCCTCCCGGAGGAGGGGCGGGGATGAGAAGGGGGCTCAATTCACTTGGGAAGGGATACCGCACTTTACTTAAGATAGAAGGGGCGCACTCTATTAAAAGGGTCAGTTGTTTTTCACTGTATTTTTTTCGCTGTACCCAAAATAAAATTACGCCTACGAAGCCGTAAGACGTGGGAACGATACAATGCTTCTGTGCTTCTCCCCACAAGAATTTGGAGAGTCTGAAGCGCACCCTACAGAAGGCGTGGTATGATCTTGACGTCGCTTACCGGTCCACCACGGTGAGTGCCTTCCACAAGCGACTCCGCGCCTGTGTCAAGGAGAAGGGAGGGCTGTTCGAAATTTGGAAGTGCAGTTATATTTCAAACAATTTGAATAAACTATAATAAAAATTTTCTTTATTCGCTCCACCCGTTAAGTTTTTATCGGAAAAATAATGTCCACCTGTACTTTGCCCGCACATTGTATATAAATTACCGCAGTTCATTTTCATTTTCACGGCGATTCGTGATGAGACATTGGAGCGTTCAACAAGAACACTTAGCAGAGATTACGTTGAGAAAATGAAAACTTGAATTCTAATGCTCCATCAGTCTCGCAGCTCGTGGGTTACGTTTTATGTTCTTTTGTTGCAGCGAAAAAAGCAGTTGTCTTTTTTACTGATTGTCCTTCACGTCAGAGTGGTTCAGCTCCGCTCTCAAAAAGACTCGCAAAGTTTGAGACCGTGATATCAAAATTGTATTCGTCTTCGTCTTCTTAACGTCTCTGCATTTCTGCTCCAAATACATCAAAAATACAGAAAAAAGAGTTGCTTTTGCGTAAAATTATGCAATTTTATTGAAGAAGGCAATGTATAAAAAACTGTAAGATTCCTGGTGTAGTTGTAAAAAGATAAGGTATGAGAAGAGAAAGTTAAACTTGCCTGGTGCAGTTGCAGAGTAGATGCCATGCCCAGTGTAGGCTTGCAGTAGATACGCAGACTCAAGTTTTTAACTTTTTAGATAAACCACTTTTTGGCACTAACGATTGGGACTATTAAGAGATGGCGAGTCAGAGGTCATCAACGGGTGAGGTCTATAGAGAACGAGCGAACAAAAGTTAAAAGTTAAAGGAAGTGCTGGAAGAATCTCCATCGCACGGAAAAAAACTAGTGAACCGAGCGCGATCGAACCTAGTCATGTCTTTATTTACCTGAAGCAAGTGCGTTACCATAACACCACGGTGATCCATTGCTATTCCGGGCAAAAGTGCTATATGCAAGGCAAAAGTGCTATATGCACCTTCGTTGTCTATTACGAATAGAAGATCCATTCAATCATGGAATTCTTGCTTCACTAGTAACACAACAATTTTTTAGGAGTGTACGACTTCATTCCAACCAATTTCACAGAGAAGATGTGTTCTCATCCCCGCCCCTCCTCCCGGAGGAGGGGCGGGGATGAGAAGGGGGCTCAATTCACTTGGGAAGGGATACCGCACTTTACTTAAGATAGAAGGGGCGCACTCTATTAAAAGGGTCAGTTGTTTTTCACTGTATTTTTTTCGCTGTACCCAAAATAAAATTACGCCTACGAAGCCGTAAGACGTGGGAACGATACAATGCTTCTGTGCTTCTCCCCACAAGAATTTGGAGAGTCTGAAGCGCACCCTACAGAAGGTGTGGTATGATCTTGACGTCGCTTACCGGTCCACCACGGTGAGTGCCTTCCACAAGCGACTCCGCGCCTGTGTCAAGGAGAAGGGAGGGCTGTTCGAAATTTGGAAGTGCAGTTATATTTCAAACAATTTGAATAAACTATAATAAAAATTTTCTTTATTCGCTCCACCCGTTAAGTTTTTATCGGAAAAATAATGTCCACCTGTACTTTGCCCGCACATTGTATATAAATTACCGCAGTTCATTTTCATTTTCACGGCGATTCGTGATGAGACATTGGAGCGTTCAACAAGAACACTTAGCAGAGATTACGTTGAGAAAATGAAAACTTGAATTCTAATGCTCCATCAGTCTCGCAGCTCGTGGGTTACGTTTTATGTTCTTTTGTTGCAGCGAAAAAAGCAGTTGTCTTTTTTACTGATTGTCCTTCACGTCAGAGTGGTTCAGCCCGCTCTCAAAAAGACTCGCAAAGTTTGAGACCGTGATATCAAAATTGTATTCGTCTTCGTCTTCTTAACGTCTCTGCATTTCTGCTCCAAATACATCAAAAATACAGAAAAAAGAGTTGCTTTTGCGTAAAATTATGCAATTTTATTGAAGAAGGCAATGTATAAAAAACTGTAAGATTCCTGGTGTAGTTGTAAAAAGATAAGGTATGAGAAGAGAAAGTTAAACTTGCCTGGTGCAGTTGCAGAGTAGATGCCATGCCCAGTGTAGGCTTGCAGTAGATACGCAGACTCAAGTTTTTAACTTTTTAGATAAACCACTTTTTGGCACTAACGATTGGGACTATTAAGAGATGGCGATTCAGAGGTCATCAACGGGTGAGGTCTATAGAGAACGAGCGAACAAAAGTTAAAAGTTAAAGGAAGTGCTGGAAGAATCTCCATCGCACGGAAAAAAACTAGTGAACCGAGCGCGATCGAACCTAGTCATGTCTTTATTTACCTGAAGCAAGTGCGTTACCATAACATCACGGTGATCCATTGCTATTCCGGGCAAAAGTGCTATATGCAAGGCAAAAGTGCTATATGCACCTTCGTTGTCTATTACGAATAGAAGATCCATTCAATCATGGAATTCTTGCTTCACTAGTAACACAACAATTTTTTAGGAGTGTACGACTTCATTCCAACCAATTTCACAGAGAAGATGTATGAATCAAGTCTCTCATACATCGCGGACGACTATGTCACCAACATTCTAAAATGGTAATAGTTTGAAAATATTTTGAAACTAAGACCAGAAATGCGACTCAATGGTTTATTGAATCGGTCTAAATTTTCATGAACTCAAAAGTCGTCAAGAACTTTTTTATCGATAATTCGATCCAATTTATGAGGTCACAGATATATTGACTTTATGTAGTAACCTCTCAATGACATTCTGCACAATTTTCTCCAGCTTTTCTTAATACCGGTAATAGTTAAAGAAGTCTTATTTTTCTCAAGCTGATGTCATCGCCATCAAACTTTGTAACTGAGCTTGTGTTGATTTAGATATTTACCGCCATACTCATAATCTATCACTTTTAGCATATGTATATCAATGTTTTCTACGCGCAAATCTTCTTACTCCGAATTCTTGTAACCTCAAGAAGAATAGTTTCGATTCCACGTGCTAATTTATAATGAGAAAACTCTATAAATAGCTGCTCGCTTTGCTATTCAACTCGCCTTTCGTCAGTGGTAATTTGCCTTACTTCATGAATGATGAGCTAATCACCTTTTTCGATCCTATACACGTTAAGTGTAATTTCGAACTTTTCGGGTGAAAAACCTCAACCTTTAAATATCGAAGTTCGCGGTTTTTATAAGAAAACTTTTTCAAAAGTAAAAAACCTTCAGAATAAATCGTTTCCGCAAGCTACTGTTGAAGGTTCGTTCTGTGGAATAAATCGTTTCCGCAAGCTACTGTTGAAGGTTCATTCTGTGTGCCCTGGAAAAGCAGTGTATGGGTCCTGATGACGCTTCCTTGTCATGCGACTTTGACATGAGCGATCTCTTCACAGTACACGATGGCCGCTGTCATCGCTATGATCAATCAGTTTCTTTTTTTCACTAGACTGCATTTCAATTTTAACTAGACTCTGCAAAAACTATGAGTTCGATATTCAAAATCGAATAGTCTCTTAAGGTTGATGAAGACATTGTTATTCATACATTGTTGTTTAGCACTAAAGAAAACACTACTTAGAATTAAGTGGTTGCTTCTAGTTCATTATGGTTAGTACTTAGAATTAAGTGGTTGCTTCTAGTTCATTATGGTTATTACTTAGAATTAAGTGGTTCAAACAGTGACTCATCCAATTCCTCAAATGAATGACGATTTCTAGTTCAACCGTATTGAACAAACCTACGAGCAGTTTTTGTTGTTGTTTAATTATGAAAAATGTGTAACCTCATGTCTTTCGAATAAATACCCTGAAAACATTAATTATACTGATGTTTGCTGTTTTCATAATCGCATGCATTTTTAATTTTTTTTGAGAAAGCCTACCTCTAAATTTTACGTATCTTTTGATAAGAAGTGACATTGCTACTAGCATTCTTGCATGCAATTTTAGAGTCCATTAAAGAAATTCGAGAGCGTAAACTTCAGGATTATGTCGAGGCGAGAGAGTTGGTTTTGGTTCCAATATAGCGCCTAAGTCCTGCTCGACTCCTGAGTCACGAAACCTAGAAATCGGAAAGGAGAGAAAAAAGAATTGGTTCTTATTTACTCGGGGGGGGGGCGCTTCCCTTCGGGGGGGAGCTCCGCTTCACTTGGGGGAAGGCTTTTTAAAGATAACTTTCTAAAGATTATTTTTACATTAAAAAAACGATTAGGCTTAGGAGCAAGTTTACGCTAACGAGCCCGTACGGTTTAGGCGAGCGAAACAGCATAAGAAATTTTACATTTTTTTTATCTAAAAAAACATTTTTTGAACGCAATGAAAAGTGAAGCGGAGCCCCCCCCCAAAAAAAAAAACTTGTGCCAAAGAATTTTATATACTATGCCTTCTCAAATTGAACGAATGCGTTAAAATGTGCTCACAGCTGCTGATTGTAGCTACAGTACCGCCCAAAATGTTAACATATATTGAATTATTGAACATAACTTTTTTCAAAAAAAAAACGAATGAAGCTCAAATTTTCAGATATTTTTTACAAGCCAAGTTCACATGTTTCGAGTAATAGAACAACTTTGGAAAATGTTTTATTAGGTTCATTCGTTAAAAAATGGAAATAGTAAAAAGTGCTTATAGAGATGTTCAATTTTTTTTGAAGTATCAAACAAATATTCTAGTATTTGGTGGCATATCCTTTGGAGTCAATGACTGCCTGACATCTACGAAATATAGAATCAATCAAAGAGTCAATGGTTACCTGCGAAATCGCCTTCCATTCCTCCTCTAGCTGCTTAAACTTTTCATCAGCATTTATGCATGTTTTTCCCGTCAATTTTCTTTGCAAATGTTCCCATAAATGTTCGATGATGTTCAAATCGGGAGACTGGCATGGCCAGTCCGAAACATCCACATGCCGACGCCGTAACCAGTTCTGAACGTGCTGAGGTCGATGTTTCGGGTCGTTATCTTGTTGAAAGGTGAATCCACGACCGAATTTGGAGAGGGCCCAAGGGCGCATAGTGCTTTCCATTATGTTCTCATAGCCGTAACGGTCGAGATTTCCGACAATACGTCTCAGTGGACCCATGCCGCTGGCGGAAAAACAGCCCCAGACCATCACAGAACCACCGCCATGTTTGACTGTGAGCGACTGGTATTGCGGCAGGAAACGCTTGCCCGCTGGACGTCTTACCCACCTCAGACCGTCACTGCAGAACATATTAAACTTGGATTCCTCAATCCAAACAATCTGAGACCACTCACGGCGTGTCCAACTGAGGTGATCCTTAGCCCACTGAACTCGAACTTTACGATTTTTTCGCTGATGAAAGGCTTCTTTGCAGGCCGCCTTCCATTCAGTCCAGCGGCTTGCAAACGGCGTTTGATGGTAGTTATTGAAGGAGCAGGAGTCGCGGGCGTTGATATGACAGCTTGAATGTCTGTAGCAGTGCGTTTCGGGTCTTCGCGAGATGCGCGCAGGATGCATCGGTCCATGTACCTCGAAGTTACGCGGGGTCTCCCCGAACTTGTCTTCACGATGACTCGTCCCTGCATTTTTTTTGTGTTCCAAAGTTATTCAGTTGTATAAAATTCGTTTACCTGGGTTCGAAAACGCCGGAGGATACGGGAGATAGCGCTCTGAGTTACCCCGAACTGCTGGGCGAGCTCGCTCTGTGACCGGCCCTGTTTCGCCCCAGCAACAACAGGTTCTTACATTCTTTTACTTGTATTTCGATGTCCAACAGTTCGAATCATGACTTGAAACAAAATTTTTATGAATGAAGTTCGAAAAACAAAAAAAAATCAACAAAAAAAATCACGGAGAAAAAACTTTAAAATGGAAGATATACCAATTTTGGTGTATTTCTCGGAGATAATTAATAAATCACTCCAAATGATGTCCGGTACGGTACAGACACCCCAAAAAACTTCTGTGAAAATTTGAGCTTTGAATTTTATCTTTGAAAAAAGTTATGTTCAATAATTCAATATATGTTAACATTTTGGGCGGTACTGTAGTATGTAACTCTTGCCATTCGAACAAAACGTTTAATCGTTTAATGCAAAGTATTATTGTATTATAAAAGAGTGATTAGGAATCATGTGGGAAAATTATTACGTAATAGGATGAATTTCGAAAAGTTATACAATGCACGGGAGAGGAAATTCATTTTTTTCAGGACATAGTTAATCCAAATTCCCTATTACACCAAAGCATAACTTTTTACTAGGTCATCACTTGAATAGATCATACAATGAGGCTTTTTATGTCGTTGACAAACAGATAACATTAAATTGGGGACAACTTTGAGAGAGTAATGGAGACTGCAACTTTGGCGCTGCTGTGATCAATTCCGGTCGATTCTTTGGTATCGCAACCTCACATTTCCAAAAAGTCCTGTGATTAGTTTATTCTGAGGCTTGTGAATGAAGAGCCAACAAGTAAAGACGAGCAGTAGTCATTGTAACAGAAGAGAGTCGACCATCTCCGTTTATTTAGAATGGACACAATGTTGAAGTAGGTTTCGAATTATTTCCATTCAAGTCGATAAATGTATTCATCAGCTAATCAATATTTACTACACATTTCAAGGACAGCAATTAGCCAATGGAATAAAATTCGGGTTCTGTTTGCCTCCGCAAAATTCCTAAGAACTTTGAAATGAGTTAAGTATTTTAATCCCTCTTACCTACTTCTCTTCAAGCCCAGTATGCCTCGTTTTTGGTTGATTTTGAAATGTATTTTCTAGAAAGTTCAATTTTTAAAGGTAAATTATTTTAGTCCCATTTAAGAATTGAATTTTTTCTATTGGCTATCTTTGTTCATACATGGTCTCCATTATGTTCGTGATAACTATGTTCTAATTGAACTTTTGAGATAAAGGTAATATCATTAACTTAATAGTCAAATAATTATGGTCCTAACACTAAAAAAGACGAATGCTGAAGATGACTAACTTGTTAATGATGACTAACTAACTTGTTAATGATGACTAACTAACTTTTTAATGAAGGCTCAGAAAACTTCACTACGAAAAAAAACTAAAATGAAAGGTAAGCGAACGAAAAATTGAAAATTACCTGAATAAGGGAGAGAGATCGGACAATATGAGGTGGAGACTATAAAGAACCTTTGGCTTCTCCTTATTCTAGACCCTTAATCGAAAAAAAAAACTTTTTCGAAAAGTGCAGTTGACCAACGATGCGCGCTCAAGATAAAAATTTTATCATAAGATGGTTCAATACTTTATCCACTTGGCTATCCACGTTGAAATGTATCTATTAGGGTTTCCTTTGTTGTTTACGCCGATAGATTGACACGCAGAAAAGAGACATCTAAAAGCTGAATCCTTCAGATGATGAAGTTTTTGTTTCGACAATGAGTTCAAGATGTTTCACTTAAAGATTTCATAACTTTTAACTTCGATTTGTGCAGCGAACCGAAAGAAGAATAGTAAACTTTTTATATCTAGTAATTATTCAATCATTCGCCATTATACAACTGCCCAAAAGTATCGACTTTCTGATAACAAAATGAATCTTAAATAAGAGAAAGTAACTGAGCTTCTCGTATTTTACAACAAAAAAGATTTTGAGTTCAGCTTTTCGTTGGCAAAAACACATACTTATACGGTCTTCTTAATTAACATTTTTGGGAACGATTGTGTTGATAAACTGTCTAAAACAATTTTTTTTTCTCCAGAAAATGAAGCTTTGGAAGCTCAGGGATGCTTCAAAAGGATCACGTAGCTCTGAATCCTCTTTCCTCTCTACACCAATCCCTTGCCCAAGGAGAGGCCGATGACAAAAGAGTATAACATCGCCTCGATGTGAATCGACTTCTCCACCTGCAACCAGATTTCTTCTGTGTGCCCTCTAATGCTCAAGAAGAACGAAAAAAAATTATTTTTAAAAAAACAAGTTAACAGGAGAAACACAAATGACTCACTTCTTTCATGTATTCCAGAACCTTTTCGCATTCGACGAGTACAACTTCGATTACCTTAACCTTCCAAAATCAGTAATCTCAAATTCACAACATCGAGCCCTAGTAGTTCTATGACTCTGAATACACGAGGGGAGAATCAACAGCTTCCAATTGGAACGACGCTTAGAAGGTAATCTACTTTAAAGAACTATTACTACGAAACGGTGCTTCATGACAATGTCGGATTCATTAAAGCTACGCATGAAATGAAATACAAATATTATCAACATTTTCCTGGACGCTTTTTCGCTCCGAAAAACGGGGAAAATTTTTCAATGAGACATAATCGCCCTCTTAAAAACGGAGAATCTACAAATCGGACGATCGCCGGCAAAAACAACTATAACAAGTTCACAACATCTATGACCTCAACTTACCAATAGATGACCTCAATTTCACTACTCAATATGCAAAGGATCCCTATCAAAGAAGGTTGCAACTGATAAAGGATCACTTCAGTTCCTTCCAGTCGTTGTTTTGGTGATAGATTGACGTCTGCATCACCGTCCACTTCGATGGTTACGAATTGGATGGAGTCATCAGTGAGTCCCGGATCCAGTCCTTGGACTCCTCTACTTCTGGAATGATTATTTTTTTATTATTTATTTATTACATGTTGTTCATATAATATACAATGATAGTACGCAAACATCATGTGGGTTATAGTGATTCCAACAAGTTGGAAGATAATAAGCATTAAAGGAACAAACCAAACATTAGATCATGAACATTACAACTGAACACATGAACACATTGAGCGGAACAATATTATAAATACTAAACACTTGAATTTAATTCAGTAAACAGACGAGCAGATCTTATTGCGAATGAATTTATACGACAAATTGTTTTCGGGGCACGAAAATGTAATTTGAAGTTAGATCCACGTGTCGCGGATTGTCTTAAATTATAGAAATGAGGTTTTCTGTCTGAAAGAGTTGTTTTTCCCCCTATTAGTTTTAAAAGTAAACTCAAATCGTTCGATTCTCTTATGCTTTCCAATGAAAGAAGGCCTAATTTTTTGTTTCTAATTTGACTGTTTGGCATGTTTATGTAATCAGTACCAAAGCAGCGATAGAAAACTCGGCGAGTGAAAAAGTTTTGGACGTTTTCCAATTCTCTAATATCTTTAACGAAATGGGGGGAATAGACAGTGGTACAATGTTGAAGAATAGATTTAATATAAATGTTATATGCATCAATGAGCACTTTCGTGCTCTTACTTTTGAGAACTTTTAGAATGAGATAGCATTTACGTTTGGCTTTCGATGCGATTATAGAGCAATGAGAAGAAAAGGTTAATCTATTATCTACAATGAAACCTAAATCACGGATCTCATGACAATATTCAAGGTTGGATCCGTTCAATGAGTAAGGATAACGAGGGGGTTGTTGTGGACCTATTCTTAAAACTTTACATTTGGGAAGAGATGACGGTAATTGCCAAGCGTTTGACCAATCAAGAACAGAATCTATAGCGTTTTGCAAAGGAGTATGAGAGTCATTAGAAGACAAGTGCTTATATACTTTCATATCGTCGGCGAAGACCTTTATTTCAGAAACAATATCTGAAGTGAAAATGATGAAAAGTAATGGGCCGAGAACACTGCCCTGGGGGACTCCACTGCTCACAGTGAAGCTATCGGAAAGTGCGTCTCTAACCCTAACTTGATAGGTTCTGTTACTTAAGTATTCTTCTATCCAAGAAACTATCTTAATTGGAAATTGATATTCTTTGAGTTTATGGATAAGTTTAATATGAGAAACTTTATCAAAAGCCTTTTCAAAATCGAAGTAAATTATATCTGTAAATTTCTTCTCATCAATCTCTGATGTACATTCGTCTAGAAATAAGAGCATAAGTTGTTCTATGGATCTCTTGCGACGGAATCCATACTGGTCATCATGAAGAATATCATTTCTTTTACAGTGATTATCAATTTCTTTAAATAAAACTTTTTCGAATATACGACAGAAGAGATAAGTTATACTAATTGGGCGATAATTAGATGGGCTGTTGAAAGGGGGCTTCTTTTTGACTGGAGTCACTATAGAGTGTTTCCATCTTTGGGGGATCTGAGCCTTCTGATAGGAGTCGTTATATATGATTTCAAGAGGGATGGATAAAGGTACGGCAATCTTTTTTATAAAGAGCATGTTTAAATTATCTGGAGTACTACAAGAGGAGATTGGATACTTTTCAATTAGATCACAGATTTCATGACGTTTAAATAATGGTGTTTCTGGATCCAATATTGTTTTGATAGGAGAGGGTTCAAAAGGAGGAAGTATTCCATTATCTTTAGTAAAACATTTCTGAAATGTTCTAGCAAGAAGATTAGCTTTTTCTAAATCTTTAGTCATAGTAATACCAAGCTCATCTAGTAATATATCAACACCATTCTGCTTCTCTGTGGTGTTTGTTCTAATGAATTTGAAAAACATTGATTGGTATTCATCGGTCCTCTTCCTCACTGCCATCAAATCCTAAATTAAAGTGTGAAAACAAGATATGTCCATCTACTGCTAAAACCTGCTCCTGCCAGTATGTCCCACCGACTCGAAGACTCCTCCCACTATATTTCTTGATAACTTATGTTTGTAAAACTCTCCTACCGGTGAATTCCTCTCCGTCTTACTTATGCAAAACTCTCCCGCCAGTGTATCCCGTTTCCTCTTTCAATTCCCGCATCGCAGCCTCTTCAACTGTTTCATTGGCGTCGACCAAACCTTGAATGCTTCATTCTTGATAATCAAGCAAATTTCTGCGTGTTTTTTCCTCCAATTTTTTCACTGGGTGAATTCTTTTTTTTCAACGCTCTATGAGTCAAAACTTAGTAGAAAGACAAAGAAAAAACAAACTGAAAAACCAAAAGCTAATTTTTTTGTTCTTAATTCCTGATTTAGAATTCGACCGCAGGTTGTTTTCATGCGTTTTCAAGCTCGATTAACTTCGAAAGGCGAAGTTTCGCTTTTTAAGCTCATTTGCTATATGCCGATGCATTTAATTTTCTCAATTGTATGGAATGCTACTGATTACGGACTGTTAACATATCGTACACTATTCGAAACAAAAACAGGCTGGCATATGAAATCTCTAGTTCTCCAAATTTGTGCAATATTGTTCGCTCTTTCGTACCGCTCGTTGTTTAGATCGTAGTTTTAGACTGAACGTGCGGCAGCTCCCTAATCAATGCCTTTGAGTCAAAGTTCTAACGCCTGAGGGAAACAAATTACCAACCAGCGGGGAACTCCAGAGACCAACCGCGCATTGGAATGCGGTACTGTTTGACGAATATGAAGTACTCAAATAAGAAAATCAATACTTTTCATCATTGCTGTCTTAACTTTATCCAATTGACTGCGAATATATCGAATTGTTAACATAAAGAAGGCACTCATACTACGCTCCTTACAGAAGATAGTACTTTGTGTGACAAATACAGAGCTGATTTATTTCATCTCTCTGTCTTTATCATTCTCTATTTCTCTTTCGCTTCGCCTATCTCTTTCTCCTTTCATCTATCGCTCTTTCTCTTTCGCTCTTTACACAACTAACCTTTTTCTCTTCTTTCCTCAGAATGGCAATGATATCAACGCCATCCACATCGGCTCCTCTGGGTTTGGTGACCCTATGGGATGACTCCCAAATCTGCCATTCAGATGTATCAAAAGCATATTTTATGATAGTTGAACAAGTAGTTAGTCTCATTGGGTTTGAACCACCTTCCTTGTTCGCATAATTTTCATATTTGGTTTTTTTTCTCTAGTTCTGCATGTTTTCCTCTCTGTTTCATTCTCTTTCTATGATTGTCCTGCTTCCTCTTCTAGTTCTGCTTCATTCGTTTTCTTCCAGTGTTTATCCGTTTCTAACTGTCTTCTTGTCGTATCTTTTTACGTGTCTTCTCATTTCATCATTTCTTCATCTCATTCTCTCCCCTTAGTTTTTCACTCAAATTTGTAGCGGTCTTTTTATACTCCGGTTTCAAGACCCTCTAGTCTCGAAAAAAATAATTTCGCGTGAACAAGTTTCTAGCAGGCCATGAATAGTTGTGCATCACATCAGTGAACATCGAGAAAAAGAAAGAGACCGACCGACCCCTTTTTGCCCATTGCTTGTTTGGAATGCGATCTGTTTAGTCCGCAGCCATTTGCCTTCGAAAACGATCCGCTCATCCGACAGTTGATACGGACACTTTTCATTGACGTTGTTTACCTGCTCTTTAGCCGTTAAATGGAGACTAGAATTGCATGACGTTGTTTTGCCAAGTTCTACATTCATAGGCAAACAAAAAAGCGGGACAGTTGCGTGATTTAGAGATTTATGGCAGAGATGCGCCAGCGATGTCTCACATTCTCTTAGTAACATCAATTCGCGCAAGATTGTTAAAAACTTAGACTTAGAGGATTCACCCCATAAAGATATACTTTCATATAAAGAATTCGATTTATAGGTATACTGTTGAATGTAAACGTGTATCGTTCAGAAAGTTAAGGATGAAATTCGAATATGGACCCACTTCGAAGGATGGCTCAGAATCCGAAGACTTGGAACCTTCTGGATTTATATTCAAAGTCCGCTCTTCACTCATCTCAAAATACTTTGCTTCAGATCGCTCAGTATGACAACTGAAACTCATTAGAAACTACGAAGTTTCCTGTTAAGTTGAACGCTTATGAGAATACAAACACTTTACATTTGAAGACGCAACATAGACGAGCCTTGAATGCTAGAAACCTTTATTTCCGGCAATCTAATCACTTATGAATCGTGACTCATGTTCATTCTGAGCGTCAAAATACGCGAACCAGCTATTGAGAAAAATCTTTCGAAACTTTGGTCAAGGAAGATGATAATAGATTATACGGAAGTTGACACCTTTCCCCTTTTATCATTTTAGAAGCGCCTGCAAACTCACTCGTAATCCTCTTGGATAGTTTATTAGAAGTTGAGCACGGCAATCATATCGACTAATATCTCTTAAACCGACCATTTTTAACAGTAGCACATTTTTTTAGGCACTCTAAAAATCAAGAGTTTTGCATGGCAATGCAGAATTATTGTTGAAACAAAAAACATATATGGTGTGCTTTGAGAATAGTTTTTCGATACGCTATTTACAATGATGTTCTTTCAACAAAAAAAACTTGATTCAGTTCATAAAAGTGTCATTTACAAAGTAAAACAGGAAGTTTTTTAACAAATCATAAGTTCCCCAATAAAAAACCAATTCATTTATAATACAATCCTGAATGTCTGCACTGAGGAGCGCCATGAAAATTATAACCATCAAATGTAATACTTAATGCAGAAGAAAAAATTATTACATCTGGAAAAGTTTTTAATTAGCGAAGCTAATATCCTTGAAAACTTATTGTCATTTTAAACTAAAAAGCACCGTTTATTTAATTAAAAAAAGAAGTTACAAAGAGTCCCAAACAAGCGTATTCAACAAAGCCCAAATGTTGAGCAAAGAAGCGAGTGGCTGACTAAAAACTTTACCGTATTTTTGCGTGTTCCCGATTAATAATTATTTCATATATGTATGTATGAAAGTGTGGCAACATGGATACCGGAACATATAAAACGAGACTATTTAAACATGTCAAATGCCTTATTCATTCAATACACATTCAAGTTGTATGAATGTTGTTCGAACTATGCACGCCCTATTTGTCGAAATGACTGTGTACGACTCACTTTTCGAACAATGGCACTACATGTACACATGAACTAATTATAAGCGATAAAAATGATTAGAATCAGTACAGCGAGAATGCAAGTATAGAGCAAGAACCCTGGCATAACATCACTAGAAAACTCAGGATTGACGATAGGTTTCTCAGTTCCGGCGAGGAGTGTCTTTAAATGCGGCCAGGAGTGTCTTCATATGCTGCCAGGAGTGTCTTCAAATGCTGCCAGGAGTTTCTTCAAATGCTGTCAGGAGTGTCTTCAGATGCTGCCAGGAGCGTCTTCAAATGCTGCCAAGAGTGTCTTCAACTGCTGCCAGGAGCGCTCTCTCCATCCTGCGTGGCAGTCACGCCTGTTCTCACCTCATGCATCTCTATGATTTGTTCATTCTCCGCTTTTCTAAGGGGAGATGATCCCTGGCGTTTCCCGAAACCGTACACAACCATGTTCTGAACGATCAATGAACCTGAAAATTTATTTTTATCTTGAAACTTTTTTTTGCATTTTAAGGGCTTCAGAAAAAGAAATTGGTACAGAATGTTCATTGGTAGACTCACGGGGTAAGAGCATCTCCTGAAATGTGAAAACTAGGGCTTGGACCCCCCCTTAAAATGACCGATTTTTGCCCAAGTTTCTGCAAGATCTGCTAGTTTTCTGTTTAGACTTTTCTGAAACCACCAAATACCATTTCTAGCTCTTATCAAATCGAACTGCGTCCACTGATTCTTAGTTACACTCTTTCCGGCGTCCGATTGGCTCCAATTTACCAGTTGAAATACTTCCTGGTTTTGTTCTTTCCGCGGTGAAACGATAGAAGTTTACGGGAAAACGGATTAAAAATAGAAGTAAACAATGGTTTAAATTTGTACGAGTTACCGGAACATTTAGCACGCACAAGAAAACTAAAATTGAAAGCTTTCAAGGAAGGCTTTGTTTACTAAACTCAAACCTGCAAAGGCGATCATTCCCAAGACGAAAGCTGAACTGAACGACCAGATCATGTTGTTCTCTCGATCACACAGCAAGGCCTTCTTCTCCTCACAGAATGTCAGGTCTATATTCTGCAAACAAACAAAAGAGAGAGAGAGAGAAAGAGAGAGATAAGTAAAAATAATAATTGTTTATATAACAAAATTGTGAAGTTTAGTTATGTGACAAAAAGAATAAGGTTTATAAAAGCTCAGTTATAGACAATTCCAAAAAATTCTTTACTTTCTTGCTGATGATGCGAACAACCGCGGGAAGAAGCACCTGAAATTAAAAGATATAATAAAAAACAAAGCACGCTCAGAGAAAAATGACTTCATTCAATTCTGAACCTCAAACTGGTTTCTACCAAGAAGTGTTACTACCATAATTCTTTTTTTCCCTCTCTGTCCTTTATGTAGAGAGGTAGATCACACTAGTGTACACTTGTTTAACTGCCGTTGTAACCCCACTAGACTTACGCCGTTAGACTTATGGTATAGACCTGTCGATGTTGCAGATTTCATTGCCAAATGAATGTTGTTTTTCATTGCCAGTCTAAATAGTTGTTTTCTGTTCTTGCTGTTGTCTATGTAGGTTTGATTGTTGAATGAATATGGATGGAAGGATGGAATCAGCTTCAAAAAAAAAGCCAGAGCACGAAACCAAAAAAGGCGAAAAGAAAAGAGGCAAAAAAAGTGAATGAGAGAGAAAGAGAGAAGTGAGTGAATGTGATTGTGTGCTTGAGCTTTTACCGTGAGCTCGTGGACCCCCTTTCAACGTCAAAGGAACCGCACGGGCAACAATCATCATCATCATCATCACCATAATTCTTTTTTAAATAGGTGTTCAAGAGGGTACAAAAATTGTTCAAGAGGGTACAAAAAAAAGGGTACAAAATTTTTTTTTCTACAATGAGACAGCCCGACCCGGCTGGTCTGTCTCAACTCCTACTTCTCCAAGCCAGGGACATCGAAAGCAATCCAGGGCCAACCACCTCCTGGAACTGCACGACATGCGGGAAGAAGGCCAACACTAACTGCGTACAATGCTCATTCTGCTCAGAATGGGTACACACAAAGTCGTCTTGCAGTGGCCTTCACTCTGTCAAGAATTACGTCCAGTCCAGCTATCTATGCCCATCCTGCACCACTACAACCACTCCCTCTACATCCAGTGTCACACAAAAGCCTAAGACTCCTACAATACAACTGCAACGGCCTAAGCGGTAAAACTTCGGAGATCCTTGACCTCGTCACACGCCTGAAGATCGACCTATTCCTGCTACAGGAAACCAAACTAACCGATCGCTCCAAAACACCATCGTTCCCCGGATACACACTGCTTCGAAAAGATCGCGGCACAAACACCGGAGGCGGCCTCATCACCGGCATCAGTCACTCGCTCAACTACAGTGTCATCCCCTCTACAACGGACACTCATCTGGAATCACTCAGCATTCGCGTAACAGGAATCAACGGTTCCTTCCTTGATGTCACTAACATCTACATACCACCAACCAGTTCCTGCAGCAACGGTTACACCCCAGATCTTTCGTCTCTACTCCTCACTCGTTCCAACTCCATTATCCTTGGCGATCTCAACGCTCACGACGCAGCATGGTTCTCTCACTCCTCCGACAGCAGAGGTACTCTCATCGCAAACGCAATCGACGACTCTGAATACGCTACACTCAACCGAGACTCTCCTACCCGTGTTCCCTCCAACGGAAGACCCTCGTCGCCAGACATCTCCATCTGCTCACAAGATCTCCTATCCGAAGCCTCATGGAAAACCGTCACATCAGGAAGCTCAGATCACTTACCCATTGTCATCGAAATCGAGAGCAACAACTTTATCCGGACGCACAGAAACATGACCTTCGCGAACTACAACAAAGCAGACTGGTTCCGTTTCCAATCGCTAGTTGAGGAGAAGCTAGCCGAATCACCTCTCCCTAACCTTCCCGCCGCCCAAGCTGAGCCCTTCTTACGGAAGATCCTGCTATCAGCAGCTGCCAGCACAATACCACGCGGTCGAATACACAAGAGAGAAACAGCGCTTACTTCGGAAATCCGCGACTGGATGTCCCAACGTGACGCTTTGAGAGAATCCGACCCGCTCTGCCCTGAGATATACAACCTCAACCAAAACATTAGGAGAGCCACAGACAAGAACAAACGAGAAGTCTGGAGACAATTCATGGAGAGCTTCGACCCTAAAAGAGACAGCAACAAGTTATGGAAGACGATCAAGATGATAAACAACAAAGGGAGACCCCCACCCAACTGCGCCATATGCTTCGATAAAGACCCAGTGACATCCGCCACAGAATGCGCCAACCGTTTCAACAAGGCTTTCACCCGCCCAGTCTCGTACACAACCTCCAAGTACAACAGGCAGACGAAGAGAAAAGTACGACAATTTCTCCCCGACGACTTCACCGATCA
Source organism: Allodiplogaster pararmata (assembly GCA_964056735.1). Taxonomy (NCBI): domain Eukaryota; kingdom Metazoa; phylum Nematoda; class Chromadorea; order Rhabditida; family Diplogasteridae; genus Allodiplogaster; species Allodiplogaster pararmata. Next base: position 11,671,963 of record OZ057408.1, on the reverse strand, counting down.
CATCAGCCATCAGAGCAACGAAAAAATCAACAGCCCTTGGACCAGACGGCCTTGCTCCAATACTCCTACATAACCTAGGTCCCAGAGGAATCAACGCTCTCACTATCCTCATCAACGATTCACTACGCACTAACCGGATCCCTATGATATGGAAGTCCTCGATCATCATCCCTCTCCTGAAGCCGGGGAAGCAAGTCACCGTCAGCTCAAGCTACCGCCCGATCTCTCTTCTCTCCCCCGTTGCAAAAGTGATTGAACGCCTACTCCTCAACACTATCCAGTCCCATATACCACCTGCGGAACACCAACACGGATTCACGGCGGGCCGCTCAACCACTTCGGCACTCCTGAAGCTCACTAAGAACATCGCAGACGGTTTCAATGAGAAAAGACCAGCGAAGTGCTACAACGATGTCCGCCTTCACGCGGTGCAGCACGACAGTCTACAGACTGCAAAGGACATCAACAACCTTCTCCGGAAGCATCACGCTCCGAAGAAACTACAAGAGAGCCTCTCTGTCTCTCTCTCTCTCATCTCTTCACTACACCTCCGTCTTCATTCTTTTTTTCGCCTGAGGGACAGTCCGATCCGGCTGGACTGTCCCAACTACTTCTCCTATTGGCCGGAGATATCGAGAGTAACCCAGGACCAAGGATGTGGCTGTGCACTACATGCAAGAGAAAGGCGAATACTAACTGCATCCAGTGCTCCCACTGCTCAGAGTGGGTCCACACTAAATCGACATGCAGTGGCCTCTCCTCACTCAAAGAATACATCCAAGTCGAATACCGCTGCCCGTCATGCATAACATCAACGACTCCGCTGACGACCACGAACACCAGGCAAACTCTCTCCTCTGACCCCACGTCCAACAGCAGGAACCTCAAGATTTTGCAATACAACTGCAATGGCTTCTCTGGCAAAACGACGGAACTCCATGAACTCGTCACTCGTCTGAAAGTCGATCTTTTTCTCATCCAAGAAACTAAGCTAACGAACCGTTCCAAATGTCCACAAATTCCTGGATACACTATCGTAAGAAAAGATCGTGAGAAGAACTCCGGAGGCGGTCTTATTACCGGAATCAGCGAATCGCTGTCCTACACTGTAATGCCCTATCCGACCGACACACATTTGGAATCTCTCACGGTCCGCATATTCGATGCCGATGGGAAGTCGCTCGATGTTACCAACATATACATACCACCGACGAGCTCTTGCACCACTGGTTACACGCCCGACCTCACTCCGTTCTTACACAATCGCGAGAAATCCATCATACTCGGTGATCTTAACGCTCATGATGCCGCATGGTTCTCCAAATCTTCAGACAGCAGAGGCTCTCACATCGCAGAAACGATCGATGCTTCAGAACACGCCGCAGTAAACCGTGACACGCCTACCAGAGTACCAGTCAACGGAAGACCATCTTCTCCAGACATCTCCATTTGTTCGCTGGACTTACGTTCTCAAGTCTCATGGAAAACAATACCATCTGGAAGCTCCGACCATCTACCCATCGTAATCGTCCTTGAGGGTTCTAACTACATCCGCACGCACAGGAAAGTCTCCTTCACCAACTTCGGAAAAGCGAACTGGAAAATCTTTGAACAGCTCGTCGAAGAAAAGTTATCCACGACATCTCTTCCCGACCTCCCCGCCGCCCAAGCTGAGCCCTTCTTCCGGAAGATCCTGTTATCTGCAGCCGCCAGCTCAATCCCACGCGGTCGCATCAAGAAGAGAAACGTTGCCTTAACACCAGAAATCCGAGATTGGATGACCAAACGAGACGCTTTACGAGAATCAGACCCATCAAGCCAAGACATCAGCACCCTCAACATGAACATCAGACGAGCCACGGACAGAAACAAAAGGGACATCTGGAGAAACTTCATGGAGACCTTTGATCCCAAACTAGACAGCAAGAAACTGTGGAAAACGATCAAGATGTTGAATGATAAAGGACGTCCCCCACCAAACTGCGCCATCGACTTCGGGAAAGGACCCCTCACATCCTCCTTAGAAATCGCGAACCAGTTCAACAAACGCTTCACACGCCCAGTCGACTACAAAACAAAAAAGGAAAATCGGAAAACCATGAAGAAAGTTCACAACATACACGCTGAAGATTTTGTCGAGTACTCAGAGGCCGCAGTGAAATCAGCTATTAAGAAGACAAAGAAATCAACAGCCCTCGGACCGGACGGACTCGCTCCAATACTCTTCCATTATCTCGGGAACAGAGGTATAGCCGCCCTCACAAAGCTCATCAACGACTCCCTCAGCTCTGGCAGAATTCCCATGATTTGGAAATCTTCAGTCACTCTCCCACTCCTGAAAGCAGGGAAAGAGGCAACGGATGGACCAGGATACCGACCGATCTCCTTACTCTCACCGATGGCGAAAATCATAGAACGACTTCTGTTGGAAGAACTCAAGCCGTACGTAAGAGTAGCTGAGCACCAGCATGGATTCACCACAGGAAGATCCACCACCTCTGCCCTCCTCACTCTTTCAAAAGACGTAGCTGCAGGCTTTAACGCGAAGAGACCAGCTAAACGTACAGTGATGTTGGCAATCGACATGTCAAAGGCCTTCGACAGCATAGACATAGCGGTACTCATAGATCTCGTCCTACAAACCGACGTCCCAAACTTCGCGAAGAAATGGCTAGCATCGTACCTCAGAGGACGAACGAGCCGTACATCCTTTCGCGACGTCCTCTCAAGCTCATCCCTGATCAGAAGCGGAGTCCCTCAAGGCAGCGCACTCTCACCGCTTCTTTTCAATTTATATCTAAGCGATCTTCCGAACAACGATCCAAACATCAAAATCGTCTCTTATGCTGATGATATAACGCTATGGGCGTCAGATCCGAGCATTTCCACTGCCTCGCTACACATACGATCCGGTCTCCCACACATCGAAAAGTTCATCCACGATCGTGGACTATCTATTTCTCCTGCCAAAAGCCAGCTTCTACTCTTCACACCTTACAGCAAAGAGTACAAGACTATCCTAGATGTCTCGATCGGAGGTCAGAGCGTACCCACCGTGAATACCGCCAAAATCCTTGGAGTTACATATGATTCTATGTTCACATTCAGTCATCATGCGAAAGACATAGCAGGCCGAATGTCGCAACGTAACAATGTACTGAAGGCGCTAGCCGGCAGTACATGGGGCAACCAAAAGGAGACACTCCGTCTCACGTACAAAGCCATTTGCCAATCCATATACAGCTACGCAGCTCCAGCCTGGGCCAGCTTTCTCTCCTCCTCAGCACATACCAAAATTCAAAGAGGACAGAACAATGGCCTGCGTATCGTAACAGGAAACCATCAAATGGCCAGCGTCGACCACATACATGCTGAAGCTAAAGTTATGAGATCGAAATCGCACCTTCACATGCTATCAGCCCAATACTTGGCAAGGACCTTGAGCCAAACTCACTTCCATCACGGATTATTTCTCCAAGGACCCCCACCACGCAACATGAAAGCTGATCTTTACATCGCATGCAGAAGCACTGTTGAAAGAGCCCTGTCGGAAACAGCAGAGAAGAACAACGGGAAAAACGTCGCCAACCGAGTCCACACAAACATGGTCTCGGAAGAAAAGGAAACCATCCAAGGTCCAGTCATACTGGGCGGCCGACCACCACCGGACATAAATGAAGAAGAAGTGGACCTCTCGAGAAACGCCCGCTGCACGCTGAGCCAACTTCGCTCAGGCTACAGCAGGTACACCAACCACTACTTACACCGGATCGATGACTCGATACCTGACTACTGCCCAGACTGTCTCAATGGACCTCACGACGTGGCCCATCTCTTCAAATGCGCTAGACGTCCAACAAGACTCACGTTGGAAGATCTCTGGATGAAACCAAAAGAAGTAGCCTCATTTCTGAGACTATTGTGAAGGAGAGAAGAAGAGATGTATTTAAAAAATAAAAAAAAGAGAGGAGAGAGAGAGGGAGAGAGCGGCCCTCCACAACCAACTCTCTTCGACGCGAGACGTTTGCCGGCAACAACAACAACAACAAGCGCACAGTCCTTATGGCGATCGACATGTCCAAAGCCTTCGACAGCATCGAGATCACCGAACTTATCGACCTCCTCATGACCACAAGCGTGCCCAACTACATCAAGAAGTGGCTCTCTTCGTATCTGAGAGGACGCACAGGACGTACACTCTTCCGCAACACCTTATCGAGCTCCCGGCCGATCAGAAACGGAGTCCCACAAGGCAGCGCCCTTTCGCCCACGCTGTTCAACCTCTATCTACGCGACCTCCCATCCGATAGCGCTCACACCAACGTAATAACTTACACAGACGATATTACCATATGGGCCTCCAACTCAAACATCAACACCGCCTCGGAGTACGTACCAATGGCAATACCTGGGATCGAAAGCTTCTTGAACAATCGCTCCCTCACCATCTCTCCGGCCAAAAGTCAACTCATGCTCCTCACGCCTTTCAGCAAAGAATACAACACGGTCCTGGACGTATCCATCGGAGGAACCACCGTCCCAACAGTCAAGCTCGCAAAGATCCTCGGCGTAACTTTCGACACCATGTTCACGTTCAGCCACCACGCCAGAGACATCGCAGCCCGCATGACACAGAGAAACAACGTCCTGAAGGCCCTCGCCGGTAGCACCTGGGGCAACCAGAAGGAATCCTTATGGACAACCTTCAAAGCTATCTCGCAAGCAATCTCCAGTTACGCCGCCCCCGCATGGTCCATTTTCTTATCCGCTTCGGCCCTCGAAAGGATCCAACGCGCCCAGAATGCCGGTCTCCGCGTAGTCACGGGCAATCATCAGATGGCAGACACCGATCACTTACACAGAGAATCCAAGGTCATGCGCACTAAGTCACACCTTCACATGCTCTCCGCTCAATACCTCGCCAGAACAATGGATCCAGCTCACAACCATCACAGCCTCTTGGAAAGTCATGCTCCACCACGCACCATGAAAAACGACCTCATCATGAGTTGCAAGCACACGGTCGAGTCCGCAGCCTCCATAGCAACAGACCCTCTCAACGGGAAACTCGTCGCAAACGCCATACACACTATGATGGTCTCTAGCGAACTTCAATCAATGAAAGGCGCCGTCATTCTCGGAGGTAGACCCCCGCCTGACATCAACGTGGAAGAATATGACCTTCCCCGTAGCACAAGATGTACACTCTCCCAGCTTCGATCCGGATTCAGCAGATTCACAAACTCGTATCTACACCGTATCGATGAGTCCATCCCAGACGTCTGCCCAACATGCTCATCCACACCTCATGACGTCGCACACCTGTTCGATTGCATTGGCGACCCCACGACACTCTCACTCACCGACTTATGGGAGAAACCACGAGAAGTGGCAAACTTCTTGAAGATGTCTATTTAAAAAAAAATAAAAAATTGACGATTCATACACAACAAAGACGAAGCGAAAAGAAACATATCACGTGGGCCTCGCTCTTCGATGACGGCTACAACCGGCAACAACAACAACAACAGGGTACAAATTCCCTTTGGCGTCTTACCCGTATCTCTGATACTGTGTTCGTTCGCCTAGTCTTCAGTGTCAAGCTCTGTCCTTATTACTAGTTTTTTCGCCCGTCTCTGCTTTTCTTTCTCTCTCTCTCTCTGTTGCTATCTCTCTCTCTCTTTCTCTCTCTCTCTCTCTCTCTCTCTCAACCACTAATTATTCTAGGTCTCGACCGTTCTCCTTACTAAATTTTTAATTATTTGAAATGTGTATATCATCTTCAACTGAATGGTTACCAAGGTCGTAACCTAACGAATTGGAGATGACGTTAGTCCAAGGCTGAGTTTGCTAATTGAAGACACACGAGCGAATAAGAAAATTGAAGCAAAACCATCACAAATGAACCACACTGACTTTACCTTCATACAGCTCAAAATCACTTTCTAAAGTTCATCGCAACTATGACTCAAGAGATTCGCATCATCTGAGACACGTCACGTTATTCAACCTCTCACCTTGAAATCGAAGCACTCCTGATCAACCAACGCACAGAAAGCATAGATAGCTCCAATGAAGAAGAAGTACAGTAAGCTCACTGCGCAAGTTCCGCACAGGACCAACACCCAGGACACCAAAAACGCCTTAAACATCATATTTTTAAAGGGACTTTTTAAGGAAACTTTTTTGATGAGCCGGTAATAGCTTAGACCTTTTCATCAAAGAAAAGAAAATTATACAAAATACCAAACCCAAGAGCTTTGCTTGAACTGTTTCGTTAAATTTAGTGAGAGTAAAATTACTGGAAATAGGTTCGAATACGACTCATTACTCATTACAAACCACCTTAACTCATAAACCTGAAAAACGTCACCAGTAATGTCTGCTTCGTTACATGAGAGTTTCCTTTTATTCGAAGACATCCTTGAACCCAATAGAGCAATATCACATTTTGGCATGAAGCACTTGATTGTAAACAAATACATATCGGGTATAGGATAATTATAGTGTGCCTGATTATCGTTCGAAAGGTTCCATGTTCGATTTCTATCCCCCAACCTTCACACAAAACAGGGAGAGTAGAAAAAGACTGTAGTGCAGCAATACACACAACAATTGACCCATGGATCAGCCACTAGTTCTACCCAGGGGTAAAATAGTCAAATATTCATGTCAGACCGTCTGTCGGCGGGCCTCTGTTTTTTCAAATCAATCAGAAGGGGGAGGGGAACCTTATGTAAGACAAAAAAAAATTTTTCGCGGGCCTTTGTTTTTTTTCTTCATCATAAGGGGCCCTTACGTGAATTTTTTTTCCGCTTTTGGCGGACGTCTGTAACTTTTTCTTGAAAACTAAGAAAAACCCTGGTTCTACCAGATTATATTTGATACGCATAGCCTCCCGGCATGCGATGAAAAGCGCGAAAAGGTGGTTGCAGCTAAATACAGCACTTGAGACCAGGGGTTAAATGGACCAGCTATGTTGGCGCATACATGTTCACACCGTGAATGATCTACATACTCTTCTTCTTCCGTTCTATTTTGCTTTTCCTATACTTCTCTTTTCACTCTTTTGAACTCTCCCCATTCCTTTTTCAACTCGCTCGGCGCGTACAAACATGCCTTAGACCGGTCTTATTTAACGCCTGCTCAAAACTACTCAGAAATTTTGTGAATGACGATTATGGCAGCACGCAGTGTATAGTATAGAGCATAACATCATAGCTATTTAATGATTTTTTTTAATAACTATCAATCCTTTTTTAAGCATTCCAGAATTAGAATGTAAAACTTAGTAGGCGGAGAACCAAAGCGTTGATTTAATCAGCTACACTCGTCCACAAATTCGAGAATAGTTTTCTTGACGTGCAGGCGAGCGGGGACTAAGAAATTGAACTGTATTTAACGTATACAATTTTATCGATTAGAAAAAAGAACCTGTGATCCGAGAGCAGATATACAGAGTACAAATGATGAGCCGAAACGATTCAGACAATTGTTGAAGTAATGCACTGAAAAAGTAAATGAAAGAGCTTATTGTTGAACATTCGAGTCAGAATCAAGATTTTCTCTAAGTCGATTTGCGTCAAAAACTTGCGTAAATCTATGCACTGTCCAAGAAAACTAGGGATACAAGTGCTCCGATCGTCCTCCATCCTCCCAATTGTATCATACGCTATCTCAGAGGCCGCCATTTCCTTGATATTAGTCATCTTGATATACACCTTCTTTCTGCAGATGGTAAGACACGGACTGGTTGGAATATCAATTGATTATTCTGAATCTTCAACAAGAAAAAATAATAAGAAGTCACGTGAACAACTTTTCATACAACAATGAGTACGAACCCCCTGCGCCTAAGCTCAAACCCCTAACACTCCTTCTTGCTTCTCTTCACGCAAGATCACAAGGCTACTCATGACTTCAAGTCCTAATTATCAAAAGTAAGCCTATTTTACATGAGGCGAGGTGAATGAAGAGAAGGTACAGTAGGAAGAGAACTGCAAAGACTGCCAAGACGATGGATAGGACGCGCAGTTGCCAGCTTCCCACTGAGACGAAGGCGCTTATCTGCACACCCTTCGGATAACCAGTTATCATGGAGAAAGTATGTGAAGGTTAAAAATAATCTTGGTATATCCTTTTCACCTCCCTACAGCATATTTTATGAAGAAGTGACAAGCCCGTTTCCAGTGGCTCCTATTCCGCTCGCTCTATCTCTTCAAGTGATGTTGTCGAATAGGTCCTCTCGAGGAAAACCTTTTGAGATTGCGACCCTCGACTCCGCGTGGTATCACTTATCCTTCTATGTTCTCTGTATGCTATTCTTTTTTTTCGCCTTCGATGGTGCTACAGCCCACAAGTCACACCATCGCAAGGGACCGGTTCATCCTCACCGGTGTCGAGCGCGTCCTCATTGGAGATAGCGGGCTTGCCCGTCGCGGACCAAAATTGGATAGTATAGTTCGTCAAAGGAGGGCGATGCCGGACTGGCCTGGGCATGCCACCGGATAAAACATCAGCCGATACTCCCCTAAACTTTGTAATGGCGAGTCGAGGCGCCAGTAAAATAACCCCTTGCCCTTCTCCGGTTAACGAATGGGTCTCGCGAAGAGGATCGCCGACTCCGGTACGAGTGTAGACGAAGAAAATTTCTCCGGACTCAAAAGGATCCTCACCAACCTATCCCAAAGGACAGGACCTATGGGCAAAAAACAACAACTGTATGCTATTCCATGCAACAGCCCTTTCATGTGAAAATAGATCTCTCCTTTTCCCCTTTGCCCGCTAATCTTGATCCACTTGGCGAGCAAGCGTTCGACATGTTCAGATAATCTATGATCGGCTTACCTGACTGGAGAATCCGGCCAGAGCTCGTTGGAAAGAGAGTGCGAAGGCGATGCAAGAGATTGCTGCTATCACCGATGCAAACACGGGTATCATCACTGAGGGGGCCACTGGAGAAGAGCGTCGCATTTGGGAGGACTGCAAGGAAGTCACTTCAGCTCTGGCTTCCCACCATTTACCGAGACTGATCAGACTATTTCTTACAACTCGCACCAGAAGTTTAGATTTTTAAAAAAATTATGAAAGAACGAAACCCTTTGGCATGGCTCACCAGGACGTGTAGAATTTTTTTTTCTCGGGTGGGTGACTGGGCGACCCTTTACTAGCGGAGTGGGGAAGAGGAGAAGTCAAAAAAACTTCTGTTCTGTTTTCCGGAGTAAGTAAAACTTTGTTTTGAGTAGCCGGGCCGATGCATAAAATTTGAAATTTTGTTGTTTTACGAACACTTGGTGTTTAAAGAAATCAATTTCTGTTACATTATCTTAACCATGAAAAAGGTGTTGAAAATTCTTTGGGAAACGGAAAAACGGGAGAAATTTCAAGTTCGATGAGCTATGCCCTTTGGAGAGAGATCGAGCGAAAATTTAACTGCAGGCTGTTGTAGAAACAACGAAGATCAAACAGACTAACTCTGAGTAACGAAAGATTTTGAAGAGAACGAGAGCGTTCGATAAAGAAACAAAAAAATAAAATAAAATTATATCACGAGCCCTTTTTCGATGGCTAATAGACTGGCGCGTAGAAAAACCCTGTTAGAGAAAAACCCTGTTCACATGAAACCTATGAAGACAAATTGGTCAAACCACCGCACGGAAAAAAGCTAGTCACCGGGGGGACTCGAACCCATGCAACCATCTCTCCTCTATCCGGGAGCGAGCGTGTTAACCATTACACCACGGTGACACATTGCTATTCCGTGCGATAGTGCTTATTAAAGGCTCAATTGCCTCGTTTTTTTTAAATGAAATTTATGGTTATGTTTCTGGGAACATAATGTGGTATGAATATGCTGAAATGAACACAGTTCTGGCTGACATAAAAGAGTGGATCACACTTTCAATAGAGGGCATTTCTATTTACAGAAAACGGCATCGATGTAATTGAGAGAATAAATCTTTTAAAATTGGATGTCCCACCCAAAATTTGTAAGCCCCTTGGTTCGGGTGGACCTGTCCAGGGTACTACTTGGGACCATTCGCACAATAGCCGCGCCTAATTTTTCCACACCCATACTACTCCATGGATCAAAACATTATAATTGGGTAACCTTCTGCTAGAATTGTCAGCTAAACTATACCGATTAAAATATGGGATTGAAACAACTTTCGGCTCATTACTTAACAAGGGGCGAAAAATGGCGCTGCAGAGAGACATTGTGAGAAGCGATTGAGATGGCACCACATATGCTCAAGTTGAAGTCAGATTTAAGTTAGTTTTAGTTTAGCTACATTTCTGACGTGAAATGAGAACGGTATAAGGGATGTTTGTATGCGCCGAGCGATTTCAAAAAGGGATATAAAAGGTCGAATGAGAAGTAGAAGAAAAAGAGAATAGAAAGGAAGGAGAAGATAATGTAGATCAGTCTCGCCGCAAACATAGCTGGTCCCGTAACTTTTTAACCCCTGCTACATTCCCAACATATCAAATTCTATATGCAATGTAAACGAAAGCTACCTATAGCTTCTTTTTCAAAACTCTACTGGGTTAGTGGCAATTGTTGGCAAACTCTTGTGCTTTCTATAGCACAAGAGTTCTCTATTGGTATTGCTCCCTCTCTTTCTGTAGCTCTTCCATCACGAAAAACTTAATGTCCCTCTCGTAACTCTGTTCGATGCTATTCTTTCCAACACTATTCACGACTATACATAATGACTAAACACACATCCTTCTTAAATATTTTTCTAAATAGTTTCTATCTTTCTTTATTCATCTCTCTCTCTCTCTTAGACTTTTCTATATTTATTTTTTCGCCATCACGTCGTTTATTATTGTCTTAATATCAAGTGTTTGCCATGAAGACTTCGATTCACATGTGACCCTTTCGTTCGAAATTTTATCTAGAACGGTTTAAACAGTTTCAAAACTTTTTCACGTTAAAAAATTACTCTTAAAATTCCAAGTCTTCTGAGAACTTCTTCTGGTCGCTAATGAGCCTGATCGGTTAATATTTTCTAGATGTGAAATGAGAAACTTTCGGTTTTAAGTTTGGAGAAATGCTTTGAGGTACTTGTGATAAACATCGACTGCTCGGATGCAGAAACGACATGGGATACTTATGATATTAAATTGAAAACTTGTAGAAACTTACGCGACCGATTTTCCGTGTCAGCAAGCTCTCGGCTTCTTTCTTCATCTTTCTAAACGGGTTCATCATATCAAAGGGAATCGAAAAATCTTCTAAAAAATACCATGAGTTCGAAACCCTATGCGTAAACTATTACTGAGTATGAGAGTAATTTAAGGTAAAAAATAACATGGAGGAATTAGAAAGAGAGGAAAATAGGAGAGAAGAAAATTAGAGGAGAAAATCGTGCAGCAAAATGCAGGGGAGAGGAGCCTACGTCGAACTAGACAAGTGCACACAAGGCGATATCCTGTAACTTGATGCATTGTTTTGCCAGGTCTTTAAAAAAGTGGCGCCTTCATCTAAAATCTATTGCATTTTGAAGAAGAAAATCAACAAGTCAAAACGATATCAATAGCATTAAGTAAGCGAGTTGTACGAAGACGAACCTTGTTTCAAATTCCACAACATTTATTGTGTGTTGTTTAAACTTAATTCACGGCCGCGGCTTCATCTCGAAACATCCGACATCTTGTATCGCGACATTTTGTATCCGACCTTTAGCACTGTCACATTTCGCACCACGAAATTTCGCATCGAAAATGTTTCGCATCCGGCATTTTGCAGTAAATTGTCTAAGCTGTTTTGAGCTATATTCTTTTTTCGCTCAGGCTTAGGCAAAGGTTACGCCAGCGAGACCGTGAGGCTCAGGAATGAGACCGCATGAAAAAATTTAAAATTTCACATTCTTATTTTTTGTGTATTCAATAACCACTTCGTGAATTAGCTAGAAAAGGATTTTTCGAATACTTTTTATGCTTAATGTCATGATGCGAAATTTTATGGAACCGTTTGCTACAGCCTAAAATAACATGATAAAACTACAAACTACGAGTTGTTTCAAATATTCAAAAAAACTTCGTTCCATTACTGTTTTCAGAAAGATCCCACACAAAAACAAACAGCGCTAGTGCAGTTAAATTGGTACGCGTTTCCGGCGAAACCACGGTCTATATTTAAAAACTTTTTGGACTTCAAAAAACTTCATCTTTTTGGTTCTCTTTAGCTTGATAAGAGGCGGGGGTTTATTTCTTTTTTTAGACAGGAGCATAGGTGAACTGCCAAATAGCAAGAAAATTTTCTAGGGCGACCGACCTACCGACTCTCTCCATCACTTAAAATGATTGCACCAAAATTTATCTGCTAAAATTGAAATTCTTCATTCCTCTACATAGATTGAATGTTTCATTAGCCATAACTCTGCCTCAACAGTTTCGTCAAGTTTCGTAAAAGTGGAAACTTTTAACCTAGTTCAGCGATCGACCTGTTGAAAAATCAAGACATATTTTACCTATAGGGAGGAGGGGCAGGGATGAGAAGGGGGCTCAATTCACTTGGGAAGGGATACCGCACTTTACTTAAGATGAAAGGGGCGCACTCTATTAAAAGGGTCAGTTGTTTTTCACTGTATTTTTTTCGCTGTACCCAAAATAAAATTACGCCTACGAGGCCGTAAGACGTGGGAACGATACAATACGACATCGATTTTGACTTGACAAACTATTTGTAAGTTTGAAAATTTTTTTACTGGGTTTTAGTGCATTGAGTGAGAGTAGTTCCGCAAAGTTCAACTCTCGAACTGTTTGGTCATGGAAAATCATTTTGCATGAAGAGCAGTCTTGTACTCATTTTCAATTTCAACTATTATTGACAGTTGGAGAAAAACCTTTTTAGCCCACCCTAAGACGCTCAGATGGTAACACGACCCTTCGAAACCACAACATTTCGCATCCAATATAAGCAATCGTCATAAGGTCATTTATGTTTTTTTTTTGTCGAGAACGCATGAGAAAATTTCCAATATTATTAATTTTTTTCAATTCCATGATTAAATTTGTCAGAAAATAGAGAAATGGTGTTACGAATACAGTAGTATGAACACACTAAAAAACAAACCCCAAGTAGTCGAGTTCGACGGGACCAGACTTCTCCACAAAAGCCGACAAAAAAGGGATAACCTGCCTTTCTCTTCTGTGCCGGGACGCGCTAGCAGCCGAGAGAGACGAGCTAGCCGGACTGCTAAATTTCACAAGTTCAAATTAACCCTCGCAATGAAAAAAGATTCGAATAAATGGTAGTCATAAGAGTGAAGCTTTTAACAGGCCGGAATCAGAAAAAATTGGCCAAAGAAATAAAAATTAGTTGTAACCAAAGTAAATTAACTATAAACTTTTTTGATTCGATTCCAGCCCGACCAATAGAATAGCTATCTTTCTCTATTTCCTGCTAAGTATACTAAAAAAATTGATGTCACACAATTTTTTAAAAGATAAAGACATAGTTAAGGTGTTAAAGAAAAACATTATTCAAAGAACTTTAGATTTTTCACACCGGAGTCAAAAAAGTTTCCATTCAGACCGACTAGTTAGCTGAAACGATAAATTTTCTATAAAAAAAATGGCTGTCGAGAGCCTGTTCAACTCCGAAGAGAACAGCAAATCCAGACGCAAAAATAAGACACACACAACAGAATCAAAAAAAAATCACACGTACAAAAGTTTGACTATGATTTCCCATTATACTTACTGAGTATGAAAGGTTTTTTGTTGGATTGTATGTGTTCCATTTCGACTTCTTATGTGAAGGGACAATTTCTACTCAGATGATTCAATAACTTAAAGACAGTGATTCAATAACTTGAAGAAGTTACTCTGTTAAGAGTTACTTCTTCAAGGATAAGCTCAGAAATTGGATAAGCTGAGAAATTTCTTTGAAAGGTCATACATAGCAAATGTTCTCGAAGTGAGAGCCTAAAGGTTTTCTAAAAAATAGTCTTTTTTTCTCATATACTCTTTTAGTAATGATATGAAAGTTCACGCTTACCCTCGCCTTCTACAATAAACGGACCGCGCACGGAAGGGTAGCCTCTGCAAAATGAAACCTGGCGGAATACTTCTCCCAGTTCCTCTCGTTTTACACACTCTTTTGAATGGGTTGCTTGGAGCGATGAAGTCTCAACCGAATTCCTTATCATGCAAAGCTGTCACAACGGTTGGTCGGTTTTCTTACTTCTTTGACTTTACTGAGCAAATAGAAAGTTGATGCTGCAAATAAAAGTACTTAACCTATGTAGAACCGAAAGGTTCGGTCCCAGCCGAGTGCCAATTTTTACCCATGCGATAGGTTTTTATTCATTATAGTCTCAGCCCATCGTTGCTTAAAAGGATTAACAAAGATCCAAAAAAATTGATCACCTAGATTTGTCAAGTTTTCTACTTTTTTATTTAGTTAAGTATTCAAAGTAGCTCAAAAAATGCACTCACTGTAGAGTTCAGCGCAGAAAAAAGCTGAGTGAGATTACCGAAAATGTAGATGAATTTCAAAAACGAAGCGAAGTCTGATATATAACGGAGTTAGGTAAAGAAGCAGTACGAATGATTTTATTTCACTGTATTCTGGCAAAAATTTCTTATAAAATGTGATTATAGTGAAGGTAACATGAGATGTATGTGTGAATTCTATTTAGTCCCCAGCTTTATGAAACTTGATAAGGTACTGATTAAAGAGCGTTTTTAGTTCATGAGAATTGTATACAGTATATATATATTCCGTGTTCCAGCAATGCAAGCACTCATCCACCAATTTACCGCGAACCTTCGCGATCTTTACAACACCGCCGTCGCGGAGCTTGAGGCGGAAAAAGTGAGTATTTACTAAGTTTTTTAAAAGGAAATGTAATAAACTTTAAAGAACGCGAACATTCAACTGCAAGTTGAGTTTATTGACAGTTATACGGTAAATTTTGCCTCCTTTCCCCTTCAATTCACTCGATAAACTGTCCCGTGTACGAGTTATTTGATAATTATTCGTCTTTGAGTTTAATCTCAAGTTCTAGGCCGTTATACTTGTACTTGTTTAGAAGTTTGGCTTTCAGAAGTTGAGATGCTCAGAACGCCCTAGTTTAAACATGTCTCATTCCTGATAGGAACCGATTCCAAACTCATCCATCAGGTGAAATGATACGTGCAATGTAGAAATAGAGACTCGAATTGACGAAACGATGTGAGGGGATGATAAATCCTACGGTGACACGGAATAGCAATGTGTCCCCGTGGTGTAATGGTAACACGTGCTCCGGTTTGAGTTATAGATGGTTGGGTTCCCGTTGGACTAGCTTTTTTCTGTGTAGTAGTTGTGTGAGGGGACTTGAAAATTAGGGGTAATTTCAGGCAACTTTTTTAATTGTTCATATTGCGATTTGCAATCCAGTTTTTTCACTACTTTACGCTCTACCCTAGGCTTTTGAGTATTTTATACTGTTTTTTTCCCGCTTAGGCTTAGGTAAAGGTTACGCTGACGAGGCCGTGCGAGACCACAATGTGTTAAGTGTGTGAACCAATGAACATTTGATCCTGAATAACGTAGTCCCTCACCTTCTTTTGTCAATTGCCTCCAATCGAGTGCGGGAGCATCATATGAAATTGAGCTGGGTTTTCAGAGCATGGTTTGCTCTGAAAGGTTTCCAACAAAATATTGTAACAACGTATGAAGAAAATCTGCCCATTCACAGAAGGCCGCCGTACTCAAGGCGGCACATCTGGTTATAGAGGGCCTGGAAAAGGAGGCTGAAGAGGCCATGAAGAAGGACAGAGAGGTGGTGAGTCATTCCTTAAAGCGTTCGAGTTGCACAATTCTCAAATTGCATACTAAGTGGAATGACAGCTCCACAGCTTGAGAATCCTAACTGCTTGTCTCATCGTTACTTCAGCATCAATCTTCGAGCTCTTGAACTTCTAACACCAAAAGTTAAACTTAAGTCTACCACCAATGCACGAAAGATTGCTGCAAGGATAAAACGGTCTGGCTATAAATAAACCATGAATCAGCAATAAACCATGAAGTAATTAAATTAGTCGAACGTTAAAAAAGCCAAACTGCGGGAGAGAACCTAAACTGAGGTAAAAATGTACAAATCAGATCATAAGTGTTGATAGAGCTTCAGCTACAAGGTGAGCTTTTAAAAAGGGGAGCTTCCATTGTTGGAGTTTATAAAGAATCAAATAGGAAACAATCGAACAAGTCAGCAAGGTATTTAAGTCTCAATCCTTGCATAGAAAGACAGATTATACGGCAAAAGAGACACAATTGGTTGAGAAAAGTTTTTTTTAAAAATTTTCAAACAAAGCTCTTCTAAGTAATGATAATTTTCTGTAAAAAAAGGACGGAGAGGCACCCAGAGAGAAGGCCGGAGAAGACATGGCGCTGGAAAACGAAGGAGAGGGCCTCTGGGTGCGGGAGAGCGATGGTGAGGAGTGGGGGATTGAGGAGAAAGACGACGAAGAAGGGTGCCGCCTTGCCCGCATCTTCTACCGCGAAGGACCCGCAGGCGCTTCAGAAGAAAAAGGAGTCTGCGCGTTCAAGGTTTGACTACTTATTGTTTCCTCATGGAAGAAACAATGTGAACACTGGTAACGATCTCGAATTCCTGCTCAGAGATAGAGATAGCTAGCTTCTATTCTTATTCATAGAATAGATTTTGTTTTGAATGGTAGTTCAATCAATAGAAAGCCAGTTCTCTCGACTCAGTTATTCGGTTCCTCTTTGTTTTCTTATCACACCGACTCCGTTTATATTTCATGGAAAGGTATTAACTTTAACTTTTTTTGTGAAATTGAGAACATCTTACGACCAGAATGAACGTTTCAGAAGGCGAGGTTGGCCGAGAAGGCGAGACAAGGCCCTCACCCGGTTAGTCATTCCTTTTCCAATTAGAAGAGTTCAACTTCAGGCAGAGAAACAAGTATTTCATCTTTCAAATGACTAGAGAGTTAGGAGCACTAAACTCTTGAAATTTTTTTGAAAATACTGGTAGTACAAGAGTTTACATTTTTATAGACTTTTATAGAGGAAAAAAAAACACGAGAGAAGGTCAAGGCACCTTATGAACTATTTCTGTGTTTCAGAGAAAAGATTGGGCGCCGATTGGATGGAAGTCTGTGGATGATGGAGAGAAGGGAGTCGAGGCGAGGAGGCTGGTGGGGACAGTCAGCCGCAAACGATCTACAAGCCCGTCCCAAGACCAGGTTCCGGAGAAGGTTAGGCCCGATATCGCTTATCTTGCTAGAAAGATTTCGCGAACAAGTGCACTTCATAGTGAAAGTGTTGATGATCACTTGTGTCGCGAAGGTTTTATACATGACTATTTCGGGAAAGGTCTCGACTCGAGTCCACCCCTTGACAAAGGAGTTAGGAAATGTTGATAGTGTTGGCACGAGTCTGATACGGTGATAAAAGTTGAAAAAAAGTAATTTTCTAGTGTGAGATGGAGAAAGAAATAATTTTGTATGCTCATTTGTCTCACCACATATTAACTTGAAATGCGAATGAATTACGGTGATTTTTCTTTATTTGTTTCTTCAGGAAATCGGTTGATTATTGTTGGAAAAAAACGTATAATTGAAAAAGGAGCAATAAAAACGTCCTTATTCATTCGCATTTTAGAGCAGTTCGTTCTGGAACCAATCAACGTACGAAATCATCACTTTTTTGCATTTCATACTAAAAAAGAACTTTTTCATGATTTTAACGCTCCATTACTCTCCGATACTGTGATATATATAAATACATTAACAGTGACTGGAAGAGCGACAACTCGCTATACCAGGTTATGTTAGATGAGCTCAAGCTTTCTTGCGAGGCGGGATTTAACGCGAGAAAGATAACAAAAATGATATAAAGGTCTCTTACTTTCAAAACAATGTTATCGAGCACTTTGTAAGTTGAAATGAATAGAACTTCTGCAGATGCCAAAGATCTCTAAAGCACCCGCCCGGCTGCCTAGAGGCCCATCAATTCAAGCTGCACTCCGCAGTCCCGCCTCCAGCCGCTCGGGAGTCTCCTCCATGTCACCTCCTGTAGCATCTCCGATGCAGCCCAAGGCAGACTCCCCGTCGGCTAACACCGCATCGACCCAGCCAACGATCGCCTCGCCACCCCCGCCGACGCCCACGCCTACCCCGGCGACCATTTCCTGGCCAGCGCTCGCTCCCCCTCCCACGCCAACGCCCGCTCCATCTGCACCCGCTCCATCCGCACCAACGCCAGCGCCCGCCCCGGAGAGATCGGTTTCCAGCGAACGGCTGGTGCCAGGGAGAGACTATGTGCGCAAGATCCTGCACATGCAAAGAGCGTTAGTTTAGTTTTCGTAAACTTTTCTGGTTCAGCTATGTTTCACGAATTTATCGCCAGATAAACCTCTTAGAGGTAGTTTAACATGGTTTAACGAAAAAATACTTCGTTTCCGTTTTTAGACATTTCATATTTTAGGCAGATTAAACAACAACAAAAAAACTTAAATGAAATTTTCAAACACATGCTTTTAAAAGGAAGAGGTTGCTTAATCTTTTTATGTTTACAGGATCCGCAAAGGACGGCTCTTTGAGCCGTCTCCTCCCACGGTCTCCAACACCAACTCTTACCGGGGCCGGGCGCCTCTGCTGGTGGAGCGAGGCGAGGTCCTCGTCACGAGGTCTGCTCGTGCCACACTCAACGCGGCCTCAGCAGCCAAGGTAGACTTTCTTAAGTGAAATGAAGGTTGTCTTACAGAATGAACGGCGTGCATTGCAAAGTTTTCATAAGAATAATGTCTTGAACTTCAGTTTAAAACAACCAAACAGTTGGTCAGTACATTTATTTAAGGTTAAGTTTTAGAGATGAGTGAAACCTGGTACATGGGTTAATTTATGGTGAAATTGACTTTTTTTTATATGCAGAAGTATCAGTAATGACCCAAGGAGTATCAGTAATGACCCAAGAAGTATCAGTAATGACCCAAGGAGTATCAGTAATGACCCAAGGAGTATCAGTAATGACCCAAGAAGTATCAGTAATGACCCAAGGAGTATCAGTAATGACCCAAGGAGTATCAGTAATGACCCAAGAAGTATCAGTAATGACCCAAGGAGTATCAGTAATGACCCAAGGAGTATCAGTAATGACCCAAGAAGTATCAGTAATGACCCAGGGAGTATCAGTAATGACCCAAGAAGTATCAGTAATGACCCAAGAAGTATCAGTAATGACCCAAGGAGTATCAGTAATGACCCAAGAAGTATCAGTAATGACCCAAGGAGTATCAGTAATGACCCAAGAAGTATCAGTAATGACCCAAGAAGTATCAGTAATGACCCAAGGAGTATCAGTAATGACCCAAGAAGTATCAGTAATGACCCAAGGAGTATCAGTAATGGCCCAAGAAGTATCAGTAATGACCCAAGGAGTATCAGTAATGACCCAAGAAGTATCAGTAATGACCCAAGGAGTATCAGTAATGACCCAAGAAGTATCAGTAATGACCCAAGGAGTATCAGTAATGACCCAAGGAGTATCAGTAATGACCCAAGAAGTATCAGTAATGACCCAAGGAGTATCAGTAATGACCCAAGAAGTATCAGTAATGACCTAAGGAGTATCAGTAATGACCCAAGAAGTATCAGTAATGACCCAAGGAGTATCAGTAATGACCCAAGAAGTATCAGTAATGACCCAAGGAGTATCAGTAATGACCCAAGGAGTATCAGTAATGACCCAAGGAGTATCAGTAATGACCCAAGGAGTATCAGTAATGACCCAAGAAGTATCAGTAATGACCCAAGGAGTATCAGTAATGACCCAAGAAGTATCAGTAATGACCCAAGGAGTATCAGTAATGACCCAAGAAGTATCAGTAATGACCCAAGGAGTATCAGTAATGACCCAAGAAGTATCAGTAATGACCCAAGGAGTATCAGTAATGACCCAAGAAGTATCAGTAATGACCCAAGGAGTATGTCATGTTCTGCCTGAAATGAACTGCATCTAAAGCTATACATAAGAGTTCCGTCTTAGATAGTCGTTCTACTGTAAACCTTTATATCTGAAAGCAACGTCTTCCATATCAATATAATTTTTGCCTGGTCATTTCTGATCACTGGCGATGGCTTATAGAGCCAAACGTTCGAGTGAAATCTTTAAAACACGCATCTGCAAAGCAGAAAACATCATTTCATAGGAGTCTCAAAGATGTTGCCTCTGAGCGAAAATAAGAAATCTTCTGAATTGTAGATTAAAATATTAAGATGAGGAACAGAGGGGGAAAAGAAATAATAAAGACAGCGTAACCGAACTTGAGGGTTCAGGCCAAGCTGGACATGGCCTTCCAGCTCGCGCTGCTGAGGTTGCCGGCACGAGCCGAAAAGGTCCAGTGCTTCCTGGCCATGCTGAAGGCCAGGAAGCAGCACAACCGCGCCGTCAGCCGTCTCTGGGAAGCTGTCGACGCCGTGATTCAGGTGAGTAATGGAAACATCGGTGAATTATTGGGGGAGTGGTAGGCTCCTGAATTTACTCTCCACACTGCTTTTTCGTGTCAGAGCAAAAACGATGTTATTAGAATAAAAAACTTTGCTAACACCACAAAATTTGCATAAGAAAGCTATTTCCATTAACCACGAACATTGCGGCAACTCGAAAAAATTCGAGCAAAACTCTTTAAAATTATTCTTATGATTGTTGTAAGTTATCGGAGAATTATTTTCATACTTTTTAGCAATTAATCCGTCGACATACGGATATCTGTACTCTTAGCTTTACTGCATCCTAATTAATTAGATTCATGGATGCTGAGACGTAAATTTTAGATGCTTTTACAGCATCGCCGCTAAAGTATTTTGATATATATACAAAAGGAACAAGAAGACTTGCGAAGAGGTGCTTGTAGCGGGAATTCACGCGCATATTTTGCACATCAATTGATGCTCTTCTTAACATGGTACCCGAACAAGAAAAAAGTCTCAATCGTACTTTTAAAGGTTTCCTGGAGCGATAATCTAAATCGATTTTTTTGATTTATAAGTTGAAAAAGAAGAAAATTTTTCAGGTCGGCAACGCGCAAGTCCGCGCCGGCCTAAACCGCGACGAGCGACGGCCAGAGATGAAGGCGGCAGCAGAGAAGATGGCGAGGAGAGCCGCCTTGGAGAAAGCCCTCCGGGCGGCGGCTGCCGAGGCCATCAATCAGTGTGAGTGAGGTAAGTGTGAGAGAGAGAGAGAGAGAGAGAGAGAGAGAGAGAGAGAGAGAGAGAGAGAGAGAGAGAGAGAGTCAAAAGAGCGAGAGAGAGTGAGAGAGTGTGTGAGAAGGAGAGTGAGCGAGAGTGTGTGGAAGAGTGAGTAAAGCTTACTCGTTTCTAGACTTACTAGTCTTACTCGTTTATTTTTATCTTGTACTCGCTTCTCTTTCTGCTCGAGTGTTCCAAATTTCGTTCAATAATCGCTTTCTTCTTTAGTCAGGGCATGGCTTTATGGTAGTGTGCGCATATGTGGTTGCGTAGGATATCAAGTTCAATCCTCACCTAGGACAGATCCAACTTAAACGGGGGTTAAAAACTTTGGTTGTATTGGATGGGTCTAATTTTTTTTACTGCTGCTACACAAACTAGCAGGAACTCAGCGACTGGTTCTACCGGAATAAGTTTGTCCCGCGTCTCAGTAGAGCGGGTATTCTGCCACGAGGTGGTTTCAGATGCAAAAAAATATTAGTATTACTAGTTTTATTATTGGATAAGCTTCGAATCACTCTTGAAAAAGGGAAATCGGAGGCTAGCGGCAGGTGAACTTTGAGCGAATCACTGCTATTGATGCTCAGCTTGATGTTCACCAAATATATCTCGAGGATAAGCTTTTTTTACCCGCCCTGATCAGTTGTGTTCGATTACTTTTTGTTTGAGCTTCAACCGCTTTTTGGTTTCGGACGTCTACGTTGACCTTCTCTCGATTTGGGAGATTGACTTGCTGTATCAGCAATTTGGCTGTAGTCTGGCGATAGCTGAACAAGTCAACTGAAACCCAAGATAGCAATACTTCAAGTCTATTCGTGATAGTTTAGATAAAAAGTATCAGAGATTTATAACTTTCTTTTGCCAAAGATTCTAACTTTCAATGAATTGTTACAATCTCATTAGACTCTCACTAGACTTTAAATAGATTCTCTCGTAACCTGTCCGTTGTCGTGTCAGAATCAGCCTGAGCAGGCACAATGCGTGTGCTCACATGCAACTGGGGCAAGGGCTCTTCCTTCATAGGCCCCCCAGGTGTGTTCGCTTCGCATTGCCGACGGGTTATGAGAGAATGAGTCTTTAAGACAGCGCAAACTGTTCATTTCATTAACCCGTGGAGTGATTCGTATGATCTGAACTTGTTCCTGTTCATTCTTTATCTTTCTTATATCAATCAGTATACTGATAAGAATGTTGTCTTGGGTTCCCTTTGATTTACCCATCCATTGTCAGTGTACTGTCATTGAACTGAAATAACGAATCAGTCTTTCGAAGGAAGAGAGAGTGGATGCGGATGACTGATTTCAAAGAGCAGATGCAGCTTTTACGAAAACGAGTCGAACATGAGTTATCATAGTGGGTTGGAAAGAAAAATTCTTCGGATGTCGATAGTGACCTCGAGATGAGCATTGTAGGATGTGATTTGCCAGGGTTGGGCCAGCTCACAGCCTTTCTCCTGCGTCTTCGTCGTAGAACTCCATCGAGTATCTGCATTAGAAACATTTGCTTCATCCAGCTGATCAGTCGTAGACTTTTGAATCATTTCAACTTAGATGAAAAGCTTTCACGATAAACAGGGAAAACTTATGCTAGGAACTTAGGAAACAGCGTACAATAAATGAAATTCTGGAAAACTCGAGCAGAAATTTGAAGTATTATTTTTCTAGACGGTTGTTCTGCTTTAATGATTGGCGATTGTATTACATAGTCCGGAAGAGACAAGTGAAAGAGATAGGCAAAACCAAAACCGAAAAGTTTTCACGTTGCAACTGAAAAATTATCACGTTTCCATGTTAAGCTTTATGCTCAAAGGTTCCGTCGAGAGGGAGTTCTTCGAGACACTTGACACTCGCTGAGCAAAAGGATATTCTATTAATGAGAAATAATTGTCCACCAGAGAGCCGAGAAAGGCTAAAATGACGGGTCGACTCGCCATTACTTCGTTCGGCGGAGTATCGCTCGATTTTTGGACCAGTTCAAATCGACATCGATCTTCATGTCAGGCTACATTACGTTCGACGGTGGGAAAACCCCGCTACCCTTCCCTGTTGAGCAGAGGAGGCGCTAATCTATTCATCACCTGCGAACGCATTGAATGCCGGACTTGATGTACTTGTAGCTTCACTATAGTGAAGAAAAGAACCATCGAAAGCAAGAACTCTCAATCTGAAAAGAACACTTCTATACAGTCTACTGAACCAATCAAACTCAAACTGCAGCGGAAACCTTAGAAAAATCGCTGAACACACACAAAAAAAGCTAAAAATTGCTCTTATGATAAAATATGGGTATGATAACAGGGCACTTGAGATATAACTTTCTTGGCTTTGCATTGTCAAAGCGGTGGTCAATTCGTGAAAATTTGCTCTCATTTCGATCTAGAGTATCAAGCTAAAGCTGTCAAGTCTGCATGGACGATGTCTGATCAGCGCAGCTTCGGACTTCTTTTTGGTCATTAAGAGATTGTGTGCGATTCTCGCAAGAGTTCCCAGTGCTGATCCATTGACGTGGGCCTGACATGTCAGCCTGATTTTTCGCTACTCATCAGCGAATTGAGAAATGCCGAATAATTTCAAATGGTCTTGCACAAGTCAACACCCTAAAAAAGAACCTTAGGATGCTGGTAACAGTGGCGACAGTGTGCACTTAACTCGGCCATTGAGTTGAAGCTCCTTAAAAACAGGAGATTATATGGTTGAACGGACAAATGTTGTCGACGGAATAAGATTGAACCCAGCTGTCCATGTCTTGACGGGAGCCACCGAACTACAACTACAAACATTCGAAGCTTCGATGGTGATACAGCTTGTGACTTAACTCCAAACCATCGCTCGACTCCTAAACAAAACGATGCTACGATGGATCGACCGCCCATACAAAAGCATATTACATGAACACATTGCTACAACGATGTCCGCCTGCACAAGGTGCAGCATGACAGTCTCACGACTGCAAAGGACATCAACAACACTTCTCCGGTAGCATCTTACTCAGAAGAATCTATCTTCGATGCAAGCTGCAGACCGGCAACAACAACAACAAGCTACAACTACACGACCGAGAAGTTGCTCAACCGAGCGACCGAGATATATGGCTCAATGGACTCTTTCTAAGTAATTTGAATGATATTTCAAGTACGCGTATAATGAGTTTATAAGCATCAGTACTGAAAAGAGAGAGAAAGAGAAAGAGATAGAAAGAAATGAAAGAAGGAGAGAGAGAGAACTAGAAAAAATAAAGAAATCGTTTAAGAGAGAATGAAAGAGAGATAGAGAGAGAAAAGAAAGAAAGAGATAAAGAGATAAAGAAAGAAAGAGAGCTAGGGAGAGAAATTAAAGAAAACATAGAGAGAAAGAAAGAGAGAGCGTGAGAGAGAGAAAACAAAGATGTAGAGAGATAGAGAAGGGAAAAAGAAATCAGGAGGAATACGGAGAACAAGAGGAATCGGGAGTATAATGAGTCTCTGCATGCTCCCTTTTGCATGCAAATGTTCCCACCTTATCAGTGATAGACTCCTCTACATCTCGACCCCTACCATCAACTCAATCGCCACCTTCCAGCTCGCATTACCAAGTCTTTGTTGTGGTGCTGCAGACAGCGTAGTTTAACAAAACAAAATCTGCAAATCTAAGGGTGAGAGAAAGAGCACTGTCAAATGATTGGCTAAGTTTTGCTTTTCTTCGCCCTTGCTGAAGCAGCGGATGGCTGCGTTCTGTGTCCACTAAGGGTGCCACCCCTCCCACGAACTCTCGACCAATTCAAGTTTCCGCCCTTTCCCAAGGTCAGTTTTAGTATTGTAAACATAGTTTTGAGGCTTAGTAAAAAGCGGTGTTATTAAGTGACTCGAAAATCCCTGTCTTAAAAAAAATATTCACCAAGCGAAAAGGTGAGTAAATTTCAGGGAAGAAAAAAGAGGTAAAAAGAGAGGACAAAAGAACGAGAGAAAAAAGGAAAACAGGAATAACGTGAAAAAAATTTAAAATTTTAGAAGAATTAGATAGAGTTTATGAATCATTTGAGCTCAGAAAGTTATGGAATAGCTGACATCGCCCTCTTCAAATGCTCCTGATTTACTAACGTATTTGACAGTTTAAAATGTTAATAAGCAGAGAGCTTTAGTAATAGTTTTTTTTAAATAAAAAACCTAAGTATTAGAAATATAAAATGATGAATTCTTCCAGATCCAGACGGAGAGTACATATAACAAAGCTATGTACATAATGTCTCCAAGCAGCTTCCTGCTTCTGGTCAGCCTTATCGATTGAATGATGTTAATAAATGAATTTTCCAAGTTGAATAGATGTACCAGAGATACCATCTCCTGCAGTGCTTATTGAAAGTAAACTTGAGAGTATTTTACTTTCCTGAAGGTACGATTGTTTCAGGTGCCCCGTGAATTGAAGCACCGTAGGTAATACAAAAATATACATCCAGCTATATATGAGCTTTGAGCGCTGAAATTGATGTCAATGACAGTGAAGGAGTGAAGATATCCGTGAGTTGATCCGGTCACCAATGCCTTTTAATGTTTATAGGGGTGCCGTGCTTCGATCTCTCGCGTGTTGTGCTCCGCAGATGACCTCACTTCCGCGTATGCAGAGGGCTCTCCGGGGAATGAAAACCAGGAGGAATGCGCTCG
This sequence comes from Allodiplogaster pararmata, assembly GCA_964056735.1. Lineage (NCBI taxonomy): Eukaryota > Metazoa > Nematoda > Chromadorea > Rhabditida > Diplogasteridae > Allodiplogaster > Allodiplogaster pararmata. Next base: position 11,646,111 of record OZ057408.1, on the reverse strand, counting down.
GTGCGAGAATACCAAGTACAACAGCTTCTTGGTTCTTTCTTATTAGTTTTGTTTTTAACTGTCATTCCAAGATCTACTAAAGACATACCTGAGTTAAGCCAGTGGTTTACTCCGTCTGTTAATTGGAACAAATAACATGAAAAGACAGTTTTGAAGAAAATTGGTGATGATGGGAATGCTCTGAGAACTTACAAATTCCGAGACAATAAATCAAATCAGACATTTCCACAAATAGTTTAATAGTTTGGTATAAACAGAAAACGAACGAAAGATTCAGAATCGATCATGATCCCAACTTTAGAAGAGAATCCAAGAACTGAAGAGAGAAAAATGTTCAAACAAAAGAGAGAATTAGCTTCGTGGAAGCGAGGATATATGTATGTAAAGATGTTTAGAGGAGTGTGTCGAAGTGCTTAATTAGGGTTGGTAACTCGAATGCACTACTTGTATTGTCTCATACTTATACATCTCGAAGAAATATTGTGGTAACTAACTAGTAACAATGAGATTGATTTTTTTGAGGTGAACCTAAAACGATTTAAGAGAGTTGAAGTGGACTTTTCCACATATGCAACTTTTTAGGGTTCGACTTGGAAAAAATGCATTCTGGTGTCTCTGACGGCAAGTTCACTGGCAGGGTAACTGTGAGATTTGTCAGAGCCTCCGAAGAACAGCTCGCAGGTTCGACTCCTGCTCAAGGCCACAAAGTTTGGAAAGAATAGTCGAGTTTTTTCGAGTTTCTGTTCCCATTTTTTCCTGATGTAACTTCGTATTTGAATTGACTTTGGATTCACACTTTGGACCAAAGCACTTGTTTTATTTGTAACTTCGTATTTGAACAGACTATATTTGTTAGAACCAAAATATTTGTTATATAATTGAGATTCACCCTAAATTAACGTAAATTTGAAAAGGTACATCTTCACTTTTTCAGAAATTGACAGATCGAATGGTCAAGATCTGTATGGAACATCCTGCATCTACTAATTATATCAGTGTAAGTCTTTCGTGATGAGATGATCGCGTTTTACAAGATTTTAATTAACCGACGATCCCATCCCATTCCAGGTGATCTCATCCTGGATGATCTCATCTTAGATGATGTTGTTGTTGTTTGCCTAAAGGTCCTGTCGAGGGAAGTCTTTTGGGATAGTTTGGTGAGGATCCTTTAAGGTCCGGAGAATTTTTCTCCGTCTACACTCGCACCGCAGTCGGCGATCCTCTTCGTGAGACCTATTCCTTAACCGGAGAAGGGCAAGAGGCTATTTTACTGGCGCCTTGACTCGCCATTTGAGGACGCGCTCGATACCGGTGAGGATGAACATGTCCCTTGCGATGATGTGAACTCATGGGCTGTAGCATCATAGAAGGCGAGTTCTTATTAGATGATCGCATCCTATTGAGATTGAAGCCGATGCAGAGTTAGTTTTTTTTGTTGTCGTGTTTCAGGTCAGTCTCCGAGGGCAAGTATTTTCGCGCTCGACTGGATGTGGAAGACGCGCTGGTGGCTGCTGGCTGCCCACAGAGGGATCCTCTCGAAATCATCTATGGCTTCTGTGCTCCCGTTAGCTGTGATGACTCGAAATTGGAAGCCATCGGAATAGGTTAATGATTTGCCAATTTTTTTTCAAAACTTTGTGTGAAGCTTAAAATACAAAGCAGAGACAACAACTTACTGTAAAAAAAGTTCAAAAATTACTCATCTTCTTCGAAGGTGAACTTTGAAACATGAAAGAATAGAAACACATGAGTAAGGTTTCTGCTAAAACTTAATTCCTGATATAATGGTTCAAGAAGTAAGTTTAAGCGAATGAGCACTCATTGTCTAGTTTACAAGTTAGAGTATGTTGTCAGCAAAGTTATGGAAACCTTTTTTTGCTGATAGCAGATCACCCATCACCCTTCAACAACCAAATATAAGAAGCTAAGCTTATCGTTTTAACATTCATTATCCAGCAATCCACTCGTTCAGTTATTCATAAACTCCGGTATATGCTGTCAGTAATTGAAGTCTACTGCGCGTTTTATTTGTAGCCTATGTGTCGTACACAATGAAAGTGGACTGTGAGTTGGAGGGTCAACTTCCTTCCTATTCAAGCCTCTCTGATCATGTAAGTTTCTGAGTTTTCGGATAAATTTGTCCTTGCTGAATGTTCCAGAGGTCTTAAACATCAATATCGGTTCATGATAGTCGTTCGTTCTATTTATAGTTGTTTTTTTCTTTTTTTCTGTTCAGTTGTTTTTTTAGTTTTGTCAGCAGAGTCTTCCTCGTTTTGTTACATTGCAAAATGTATTTAAATAAACAAAGAATAAATAAATAAATAATCTCTTACTTTCGCAACTCTGAATTTGCACCACTTCATTCATCAATTGTACTGTTTCGTTGATGTGTGGGCTCAATCATTACCAGAAGGCGGAATCAAATATTCTTTTTCTCAGCGTAAAAGACATAACCATTCTCATGATTTTTATATAAGTATCATCCCGATAGTCTTCATGTATGAATGAATATTCGAAGATACGATGTATGTTAGAATAGTTCCGATGAAAGTTGGATCATTATGGTAGTTAAACCTTGGGTAATCCTTACCCGGGAACCTTGCACATACTTTTGGGAATGATGCATGAAAAAGTTTCGGTGTATCATAAGAGATATATGAGTAAATAAGCCTGTCACCTTGGAAGATGCATGTCCCACGTGTCGGAAGTCCTCATCTTCACTCTACCATTTTTCTATTGGGTTTTCTTTAGACTCAAACCCATCAGTCAGTTTAGAAGGCAAATGCCTTCTTCGTTCACCCAGTGGGGGTAAAAGTGAAACTTTCAACCTATTTTAGCGATCGGCCTATTGAAAAACCAAGACATATTCTACTTATGACTCAAACTAACGAAGTTTTCGCCTAATAAGTTTCAAGTTGATCGACTTTAAAACGCGAGGTTTGCGCCGTAGAAAATGGTGTATTTCCTGGAGCCATAATCTTAGTCGCTGGGTATGGGTTATGTGCCCGGGTAAGGATTACCCAAGGTTTAACTACCCTAATGACTCATTTTTGGTATGCACTGAATTGGTTTCGGGAAGACACTCATATAAAAATCATGAGAATGGTTATTTCTTTTGCGCCGAGAAAAAGAAGATTTGATTACGCCTTCTGATAATGACTGAGCCCACGCATCAACGAAACAGCAAGTTAAGAGTTGCGAAAGTACGAGATTGATTATTTTTTTTGTTTGTTGAAATACATTTTGCAATGTAACAACACGAGGAAGACTCTGCTGAAAAAAAAAATGAACAGAAAAGAAAAAACAACGAGAACGAACGACTATCATAAACTGATATTGATGTTTAAGACCTCTGAAACATTCAGCAGTTACAAATTTATCCGAAAACTTTGAATGGTTTGATTCCTGAGAAGGCTGACCGGTAAGTTCATAAAAAAATCGAGATGTCGTATAAGCGAAAGAGTGAAAAAGTGAGTTTCTGTTTGTGTGCACTATATGGAAAGCATAAAAGGAGGTGCTTTACATCGTTACAGTGTTTGAAAGTGTAAATTTTTACACTTCCAAAGATTGACGTTCCTGTTTGTAGGTGTGTAAATTTTATACACATTTACAAACAGGAACGTCAGTGTAATCCTTGAGAATTTTGAGATTCAAAATAATATCAGCTTAATAGCATCTTCTTAGCATCTTCTTGCATCTCATCAAAATAGCATCTTCTTGCATAGCAAAGAGAAGATAATTCTCCGGCGACCCTTCGACGCGGAATACTGCTGAAACTTCAAGAGAACATCGTCGTAATAGAAGCATTATAAGAAAAAGTAATCCACCGGTCAACCTATCTGTCCTCTCTTTTTTCTGAATCACTCTTTCTCTCTCACTCTCTCCTTTCTCAATGACTCTCTCTCTCTCTCTCTCTCTCACTCACTCTCTTCTCTCTTAATAACTTTACCTTTCTCTCTCTCTCTTTCTTCCAGTCTTTTTGGATCTCACTCTCTCTCTCTCTCACTGCCTATTCCAAAAATTAAAAAAAGAAAACCTCTAAGAATAGTTCCACGTTGTTGCGATAGCGTATATATTGTACACGTTTGTATGTATAGGAGTCTCCAAAATTATATTTTTAATTGAAATTTTTATCACATTATAGTAATGTTCATAAACTCATTCGTTGAAAAGTTCACAGACGAATTTGATCAAAGTTTGCTTTAAGTGAGTGCTCGACGATCTCAATCTATTAAGCGAGTCATCACAGTTAAAAAAAGTAGAACGAAAGAGCCATATCGATTAATCCTTCGACCTTCCCTTACAGAGAAGTTTAACGAACTTTGTACAATATTTTGAAATGTATCTCGACTCTTATTTTTATTACCTTATCCGAGCAAGTCCTTTCTCATTATGACAAATTGTTTAGAAAAAGGTTTTTTGAAAATTTTGTACTCAGTAAAGCTTTGATGATGAATAAATACACTGGAGAAAAATGTCAAACAAAACTCCACTTCAAGCGTTTTTTTTCAAGTTTTCTTCATGTATTTTAACAGAGCCGGCAGCTTTGAGATCAATAAAAACTTTTGAAAAATCTCTGTGAATGTTTCATTCATTATATTCTCTTGAAAAATCTCTGCGAATGTTTGAAAAAATGAATGAATGAATGAAAAATAAAAAAAAACAAAAAGTCTCTGCGAATGTTTCATTCATTATATGTATTTTAATGATTTAAAAGTTTAAGGTCTTCACGAAAATTATTGTCTCTTTACTGAGTTAGGGTTTACTAAAGAATGGAGCAGGAAAACTTGCTGCCGATTAGTCTCTTCAACTCCTCTTTAGATGGCTCTCGCTGGTACTTCTCAATGAACTTGCAGATTCGCTCCCACGCCCGCTGCCTTGTACCGTATCCCGAAGACGCGTAGAATCGCTCCAAGACATCGAATATGGTCTATAAGAGGTTTTTTTCTGTATTTAAAATTTATCATGTCAAGTTTCTGTTTTTTACTTCTTATATGATTGATAATAATGCTGTCAAACTAGAATTCCTTACAGTGGTACCGTGCAAACATTCGTACTTCTTCGCGACTCCACAGACAAAAAATAAGGAGGAAAAGGACATTTGAGAGTATGACTATTCATACTTATAAATTATAAAGTTATGAATAGGCGTACATATAAGTATGAATAGTAATAACCTATAAGTATGAATAGTCATACTTCCGAATGTATATGGTGTCGTTTTCCATACTTATTTTTAGTGTACGGCTTATCAGAAGTTACCGGTGATTGAATGATTACTTAAGTATCACTGAACTCTGAACTCTCCCATGGTCATGTGAGGAGGTGTCGGATGGAAGACGATGCGATACTTTTCCGGTAAGCATTGCTGTCGATAGAAACTGAACTGTCTCTCTTGTAATTTTTTCGAAAATTTTTTTCAATATTGCTAAGAAACATATATTTTCCAAACTCACATTCTAAGAGTGTAATAAAAACAGTAGTAAGTGCGTAAAAAGGTTATAGAAAACATCAAATAGATTACTTCCCCGGTTGAAATTTAATTGTATAAGTCGATCAGTGAAGTTTCAAAACTTTTTTGTTTTATTTTTAAAAAGAAAAATTTAGATTACCGGTACAATTCGTATTCTGGCGCCCGCGGAGCCGCCGCGAAAACGGATCGCAACTCTTCAAAGGGGACTTCGAAGCTCTTTCCACCCGCATTAAAGTCGTCAGAGAAAGTCGTATCCCCGATTAATGAAGTCGCGGATGAGAGTAGAGATTTGGTGTGGAATGATACTATCAAAGTGACCAGTTGTACTTTTGTTTTTATTGGTGACTCTCCTGAGGTGTAATGAGACGCGCCCGATGACCAAACGGCCAAACAGAGGAAGATAATGACCATGAGTGTCATTAAGGCAAACTACGAGTCTTTCAGGACATTGCTTAGAATATAAATCAGAAGAGAAGAAGAAATTGTTCCGGGCCTTATCGCCTTTCTATTCTACTCTTCTCATTTTTATTGCCTACTCCCCAATTCTCTCAAAATTGCATACCCTCGTTCTCCTAAAACCTCCGCGTTTCACACACTCTCCCGCAATTTCTCTGATCAATCCAGCAACACCTCCTCAAGACTATAAACAAAGTGAATCATAATGTTCCTCTTGCTCTCTGACTCGAGCAGTAGAAAAAAAGACATCGAACGCTGTATCGGATGATTTAGCTTTTATTTAGTCGGAGTGAATATGTATGCCCGTCGATGTTACTTATTACATCCGAGATGAAAAAATAATTTTCATCTGGATGAAGAATTACAAATGAGAGATGAAAAAATTTCAAATCCTAAGTTAAACAGTTTACTTGAAGATTCATCATCCATATTCCATCTCTCTTCTGTCTTAATCGTGAGTTCTGGAGTTACGCTCCATTCATGACGCAATCGCTGAATGAGCATGCGTCACTTAAGAGAACAAGGCATATGAGCCTTTCATATAACACTATCGCATGGAATAGCAATGTGTCCCCGTGGTGTAATGGTAACGCGCGCTCCCGGTTTGAGATGAGATGGTTAGGTTCGATCCTGCCCGGTGGACTATAACTATATATCTTTTTTAAGCATGCCAAATTGGAATGTTTTTAGTGCGATGGTCCAATCAATTTTCATCTTAGATGAAATTGATTTGTTGAGATAAATAGGAAAATCGAGCGCAACTTTTTGCGCTCATCAGTAAAAGTCAAGGAATGAATGATAAACTATTGAAGGCAATGTGGTTTTTTTTCTTTAAAAATTGTAGAATTTACTGAAAGTTATTACTGAAAACAATGAGTACATATAGTATAATATTCACCAGCAGTGTACGCACTTAGGCATAAACATGGTGAAAGGGTAGGGTAAAATTGCTCATTTGTAAAATTGGTAGGGTAAAATAAAAATTTGTAAAATTGGTAGGGTAAAATTGGGGCCGTATTCAGAGACAAAAATGTATACTAAAATTTATGGTAAACTTTATACTAAGTTGTAGTTTCGGTCAAAATGGAATTCAGAGAGTATACTTTAGGGTAAACTCTATACTAAAGTTGAGTAAGAAAGCTGAGACGCTTCCACCCGTCTTGTCTCTGAATATACATAGAACTGGGATGAACATAGGTCCAAAATATACTAGGCTAAAATTTACACCTGAGTTCATCTTAGATCTCTGAATACGGCCCCAAGAGACTGACGTGTCAATGCCGATGAAATTCGCAGATTTTTTTTGGAAAAATTCAGTTTTTTTCCGAATTACAACACGAAAAGGCTCTGGATTAACTGCAAGTGACCGCAATGCGAGAGTTAGTCGCGCGAGATTTAGTCTGAGTTCTTTTGAAGAAAGCGTTTAAGAAAATCAAAACTGCAGTGAAGTTTAGCACGGACCTATGTAGATCGCCATGGCCCTCTGAAGGAAAACAATAAGAGTATAGAGATCTCGCAAGGTAGTAGCCGATATCGTTATGTTGAAGTACACGGGTAGATTTTCTTCGTACCAAGTCTGCACCACTTTTGAATCATGAGACGGATATGCGCTTTATAATTTCAAATATACCTGGGAAAGTTTCTCGATATTACTATAACGCCTTTGTCAGATGAATATATATAAGAGAGACCGTGGATTTTATAACAAAACGAAGCATCGTGTCACACTTCAAAAGTATTGCAGACTTGGTGCGAAGAAGAATTGTCCTCGTTCTCAAACGAAACATAATGGCTTGCTTCCTCACCGAGTCTTGATACTCTTGAATTTTCAATTGAAAAGGACAAGTCGGCGAAGGGCATTCTCTAAAACTCTCTTTTCAGAAGTACTCAGACAATCTCTCGCACGAGCACATTAGTGCCGTCATTGACAGTTCATTCCAAGCGTTAACTTATCCCAAACTTTTTCGTGCTGCAAATTTGAACAAAAGTGACCGATTCGTATGGCTGTTTGAGAAGTTGATAAAAAAAAATTATAAACTAACTTAGTGAAATTCATAAAAAAATAAAAAAGTTTTTACCCGTTGTAGGTTATTTTACCCCAGCTTGTAACCCAGTTGTAGGTTATTTTACCCCAGCTTGTAACCCAATTGAAAATGGCAAACCTTGTCTGAAAATTTTCTTGATCAATTATGTAAATGTGAATTTGTTTATCAATCAAATGTGAAAATTTTGCAGAAATCCGATGTTGGGCGGAAGAAAAGACAGATGGAAGTAAACAAAATAGTATACACATTTAGTTGAAAAATTTGATGAACTCATCATACTTTGTTTATAAACATTCATTCTTTTTTCATTGCATTAATAGCCCATTTTATCGAATCATAAATAGTTTTGTTTGTACTTTCTGTAGAACATAGAGAAACAGAGTGCGAGGAAAAAAACGAAAGCAGCTGAGCGACGTCTACAAGGTATCGAAATGAGCATTATTTGTTGGGTAATCGGTATATATTTTCGCGAGCACCGAGGAAACGAGATCATGATTTTTTTCTTCAATCGACTGATGTTACTTTAACGAAAGAAAAGTGCTTAAAACTGGATTGTGATCAGGCTTGCTCTAAAATTAAAATAAAAACCAGCGAAAAAAAAGAAAGGAAAAAGTCGAGAAAAAAACAACAAAAAATGTAAATGTCGGAAAAAAACAAAGAAGAACGAGAAAGGTGCAAGCCTGATTGTGATCATTTGGCCTCGTTACCAGAGCAAATACGGAACCTGTCCTCAGGTGACGATTTGAAGTAGACGATCGCCGTATACCTTTGTAGTAGACGACCGCCATATCGGCGACTAGAAATACTAAAGCAGCGATCGCCGTATACCAACAAAGCGGGCTATGAAGTTGACCATTAATGGCCGAAAAATGCTTTTGATCGAGAGAAGCGGAGATCGAAGATCTACAAACGGACATTACCACGGCACGGCAACGCTGAGATAGATGAAGAAAAAGACTTTTACCGAGCTCTTACATTCTATGAACGAAACGTTGAAAGTATAACATGATTTTATCAGGGATTCCTCTACTAAAGTTTAGAAGAAAACACTACATACTAACTTAAAATATAACTTTCATCTTAATGGAATATCAATATGATGCTCAATGACTTCATAGAATAAATTGTTAATTTTATTTACAACAATTCATTATATTCGTAAATAATACAGAACTAAAAGCAAGCATCGCATTTCTCCGCGTATTCCAGGCTTCCGTTTGGTGAGTCCTCTGACGCGAAGAGCCAGAAAGTGAGACTTGTACTGTGAAGTCGTCTGAAACAGTCTTCTAGCGATAGACTATAATATAAAAATATAAGTTGCAAAAGTTACGAACTTTAATCTTTTGTTCAGAAGCATTTTAAATTCTGAGAAATTCCAATTTTTTTCAAGGAGTTTTTTTTCAAGAGGTCAAACTAGATTGTAGCATAATAAGTGTACCTACCTTGTTCTCTCACTTTGGTATCAACATCGTATATCTTTTATGCATTCATCTGAATTTGTCAATGCTGGAAAGGCGAATCTCATGAGAATGCAACTACTTAAACATTCACAATACATGTTTGCTCTATGGAATAAAACATGAATTGACGAATGAGTTTGAGTCTCAGATCCTTTTCGATTACTATATTTTCCCCCGTGGTCTAATGTGGGTTTCGTTGAATTACCAGAAGCAGAGGAATAGAGGAAACGCTCAATTCTTATTGAAAACTTTTAGATACGGAACAAGATATCAACGTTTCGATCGTGACTAGTAGTTGTTCGACGACTGGAGCGAGAAAGAGAGAAATTAGAGGAGGAATTGGAGAGAAGAGAGAATGAGGTACTAAGAGCAACAAAAAGTGAAGTAGAGGTCTAATCCTTGCACGAAATACAAGTTTACTGGTTTTTTTCTAATATGCAATCGTCATGAGAACCCGCTGCCTCAGCATGAGTAAACAACATCTCTTATTTTGCATTATAACACCAACTACTACTGAGCAAGAAAAACGGGCTCTTAGATGGCCATTCATCATTTCAAGCATCTTAATAGCTTCTCAAGAATATATTTCATGTTTTATCGTTTCGAGGTAGTGAAGGGGAGCAGTAGGAGAGCCGAAAGAAGAAGGGGTGGGGCGAGAAGAAGGGACATGGAAGAGGAAAATGGGAAAGATCGGGACAAGTTCACAGGATAAGGGAGGCTTCCATCATCTACAAAAGTAGACACTTACATTCATGTTTATGCCTAGTTTATCAAGCAGTTTATAGTTAGCGTGAAGTCTCTCCGTAAATTGAAAAAAATTACTTGGGTACTTTCAAGAAAACTTTGCAAAAATGACCAGAATAAACTGTAAAAGTTTTTCTCGGATAATCATTCCTCGGGTATTCTCGGGTCACAAGCCATGCATTCTTTGCAAGTCAATTATTAATTCTTCAGAGTATTCTGATACATGCGTTAATGCGCAACTGTTCATCGATGATTTTCATTTAAAGTCTTCGGATTTCAAGAGTGATTTCATATATAATATATTTTTTTAGAGTTTTTAAATACTCAAATGATTTTATAGTAAATTGTGCACTTGACTTTGCTTTTTTTACTTAAGATGTTCGCAAGCAGGCAGAAATAGTGATCGTATTTCAGACGGTATGGGGTTTTCGGGTATTACAACGAATTCATTCATGTTGAATGGCAGTTGAGAAAGCTGAGATAGGTTGCACAGAAACTTCAAACAACGACAGTCAAATCGACGGTCTTGCATGGAAGAACGGATATCCTCTAAGTTTGATTTGTACCCACAGCATAAATCTGAATTAAATTCTAAAGGAGTTTTAAACCTTTAGAAATTCTAAATGCGTTTCTCGTTGCTTTCATCCTCTTACTATCTATCTCTCTCTTTCTCTCTCTCTCTCTATCTCTTTCTCACTCTCTCTCTGTCCCTTTCTCTCTCTCGCTCTCTCTCTCTCTCTCTCTCTCTCTCTCTCTCTCTCTCTCTCGCTCTCTCTCTCTTTCTTTCTTTCTCTTCCCCACCATTCTTCTCTTTCTTTCTCTCTCTTTCTTTCTATATCTCTCTCGGAAACGAAATACTCAGTACTTTTAACGAGAAGTTTTCACTAGCAGTACATCAATACACATCTCCACAGCCTCATCTTACCCTAAACGCTGTTTCTCCTTTGTTATTAATATTTTTTTGTTTAACACGCTCTTTTGTTGTAAACAAATGCGATCATGCGTTATGCAAAACAATTAATTGCTTAGAAATATTTTTATTAATTTCTCGGTTTTAGTTTAACGACCCCAGTGGATCCAATTCATCAATTTATTCAATCATCCATTTGGTTTTCAGTGAATAAATTATTTTTGAGAAGAACAAACATTGCCGACTTATGCGATTTTTTTCTAGTCGCAGTTTATGTTTAAGCGAACGGTCGCTGGAGAAAGTTTTAAGGGAAAGTCATCGATAGAAATTGTTTGAACAATTTAGTTTTTAGAAACTGAGAAATTTGGCTAATTAACAGTGAAACCTTTTTGAGAGAAAAAAAAACTTGTGATTAGGCTTTCTCAGGACTTCAAATCATATCAATTTTCACTGCCAGTGACACGTGAACATTATTATAATTCAGACTTGCTAATATCATTAGGCGGAACGGAACGTAGAAGAAGAGAAAGAAAGCGAAACCATCGACAGAAAAAAGACAGAAAAAGACAGAAGATTCAAATGATTGCTTGGTATCTATGTTACATTTTTGATGGAGATCTATTATATCATATCGACAGTGAGGTCAGCAACATCTGAATTATATTCTAGTTTTTTTTTCTGACACAGACTAAATAACGGGCTACGGAAGAACGAGATGAATAAGGTGAACTGTTCTTGTGAAAAACCATTGAATTTTTTCGAGTGATTTTTAGTTTTAAAATAAGGAGCTTCATAGCTCGCTAGCGTGTTTGAACGAAACAGGAAACATGTTACCCTTTTTATTAGAATGGCTCTCATAAGAGGAAAACCCTTAGATGAGATTTTTTTTTCTTCAAAATCCTATATCGTTTTTCTATAATACGCTCTGTTATTAAAAACTAACAATATCAAGCTTCATACGAATATTCAAAGATATTCGTTTTAACAAGTTTTCTTCACATTCTGCCAATATCAAAAACGTTTTCTCACTGCCGCCCTCCAACCTTATTACATACAGCGTTTTCCATGCCTGATTCGTCTAAGTCGGAAGAACGCCCACTGTCGGGTGGTTAGAGACAGACAAAAACCCGGAAGGATTTCGATCAAATGGTTTTCTTGGTCAACGGAGCGGCGTACACCGTCTTCGCTGCTCCGAATTCTACTACTAAAAGCCGGCGTAAAATCCAATCTCGGACCCCAGACCTGGAACTGCTCCGTATGCAATGAAATATTGGCAAAGTTTAAAGGTATAATTCGATGCAACAGCTGCAATGAATGGTTTCATCTTCAATTTGACTGCTCGTCAATGACCTGTCTGAGTTAATGTAAAACTGAACATATTGGAAAGTGCTACAACTTCATTACAATACAGAATAAAACGAGTGCAATGACTACAGAAAGAGCACACTCACACACCGCTTCTCAATACTAGGCTGGAATGCAGTCACATACCATCCATGTAGAAGAGAGCGAGATTGTTCTTTTGTCAGAAGCTAGAAAGTAAGAAGATTTAGCAGCATCATACCGACCTGTTTTACTACTATTCTCAGTTGTGAAAGTCTTGGAAAGGCTTCTTCTCCTAGTCGTACAACTTGCCATGCCACCGTCGAGTCATCAACATGGTTCTGAATACTAAGGGCAGATCTACATCGACAGCTTTATATGAGCTTACATGATTCTTCTTCTTCCCTTACCTCCGAAACGGCTGCTATGTAACAGCAGTAAATCAACCACTCATCATTCTTCACTTCTCTCTGTTTTCTGAATGGCCGCTTTGGAACGAATGTCAATTGCCCTTATCCTTCCTTCTCATATTTTCTTACCGCGCCCCAACCGCTTCCAGGCTCTTCAATCCGTAGGTCATGAAATAAATCTTCCCTAATACCCCATCAAGCTCTATTCTACATTGCGTGATAATAAAAACTTGAAACTTGAAACACAAAAAAACCCACCCATTTCTTCAAAAAGCTCCAACTAGGATGTTAGAAGAGTGTGTAGGCCGAACATATACAATGAATTTATCTTGCCAACGTCAGAGACTTGTTAACAGCGACGTCATCGCATGTCTGCAGTTGAAATTTTCCCATGACTTCATTTGAAGCTCAATTTAGCTTTAGACAAAAAGGCCTATTTTTCAATAGCTACTGAAGTGCACTTATTGCCTAGAAGTTTCTTTTGTAGCGGTCATTTGTGTGAAAAGATAGAGTGAGAGTACGATAGAGAATAAAGAGGACGAAGGTGAAAGTTACACAGAGATTAAGATAAGAGCCACGAAGAGAGAGGAAGAGAAAGGAAGCGAGAGAGATATAGAGAGGGGATAAAGAAAGAATATAACAGAGAAAGGAAACGGCGATGAGGAAGAAAGGAGAAGAAAGAGAGCGGAGAAATAAAAGGACGAAAAAAGTAAAACCGTCTGCAGAGTTTAAAAAAGGTTTCCAAGAGTCGAATTCCCTTCGAATCGGTGGCTTAGTAAATTTAGCTGAGGTTATTTGTGCGGGTGTAGGTCATTCGATTAACATGTTTGTGCGGGTGTAGGTCATTCGATTAACATGTTTGTGCGGGTGTAGGTCATTCGATTAACATGTTTGTGCGGGTGTAGGTCATTCGATTAACATGTTTGTGCGGGTGTAGGTCATTCGATTAACATGTTTGTGCGGGTGTAGGTCATTCGATTAACATGTAACAGCTTTGAATAATGAAGAATTCTTTGAATGAATTCTTCTTTTTCTCGTCCATCTGAGAGTATGCCATTTAGTGACTTCTCACTCTTTCTTTTAGACTTCAAATATTCAGCCGCTCGGTCGAGGTAGGTTAAGGTTAGCCGGTTAGAAGGACTGAATTACTCTACCAGGACTGAATTACTCTACCTACATCGAATCTATTCCGGGTACACCTGTCGTGAGTAGGCGTATTCAGAAACTAGATCTCTGAAGGAAATTTAGTGTATAGAGTGCTTGCCGATTGTCCGGGTGTGTTCGACTATTGTGCGAAGAGTCCCTAGTTCGACTTCCATATTGGACAGATCTTTTCCAAACCAAAGTGGTTGAGAAATTTAGGTAGTGCTCTGGCATGAATCTGACTCTCGTCACTTCTGCTACACACTAGTAGTGACCCGCGTAGCCACTGGTTCAACCAGGGTAGGCCTGTCCCGCATTTCATAAGAGTGCGTACCCTGCCGTGAGGTGATATCAAGCGCGAGGAAGATTCTTATAGGACCCACCGGTTACATTTAAGTGAAACAAGGGTACTTGGGTGAGTTATAGGTTCAGAAAGTCAAAAAGGGATGCAATTATCGCTTCAGAAAGACTCTTGTTTTTCTGTGCTTGGTCCAGTGATAACTGGCTGAAAGAGGAAGAGATATTTTTGTTGCATTTGATCTCTTTTCAACATTACAAGTCGTATCATCAAGATCCATTCAAAAACTCAAGTTCATGAACAATAATTCAATGAATAAACAGTAACTTGAAAGCATTTCACGTCTGGAGCAGGGCAGGCATGAAGGGTACCTAGGAAGGATAACCGAGTACCCCATTCAGTCACATGTACACGGATTGGATAGGTTGTTGTTGTAGATTGCCCGCCGTAGGTCTCCGGCTGGGTAGACGAGGTCTTCTTTGACATGGCTCAGAAAACAATAACCTTACTTACATCATTTATCTAATTACATTATTTCTCTTTCTCTCTCGGGTTTTTTATTTTTATTTTATTTTTATTTTTTTATTATTATTTTTTTGTTATTTTTTTTTTGTTATTTTTTCCCCCTTTTTTTTTTTTTTTTGAGAGAGAAAGGAATCACTGGTATAAGAACTTAACAACAGACGTCGGGCTATTCCACAAATCTATACTTCTTAAAAGTGTGTGGTCACAGCGACACGAGAATAAATGACTAGTTGTATGTGGCTCTTCTAAACATTTTGGGCAAAGAGGTGATTGGGCAGCTCCTATTCTGTGTAGGTAGCTGTTAAGGGAACTTGCATAGCCACTACGTAGTTGCGATAATGTTATTTGTTGTTCCCTGGGAAGTTGATTCGTTGATTTATGGATTCTGGGATGTTTCTTACCTAGAACTGGGTTAGGGGAGCAAGATCTAATGAAATTTCTAACAGTCTCAGTATGTATTCTTTTAAGTGCGGCTTTCTGATCACTGTCTACTAGCATAATTTCTAAGTCCTTGGCATGTTTACGAATAGTTCTAGGTGGTTTGGGTTCCATGCATCGACGATGGGAGGGGTGGTTTGGGAGGAGTCTTGCTCTTGCAACGAATTGCTTGGTAAGCATCGTGTTGTGCTCCTTTATGGGTAACATTTCGCTTTCTAGAGCTAAGTGCTCTGTGCCGGCCATTGCTAGGTTTCCTGTTGCTATCCGAATTGCTCTATTTTGGTTTGCCTGTAGTTTTTTCCAGTTCGTCTCGGCCAATTGAGGGGAGTAAATTGGTGCGGCGTAGTTGAGAACGGATCTGGTCATTGTTTTGTAGGTTGCAAGAAGGGTGTTTTTCTGTTGGCCCCATGTTCTTCCTCCGAGGGCACGTAGTATATTCAGTCTTTTGGCCGTTCTCTGTTTAAGGTATTCTGCATGTTGTCGGAAGGTGCCGAGTTGGTCTAAGACGACACCGAGTATTTTGGGTGTTTTAGTTGTCGGCAAAAGGGTTCCGTGGATTTCTACCTTTTTTACATTCGCCTGTATGGGTTGTGAAAAGAGTGACCGTAGTCTTTTCCTTGGATATGATCATTTTACGTTGTTCCAATTCTTCTACGAGTTTCGGTAGGAAGTGGTTGATCTGATCTTCACAGGTTTCAATACAGGGGCTTGAGGAGAGAATTGATATGTCGTCGGCGTAGGCTGTCATCTGCGTGTTTCCTGTGGGTTGCGGGAGGTTGTTTATGTAGAGATTGAATAAGAGGGGGCTGAGCACTGCTCCTTGTGGGACACCAGATCTGCATGTGAGACGTCGACTGCTTTTTCCTTGGAAATCTACCTTGATTGTACGGCCTCTTAGGTAGCTGGACATCCATCGGACGATGGCTCTTGGCATATTCGTTTCAGTGAGTTTCTTGCAGAGAAGGGATATGTTCACTAAGTCATATGCTGCAGTGAGGTCAAGGGCGACCATGAGAGTGCGGTCCGGGGGTGGTTTCCGATTGAAGCCGTTTGTTATTTTCCCGGTTATTTCCAGGAGTGCGGTAGTAGTCGAGTGCTCTTTGCGGAATCCATGTTGCCAGTCAGCGATTTGAAAGCCTTCCGCCAGGAATGGTAATAAGACCCGTTCGAATGTTTTGGCTATAGGTGATAGTATTGATATTGGTCTATAGCCGTTCAGGTTGCTGGAGTCCTTTCCTGGTTTAGGTAACATTATCACTCTTGCATCTTTCCATCTGGACGGGATAATACCTGTTTGCAGCGTGTTATTGAAGAGGATGCAGAGACACTTTCTGAAGTTTTCACCGGCCATTTTGAGTAGTAGAGGGCAGATGCCTTCACTGTCTGGGCATTTGGAACCTTTGGTTTTCTTTATTGCTTCTTCGATCTGTGCCAGGGAAATTTGGGGAGCGTCTGTCCGTTTGAGGCCTTTAATTAGTCGTGTTGTGCTTCTTGCTGATTTGTCGACCTCTTTAGGGGCTTGTTAAGCTAATTTTCTGGCAAAAGCGTTTGAGGCAGATGTTGGGCATAGACTTTTCCCGTCGTGGGTGATGGTCAAGTGCGTCGGTTTTATTGATTTGCCGTCGATAGCCTTTATCGTTTTCCAGAGTTTGTTGCCCGGTTCGTTGTGGCTAATTTCAGATATGTACTTTTCCCAAGCCTTCCTCTTTTCGAGGTTGATGCGGAAGGAGATTTCGGCCATTATTGAAGGGAGTGAGGGGTCCGTAGGATTGTCCCTCCTCATTTGGTCCCGTTCTGTAATCAGCTTCTTCACATCTTCGCTCAAGTGAGGCGTGTATTTTGGCACCTTTCCACGGGGAATGTTGTTCTTAGCCGCTTTGGTCAAGGTGGTGGTCAGGAATTTGTGCATCTGAACTGAGTTGCCGGCGAATGGGAAATCCATGAGAATCTTGTTGATGTCCCTTTCGAAGCCTTCCCAATTCGCTTTGTTGTAATTTGTATAACAACGTGCGTTTGAGATGTTGGATGGCTGTGTTTCGACGTCAATCAGGCATGGGAGGTGGTCAGAGTTCATTCTGTTGATTGTTGACCAGTTGCAGTCGATGGCTATGTCGTTCGAGGCGAGAGTGATGTCTGGTGATGCTTTTTGTCTTGTGGGCATCTTTGAGTTGTTGAGACATACAAGATCGCTGTCGTCAATGAACTCGCATAGTTCATCTCCTCTGCTATCCTCCGTACCTTCACTCCAAACTTTATTGTGTGCGTTGAAGTCTCCACCGACAATGAATGGTTTCTTCTGTGTTAGGAGTCGGTTGAAGTTCGGCGCGTATGTGTTGGGGCAGGACGATCGAGGTGGGATGTAAATGTTGCAGATTCTTATGGTTCCTTGGTCGGTTGGCACGTCCACGCTGAGTGTTTCGGCTGTCTGGTCCGTTGTTGGGGAGGTCACGTTAGCATAGCGAATATTCTCTTTGACTAGTATCGCAAGTCCGCCTCCAAAGTTGGAGCGGTCTTTTCTTATGATCGTGTAACCTACGATATTCGGAGATGGAATACTAGCATCCATTTTGGTTTCTTGGATGAGTGCTACGTGAACATTCAACTCATGTAAAAGGTCCTCTAGCTCGGTTAGTCGGGCTCTCAGTCCATTAGCGTTCCATTGGATTATCCTCAGGTTAGCTACCGTCTGGGAGGCAGTCTGCTGGATCGGGGCTCTCTCACAAATTCTACATCTCCATTGGGGGTTCCAATCATTAAGATTGTTAAGGTTGGAACAGCGGAAATGTACCCATTTCTTACATTTGCTACAATTAACACAATTCGAAGGCGCGTTAAGAGAGCATACAGAACAAGGCCATCTTGGGCCTGGGTTAGTCTCGATACCAGCGATTTGGAGGAGTATTCGGATCAGAGACGCTGGGTCTTTCTGATCCGTGTTAGAAAAAATGAGGTTTCGGGGGAAGCCGTCCTCGTTGTCCCTTGCGGGAGATTCCATTGGGAAGTTTTGTTTTGGAGGTCCATTGGGTCCGACGCCATGTAGCGTCGTCCACAGTCGCACCGCGTGTAGGTGACCTCCGTCGCGACCGATTGGATAGGTAGATACCCAGGGTACCCTCAGTCCAAGACAACTAGGGTATCCAGACAACTATGAATATAATCTCTTAAGTAAGCTTCATAAGAACGCACTTGTAAACCCCTGTACTTCTCTTCTCTTTTGGACCTTTTAATCCCACTGTCATCTCCATACTTTCATATCAGTCCTACGCGATTTTTAGAAATACTCCGAAAAACAATTGCTTTCTGAGTCATTATGGGATTATACAAATCTCTTTCGCCGCATTTCTCAATGTGCCTTCTGAACAACATTCTGACTCAGAGTTTTCTATTCGAAAAATATAAACTCCGCCCTTCACGGAATCATTTTGAGGCACGCCTTCAAATATCCTGTGATCTTGAGGAATATTTTCGCTTTCTCTGAATATCCTCCTTTTTCTCTCTCACCATTTTTTATAATTTATTATCCAGACATTTGAACTGGTATATAAAGTCAATCTTTCCTGTTGACGTGTAAGCATAGACGGCCAAAGTTTCCCGGCAATTTTTTTAGCCTTTTTTCAAAAAATGCTACAGTTGCCGCCTTTTTTATGAGTGTCTTTCACAACTGCCTTTGCTATCACAGTTTTTTCCCCATCTTTTAGGGGGTTTCAAATGTATAAATTAGTCTAGTAGATCGGTTCGAGCAATCACTTTTACAACTTTCTCTTCATAGTTGTAATTTCCAGTTCCTTATTTGTTCAAGGCAAGTTTCAAAACCAAATCTTTATTACTCTTGCGTGCGAGCCGCTTTTTATGGTTCAAACAAAAAACAATTAAAAGGCTCAGATGAATGGTTTCAAGCTGCCTATGAAAACTTTCTTCAATGATGCACAGTCTGAATCTGTACAGAATGTAATTTGAATTGTGTTGAGAATAGAGTTTCCCATAAACATGTAGTGTATTTATTGAAACATAAATCAAGCGGAACACAAATGCCTAGACTTATAATTCAATTCAGTTTGGTTGAGCGTACATTCGTGTTCACAAGAATGCTCATACAAGAACAATTGGGTTCGGGTTAAAGCGTAGTACTATTAATATTTCCTCTCAAAACCCTATAAACTCTTTGTTCCTCACATGCATAGTAGCTGTAATGCCCATTCATCATCTTTTAAGACGAATCCTAAAAGCTAGGCTTTGTTCTCGTTTGTGATAGGATTAAAGCGCTCGAAACCGAGAAAATTTTACTTGCGCGGTTCAAGGAAATAAGGTGGTCAATATTATTTACATTATTGGTGTTGTAGGGTGTCTTAAGGTGTCGCAGGCTTGTTTCTGTGATGCACAGATTTCATAATCTATTGTTTGCCTACCCATTTGTTCATTCAGATGACATTCTTTCACGCCCTGTTAGACATCCACAACGCAGCTGACAAAAACACCCGTGTTTTACGTCTGTTGCCTTCGTCTTTGACTTTCATTCCTTATCTTCTCTCTTTCTCACTCTATCACTCTCTTTTTTCGTTCTTTTTATCGCTCTCTCTCTCTCTCTCTCTCTCTCTCTCTCTCTCTCTCTCTTTTCCAATTTCTCTTCTTCGCCCTCTCTCCCTTTTCTCTGTCTCACTCTCTCGTCATCGCTCTCCCTATGTCTCTTGCATCCTCGCCTATCTTAGTTTCCCTCTCTTTTGCTTTTCATCCTACTTGTTTTTTCTTCTTCTTCAGATTGTATGTATACAACTGTTTCAACCAACTCATTACCATAAAAACCATCAAGCCGATTCGATAGCTTCAGAGTATCTTTGCTTCCTTCGTTTAAAACCTTTTTTAATCAAGAGGGGATGTGATGAAGTCGGTAAAGAAGTGAAGCCCTAGTTATAGTAAGTACATATTATATATCCATGATCAAGCTGTTATATCTCACGGATCAAATTTTATATACATAGAAAAGATTAGCCAAATTTCACATCTACCATCCCCTCTGCTCGTTCCCCTGAAGTGCTTTATATAATATATGTAGTAGTTAACCAAGCGTTCCTGTTCTCGAGCTGTGTGAGTGAACTTTTTGATTTTCAAAAAAGATATTTCTCGTGAGTTCTACTCTGAAGCGACTTTTGCAGTGGCCAAACACCTCATTTTGCTTGATTGAGACCCACAACTCACACTGCTTTCTAACGCGGTACTCAGCTGTTTGAACAACAACAACAACAAAAAACGTTGCAGGTAACTCCGTTCTCACGGCCGCAGTCGTCGAGTGTTTCAAGAAGTCGTAGAATGCAGTCAGCGATGCTCCTGTTTCTAACCCTTTCCTCCTCCTACGCCATAGGCCAGGCCTATCGGCTTCTCCGCACTGATGCACAACCGGTTACAAATCATATTGTCAGTCTTTTCGATGTGTACATGAAACGGAGCTTGGAAAGGAGAGAAAAAAGCGAGAAAGAGAGAGAAAAAGAGAGAGGAAAGAGAAGAGATAGAGAGAAAGAGAGAGTGAGAAAGAGATAGAAGGAGAGAGTGATACAGAGAGAGAGAGAGAAGGAGAGAGTGAGTGGTGAAGAAAGAGAAAAAGAGAGAGAGAACCGAGTTACTTAGTAGGAAACAACGCGGTACATTGTCGTACTAGAGATCACTGTTAAGCTACATAAGTACAAATACCACTAATGGAGCGTTAAAATTCGAAAAAAAGAAAGTTAAGTAAAGCACCGACTTCGTACCTTCGTTAATCTCAACACAAATTTATTTACTTATTTTATCAACATTTTACAATCCAAGGTTATGGTGAGACAAACATGATACATTAATCATAAGCATACATACGTGTGGCGACAGGTAAGGCGAATTTCTAAATGCGACTGATTATTCTCCAGTTTAGTAGCACATTCTCGTTACGGAGAAGACTTATGAACTGCTCTACTGTTCCGGAATTCAATATTTCACTCGAGATTCCGTAAAACATTCTTGAAACCCGTAAACCGAAACAATTGACAATAGAAGTGGAAGAAGTACATTTAATTGCACTACCATTTATATTTGTACGAGTGGGGGAGGTGCGCTTGAAAATGCGTGATTTTTCAATAATAAACTTATTATTGAAGATTTTTTAACCCATTTTGAGGTCTGAAATCACCCTTCTTTCAGCTAAGGTTCTGAGGGCAACTAGTCAACTAGATTCAGACGATCTCTATAACATTGAAGGCTAAGAGGGAAATCTGTGGGAAACATCGATAAAAGAGTATTCTGGAAAAAGATCTCAAAACCATCTCTAGGAGATCAGAATCCTTCCGGTATATTGGATTCCACAGACAAGAGGCAAATTCTAGAGGTAGAACATATGTATTGAAACACTTAACAAGTACTTGGGAGTAATTGATATTATAGAGCGGAACATATCGTACATCGCTTTAGTAGCCTTTATAGTTCATTTAAGAATTGCGTTATGTCTGCGAAGAGATGGGACTAGTTGGACTCCAAGGTCTCTCACTTGAGTCTACTTCTAGAACATTGCTATTCGGGTGGTAATTGAAAATACGAGAAGGTTTGCCTAAGCGTAAATGATAAGTCTTGTTCGAAGATAAAGAAAGATCGAAGATAAAGAAAGAAGAAATAAGCTCCAAGTACAAACAGAATCTAGACAATTCTGCATTTCGAGAGTTCGTTCAGTTAGATTGTGAGCACTGTGAGATACATATTATTTGATTTCTTCCTCGTATTCTTGATAAAGTACATTCGGATAAGGGTTAAGCACGTAATTCAATTCGCTAATGTATAGGGAAAAGAGAAGTGTTCCTAATACGGAACCCTGTCACAGGTTGGGGAGCAGATATTACCGGGAAATAGCAATGGAATACAGTGTTTTTATTTTGCTACTTTATGAACGGAGCAATAACTTTAAACAAGATTAAGCAATAATAAAACAATGTAGCACGAATTTGTCTTGGCACGAATTGCCATTTCACGGCAATTCGTGCTGAGACTAAAAAGGTACGAAATCAGGACTCCATTTATCTTTCACTTTTTCTGCATTTTAACGCTCCATAACTCAACAGAAAAAAACTCACGCAAATGTTACAGTACTACAGTACAGTCTTGTAAGTTCTGGTTTAAGCAAGATGGAAATGTGATGACATATTTTAAGATATGTACATAGTATATGCTTAGCTTTGTGAGACTTGAGATTTCGCATGCAAAAGCAGCTTTCAGATTAAAGAAAATTATTTAAGATATAATAGTTAACCAAGGTATGTTGTGAATTCATGTTGCGATGGACTGTATGGTTTTCTTTTGCTGATTATTCCACCAAGGCTTGAAGTGTATTGAAAATATGTAGAAGCCAAGTAGTAGATTAAAAGAGAAGCCATCCATGACTAACGTGAAATTTGTACAGCTTTCCACCAAGAGAAACGTTCATGAAAACAAGTCGAAGGTTTTCTGCGTCGTGAACGCGTTCGAGGGTACTGCGTTTCAAGCTATAAAAAAAACCTTTAAAAGCATGCTGATAACGTATATGAATAAACTTCTCGAAACTCTAAACACAAATGAAAAATATTGTTGTCACTGTCAATTCTATAGATGGCAATAAATACCATTAGAATTTTGGGCCGTCCTATCATCATTTCTCGAAGTTCCCGTTTTTGTTCTGATTTTCCATTCTCGTTTTTTCTATAAGCTTCGAAGCATCAGTAGGTCACAATCTGATTCCCTTCTCAATCCGCAAGCGGTAAATTGTCGGCTGATTGTCTTGGAAGTGCATGTCTTAAAACGCAGTTTAGGAACCTCTGGGACTATTATTAGTTTCTGTAGTATAAAAGTGGAAGCCTTATGGTAAAAAACGCTTGCAAAATTTTTTTTAGCATCTGTCTTGCAAAGTTAGCATCGAAGAGAAAAATTTCACCTCAAACTATTTTCTTGTTGATTTTTACTTCCCCATGTTATTCGAATGAGCATTCATATAGACCTGAAGCTTTACTTAGCTGCCGGTGCTTATTTTAGATTTGTTCCTATTCGGTGACCTTTGAGAAAAATGAGCAACATATTCGTAATGAAGGATTTATGCGAACTTTTTACTTTTAAAGAAACATCATCAGCTTTTTTTTTAAACTGTAGAACGTTTAAAACATTCCTGAATCATTCTGGGAGCATTTTCGCATGTTTGTCATTGCCTTATTCGTCAGCTGGGATGTTTGGGACAGCTTAACAAGATCACGCATTCTTTGTTTCTTTTTGCACTTTTCACGACAACTCAGATTCTGCGCCAGCGAGGCGTGGGCGAACGCCTCATCGCGCTGCTCTCACGACGGACCCGATTCTAACCACTTTAGGCCATTACCTCTAGCTCAGATGCGAAGCGGTGTGTCCCACTAACAGCTGCCCGGGGTGAGAGATTGCATGGAGGAGAAAGTAGGATCTGATTAGAAAAAAGACAGCATGACTTCCATTTACTGCCTAAGCAAATCATGACTTCCGCATGCACATTTGCTTTTGTATATACGTGTTGTGTGATGAAACGGTGGGAAAAGAGCACCCAGAACAGGGAGGCATCAAGCACACAAACATAAACACAAACACTGTATATAAACCGGAAGAGTAAGAATACTATGAGTCATGAGAGTGAGGCATGGGACATAGATTGAAAGTGAATGACTTTAAAGGATGTTATGTTGGCAAATTAGAATCGTCTTCAGCGAGACTCTGAAATTCCCCGGTCTGCAATGATGATTGGAGGTCGAGGTTTAGCGCCAGGATTCTTGGACGAGCCCCCAGCTGTCTACTTTGAGAAGCGCAGTGCTTCACCGGTCAGCATATCTATGAGCATATCTTTATCGGCTCGTGCAGAGTAATTCATGAGTAAATAATCCTAGTAACAGTAGTGTTTTCGCGAGTTTGAAAATCGCTGTGGTAGTATTTTTGGTAGGTCAAATTAGTAGGTCAAATTCTCAGTGCAATAGTTTTCTCGAGAGTTAGACTTCGGAAGCTTAGCTTCACCGCTACTGTTCTTGTGAAAATATGAAAATTTTGGTTTCGAAGCTTTTCGGTAGTGAAAATAAAAACACACACTGTTAGAAAAAAATTGCAGTCATTGAAACGCTCTGAACAGGGAGCTAAGTACATTCCGAGGAGCGGACTTATGATATCCGGACGCGGATTTATGCCAGGCTTCGCTGAAATGCCGAACTACTTCCATATGCGGAAACGCGTTAGTTCCTTACCCTAACTCTTAAAAGCTAATTATATTTGAAAAAAACAACGAATTTTTCGCTGCGAACCTTGAGTTTTTATTTCTGTGGGATCTTGAAGAATAGATGTGAATAAGAACGAACGGAGAACACTTATTGTAGGCAGCAACTTTTTACTTACAGGCGCTACCATTGTACTGGTCTGCCAACATGGACCCAACATCGGAATATTTCGAGGACGAATACTACAAATGATAACTATAAATGAAAAAGGCGTGTCGAATTATCAGTTAACTTCTATCGCCGTTATGAATTTACAAGAGATAAATAGAAGGTTGCTGGTTGTACAAAAGAATTATACTGAGTCTTGTAGAGTGAAGATGACAGAAGCTCGAACTCACCTATTTTCTTCGTCCTTCTCCACCGAGTTTTACGACATCAGCGCATTACTTAAAAAACATCATATTTCTTTCATATGATATCTTTCTATCATTAAGGTCATAATACATGAATGTTGACTGTAATATGTATTCCGAATTCTGCCGTGTTCGTAGGTCGAAATTGCCATAGCAAATTTCACTCGCTAGCACCTATATTTCTGAAGATACGGTGATTTTCGAAAACTCTAGATTACTGTAGACGTTATTCCACTTAGAATTCGTTTTGAGATGTGTTGAAATTGAAATGTGAAGTTATCTTGAGAAAACTCTTCTTCTTGGTGAAACTCTTCGATATTTACATTTTTATAACGCTATGGCCATATCGATTTTTTTTTTCGCTTTGATCATGTTTTTCCAGCTTCGTCGCAACATACATGCTACATATGACAGCTAAAGTTCTGGTTTTGGAATGAAAACAACCATGTTTCTCGCCCACTACAGCAAATAAGACTCCGAGAGATTCTTCGTCTTGTGGATTTATGGTCACTCTTTTCCAATATTCAAGCAAAGGGCATTTCGATGAAAATTTAAGACATTAATTTAGGTGAGTGCGCCAACAAAAAGTTGCACACATGTGAAGAGGCGACTACTACCGGGCGATTTAGCGTGAAATAATTTCTTAAAGGTTAAATCGCTAATATTGAATGATCAATTTACAGGGTAGTCCGTGTATTTGGCAACGCGTTTACAAACGTGTATCTCAGTAAAATAAATGAGCAAAGTGTTCAAATTTGTACATTAATGAGCTCACATTAATAAAAACATTGGGTCAACAAATCATTAGATTCGGTCTCCTTTGGCACGAACGACAGCCCGGAGTCGCTTGGGAACGCTTCGATCACTAGACGAAGGAACTCGTCGATCTTCGACCACTCCTCCTGCAGGGATTTTTTTTAGAGACTCTAGAATCAAGTGGAGAAGAGGATTGACTTTGCTCTCAAGCTAGGACCACACGGATTAATCCAGCGGATTGAGGTCGGGCGATGCGGAGGGCCATTCCGCACTGGAGATGAAGTCGGAAAAATGAGCCTTGTACGATGCCTGTGTTCCGATAACCTTGTGAGTAGGCACAGAATCTTGCTGGAAGACTCAAGGTGTTTTACGGTAGTGAGAAGCAGACCAAGGAAGCAATACTTCTTGAAGAATGTTCGGGCGGTAGTATTCCTAGTCAATTTTGACTCCTGGTTCGAAAAAACAAGGGAAGTTTTGCCGGTGGCGGACACTCTGGCCCAAACCATGACTTGTGCAGGATGGGAAGCTCTATGAAAGATTCTACCGGGTTCATTAGCTGCATGTGAATCCCGAGCAAGCACTCGCACATTTTGAGGGTTGTGGGCCTCTTCCACAATGAACAGCTTCTCATCCGAGAAGAATGTCCTAAGGAGAGAATTGTCGCGCGTCCGGAGGATTAGGGCGCGGTACCTTTTGAGTCTTTCCTCCTTGTTCTTTAGTTAGGATGGCAGCCTTTTTAGAACGATAATTCCTTTTTAACGATTCTTTGAAGAGTCCTGCGTGATAAGTATATCTAGGGGGCCATTTCGTTCTTGCTGAGCCTAGCATTTCGACGGACTCTCTTCCTCACGGCCTCGGGGGCGAGCACTAATCGAGGACCACCTCATCGGGGCAAGTCAGCAAGTGTGCCGATCTGTTCAAATCGTTTGATTGTTTTCGTGATAAAATTTCGAGAGACGTTGATCCTTAGCAATGTGCGTATTTCATCGACCAAGTCAACAATTATAGAGTGTGCTCTTTGAGCGGCCACCATTCTTTTGAGAAGTTCGAGAATACAATGAAATTTCAGCCATGTAATTAAAACACATGTGAGAAGAACATATGTCGAAATTGGAGCTCAGCGTGCACTAAAAATTGAATTATAAACGCCGAAAAATTGGTTGCCGAATACATGTGACACCCTGTAGATAGCCTCATTATTCACAAACATGATTAGGGTAGACTTGGAGGTATAGAACAAACTACGAAAATTTCCGAGTTTGGGTATAATTCAGGTCTTATTATTTATTCATATATTTCAGAGCTGCAAACGTCTCACGAGTTTATTAGATGACTTGCTCTGGTGCACAGTTCTAATTGCCTAACCATAGCACAACCACATTCCATATAAAATCTCTCGGTAGTAGTGTGTTGACACGCTTCTCTCTATGAGAAACTTTTCTTCCAAAATGTTCGCAAAAGGCGGCCCTTTGCGAAACTCATTCGACTACTTTCAAAAATATCTACTGTTAAGCATTCATGAGAAACTTGCACGGAGCGAAACACCTTGAACACACTTATCGTCCATCATAAGTCAAACTCTTTAAGTTCATATTCTTCGAAAAAGCTCAAACTGCTCGAGAGAAAAAACCAAAGACATTTTCCGAGTTCGTAATGAAGTGGTGGCACGATTCTTTGAATGGAGCAAGGCGTAGGGTTTTAGAATTTCCCTTAGGCTTTTATTTCAATCGCTAGGACACTAGACTATAACTTAAACAGCTATCAATTCACAGGTTTAGCTCCTATACTTATCATCAAAAATATGTATAGCTGTTTTCTTTGTCACTTCTGAGCATGTTTGAATCCGTTCTCTAGCAGGACTTGTACAATTCTTAAGATCTTGCAGTTTGAACGAGTATCGATGTTTCGAGATGCAGTTATCGTATTGCGAAAAAGAACAAAATACTCTCTTCTACTAGAACAGCTCAGTGACAACTTCCCATGTTTTCGACTGATTACATCGAATCAGAACTTTAGCAAGAACCAAACTTTCTCGATGCGGTGTCTTTTCTAATACAAACATCTGAAGATCTTTTTATTATCACACACTTCAAAATGGCATTTTTTCTTCTTCGAACTTCATTTTCGATTTAAACTCATGTACGCATCTTTTCACCAACTCCCCTTACCCGGACTAGGTTTACTCGTCTCTAACACACCAATATGCAGTTCAAACTGCATTGTGGGAGGAACTTTCTAAATACGCCCAGGGTTAGTAATGAATCCAATCTCTCGTTGGTGGTTATAAAAAAAAATCAAATGAAACTGATCGAACTCCATTTCCCGGTTAATCATATGAAGTTTATCAAAAGATTTGCATTGAATTCATTTCCAAAAAAACGTGAACATTTTATTGATGCATAATAAGAAAACCTCGTCGAGGTTTTTTATTGCTTCCGAGGTTGAAAAAAGGGGAGAATGTGAATAAGTACATTTGCGAGGGCTGGCGAATGTTATTAAAAACATATTGTGATTTCACAAACGTAAAATATAGGATAACGGATGACAGATAAAAAACATGAATCACCAACAAAAAAAAAACCAAATTTGTTCCCTCACAATACAAATCATGAAAATTACTTGACTTTGAGAATGCAAACAGTAGCGATAGTATTAGACCTTTTGTTCGAAAGCATAAAAAAGGTGTAATTCTCCTCAAATTTCTAAAAAGAGGTTAAATAGCATGTTGATATGAGCGTTTGACCGCACAACCGCACTAAAAAGCATCCTTTTCTTCGATTCAATTCAATTGTTCTTTCGGAAGAAATTGGATATCTTCATTTGATTTGCAGGCGCGGCTTTTTTCGGCTGAAAGTTACCATTCAATTACTCTTCTTTCTTTTTGCCTTTTTCGTTAAATTTTTTTCTTGAAAATGTCTACCAAAAATTTATTCCAAGTTCACTTTCAACAAGCATGGGCCCAGAATCGAGGCTGTGCTGACACAGTCAGAGAGCGTTTGTATGTTTGGGTGTGGCATATAGGGAGTGGATCCGAATACTGAGATAAGGTTCCCAAGACCTATCTTAACTAAGGCAAAAGAAAAGAGCAAAACCAGCTGCATCTACTGGTTTCATCAGGTGACGTTCTCTCAGGGCAGAGCGTGCCCTGTTGGAGTGTAGGAATAAGCACGAGGAAGATTATATAATAGTAAGGAGCTGAATGGAATAACCTGATCACACTCACTGAACGTGTTGAGGTTAAAGAAAAGAGAGACGTCATGAGGGTAATGAGTCCTTTTATATTAAACTTCCCAGCATGTGGCTAACTCTTCCAACTTTCCAGCTTACCCTCTCTCTTTCTCGTTCTTTCTTTCTTTCTTTTTTTCTCTCTCTGTTTCTTTTCTTTATTTCTTACTATTGATCTTCATCATTGGCTCTCTCTCTCTTTCTCGTCATGATCAAGTGCGTTACCACTACACTATTGAGTACATACATGTTGTTAATCAGTGCGATAGCTCTACAGGGTGGTGTAAATTAGAGTATACCCTACTCCTCGTCGATCGAAAGCAACGGATTTTTATACCGAGCAGAGGAGCGGATTTTTCGCAGAAACTTGTGCAAAAATCGTGTGGTGTGACGGGAACCGAACCCGTGACCTACACACGCACACATGATAAGGCACATTTTAAGGCCCATAAAACAGTGGTCAGTATATTTGGTGACAAACTTTGACTACGTGTAGATCGCGAGCTGAGTCGATTTGCAGATTTTAAATGCCACCACACCATTCATTTCGTTAACTTTTTATATACTTATAACCAAAACTTGTTACTCGCAAAATGATGCGTTCTGATCCAAGTCGGGGCGCGATATTGTCGATGAGTAGTGCTTGACACCCCCCTTCGGAGATCTCTCGTCGGCTGCGAGTCGTCCGTTAGACTGCGCATCAAACTCTCAAACGAGGTACACTCACGTCCCCGCTGTGGTCGTCCTACTTCCACATTCCGTATCAAAAATATCTTCAAGCAACGCCTGAACCGCATCGAAGGCGGAAGCATCGGAAAAAAGGGCTGCTCAACTGGATACGTCATAGGGTACGATGTACAATGTTGTTCGAAAAAAGCTTGGTATGAAGTCAAAAAAGTACCAGAAGCCTCATGGTGTCACTTCTAAGCAGCAGGAAGTACGGCGCAATAAATGTCCTGCTCTTTTCTCTCGGACCACGACTGGAGAGCATCTTTTGACTCTCTTTACCGATGAGAAGACGTTTACCGTGGAGGAGCTACAACAAATAAAATGATAGGGTGCTTACTCAGTCCTCTGAAGAAGCTGATGCTGCCGGTCGAACAGTCTCACTTCCTTCCCATCCAGAATCTATCCAGGTTTTCGCTGGCATCCACGAGTCGAAATTCCCTTTTTTTTTCGTCAGAATAGAGGCCAAAATAAATACGCAAGTGTACATTTCGGAGATCGTAGATCCCAGAGCCACTGCGGGACACGGAAATGGACATTTCCAAGATGGCGCTCCTGCTTATATCAGCAAGAAAAAACAAAAGTGGATGTCACAAAACTTTTCCTCTTTCATTACTGCCAAAGAATGGCCTGCTAATCATTCAGATTTGAATCCAATGGACACTCCATCTGGTCCATCCTGGAGAGTAAAGCTTGCGCTAAAACCCACATCTCTTTTTCCGGTCTCAAGACTTCGCTTGAGCGAGCATGGGACCGAATCCCCAGGAAGCTTTGCGGTCAGCGGTGTCTGCCTAACCTCGTCCTCTGGAGGCTGTCATTCGCATAAGAGGTCATTTCGAGTGCAAGTTCTAGATCATTACCATATACATTACCATATGTAATATTGAGTATGTGATAGGCTCAATGCATTTGCCTTTCTTCTCTTCACAACGCTCCCTCTCTCTCTCTCGCTTTCTCTCTCTCTCTCTCTCGCTTTCTCTCTCTCGCTTTCTCTCTCTCTCTCTCTCTCTCTCTCTCGCTTTCTCTCTCTCTCTCTACCGCTCTTTCAGCCTTTTCTCTCTTCACCTTGATGGTCGTTACTGCTGGAGCTTTAGCCACAGGAGGGGGCGGTCTCTCCCGCTGCAACTCTTCTCGCATCTCCGCTTCCGGGATCTCACGTTCCATCGGCATCTTCTTGGTCACTGCAGCAACGAAACTTTATTGATGTTGGAGACATTGATCTGTTAAGAAAATGCGACACAGACTAATACACTATTCCTAAAACTTTATGATTGCGGCCGTTTGGTCTTTCGATAATGAGATGAAAAGCCTCCTCACCTCTTTTGAATTTCCTAACCCTGCAATCATGAAATTTTAGAGATCTCATATAATTATGCGTCGCACTACAGCCTAGTATTCTTGATAAAAATCGGAAAAAGCAGAATAGAAGCTTCTCCAGAAATTGAAAACGTTAAAAAAACTAGGAAAGATCATGTTCTAGTAACTGCCAGAGAATATCACATTCCCTCCCACTAATATTACCCTTTAGAATGCCTGAAAACAAGTGTGTTTCTCGCTGTATGTATAGACATTTGGAACTCTCCCCCTTCATCTCTTGTTTCAATGAAATCTTCTTCACAATAAAAAAATGCTCTTCTAAGCCTACCAATTGATGTAATTGTTCCGTTTTCTAAACTTAGACTCACATAGCATTTGAGAAGTGCTATCAAAAACATCAATAATGAACTCACACCTAGCATTTGGTGATCAATTGAAATTTAATTTGCAAATAATTACGGTGAATGTACGTCTTATTGCTCCGAACTGAATCAATATGTAACAGGTATCCATTGCATATTAATCATGTGCAAAGGAATAAATGAATAAACTCACCCAAGAAGCCATCCTCATCAGTGTACGTTACATTCTCCATGACTATGCGCACTTTGGGATGGTCAGTCGAATCGACGGGGTCGATGGGCTGCTTTCTTGCTACAATTACAACCCTTTATTAATTATCATTTCGATCTCAAGCTAAGGATCTCGAGGTAGCTTTTATCAACCTGGCAACGCAACAGGAGAATCTTCTCATTCAGCTCCTATCCGGAAATAGCTGCTCGGAGGTCCTATAATTCTCCTCTCCATCATATCAAGAGACAGCTACACTTGTAGAACTCTGGTTAGAAACTCAGGCGAACTCTTCATCAGATAACCAAATCCATTACATTTGCTACACAGACATTTGCTACCGAATTTTCTTTTTTTAATTATTTTTTTGAAACGGTCTCGTTAGCCCAAGCCGTACGGCATCTTTAGCGTAAACTATTACTAAGCCTAAGCGTGTTTTGAAGTACAAAATTTTTTTAATGTAAAAACAATTTTTACTTTGAAACGAAATCCCTGATGCTCAAAGTGATCACCTAAGAAGAAAGTTTTCGAACCCGTAGCACTTAAGACGACCAGGCGCTGCCAATTAAACTGCAGTAGCGCCTAAATCAGTTAGTGAAACATTTCAACCAAAAATTAATACTCAGTAGTTAAAAAAAACCTTTTTCAAGTTTAATTTTCTTTAGAAAAATCTATTTGGGAAGCAAATGTCACGGGTAGCAAATATCGGGAAGCAAGTGTCGCGGTAGCAAATGTCGTGATACCCGAATAACCTCTCATGAGTTTTCTGTCTTCACCTTTCTTTTTTCGCATTCCGTAGAAGAAAAGATAATGAGAGCCTTTTCTCTGGTAACCAATAAGAATAAGATGCTGAAGGTGAAACATCAACTAACAAAACAATCGAATTCTTCACTAATCTGCCTAAATTTATCTCGAGAAGAATTGAGAAATTAATCGTTTGAATGATATTTGATATTTTTTCAAATTTCCAAGCTTCATTCCTTCATTCTATGCTTCTTTCTTTCTCAATAATTACTTAAACCGAAAATAACTTTTCAAGAAAAACTGGGATTGAAACTATAGAATGAATGTTTCAAAGAGGGCAATTACCAAAGGGAGGACGAAGGAAGAAGTCGAAAGGCCGTGAGGATGTTTGTTATTTGTACCAAACAAACAAGACACTGATAACACACTTCTACTGTTTAACACTACGGACTACACTTTCAGTGTTAATGAAAGGTAAATTGAAAATTTTGTTTGGTATAAATAACAAACGGCTTCACGGCCTTTCGACTTCTTCCTTTGGCATTTGCCTTCAAAAAGACAAATTTTCCCCGCGGTGAACAATTTCCTCAATCAGGGTTAAACTCACTAACTTTTTTCATAAATAAGAAACACAGATTTTTTTAAATATGACTCCAAATCGACATAACTTACGTGATCGTCTCAGAGGCTGAGCCTCTTCTCCCACGCTCTTCTTCTGTTTTCTCTTTTCTTTCTTGTTCTTCTGTGTTCCTGAATCCGATGATGGAAGCTCATCATCCACTTCCATCTAAATATATCATAGAAGAAATATGTCAATTATTTCATATATGAATATATCAAATTAATTAATTATAATATCTTCATATCATATGATAAAAAATAAATAAAATGAGTAATATACTGATTTATGTATATATCAAGAATGAATGATATATGAAATTACTGGACGCAAACTCTTATCATACAGAATACACTGGAACATTTGATAACTATCTGTCAAAAACCTGTTCTGTGATCAATGAAATGAACTAACAGAAATGAAATAGTATCATAACATAATTCGGATCGTGATTCAATAATAACCCATGTGTTAATACTGTAATGAGCATGTTAGTTTCCGTTTAATATTAATGTATATTTAACATTTAATATTAATGTATTATTATTATTATTATTATTATAAATGTATATAATAATAGAACTTCGTATGTCGAGAGATGAAGAAAACGAAAATGCAAAAAGACGGCGAAAAAGCGGAGAAAGATGCATATAATTGAATGGTTGACCTTCTCGGGAGTAACTTCTCCGGTCGCATCGAAAAGATCTCCGTCCGCTCAACCAAATAATTTTCATAAATAAAATTCGTTTAAGACAGTTCCATCCAAAACAAATGGATTAAGAAATGTTAGTACTGATCTTGCAAGAATCTGATTCTCTTCACTGCTGCTACAGACAATAGCGGTTAGCAAGCGGACAGTCCCGGGTTCTACCACGAAAGGTCTATCTCGCATCTCAGGGGAGCGCGTACCGTGTCGCGAGGCGGGAAAAGCGCGAGTAGGATTATTATTATTATTGTCTTATCGACTTTTAAGAGGTGTTAAGACAGAAATAATTAAGATTGTTAATGGAAAGTCATTAATTTTAAGGCTATTTTAAAGCCCCTTGGTACTTTTGAGCTCATGATTTAATTTCTATACTCTTTCGTTCTCTTCAACTTTTCATAACCCCGGATCACGTATGAATTATCTCAGCTATACAATCCTTCTTTTTCTGAAAGCCGAAGTTTTCTGAATATTCTCATATCCTTGGAACCATTATCCTTGGAACCATTATCCTTGGAACCATTATCCTTGGAACCATTATCCTTGGAACCATCATCCTTGGAACCATCATCCTTGGAACCATCATCCTTGGAACCATCATCCTTGGAACCATCATCCTTGGAACCATCATCCTTGGAACCATCATCCTTGGAACCATCATCCTTGGAACCATCATCCTTGGAACCATCATCCTTGGAACCATTATCCTTGGAACCATTATCCTTGGAACCATTATCCTTGGAACCATTATCCTTGGAACCATTATCCTTGGAACCATTATCCTTGGAACCATTATCCTTGGAACCATTATCCTTGGAACCATTATCCTTGGAACCATTATCCTTGGAACCATTATCCTTGGAACCATTATCCTTGGAACCATTATCCTTGGAACCATTATCCTTGGAACCATTATCCTTGGAACCATTATCCTTGGAACCATCATCCTTGGAACCATCATCCTTGGAACCATTATCCTTGGAACCATTATCCTTGGAACCATTATCCTTGGAACCATTATCCTTGGAACCATTATCCTTGGAACCATTATCCTTGGAACCATTATCCTTGGAACCATTATCCTTGGAACCATCATCCTTGGAACCATTATCCTTGGAACCATTATCCTTGGAACCATTATCCTTGGAACCATTATCCTTGGAACCATTATCCTTGGAACCATTATCCTTGGAACCATTATCCTTGGAACCATTATCCTTGGAACCATTATCCTTGAAACCATTATCCTTGGAACCATTATCCTTGGAACCATTATCCTTGGAACCATTATCCTTGGAACCATTATCCTTGGAACCATTATCCTTGGAACCATTATCCTTGGAACCATTATCCTTGGAACCATTATCCTTGGAACCATTATCCTTGGAACCATCATCCTTGGAACCATCATCCTTGGAACCATCATCCTTGGAACCATCATCCTTGGAACCATTATCCTTGGAACCATTATCCTTGGAACCATTATCCTTGAAATGAGCAACCAAGCAATTCTTGACTTCTAATCTCATTGTTCATCATTCTGGCTTTATTGATTATTGTAGACCTTGAGCTATTCTCCGTTTACAACGCAATCG
The DNA here is from genome assembly GCA_964056735.1 of Allodiplogaster pararmata. Taxonomy (NCBI): domain Eukaryota; kingdom Metazoa; phylum Nematoda; class Chromadorea; order Rhabditida; family Diplogasteridae; genus Allodiplogaster; species Allodiplogaster pararmata. The sequence goes on along the minus strand of OZ057408.1, from coordinate 11,611,015 downwards.
CTCCATCGGCTTAGCGGTATTGCGTTTTCAATTGAGTTCACAGTCAAAAGCTCAAAAAGTATAGGTATCAGTCCACAAATAGAAAACACGTCTGAAAACTCATTCATTAACTTTTTTTTCCTTTTTTGATAAAGAAAAACCTTACAGAGTGTAAGAGGCTTCCTCGCTGCGACATTCTTATCCTTCTTCGTTTCCCCCCTTCTCCTCTTTTCACTACACTCTGGTTCTCCTTTAATCTTTTCCTTCTCGTTCTCTGAATGCTCTGATTTCTCTCGTTTCTCCTTCGCTTCTTCCTCTTCATCATCCACGAGGATTTTCCGCTGGCGTCTGAAAAATGCAGCAATTGCCTCTTTTCTTGGCGTTTTTCGCTATTGCATACATTTGCCGCCCTTTCACCCACTTGGTGGTTCAATTAGCTTTTTACAAACAGTTTCACAATCTTTTTCGATGAGGTCTTATCATAAGAATGAAAACATCCAAAAAATCCCGAAGTCCGCTGTAAGCTGTCTTAGTTGAGTCAGAAAAACAAATCGGTTTTACAAAGCAGAAACATTTTATTCACCCCTTATATATGTAAAATGAGTTTTGAGAGCAATGTACAATGAGAACGGCGCCAGCAAACAGTCTAATGTAACTATTTAACGTCTCTTCATCATGTTTTAATACGAACAATGATTTATTATTATGGAGAGAAGTTTTTTCTCCAGAAAAAAAAACAGTGAACTTTCAGTGAAAAGAGTGAAGAGTGAACTATTCTCCAGAACAGTGACTTTACTAGGTATTTAAGGAACGGAATATCTTGTACTCAAGCGGAACAAGGCTTGTTCACTTACTTTCTGACTATAACCGGAGAAGCGGAGTCTTCTCTCGCTTTCCCAGGAGAGAAGGGGCTCTCTCGGACTGGCTTCTCAGGCGAGTTCTCAAATGGCTCTTTAATACCACACTGTCTTCAAAAAAAAAACAATCGTCAGAGGACGGCAGACTTTCATGTGAAAAGGATAAATAAAATCAAAAAAAGGTGAAGAAAAGCGAACAATTTCTTTCTAATTCACTCATCAAGCAACCAGAAGGGAAATTGGAATCTATTCGAGGTATGAACAGGGGTCAAATAGTCATGTAAGACCCTTTATCGGCGGGCCTTTGTTTTTTTCTAATCATAAGGGGGACCTGGATAAGAAGAAATGAATTGAAAATCATTTATCAAGTAACCTTGGGCGTCTTCTGCCGAGCACACGCCTTCTCGAGCAGCTTGCCCATGTCCAACTTCTGCTGCCCGTGTCGCGGTTTTGCGGGTTGAGGAGCCGGCACGGCCTAAACTCTCCTCTCATGGTCATATTCAACTTCACTTGTACACAGTTTAGAAGTCACAGCCAAGTCCTGTAAGCAGCGAGAAAAGAGAATGAGGCGAGCGAGAAGATGAGTCCGCTCAGTGGTGAGAAGTCGTGGAATGAAAAAAACAGAGATCGGGCAAAGACAGAGCAGACTAGTTGAGAAAGCAATAGATTCCATTCCACATGGTCGAGCAACAACTCATATCATAGACCCATATGTTGTTGCACTTGCAAATTTATAGACATCAAATACTGAAGTACAACAGAGCTTTTTCTTTTACAGATTGCGGCCGACGGCGAAAGTTTGTTATGGGAACAGAGACACGAAAATGTAACCTGCCCTGTTTAGAAACGAGAAAAATTTCAGCTCTTAGAGCGGAAGGATCTTAAATAAATGAAAGCTATATTATTTCTGCCCTGTTATTGTTGTATCCGACCGCATCTTTTATTCGGAATCGTCGTCGTTGATCGGTAAATTTAGAAACTTTGCAGCTTCTACAGGGTCGGTCCAGAGAGACCTAGTCGTCAAGCTAGTCAGCCTATCTGGACAGGTGAAGGGGTGTATAGTTGTGTGTCCGGGTTCGCCACAGTCCCGACATCTGTCCTCGATGGTATAGTCGATTTTGGACATATAGCTTCGCAGAACTGGGTTATATTCAGACCGGAGTTGGGCGAAATTTCGGAAGATTTCTATCTTCTCTGGATTTAGGCGGTGGTGGTGGGTATCCTCCCAGCACCACAGGCGATGATTTAGGCGGTGGTGGTGGGTATCCTCCAAGCGCCACAGGCGATGATTTAGGCGGTGGTGGTGGGTATCCTCCCAGCACCACAGGCGATGATTTAGGCGGTGGTGGTGGGTATCCTCCCAGCACCACAGGCGATGATTTAGGCGGTGGTGGTGGGTATCCTCCCAGCACCACAGGCGATGATTTAGGCGGTGGTGGTGGGTATCCTCCCAGCACCACAGGTGATGATTATTTGTTCTTCACCGAAGTGACTGTATCCATGTGTATTTTCTTCATGTCTTCGCGGTAAGTTTCTTCTGCTTTCACTTCATTATCTTCGTCGAGGAATGGAGCGATGCTGTTTTGGTGTTCGCTAAAAAAGGAACTCGCCTTTTTCAGCTGTCTGGGAGGAGGCGGCATCTTGGTTGTGTCGTGCTCTCACGTGATTTTCTTCGCGTTATAAAAAGTTCAAAGTCTAAGTGATCGATGTGATATTGATATTCTTTATCGCCAGAGGACAACTGGTTCAGGGTCATCGCTAACATGGTTGACAATGAGAAAATGAAAAGTAGAAAATCTTCGGAAGAAGAATAAGCAACTGTGGCGTTGCACTGAAGAGTCTTGGTAGACCACTTAGCGTTTCAACCTCATACCGAAGAGATTCACGAAGTCTTGAGTCCCAAGAAGACAGAAGAGAAATCTCGTAATTCAATGAAGAAGAGATGAGTAGAAGTAGGTGTGAAGAGGAAATGATAGACCCGACCATCTCCGGGGTTTGAAAAAGAAAAGAATATCGTTTATGTAGCCGAAGGAAGAATTGCTTGCACAGCATGTCGTTGTGAGGCTTATCCGGGAGGACTTCGGACTCCATGTGGAGATGATCTATGGATGTCATCTCGACATATCCAGATGCCGCTCTCAGCGCAACATTTTAGGCAGCTTGAAGTTCTTTCCAATGGCTCTCGCCCAAATTCGGTGACCATATCGGTGCGGTGTAGTTGACAACTACTCGGCCGACGACTTTGTAGGTTTCACAAGAGTTCTCTTTTTCTTTCCTCAGCTTGCTCCTGATAAACAACGTAATGCTGCATTCCGGTTTCGGAATTACGTCCCGGTTTTCTTTGCATAAGCTCCGAACGAGTACATCATGTCGAAGATGACGCCCAGGATTTTGGCGGGCCGGAGTGTTGGAACAATGACGTCATCTGAACATGACGTCATTGTAAACAGTTGGAAGCTCGGCTGAGATCCAAGGCGACAGCCACAGTACAACTAGCAGGTTTCTTCTCGTTGAGTCATCTGACAATGTAGTCGTTCAACGTAAAAAGAGCAGCCGAAGAAGATCTTCCTTTGTGGTCAGATGCAGGGAATACGTCCTTTGTGAACATAGCGGTGATCTGCAGAGAGTCAACTCGAGAAGTTTTTGCTCAGCTTTGTTTGAAAAATCATAATTTTAAACACTCGCAAAATTTTTAATTGAGCTATGCTTGAATGTAAGAACCTTCGGCTACATCCTTACCACTTTAGGGATTCCCTTTTCTTGCATCCTTCGACGAATTCTTTCTCCTCGCTCTTTCATTGCATCTGAGCCTATGATCATCGCACGAGTTGCGTCATCTCAAGTTCACAAACAATCGCATTTTGGAACGACTTATAGTACTCCTGAATAAAACTGAGGTCTATTCATAAAGAGAGAGAGAGAATAGGAGAGAAAAAAGAGATAGAGTGAAAAAAGAAAGTGAGAGAGAGAGAGAGAAGGATAGATAGAGAGAAAGAAAAAGGCAAAACGAAAGAAAAGAAGGCTTTATGACAAGTCAAGAGAACCGAAGCTCATGTTACGAGACAATCGAAATTGGAAACTCGATATGACCATAAGAATCGGCAAAAAGTAAAGCTGTCAAAAAAACTTATGTTATAATGAGCCAACTTTTCGTGTATTGATCTTCCTCCAGTTGGTCGCCAACGAAGAGAGTGTAGATATTCTTAAAACGACCATGAATTTTTTTATCTTTACGAATTGATACATCACTTAAGGAGAGAGAAAGACGCGAAAAAAGTTCACGTTTTCTCAGACCCTGCCCCTTTGAACGTCCTTCACTGGAAGCGGCTTGCTGCTCTTCTGACTATACTCTAATCAAGTTCATTTCAGGTATAAATATGTTCTTTATTCCCTTAACCTTACTCTCAATATACCTAAATTCTTTGAAAGTTATGAGCATGCTGCTTCTTATTAACTGCCAAAAAGTGTTTAAATCAACAGTATCAATTTCGATGAAATAGCACGCTTGAAAATGGACAAAGTTGATGAAAAGTAAACAAAGAATACGTTGGATGACAATAATTTTACCAACAGGGCTGATTTTAAAGACTTTATTCCTAAGCCTCAGATTAGCGCAATCAGTGTAGCACATATTTGCTTGAATCCTTCAAAACAATCTTCTTTTTTTTATGAATGGGCGAGAACGTATGGGGGACTCGAAACACACTGGCAACAGTGGCCATTCGTGACTCTAAAGCCTTAAGAGCCTGTCACGGATGGAGCCGGATCATCCAGTCCAGAATCGAGCGCGACCTCAGGTGGCGGATAGAGGGACGCCTCCCTACGAAGAATTCGTGCTGGGAAGTAGCGGGAGAAATCCCGCCGCGGACCAAAACTGGGTAGTATAGCTCTTCAAAGGAGGGCGATGCCGGACCGGCCTGGGCAAGCCACCGGACAAAACATCAGCCGATACTCCGCTATACTTATCAATGGGGAGTCGAGGCGCCAGTCAAATAGCCTCTTGCCTATCTCCGGTCAACGACAGGCGAGACGTCTCTATACCCACCCAAAACGATGCTAGGCCGGGTTGACCACCCACTCACAAGGCCTATAGCATGAACAGGTTGCTACAACGATGTCCGCCTTCACAAGGTGCAGCATGACAGTCTCAGGACTGCAAAGGACATCAAAACCCTTCTCCAGACGCATCTCGTCCGAAGAAAATGAGAACCTCTCATTAAAGAGAGTGTTCATAACCAAAAGTCTTCGATGCGGGCTGCTTGCCGGCAACAACAACAACAACGTATGGGTAACAGAAAGATCGTCGACCATATACTATTTAAGAGCCACCGCTGAAAGGTCTCTTTTCTTCCATACATGTTCTCTTCTTTCACAAAATAAGTCTCGGTTATCTACCTTAATTCATTCCACCGGGAACACTCATTCTCCTGCTTCTCAGTGCACTTTCCTGATCGAAAACCTCAACCCAATAGTCTTTAGAGACGATATGGAACCCCTGGTGACATGTAAACATGTTTTAGAAAAGAACACCTTGATGGGCTGTTTCTGCAAAGCGAAAAGCGTGGAATCTGGTTCATCGAGGAAGTCTTCCGCTTTCTTCGTCTCCAACTCTATGTCTCGGACCAGAAGTGCAGCGTTCGCTGTTTGAAGAAGACTAATATTTTCGCTGCTATTGATTTCTTTCAGACCCCTTTTTAGATTGATATCGAATTTTTCTTCAAAAACTTGTTGAACACGCTTTGTGAATGATGCCACACAGTTCAATCTACAAATTTTTTTTAAAATTTTAACATTTCTAGAAATTTGCAGGAACACGTTTTACAATCTTCAATAATACCATAAGAAGCCGGCTAATATCAAATAAACTGAGACTCGGAAAAATAGTAGATCGAAGATTTGCTCTCTAGGAAGATAGCTAAGAACTTATTATCGAAAAAATGTGGTTAAGATGCCCTTTTCCACTAAAAAATGGCGAGTATAACCTAATAAACCAGAAATAAAGCGGTGAACTAGAGAACCGTCACTGATTCTACCAGGGTATGTCTGTTCCCAATCTCAGGGTGACGCGTACCTCGCCAGAGGCGGAAACGAGCCCAATGAAAACTTAATTTAAAAAATGAAAAGGCGAAGGTTCTCTCTAGAGAGACAGTGGAAAAACCCCTCGTCAGCCATAGAAATTGTTAGAGTCTTCTTCTCGAATATGGATATGGTGAAGACACCATACATATTCAGCCGAAAGATGGTGAGGGTCCCTCTCTACACCAAATAGATGGTGAGGGTCCCATCATCAACTTACATTCAGGGGCCGCCCTCCGACTGCCATAGAGAAGATGAACTGCACTCAAATTCGGATCACTTCTATACAATTCTGTCATAGCCCTGGAACAAAACTTTTAGAGCTTAGCACCGATGAATATTCTTTATTCAGGTCACGCACTCTACTCATTCATGTCTCTTGTTTTACCGGTACTGATCTGGGTAAACTTAGGGATCTCAAGCTGCCCTTATCGAGTTATTTGTGTAACAAAACTCACTAATATTTTGATATCGTTTAACGTCTATTCGTGTGAACATCTAGATCGATAGTCAACTAAAATCCACTGATCTACGGTTAACTTCATGATATGGAATTGGAAATTCTTAATACTAGAAGCTATGCAAGCATGGAACACGCCCATCCTTCATCTTTTTTTGTGAACGACTGCATTGAAAATGGTTCCAATCAAAAGCTTCGTTCGTTTGAAGTAAGTCCTCAACTCTAGTAGCAGCATCTTACTTGAGCGCCGCTTCAGTATCAACGTCGGCATGTCGCGAGAGAGAAAGTGCGGTCACCGGCTTCCCCTCTTGGAAGAGAAGTCGACTCAGGGTCGTTGAAACATCCTCTGACACGCTCATCTCGATTCAGAAGTCGTATCGCGCCCTCTCCCAGACTACCCTCCAGAATGTTTCTAAAAACCACCTAAATAACCTCTTGTTCACTAAACTTAATCATGAAGAAACAGCGGATTTCGGAGAGGGATCGACATAGTGCGATGAAACATGGAGAATGTAATAGAGTACCTGTTACTCCCATCTTTTTTGGGAAAGCGCTTGGATTCTACCCAAAGTGCAGGTTAGAGATTCATCCATGGCATTTACATCAGTCAGGCTCTCCGTTCGAAATCATCATCAGCAAGTTTTTTGTGCCAAATCCAATCTTTCAAAAGTACATCTGAATTTCCCAACAGTTTGCGTTTGCGTGTCTTCTTCTTGTATGTACATTCTCAAGATATATGTATTTATCTAAGCAACAGCAAATATTCTCGAGAATCACCGTGAACCCATCTACGATCACAGTCCTCACATCAAAATTCACTCGACGGATCACAAAACCGGTGGATAATGAAACAACTAGGACTCTTCAATATTATAAAGATATGTACTTCTGAAGAATTCTAACTGATATCTACTCAATAAACTCTAGAAACTTGTAAAATGTGTGCATTAAATAAAATATAGTGCTCGTTTTCTCGACTAAGAGACTGTAATAAAGCGAATAGGAGTTACTAGTTAGCAAATAACAAGATAGTATTCCATAATTAAGTGATCAATAGAACATTAGAAATTTCTAGTTCAAATACTGGCGTTCCACAAACGATCATAGTAATAAGATTGGGTTTTAAGATTAGCGATAACTCGCTAAAATTATTCTTCACAGTTTCACTTACTAGTATTTCTGTCTCAACAATGAAGCACAGCAAGAAGAGAATATTTCTAAACATCACAGCCTGCAGAAAACCCTTTGAGAGATTACAACGAACAGTCACCAGTCTAGAATAATGAAGACTACAACAATCCAGTTGTACACTTTTGGGTCTGATAACGCAGAGGATAAAAAGGTTTGAATTAGATCTGAGGGTTTGGCCGAAGTTTCATTCTAAGACACAAGAAGGTTTTGATTTGTCACAAAAAAACTTGGGAAAAGCAATTGAATGAAGTGAAAATCCGAGCAGATCGAGGAATACTGTTCATTTAGAAAAAAACTTGAACTATTGTTTTTATCAATAAAAGCAATGGCTCTTCTTGCTAAAAGATGTTTCTATAATAGCGAAAAACCAAACGATCACCAAAATGTTTGAAAGCCTTCAAAAACCGTGGTTATGAGTTCTAGAAGCTCGCGAAGAGTAAGAGAAACAGAGAAAAACCTTTTCGAATACAGAACCGTATATTTTGTGACACTTCAGAATGACAGAACCCGAGTACAAACATCCGGGAGGCTTGTCTACTGTCCTCCTCACTGGCAGCAATGTGCACTTACTCTATTTCAAGGTGTCTGTAGTAGCCGAGACTCGTCAAAACATTTTGAAGGCAAAATGGATAAATTATACTTCAATGCCTTTCGGATGAGAAACAAAGCCATGCGCTAGAAAAAACTAAGATATCGTGGACCCGATATGAAGAGTCAAAACACAATAAAAAAATTTCAAATTTCGTTCCTTAAAAATCTAAATTTGGCGAAATTATCGATAGATTAGAGGAAAACTCGGTTGAATAAATCACAAGGGAAGTTATTGATCCGCCGCTTCTTCACTTCTAGTGCTCCTTGCTACAGTATACCATTCGAGTAGTACTGGTAGTTGTCGTACAATCGGGTCGTCAGAGAGTCCCGACTACTCTCCACCATATGATTGATGAGCACCTGCATCATCACATCATCAACATGAACAGTACTCCATTTCTGAACTCTTTTTTTTAGAGATTCATCAAAATATTCGACACCTTCACAAGTCTTTTTTTCATGTTACATGAAAAAACAACTGATGTTTTTTAGGGTCAAATGGCGGATACAAAGACTCGCCTCTCTCAAATGGCGGATACAAAGACTCGCCTCTCTAGAACGACTTCTAATATTCCTTTTAGGGTCAAATGGCGGATACAAAGACTCGCCTCTCTAGAACGACTTCTAATATTCCTTTTAGGGTCAAATGGCGGATACAAAGACTCGCCTCTCTAGAACGACTTCTAATATTCCTTTTAGGGTCAAATGGCGGATACAAAGACTCGCCTCTCTAGAACGACTTCTAATATTCCTTTTAGGGTCAAATGGCGGATACAAAGACTCGCCTCTCTAGAACGACTTCTAATATTCCTTTTAGGGTCAAATGGCGGATACAAAGACTCGCCTCTCTAGAACGACTTCTAATATTCCTTTTAGGGTCAAATGGCGGATACAAAGACTCGCCTCTCTAGAACGACTTCTAATATTCCTAAAACATGTATTAAAAGAATTTTTTGGCAACCAATTCTCTGTTCTACATAGAGCTTTCAAATCTTTAACTGTGCAAGTTTCATTACCAAATCTCCCCTCGCGATTAGCAAGAGGTGTAGTTTGGCTCGTAAGTTTCAACTAACTTTGAGCTGCTCCTCGGTGGAAGTCAAGTGGAACCTTTCCCTCATGATTCGAAGGGACGCGGTTCCTCCTCTGAAGCAGGCGAGAGGAGAACCTTATAACAGTCACTAGTCATTACTTCACCGGACAGGCAACATCGAAGACGACTTCGTTGAAATGTTTTTTTTACAATTTATACATAGAATGGATCCTGCTAGTTTACTGAGGAAGCAATAGTAAGAAAAAAAGAACATTAAATAATCAACTAATAATACTCTTTTCGTTTAAATTCTTACTAAATATTTTTTAAAAATTAAATAACAGTTGCATAGGCAACTCAATGTTTCCAAAGCTCACCAGCGATTCTCAAAAACCAAATAAAAACGACCGTACATCCGAGCGGAGTCCCAAAACAAATCTCTACTCCACATTGATCTTAGCCCTCCGCTCGAATGAGCGGTCTTTTTCGAATTTCTAAACAATACATAGAATGTGGACTATGTCTAGACCAGGGTGTTTCTCTAACCCGCACTGCGGGTTAGAAGAAAATCTATGCGCACTTCGAAAAATACAAATATATGCGCGCGAAAAAAATTACCGGTTTTTTGGCGCCAAAACCAAAAAATTCAAAATTTTGGCGCAAATTTCACAAAAAAACTTTTTTTAATATTTTTTATGCGCGGCAAAGTTTTGGCGACCGGGGGGGGAGGTCGCCAAAATTTAAATGTTCAACATTAATTTTCGCGCTTTTTTGAAAATTTGAATTTCGCGCAATTTTTAAATCTATGCGCATGAAAATCTTGGCGCGAATCCAAAAATCTATGCGCACATTTTTTTGGTGCGGGTTGCAAGAAACACCCTGGTCTAGACCTCGAAGTAGACTCAATTACGAATAAAACTCATGATGAAACAGCGCTGAAGAGAATGCGGTGAAATTAAAGTTTTTTTTGGCGGGAGTGTATAGAGAAATAAGAACCTTTCTCTTCCCTGATCTTAATCTCCAGATCGCTTCTGATTATTCCAGACTAAACCGCTCAACAGTGGTCGTTTTTTTTAACTTAAAAGTTATCAATGTTAAGCTTTGACAAAAAAATGACCCGCTAACCATGAATCATAATCTCTACAATGTTCATTATCCTATCCAGATGCTTCCTCGTGGCCAACATCCCCTTCAGCATAAGCGCCTTGAAGTGAGCGAAGAGTTCACATGAAGCTCCGCCCATCACATCCACAATCTCACTCGTCAGCTAAATCCTTACACTTATCAACTAGTGTAAGTGTTTCATTCAATTAGTTTCTACTGCAGGTGAAACTTTCAGCTAATTTCATTATTTATTTATGTTATATGTGGTAGAATAAAAATACACATATAATTTGCCCAATAGGAGTAGATTCGCAGTATTACTGATGGACACCCTACTATTTTTACTGATGGACACCCTACCATTTTTACTGATGGACACCCTACGATTTCCCACTTAACCAGCAAGCAGGTTTACTGAATCAAAAATTGGTAAGCATTTACACGATTTCTAGATCGAAAACAGGTAGATGACTTTTGTTGCACTGTCCACGAAATTTAACCGGTAAAACAGGTAAAACGGGAGAGGGTAAGAGACAGGGAGGGAGAAAAAAGAGCAAGACCCAAGTGAATGTGAGTGAGAGATAAAGAGAGATGTTAAGAGAGATAACCTTGAAAGGAGATGTTTCGAAGCCAAGATTCCTCGGGGACGCGGAGAGGATGTAGCCGAAGTCAATATGGATGAGATGCCCCTCGGCGTCAATGAGGATGTTCCCGTTGTGCCTGTGCATTAAATTATATTTTCATAAAATTTCTAAGGTATTCGAGGAAGAAGAATAGTTGCTTTGCATTATATCACCAGTTTTTTTGAAATACATAAATGACCTTTTCGCCATGGTTCGCCAAAGGAGTCCCCTACACGTGTTAAAATTGTGAGCGGAAATAACTTTCCTGGCACAAACAAATGTATTAATCGAAAAGTGAATGTAGAACAAAAAAGCTTCAATAGCGAGATAGAAAAATAACAAAGGGGAACCCTTTTTACTGAATGATAACTAGTGTGAACTCAGAGAATCACCCTACTCGAACCATTCACAAAGTCGAGAATCGATTAAACCATCAGACTGAGAAAAAATAAGCCAGTTCACCGGGCAGGATCGAGCCCAGCCATCTCTTCTCTAACCAGGAGCAACCAGGCGTCACTGCCTTCAGACTGTGTAAATGACCATTTTGAAGATTCACAGAAATAGCTAACCTATCCTTGACCTGCAAGAAGTAGCAGGCGAGGGAGTATCCCGCAGTGCTTCTAACCAAGTTCTCCTGAAGAGATTATCAATGGGATAGAACGGAAAGCAGAGAAAGACTCGGAACACACTGGCCATTCGTGACTCTACAGCCTTAAGAGCCTGTCACGGATGGAGCCGGATTATCCAGTCCAGAATCGAGCGCGACCTCAGGTGGCGGATAGAGGGACGCCTCCCTACGAAGAATTCGCTCGAAACACACTGGCGACAGTGGCCATTCGTGACTTTACAGCTTTAAGAGCCTGTCACGGATGGAGCCGGATTATCCAGTCCAGAATCGAGCGCGACCTCAGGTGGCGGATAGAGGGACGCCTCCCTGCGAAGAATTCGTGCTGAGAGGTAGCGGGAGAAATCCCGCCGCGGACCAAAACTGGGTAGTGTAGCTCGTCAAAGGAGGGCGATGCCGGACCGGCCTGGGCATGCCACCGGACAAAACATCAGCCGATACTCCGCTATACTTTTCAATGGCGAGTCGAGGCGCCAGTAAAATAACCTCTTGCCCTTCTCCGGTTAACGAATGGGTCTCGCCAAGAGGATCGCCGACTGCGGTGCGAGTGTAGACGGAGAAAATCTCTCCGGACTCAAAAATATCCTCACCACCAACCTATCCCAAAAGGACTCCCCTCGACAGGACCTATGGGCAAGACAACAACAACAAAAACAGCAGAGAAAGAGATTTTTATTCACTAGTTACATACGCAATACCCATGAATACTCAGTAACCGACTTAGCATTTGCTAAAAACGTTCAAAGTCATCAAAAAGACAACCATTTCGTTCCTCGGAGAATCGTTAAAGTCGTAATCTTCTGTGAATACTCGACGAGTAGCTCCCCATTAGGCATCTCCGGGACTATAATTCGGATCTAATCAAATTGAGACTTCTCAGGTGCTCTCGAAGAATCACCTGTGCTCGAATAAAGGTCTCGGAGTGAGCGGGGCCAAATGTGTCCAAGAAATGCGTCAGCAACGATGGCGTGTCCATGCGTCCTTCTTCTCGGAAGACGTGAGACTGATCACGTTTGATCTGGTAAAAGGAATTGGTCATCCTAGGGAAAAGATACACTAAACGCGTAGTGTATAATTTTACTCATGTCATTCGTTCCATGGGTGTCAAAATCCATGTGTTCTCCAAAAAATATAATATTTCATTGCATGTATGTTTATTCATACTTTTCATCGAACGCTTGCTTATTTGCTCTCTGAGGCGTGCTCATCCCTGTTCATTTGAATTTTTGATCTACATATAGCTTATTTCGCATTCTGTAAGGAACAGCTCGGTCGCTTAGGGGAAGATTATGCGGCGTTCTAACATAGAAGACGGCAGGTTGGCTCTAACGCGATAGTCTCACTGTGCCGAATCTGCCTAGAGAAGTATTCGGCTGAACGGCTAAAACATCAGCCAAACATCTAATGTCACTATTTATACCCGTTTTCTAATCAATATACATATAACCTCTTCGGACACTTGTTAACCAAACTTGGGGAAGAGGAAGGTATGGTGATTCTTTCTACCCGCAGAAAAAGCATGTATATCAAGATAAATAGTTTTTAGGGCAAATCAGGTATTTGAGAGAGCGCGAGGCCGTTTAATGTAAAGAGAGGATGCAGTCAACCAGTAATTTTCAACATTAGCTTTCAGTGCGGGTTCGAGAAACACATTGGAGGAAATGTTTGGATTGAAGTAGGGAAAATGAACCTGATGGAGTGAGCACGCATCCACGATAGGCTCAATCATTCCCGAGTCATGCGAGAGAATCATTATTTTGTATGGTCGTAGAAACAGCGGGACTTGCTCCTCCTTCCAGATTGTCTGTCAAATATAAGACCATCACTGTCAAATATAAGACCATCACTGTCAAATATAAGACCATCACTGTCACCCTTGAAAACGTTCTGTCACTAACAACAAAAATAATCCATCGCCTTTTCTTTTTTATAAGAACTTGAAAAGGTAAGGTATTGAACAATATGAAATGTCATGATTGTGAATACTCGCTCGTTTTCATCACTCAAGGCCATCGCCCACCCCGCGGTCATTTCTCGAATTCTTCAACAGTGCAGGTGACCAACTTCGAGTGTCCTGAGCAGTTGATAAGCGAGCAGCTCCTGACGCAGGTCATCGCCTGTCTTCACAATCACCGGGAGAAGCTTCCACCCCGGCAAACTGCCGTACGGCGAGGACATCCGTAGTCTGTAGAACAAACTTTCTCCGCTCAGAATACGTTTTTTTGTTTTCATAAAATGCGCAAATCATCATCGTCAAACGCGCGAATCGCTAATGTCCTAAGCGAAAACCATCATAAAACACACAAATCGCCATTACTAAAGGCGAGAATCGCTCATCTCTGAAGCGGCAATCGTTTTTACTAAGAAGTCACTTACGAGGTGTTATTCTAAACGACCGTACCTCTCTTTCTTTTCATCCCAGGGTTCACTCATCGCATGAGCTGATGGATCATCCGGGAGATTCCGCATCTGGAAACAAACCGCAGTTCTTCTTTTCATGCGTTTTTTTCTCTCTCAATTAAAAATTAAAACCCATAGGTAACATAATCAGATAATATATACATAGTTGGATAATTGAGACAAAAAATTTTGAATCGCAGCAAACGTATTGGATTACTCAACACGAATTCACACCTATAATTACACGAAACCTCTTGAATTGTTTCTCGAATCATCTTCGAGGTGTTTCTTAAACTCGGACTGTGAGGAGTTATCTATTAGTCTAACATTATGTTGGACTACCTGTTTCCTCGGCCTCTTCACCCACTGCCGCAGTCTTCTTGAGAGGTCTGCGTGCAATGTGGACTTGCCCTCACTGGTCCCTAGAGAGCTGCTCTCCACACTCTTTTGAGACATCGTGTCTGAAGCCATCTCTCCGCTATGCGAGACGCTCTCCACATGCCACCACTGCATCTCAAACAAATCTAACACCTTAGATTTTAAGAAAAATATAGCTATTTCTACAACATTCATTGCGGATATGCATGAATTTTTCTCTAGTGGTGTAAATTACGAATATGAGCTAACGGTCGCTTGATAATGAAAGGGTGTAGGCGGAAAGGAGAGAAGTGGGGGAGGGGGTAGAAAATCATCAAAAAATAAGAATGAAATATATATATGGTTTTAGTGACGAACACATTTCATCAGTAGATCAAAGCATTCATGCTCACTGAGAACACACATTGATTTTTTTCCGATTCCGATCGACACCTTACCTAATCCAATAATTTGTTTTTTTCTCAACTGGCTGCTCACATCTAAGTTTCTACCAAAAAATGAATTGAGACCGATGAACGGAATTGAGAATACTCTAACGAGAAAAAAACAAATTGATTGTCAAAATTTGGATTGTCAAAATATACAAGAAAACTCCGTCTCAGAGAAATTTTTCTTTCAAAAATCATCCTTCTTTCAAATTCTGCGATTTCGAATCCCCGAGGAAGAATAACATCGAAATACAAAACATGAAATTTGAATAAAAAACCTCTTCGTCTGATAACAGAAAAAGTTTCTCAAGTCTATCATTTTTGCTTTATTTTGTTGCTCGAACGATAAATTCTTCTTCTGCGCTTCAAAAAATTGAAAATTGATAATTATGAAATAAGAAAAAAAACCTCGGTAATATTGTCCAATTGATTGTCTTCTTTCTTTGAGTCATTACGGTAATCTTCTATTCTTCGATGCGCCACAGTTTCACCATCTGACAATTATTCTTATGAAGGTTGAACAAGGTCGAAAAAGTTTCATTCCCTATTTCTTATTCTTCTCTCGCAACATTCTCTCCATCCTCTCCTTCTTCTTTTCACCAACCTACGAACCGAAGTTCTCTTTCAAAAATTTAAAGATGTTTGTTCTTGAACTGTCAAGTAAATGAAAGTTAATTCGAATAAAACTGGCGTACTTATTGCAATGTGTTTTTTTCTAATCTGCACTACAGGTAGGATCTATGCTCAGATATATAACCGATCCTTAAAAAAGACAAGTGATACGTTTTCTCTGCCTGATTGCGATCTATATTGCTCATCAGTGTGTTTTTTTTTGTGTCTAACCCGCACTGGGTATGAAACTCATGCGCGAAACTGTACGTTATAAAAAAGGCTAGTGATACAAACGCTCTGATCATATGCATCCTCTCTTTTATTATACATCACACGCTCTCGCGCTCTCTTTTCCTATCTCTTGGCCTGTCGTTCCCTAATGATTAGAGATATTGACATACATATATTTATCTCGAAACACAATGGCAACAGTGACCATTCGTGACTCTACAGCCTAAAGAGCCTGTCACGGATGGAGCCGGATCATCCAGTCCAGAATCGAGCGAGACCTCAGGTGGCGGATAAAGGGACGCCTCCCTACGGAGAATTCTTGCTGGGAGGTAGCGGGAGAAATCCCGCAGCGGACCAAAACTGGGTAGTATAGCTCTTCAAAGGAGGACGATGCCGGACCGGCCTGGGCAAGCCACCGGACAAAACATCAGCCTATACTCCGCTATACTTTTCAATTGCGAGTCGAGGCGCCAGTAAAATAACCTCTTGCCCTTCTCCGGTTAACGAATGGGTCTCGCCAAGAGGATCGCCGACTGCGGTGCGAGTGTAGACGGAGAAAATCTCTCCGGACTCAAAAGGATCCTCACCAACCTATCCCAAAAGGACTCCCCTCGACAGGACCTTTGGGCAAAACAACAACAACAACAACATATATGTATCTGCGGGTAAAAAGAAACAGCCTGTTTCTCATCTCAAATTCTGGTTCTAACTCCAAAGTCTGCCGTTCACTGATGATTGATCTTTTTGTTCTACGAATTTTTTTGGGAAGTGCCGGGTGAATTTTCATAGAAAGCTAACCAAGAGAGAAGCCATTGTGATCGGTTTGCGTCTCCGGCTGCAAAAGCTCGTGCGATTCGGCGTCTACCTAGACAATATTAATAACCTCTTGTGATTCTTGGGGCTTATTAACTGTTCATGTAGATTTTGAACTTCATCAAAAGAATTCACGAGATAAGGAATCAGACAAGAAAATAAACGTTAGAAAAAAACGCTTATCCTTCCAGAGAAGAAAGAATGCAGTGATGAAGGTTCTGGAACAAAAAAAAAAAAAAAAAAAAAAAAACTTTGAATTGAAAGGTGAAAAGAAAACGAGAGAAGAAAAAAATGTGAAAAGAAAAAAAGTAAGAAAATATAGTCTGAAACAAAGCGCTCTGCAGAATTGAGGACACTAACCAGCAGGGGTTTTTTAGTGTGAAAGAAAAAGGGGCAGACGCCCGAAGAAGGCGGAAAGTTTTTTTCACATAAGGGTCCCCCCTTAGGGGTGAAAAATTTTTTCTTCTTTTTTTCTCACATAAGGGTCCCCCTTACCTTTTTTCACATAAGGGTCCCCCCTAAAGATTCGGAACACAGAGGTCCGCCGACAGAAGATTTGTCATGACTAAATAACCCCTGCTAACCAGCATCAATGAACTAATGACATTTCCTAGGAATAAATCAAATACAAAAACTTTTTCAAATTTTCAAATCATGTGTCAACTATCACATTTCACCGTACCTCACATATTCGCTGGGGGATCCTGATGCTTTGAGCGTTTGTGCAAGTTAGCGTTTCGACGTATATGCAATAGGGCGCCTGGGATAAAAAACGGTTACAATCGATTTTTTTCCCTCATAATTCTACAATAAACAAGTTCATAAACATATTAGAGGTACAGTATACTAATGCATACATTAGTTCGTAAATTACTTCGAGCAGATACTGTAGCTAGTAACTTGAAAATTTAGCTTACAGTTTGAGAGAGTCAGTAGTCTCGAGACATTGTTTCTGATGGACAATTTTTAAATGTTTTCTAAAAAAGTAATGAAGATATGGTTGATACAGAAACTGTTATTTACAGTATACTATAAACAAGTGGAATTCTACAGTATACTATAAACAAGTGAAATTCTACAGTATACTATAAACAAGTGAAATTCTACACTATACTATAAACAAGTGAAATTCTACAGTATACTATAAACAAGTGAAATTCTACACTATACTATAAACAAGTGAAATTCTACACTATACTATAAACAAGTGAAATTCTACAGTATACTATAAACAAGTGAAATTCTACAGTATACTATAAACAAGTGAAATTCTACAGTATACTATAAACAAGTGAAATTCTACAGTATACTATAAACAAGTGAAATTCTACACTATACTATAAACAAGTGAAATTCTACACTATACTATAAACAAGTGAAATTCTATAGTATACTATAAACAAGTGAAATTCTACAGTATACTATAAACAAGTGAAATTCTACACTATACTATAAACAAGTGAAATTCTACACTATACTATAAACAAGTGAAATTCTACAGTATACTATAAACAAGTGAAATTCTACAGTATACTATAAACAAGTGAAATTCTACACTATACTATAAACAAGTGAAATTCTACAGTATACTATAAACAAGTGAAACATTAACAAGTAATTCGCAGTAACCCCCGAACTTTGTCTTTGCTGTTGAGAACGCAGCCGCTTGTGGGTGGAATCCTGAGAACAATGTGCTCGCAGACTTCCGAGTACAGCGGAATCCAGACTCGAGCCGGGAGTTGAGCGTTCAGTAGGTGAAGCTCTGACACAAGTCGACACGACTGCAGAAAGCTCATCATATCGGATATCAGAAAGTAGAACTGGATTCTCTAATCAGAACAAGAAGTTTGTTCAGACTTGGCTTCATGGTAATGTACATATTTTTTTTGTGCAATGCACCAGAACTCCTACCACAAACCCGGAAAGATCCACCTAATGTTATTAGAATTGTGGGTCGTGAACCTCCCCATCCTCAACATACTTACAGTGACCCAGAAAGCAGACCCTGGTTCTGCCAAGGTGAATCTGTAGCTTAGAAAAAGCGTATTTGCCACAAGGCGAGTAGAAGATCATTAGAATGATTATTATATGAGGAACAGTTTGGAAATAGATGGTCTGAAATCAAGTCTATTTTTAGACTGCCGGCGACAGCAATCAGGCAAGAAAATGAGAAGAAAAAATAGGTTGCATCTCTGATTTTCTGTTAACTTTTAATGAATTATTCAGGCAATTTATATTCTCTGACAATTTCACGACTGAAAAGAGATTCTTTTTTTTCGCGGCTGGAAGGCAAAGAAAGACTTTCTAACAGAACAAAGAGACTATAACATAAACATATAACACAAACAAAACTGTTTATATTATACAACCTTAGAAAACTCGAGACCTTTCAACAATTTCATCTGAAAGCTAGAGTTAACAAGCAAAGCAGTCATTTGAAGCGTTAGAAAAACTTCCCTGTAAATTCAATACTTTCGGTCTTGAATTTCGTTGAATCAAGCCGCTTCTTCTACTTATATGATCTACTAAAATTGGCACCTTGCCAAACGAAACTTCAAAAAGAATCTGACAATGTTTTTTTAGAGACTTTTGGTCTAGAAAGTTAAATCGTGTTTTTTGTGACCTTTTCTCGTTTGGTTCGTGCAATCCTGAGTCTTTCTCCTATAATCGTCAACGCTCGCACAAACTCCTGCTCACCTCTCAACCTCGGTGCCTGCAGACAAAAAGCATCATAGTAACTCATTATTTTGATTACTCAATTCACAAAATTATCGAACTCAATCCACTCACCCAAAACATATTCCTTACTTTGAAGCGCAACGATCGAACCAGAAGTGGACTTTTTGTTTAATTCTTGAAAGCTCCTAATAGGGCGCTTTTCTGAGACATATTTTTCACTAGACGAGATCACTTGATCCATTTAAATCATTCAGGTCCTACTGAACATAAATATTCAGATGAGCATTCTCATCTTCCAGACTACATGACTCAGAAATCCAGGACTGACTCCACACTCGCACACAAATTGGTCTTCTTCCGAATTCTCCGCACTCGATTCTTGTGCTTCCTCTTTCAAACATGTGCAGCCATTGTCGAAAGCACTTCCTGAAAGTTTTCCTCGACCACTCATTTTTTCTCCAATGTTTAGCCATATTTTGTTCTATCCTTTTCATTTTTTATTAATTCCTTTGTTTCTCTAACTCTAAAAACGTCCTGAGTAAGTCAGTACCTCCCTATTGTAGAAATTGCTTAAGTTAGAATCTACCGCACAATTCGGGTTTTTAAAAACGCAAGAATCTAAGTTAAATCATAAAGTTCAAACGCATTTCTAGGTACCCCTACTTATCTCGGTTCCGAATCATATGTACCCTGCAGACATAATCAGGTTTTCATAGGGATAAGGTGAGAAAGGAACCTGAAGGTAGCCCCTCAATCGGCGGCATCAGATGTCGCAGTGTTGTCATCGCACTCTCCACGCGACGCATTCCGTCCTGAATCTCCTTCTCCACGCAGTCGGACACTGAAGATATTCATATCTTTCGATCAAGAATAACAATATGAATAACAATTTAATTAGATTTATATGAGTGATGTAATGAGCTATATTGAAACCAGGCGTTATATGAGACCCGTCTAAAGGCTTTTCATACGCGACGAGCGAGTTGGAAAAGGTAAGGTGAAAGGCTAGAAAAAATTGAGAGAGGAAGAAGAAAAGGGTAATACTCGTATTTTGTTGTTTAATACTCTTTGAACACGTATTTTGTTCTATAAAATCATTCTCTATTTTCAACAGACTATTCAATCCCTGCTTATTGTAAAGAAGCCAAGCCATTCAATGTGCACGGAAAAAGAAGCCTCAATATATTTATACTTATATCGAGGCTGTAATGAATATTATTCTGAATCAACTGAAAGACATCAAAAACATCATGAAATATTGAAAAAAGTCAACTTTCATCCACAAAAGATAGGAAAAAATGTCAAATAAGGAAGCCATAATAAAACGCAACGAGCGTATGAATTATTTTTAGGGGAGGGTGGGGTGCGTAAAACTTTTCAAGAAGAAAATAACAGGAAAAGGAGGAAATTACCGTTAGAAGGCAAAAACGTAAGCGATAAGAGATAGATAGGAAAAATTAGAAGTATAGGGAGAAAGTGAATGAACAGAAGAGAAAGCAAGAAAAAGAGCAAGAAAATGAGAGTCAAAGAGAGAAAGAGGGTGAGAGTAAGTATCAGGGGTGAAAAGAGTACAGAAATACACTATGAGAGACAGAGAGAGAAAGAGGGTGAGAGTAAGTATCAGGGGTGAAAAGAGTACAGAAATACACTATGAGAGACAGAGAGAGAAAGAGGGTGAGAGTAAGTATCAGGGGTGAAAAGAGTACAGAAATACACTATGAGAGACAGAGAAAGAGGGTGAGAGTAAGTATCAGGGGTGAAAAGAGTACAGAAATACACTATGAGAGACAGAGAGAGAAAGAGGGTGAGAGTAAGTATCAGGGGTGAAAAGAGTACAGAAATACACTATGAGAGACAGAGAGAGAAAGAGGGTGAGAGTAAGTATCAGGGGTGAAAAGAGTACAGAAATACACTATGAGAGCAGCGAGATGGGAAAATGGATGCTTGGAGAGATTCAGCTGAAACTAGAACCGTGAGAAAATGGAAAAACCTTAAATGGCAAGACGTCGACTGCAAGGAAGCACTCAAGTTTTTGGAGTGGCCAGAAGCAGATTAATGGAAGGATTTGGAGGAGAACAGTATAGCGGGAGGAGAGAGAGAGAGAGAGAGAGAGAGAGAGAGAGAGAGAGAGAGAGAGAGAGAGAGAGAGGAAAAGAGGGGAAGATTGAGGACAGGAGCGGGAGGAAAACGAGAGGATGAGGGTGAGTTTGAGGGGGGCGGGAGGGTAGAGGAGAGCGGGGGGGAGGGGAGGAGGAGAGCGGAGGGGAGGGGAGGAGGAGGAGGAAAGCAGAGGTAGCAGAAGAAGGGGAGTGAGGAAAAGAAAAGTGTGATTAGGGGAGGGGAGAACGGTGAGGAGAAGATGAGGATTAGGAGAGGAGGGAGAGAATGAGGGGAAGAGGTAAGAGAGCGGAAGAGTGAGAGGAGGAGGGAAAGAGACAGAAAAGAATGGGGGACTTCAGAATACCCATTAAGCATGGCAAACAAAGAGAGGCAAGAGTGACGTAAACTATTGTTGGTAATACATACAGGGAGGACTACGGAGAGGAAGCTGGAAACAGACTTTCACTCTGTAAATACCACAAATTAGCCCATCCAGCTAGAACATTGAGGGGAGGAGCCATTAATCTTCCTCGCATTCTTACACGAGTTCGTGCGGAAAAGCACAGGGAGGATGGAGGGAGTTGAGCAAGAGAAAAAGGAGAAAGAAAGTAGGAAGATTAAGTCAAATAATAATAGAAGTTTTCTTAAAACTCTGTTTATAGAATAATATCGAAGACAATTATATCGAAGACATTCTTCTTCTTCTTCCCTTACCCCCGGAACGGCTGCTATGTAACAGCAGTAAATCAACCATTCATCATTCTTCACGTGTCCCTTTTTCCTAAATGGCCGACTGTCAATAGCCCTTATCCTTCCTTCTCATCTTCCCTTACCGCTTCCAGGCTCTCTTAGCTCATCAAACTTCTGCTAAACTAAATCTTCCTTAATACCCTATCAAGCTCTACATTGCGTGATAATAAAAACTTGAAGAAAAAAAACTTGACAAATCACATGGAATGCCGAAGAACATCAACAGCGAAAACACTGCAGGTTTCAGCTTTTGCTATACTCTTAATGTAAGTCTTCTTACTTAACAACTTATGTGCGCATGATTCCTAAAGATGAGTATTCTTTGCTAATACTTCACTTGTTCAAAGGTATTCAGTGATAAAAATAGAAAATTCATTTCTTTTCGTAACAATTTTTTTCATTCTAAGGGGATTGAATAAAGATAATAAGACAGCGACTCGTCTTTTTATAGTCTAGAAATATTTTCTAGTTACAGACTATTGAAGTTTTTTTCTTCTTCAGAATATCAATTCAAGCTGAAGTGAAATGAGGAATTGAGATATAACATAAAAGTAAATTTACCTAATCTTCAGATAAAACAGATTCCCAAAACTGAATATATCAGCAAGCGGCTCATCATGGACTAACTAATACCATTCTCCCTTTAAAGAAAAAAAGATGATTAAGGAAAAATGTAATTGATATACAGCGCCTGAATTTCATCCGCTGAGAACGAAGCTATTTTTGTTTAAAAACACAAAGAATCGTTGAAACTGGATTTTTA
This sequence comes from Allodiplogaster pararmata, assembly GCA_964056735.1. NCBI lineage: Eukaryota > Metazoa > Nematoda > Chromadorea > Rhabditida > Diplogasteridae > Allodiplogaster > Allodiplogaster pararmata. The sequence goes on along the minus strand of OZ057408.1, from coordinate 11,588,325 downwards.
AAATAAAAACTCCGTCAATGACAAAAAAAAGTTCTTGCGAGTCCAATGAGATGAAGAAAGAGAGGGGCGCCGATAGATGGCTGGGCAAAACTATACTTCATACGCATGCAGGAAACAGGAAGAAATACAGACAGGGCTTAGATTGAGGGGCGAATAAGTCTGAGAAGTCTTGAATTCTAATATTTCCCGATCTCTTTCTCTATTTTGCGCTTCATCTCTCGCGGTATTCCATCATTCTAGGGCCCCCACTAAAAAAGTCTTTTTACAGGCCACCTTTTGAAGAATAAAAGTTTTAGAGCAGGATTGTCTCAAAAAAATAAGAAGCTCTCTTTTCTCTGCCCTTCATTTCTAGCTTTCATCTCATTATTCCTGACCCTCCCGCTTAAAAAGCGGTCGTTTATTCAGCTTTTGTACAATTGTAAGTTACTTTTGTTGAGCTTTGGTCATTTTTCAGTCTTTCGACAAGTGCAGATGACAGAATCATTTTTGGAACTCTGAAATAATGCTAACACAGCCCATTGGAAGTGCTTCGAGTGGGCACTCGGAGCGAGCTCCTTCTCACCAACTCCTCACTCAGTCGGCCCTTGCACTCTGCAACTGCTCGGAAGTCAGACAGAATCTCCAACCGTAGTAGCTCTCCAACTGCTGCCTGTAGAGATTGAATTTTACCATCCTCTTCTTTATTGTACACATACTTGTTGTACTTGAGCACTTTTATGTCCGGGCGTGGCATGATTGTACTGTGTTCGACTATTGTGCGAAGAATCCCAAATTCGACTCCCACCCCTGACAGATTAACCCAAACCAAGGGGGTTAAGAGATGTTGGTAGTGCTCATGCAAGAATCTGACTCTCCTCACTGCTGCTATACACACTAGCAGTGATCTAGGGCGCAGCCACTGGTTCTACCAGGGTAGCTCTTTCCCACATCTTCAGGGAGCAGGAGTTAAATGGTCATGTAAGACCATATTTCGGCGGTTTTCTGTTTTTTTCGAATCCCAAGAGATACCCTTATGTGAAAAGAAATTATTTTCGCGGCCGTCGGTTTTTTTGTTGAAAAAACATAAGGGGACCCGAAAAACGAACCTGAAACAACAAAAAGTCAGGTTAATTTTGCAAAACTTTTTTTTCTCCAACCGCGGGGCTCTGTTTGGAAAATCTAAAGGGGGGACCCTTATTTGAAACTACTTTTTTGCGGCCTTCGGTGGGCGTCTGTATCTTCTTTCTGTGAACGAACAAACCCCTGCGAGGGAGCGCGTAGCCTGCCGAGCGCGAGGAAGACGAATATTTGTTGTACTTGAGCTATGTGTCTTACAATATTATGCGAAGGCTTTTTTTCTGTTATTGATAACTAATATCTTGATGTGCTTCCAGAAAAGCTTTCGGTTCTTCAAAAACTAATCAGAAATTTTGGATTTTTTCGGCCCCCGTCTCAAAAAATCAAAAGAGTATAATCAAAATAATCTAACGCAGTGGAACAACAATTATGTTACAAACTCACATCCCTTCCGCTTGCCAACTTCCATCTCTCACCGTGATTAGTCAAACACTAACGTGATGTTACAAACTCACATCCCTTCCGCTTGCAAACTTCCATCTCTCACCGTGATTAGTCAAACACTAACGATAGTAGTTAATCCATTCATGGTATTGATTGAAAGGTAAGTATTTCTGACTTTGGCTGCTTTGATGTTGCCGAGGGAGGCAATTCGCTGCTCAAAACCGAATGCGTCCAGCAGCCAGCAGCAGTGCAGGGAGAAGTGTCTGCTTCGCTTGCATCTCAAGAAGTTATCTCTCACACCAAAAAAGTGTAGATCATACAGACTGATCATTAGGGAACTGCATACTTTCTAAAGATACCGAGAGTGTGAGAGAGTACCATAGAGAACAGAGAATGTCATGAAAAACGTAGAACTTTATGAATGAAAAGAATTTGCATTTGCAGCTTTTCTGTATATTTGGAGGTTCAATCTTCGCATGAATGTAAGCCGCATCGTCCATCATACAAACACCTTGATCACAATTCTCATCTTCATTCTTTACATTTGATCCTCCTGTAAAGTAACGCACTTTTGTGTTGACGAAAAGACTGAAGCTGGTCTAACTAGTGGCTGCTTACTCCTGTTCCAGCTGGTCTAACTAGTGGCTGCTGACTCCTGTTCCAGCTGGTCTAACTAGTGGCTGCTGACTCCTGTTCCAGCTGGTCTGACTAGTGGCTGCTGACTCCTGTTCCAGCTGGTCTAACTAGTGGCTGCTGACTCCTGTTCCAGCTGGTCTAACTAGTGGCTGCTGACTCCTGTTCCAGCTGGTCTAACTGGTGGCTGCTGACTCCTGTTCCAACACTCGGAGTGAGAAGCGTGCAAGCACTACCAATATTTTACCAACTCCTTAGTTTGAAGTATTTTTTCAAGGTCACGGCTGACCTCGTGACCTGATGCAACTTTCTTATTAAACCTTGATTTGGATCATAGGTAAACTGCAAATAGATAAAAAATTCTCTAGGGCGACCGAACTACCGACCCTCTCCCTCACTAGAAATGAATGTTTCAGATTATTTGGGCGTGCTTGGTTAGTCGGTTAAGATTTTGATATTTTCTTGTGCTTTGTTGTGCCGGTGAGACGATGCGGAAAAATACTGGTTTATTGTCGGACGTTTCGGTTTTTTAAAATGATGATGGTTTTAAAAAACCAAAACGTCCGACAATAAACCAGTATTCTTCCGCATCGTCTCACCGGCACAAAAAAGCATAATAGAATGTTTCAGAGTTTTAACAGATGAAATTGGAAAAAGCTCAATTTATCTACATGAATAGAATTCTTCATCGGCCATAACTCAGCATCAACCGGTTTTTTAAGTTTTTACATTTAAATCTTTATTATCACCGAAGGGTAACTTTTTGAATTGAAAGTTTTTAACCTACTTAAGCGATCGACCTATTGAAAAATCACGACATTTTTTACCTATGAAAGGAATAAAACCTAAAATTCAATCATCTTCTCTAACTTTCTTCTTTTGTCTTTCTATACAAATTTTCCATGCTAAATACGAATCGAGAGCTATGAAGAGAGAGAAAAAACTATGAAAGTCATAAGTTGGCGAGCGATGAATGGAATCTCAAGGTAACAAGGAAGACGGCTGGAGACATACGAAGCTGCTTTGGATAACGAGGCTAGAATCTAATGTACACCTCATAACTCAGACCTGTGATCAAATTACCCGCTGAAGTAAATAAGGTAATAGGCTCAAGTAAACATGCGGAATTTTTGAATGAGCAAATACTTCAAAGGAGAAGAGAGAGAAAGAATTGCAGATATCGAGGAGAGACAGAGAGTGGAGAGGTTGAAGAAAAAAAGTGCAAAAAAAGAGAGGGATTCCGAAGAAGAGTTGTGATATATCAAGAGAAAGAGCTTTAGAGGGCGAGAGAGTAAGCCAGTCCTCCTACATATATCGAAGACACATACTTCAGGAAACTTCTTATGTAGTCCGTAGATGTTACATATTCGGGCACAGAATGTTGACAGACAGCAGTATTATTCGCATTCACCGTTCCAATTAGAATTTTTTGTTAGAGGCTAGCGTTTTCGATGAGATTGGGGAAATTTTCTACAGTCCGAAGCTCTAACTCCGGAATGCGGTAGAACAAATCTCTCTTACCTCATAAATAGTTTTTTTGAAAATTTAGCCGCAGAGAAATAGTATTGTTACTTGTTTTAAATCCGCCTCGTGGCAGGGTACGCGCTCCCTTGAGGTAGGGTACGCATTCCCTGTTGTTGTTGTTTTGCCCATAGGTCCAGTCGAGAGGAGTCCTTTTGGGATAGGTTGGTGGTGAGGATCCTTTTGAGTCCGGAGAGATTTTCTCCGTCTACACTCGCACCGCAGTCGGCGATCCTCTTGGCGAGACCCATTCGTTAAAACTCGAAGACTCCCGTGATAAGCTTACTCCAAGATTTGGAAATTAGAGTTTAGGTGAAGACGAGTAGCAGTCATTGTAACGATGAAGTGTCGGAGTCGACCATCTTAGGTAAATGAAAACGGAAAGGTATGCTTACCTAATCATCGCACGCGATGTTAACTAGGACGAGATAAGCGAGAAGAGAAGGGGGGAATTAATGAATATACTGAGAAGGCATTACAGAGTATTTTTAAAAAGAGAGATGAATATTAAGTAAAATTAGGGAGTACGGAGGCGGTTCCGGGAGAGCTTGAAAGTTAGAAAGAGATGTGTGAGAGATAGGGAGGAACAGACTGAGAGAGAGAGAGAGAGAGAGAGAGAGAGAGAGAGAGAGAGAGAGAGAGAGAGAGAGAGAGAGAGAGAGAGAGATAGTGAGTGATACAGAAAAAGAGGATGGAAGAAAAGTGTGTGTAACTGGAGAGAGCAAAAAGGAGCTTTTGCGGAAGCAAAAATAAACTATTTTATGCAAGAAAATTTCTTAAAATGATACATCGTCACATACCTTCACATGTCTTTACACTTTTTGTGAAGAGACTCCTTTTCTCGGCAAGTAAATTTCGTCTATCTCTCTCTGTAACTCACTTACTCACTTTCCTCCTCTCTCTCTCTCTGCAATAACGACTAAACATAACGGATTCAAAGTAATCCTTTTTCAAGAGGAATTGTCTACGCGTTGAGGATACGAAACCTTCCAGACGACGCCATCAAAAACCAAATGGATTCTATAATAAGATTATAAAACGAATGACAATCTGTAATTCCTCCCCTATAAATGTCGGAAAATCGCATAGGTTTACCTGCACTTGTGTTTACATTTTTACACAACAAAAAAACGCCCTTCGAGGAGGGGGTCTGAAATTATGAAAAGGGGGTCTAAAATTATGAAAAGGGGGTTTAAAATTATGAAAAGGGGGTCTAAAATTATGAAAAGGGGGTTTAAAATTATGAAAAGGGGGCCTAAAATTATGAAAAGGGGGTCTAAAATTATGAAAAGGGGGTCTAAAATTATGAAAAGTGAGCTGGAAAAGATTCAGGCTTCATAACAGGTCATGATTATGAACACCGCCCGATGGCTATCATTCTAGTAACTCTCAAGTTGCGGGTTCAGTTGCCCTTACGACGGTCGCCGTAGCTCCTCCATCCTCTAATACCAACATAAACTCTAACTAAAGCACTTAAATTATTTGGACGTATTCGGCTGTACCATTCGAATCTTATTCTACTTTCACATGTCTCCACGTTCCGAATTATGTCTTTTAGCTGATCAAGTAAACAAAAAACAGTAGAACAGTGTTTAATTGTGTGGATTAAGGCATTTCATGTGAAAGGAATTAACTATGAACCAAGTAAATGATCAAAACCTCTGAATAATCGCTCCTCATTTTAAAATCTCTCTTAAAAGCGGTAGCTTTTCATAAATTTTTTGACCAAGCAATTGAGTGATGCAAAACACTCACAATTATATGAAAAGAGAATGAATACTGAGATAGAGAGAGACAGGTATTATATATGAAGATAAAGCATATGAGAATGAATACTGAGATAGAGAGAGACAGGTATTATATATGAAGATAAAGCATATGAGCTCCCTTCTCTGACTCTCTGCCGCTCTCTTTTCTTTCCGAAAAAAATTCTTATTATTGAAGAAAAAAACTAGAACCGAGACTTAGAAAGAAAAAAACGACACTCACCTCTCCACTATATATGGCTGCACGACCTCTGCAGCATCTTCAAAGTTGAGCAGCATATTCAGCAGCTGCGGGACGTAAAAATCCACAGATTCCGGCGGCAATTGGAAAAGCTTGTTCCCTAAATAAATAGATTTTGAATTCCTCCAAACCTGTCGAGTTATGATCCCGTATTTACTGACAAACTTTCATAAATCAATACTTGTAAGTTTCCCAATTTTTCGGCTAAGAAAATTGAATCATTAACTAAATAACAAAAATTAGACATGTTTTTTCTCACTAATTCCGTATCCGCTTATGAAAGCCTTCAGACAAAAAATTCAGTTTAAGTTTAGTTTCAGACAAAAGAAAAATTTAGACAAGACAAACAAAGTCAGACAAAAAAGTGTTGATTCAACATGTTGTTGTTTCTTGCCCAGTGGGTTGTCTTCCTTCAAGTGGCACAGAAGAAGAAGGTCAAAGCTCTCGACCCTCACTGTTTCTTTCTCACTAACTTATCTATCTCTCTCTCTCTATCTCTCTCTCTCTCTCTTTTTCTCTTCATTTTTTGCGTTTTTTCTCTTTCTTTTTCTCTTCCAAATAAAATACGTTGATTCAAAATAATACGTACATTTACCTTCCAATCACTGTTAATTGTTTTAACTAACTTTTTGTTTTAACATATTAGATCATTCTTGATTAAAGACTATATTCAACAGAACTCACCCAGATAGCTCTTGACTCCCTTCTCTTTGGCCGTGTGCAAATATTGTAGTGTGAGTGATATGTCGCAAAGATCCGATTCAAACAAGCGGAGCAGCCAGGATTGAGGCTAAATCGGCTAACATTTTTTAAAATATAATTTTTTGCTTCTAAAAATTCCATCGATGATTTCTAACAACTTCGATCATTTTATTGAAGTGGTTGTATAGGCAAAACATGAAGAAGCATCGCTATTTTCTTCCCACTTTGAATTTTTTAAAAAACACACAAACTTTCTGTAAAAGTCACTCTGATCATGTTTTTATATTTTAAAAAAAACATTCGACTATTCATCAAATGATTCTCTAAATCTATTCATCAAATGATTCTCTAAATCTATTCATCAAATGATTCTCTAAATCTATTCATCAAATGATTCTCTAAATCTATTCATCAAATGATTCTCTAAATCTATTCATCAAATGATTCTCTAAATCTATTCATCAAATGATTCTCTAAATCTATTCATCAAATGATTCTCTAAATCTATTCATCAAATGATTCTCTAAATCTATTCATCAAATGATTCTCTAAATCTATTCATCAAATGATTCTCTAAATCTATTCATCAAATGATTCTCTAAATCTATTCATCAAATGATTCTCTAAATCTATTCATCAAATGATTCTCTAAATCTATTCATCAAATGATTCTCTAAATCTATTCATCAAATGATTCTCTAAATTACTGTTTCGCAAATTATCTCAACTCTTCCATTTCAAAACTTAGTTTTTTCCACATATGTTCGTACCTGTGGCGGAGTTACAGATCGGGCTACTTCACCCTCCATTTGAGAGACGCTTCTGTCTCCACAAGTGGACGACAGGTCCTTGCGGTGAATCTGACATCTCCCTTCCTTATTCATACAGTTATCTCCACTGACATAGTTATAATATATAGTTCCTGAATGTAGTCCTCGCTACAAGGCAGCGTAGGCTCTCCTCTGACTACAAACACAAAGCCATTCTCCCTTTTCAAGCGCATCAAATGGTCGTCTCAACTACACCTTTACATAAACCTAGAAACTAATTCTCATTTTCTTTAAACCGATCGCGAACCGGCATTGCTTACTGTTATCCTGTGAACATCTATATTTTTGGGTAGCAAATATCGAAGAAATTAAAAAACTCAGTGAAGCCATCCAGGAAGTCTTATTGAAGACTTTTCTTCATTCTTCAAACATGTGTGTAATAACGATGAACAAGTAAATGTTTGATGATGAAAAGGCGGGCGAACTTCGGGAGGGATATCTTCTCGGAAAGCGGCAAAGGATGTGTATGTATCTGCTTCCTCTTCCCTCCCAAGTGTCGTAGCAGATGATGGCGAAGACTTCCTGCAAACGAGTTCTTCTCACACCTTCTGTAGGGTTCTAAATCTCAAAAAGACTACCCGTCTATTGAACGGTAGTATCGCCTTAACGACTTAGTCTGGGCATGCATATACCGATAATCATATGTACTTTGTAATGACGAGTCAATGCGCCAGTAAAATAGCCTCTTGAGCTTCTCTGATTAAAAAAAAGAGTATTACGAAGAAGATATTCGATTGCGATTCAAATGTAGACGAAGAAAATTTCTACGAACCTTAGAGGAGCCAAACTATCCAAAAAGACTTCATTTGAGAAAAAAACCTGAGACAATTTGATGTTTGGTCAGTTACTGCTTCTAAGCTACTTTGTTTTGAAGCTTTACTCAATGAAACGAGGATTTCCAAAAAAAAGTTACTTAATGAACAATTCAAGCGTTAAGTTAAAATTTTGCACATTCGGAAGCAATTTTGAAGGTCAAAACCTGGATATTTTTGTACTCGCCAGATCTTCAAAGCTGCCGAGCCGGGTCATTGAATCGTTCAGCTCAAACATATTCTAATAGAAATTGTTTACCTGTTATCTAAAATGATTATTTAAGGGATAATATTAATTGGAATCGCGTGTTATTCATTCATTCATTCATTAGGGATAATATTAATTGGAATCGCGTGTTATTCATTAATAATATTAATTGGAATCGCGTGTTATTCATTCATTCATTCATTAGGGATAATATTAATTGGAATCGCGTGTTATTCATTAATAATATTAATTGGAATCGCGTGTTATTCATTCATTCATTCATTAGGGATAATATTAATTGGAATCGCGTGTTATTCATTAATAATATTAATTGGAATCGCGTGTTATTCATTAAGAATATTAATTGGAATCGCGTGTTATTCATTAGATCTGAACGAGTTTGTTCACAATATCAAGAAAATTTTCGAAATTGAATAGGATTAAAATATCGAGGAAAAAAAGCTTTCAATTTCTCGAAGCTCAACACATTTTCATTAATCCGAATTCTTGCAAAAGTTATTCCCATGCCGGGAATCGAACCCGGGCCGCGTGGGTGAAAACCACGAATCCTAACCACTAGACCACATGGGATCACAATTTTTGCGACGTAAAGTTGAGTCATATAGCTGATGTGAACTTTTTGTTTTTATTGACATCGAGTCGAATAGGTCTGAGAACTTATTCTTGCAATTTTTGTTTTCGAAAGGTAAAAAAAGCGTGCCAAGTTGAACATTTCTCCAAAAATGCAAAGTTTTTCTCGAAATTATGTCTGTCTCATGATACTTCCGAATCTCTCCAGCACAAATAATCGTTCTTTAACGTTATCTTCGACTATCACACTCCTTCATTAAAGAAATGAACTCCATCGATAGATTCACACTGACAATTATAGATATAAAAATCACATATTCAAAATATATGCTAAGTATTTCTATAGTAATAACAGGTAACTTGATGACTTCTATATTATTTGTAGTTAATAAACGATCACGAGAAGAAAATCCTTGTGCTCGGCTGTATACTGCAAACATGTTGGAGTACATGATAAATTACCTTGGAGGGATCCATCGACAACGGCTCCGTCGTAATAGCTGTCGAAGCAGGCAGAGAAGGCGTATCCTTCAAAATATTCCATACAATAACCCCGAATTATCTTATGACCCCTCTTACTTTTTTCCTCGCGGGAGCTCTGTTAAATCTGTGTAATTTCCCGGTTTTCACTAACTGGTCCACACCTAAAACTTTTATCAGAAGACCTCGGCTACCCAGCCGGAGACCTACGGCGGGCAATCTACAACAACAACATCAGAAGTCGCTTTTTTACATCTTGCATCCAGAATACCTTAGTGTTATGGGGAAATTCTTAGCAATGAAAGGGCATTTCAGTTTCTATTGTACAATCTCTCTCAAGTTTCGGTTATCGACTGCTACGATAAACATTTGCTGTTCGCGAAAAGTCCACCACGTCAAGAAAACCGATATAAATACCTTTCTCATGTTTTCTAATGATATTGAGCCATATTTTTTCTTCTTATGAATCAGCAAGATAATGCTTGCAAGTTACCATGGTGAGCGAACTATGCAGCGAAGAAACAGGTAAGAAGCGGAATCGGGAGGAGGCCGGAACGGTAAATGAGAGCATTGAAGTTGACGTCACGCATGTCTCCACAGAACCTTCCCTGGATTTACCGAACTTGAGATCCAGAGAAAAAAGAAATGGAACAGAATGATTTCCTTAAACAAAACTACACTTGATTCTTTTTTATCTCTGAGAGCCAGAGATGATTGTTTTTTTTTAATCTTCCTCGCGCTTTTTCCCGCTTGGCAGCAGGGTAAGCGCTGCCCTGAGATGCCTCGCGGTAGGGTACGCGCTCCCCTGAGATGCAGGACAGACCTACCCTGGTAGAACCAGTGGCTGCCTGCTAGATCACTGCTGGTGTGAATAGCAGAAGTGAGGATAGTCAGATTCGTGCATGAGCACTACAAACATCTCTCAAACCCCTTGGTTTGGGTTAATCTGTCAAGGGTTGGAGTCGAACTTGGGACTCTTCGCACAATAGTCGAACACAGTACAATTATGCCACGCCCGGACTACAGAGCCAGAGATATCAAGACTTTTTTGTTCTCGAATGACTCTTGACCTTTCTCAATGGAGAGAGATCATTGTTTTCGGTTTCTTCATTTACGCTCTTGAAAGTATGAGACAAAGTATGTTATCTTCCTCAATGGTTCTTCTCAACTAGGGTTTTTTGATGTGCAAGAAAAAGGTAGATACGCCTGCCGATAACGGATGCAAAATTTTACACATAAGGGTACCCCCTTATGATTAAAAAAACAGAGGCCCGCGAAAAAGTTTTTTTTGTTTTATATAAGGTTCTTCCCTTATGATCAGAAGGTCTGACATGACTATTTAACTCCTGTTCTCAACTTCTTTCGATCCTCATTTTCCTTCAGCCTTTCCATGTTAGTGACGGTTAGAACAAACTATAAAGCAGTTCAATTATAAAGATCAGAGGGGATATGGGTATCTCTGTCGATGAAAGCAAGTGTTGTATAGTGATCGGATTAGATATGTTGAAGTATACAAGTCCACGCCGAAAATGATCTACCTTCTCTACTTTTACGGTTCTATTTCACCTCTCCTCCTCTACTCATTCTTTTAAACCTTCTAATTCCCTTCCCTAATTCGCGCGGTTTGCAGGGTGTTTCCTAGCACCCGTACAACTTTTTTCAAGCGCATAGATTTTTAAAAATTTCACAGTCAAACATTCAATTTTTCCAATGATTAGGACTTTCCCTACGGAAAATCCGGAAAAAAAATTTTCCTAGCGCGTAGATTTTAATGTTTTTCGGGGTTTTTAAGGAGCGCATAGATTTTTTTTATCCGCAGTGCCGTTCAAAGAATCATCCTGGCGGTTTGTGCCAACATCTTTTTTTCAGGTCACATTAAACCCCTGCATGAAATTAGATGAATCCATTTACTCAATTCTTCAACCTTACAACAAACACATTCATAGGCAAACTGCCAACTGGCAAAAAACATTTCTAGGGCGACCGACCTATCTCCCTTCTCCCTCACTCGAAATGAATGTATCAGAATTTTTACAGCTAAAACTTAAAGAAAAACTTCATTCATTTATACATATAAATAGAACGCTTCATTAGCCATAACTCAGCCTCAACCGGTTTGTAATGTAGAAAGTAAAACTTTTATCATACTTAAGCGATCGACCTATTGAAAAATCAAGACATATTTTACCTATGAACACATCCATGTGTTCGGGCCCTTCTTGTACCACTTTTTGGGTATAGTATTCGAGTTGATTTTCTTACCTCGCCAAGGAGGGCATCGATGTAGATGCTCTCGTTGGATCGACAGCATTCAACGCAAGGGACGCGCTCGCTTTGTCCTCAGAAGTCGAGGGCGTTTTCAAGGCGTAAGCCCGGAAGAGTACGCATCTAGTCAGACTCTAGTTTCATTCACTTCGCAAGGACTTGATGCATTTCTTTAATGAAAAATTATCTCTTACAAAATTTTTAATTAAAAAGGGTTTGGAGATTTAGGTGCTCTGGTTTTTTAAACTTGCTTCGGCTGATATACGACTATTAAGCTTTTCATTTCGAAAAAAGTAACTCCCCCATCTTTTTTTCGAAAAAAAGCTCTGAAAACGAATTCATGAGGGTTTAAAAGGGTTTTGGGCTGGTCGCCATGTAAAACAAATTTGCAAGTGGTTTTTTTGAAAGCTTTTTTAATTAGTGAGTCATTGAAAAAGGGCTTTCATAGCGCATCTGAAAGGGCACAGTGACGTTTAGTGAGCGGTAAATCGCCCGGGGCACGACGAGTTAGTTTCATCGAATTTTTTATTGTTTTTCTAAAGAGTAATTCCACTTCCTCTATTTCGATGAAACTGACTCGTCTTGCTGGGGAGTATTTTTTGGTAGATTTACCGCTTTATGAACGCAATTGTGTCCTTTGAGAAGCGCCATGAAACCCCTCGTGCATCAAGTCACAAGACTTGACTTGTTCTCATGATACCCGCGTTCCTCTTACGACAGGTTAGAAACAGTATGCATGCGAGTCCATCATTAAGACTGTGACCAGGGGTTAAATAGTGACCGGATCGGTCCCGTCGGCGGATACATGTACACAAACTATTGACAAAAAAAACTCCCTCTCTTTTCTTACCCTTTTCCTTCATCCCTTCTTTTTCCCTCCAAACTTTGAGCGGCGGATACGTGTAAACCCAAATTGGGCGGCTCCATTTAACCCCTGACTGTGACCTAATGTAAGGAGGCCGATACCAACTTGGAACAAAGTCCCGTTGGTGAATGGTCGCAGTCGGAATTCTGCGACTCTTGTAGCATATCTCCTTCCTGACTCTGCTGCTTATGACTTTCTGAATGATTAACTTCCCAAGTTAGCACTTTATTTGAATACCAAGATTACTTCCAAAAGCAGAAAAGCCATGACTAGACTGGGGACTAATAACACAGATACAGGTAGCGGAGCATCGACGCATGGATCTCTTGTAAAAGCGTCATGCAAAAGTTAGTCATATGGACACGATCAATAAAAAACCTCCAGTAAAATATATTATTTTGAAAGAGCTTGTCAAGCATGGTAGTATGTTCCTTCCTATAATATCTACAATTAAATATACGATGCAATTCGAGAATACGCTTGAAGTAATACAAAAAACGCATGCTCGAATACTCAGAAATGACACGTTAAATATTTCAGATCAAATTTAAATTCAGCAATGAGGATGGTATAATTAATTAAAACCACGCCAAAAGTTTCGAAACACCAAAAAGGCCCAGATGATGGCATTCAAATCTCGAAAAAAAATTTCTTTCGCATGTTTTGTCGCCATAAACGGCCGGTAATCCACTTACGCTTCTCCTGCTTTGCCTAGTCGCCATGCAACAGAATATGGAGAAGTTCTGCTTCTTCGTCTTCTCTCGAAGCCCCGACTTCAGTCCTATAATTTTGGGACTTTGTTCATTGGTTGTTAGATACGACCGCTTCTGTGCTACTTTTATTCAGTTTAATAGTCACGAAACATAATTAAACTGATTAAAACGCAATAAGGAGGATTTACAGCTGGATCTGGAAATCGCCACATACAAAGATTGAGAACCTGCTGAAGAGAGGTTTTCATAGGAGGGAGTGGGGGGTTGGGTGGAATGGGATCGTTATATGAAGGCCGACAAGCCTTGTTGTACGCACTACTTCACCAGAGGTTAAATATTCATGTCAGACCTTCTGTCGGCGGGCCCCTGTTTTTCCAAATCATAAGGGGGACCGTTATGTTAAACAAAAAACTTTTTCGCGGAATTTTGTCAATCTTAATCATCACTGAAAAAGTAAGCCATCGCACGAAAAAAAGCTGGTCCACCGGGCGGGTTGTTGTTGTTGTAGATTGCCCGCCGTAGGTCTCCGGCTGGGTAGACGAGGTCTTCTTTGACATGGCTCAGAAAACAATAACCTTACTTACATCATTTATCTAATTACATTATTTCTCTTTCTCTCTCGGGTTTTTTTTTGAGAGAGAAAGGAATCACTGGTATAAGAACTTAACAACAGACGTCGGGCTATTCCACAAATCTATACTTCTTAAAAGTGTGTGGTCACAGCGACACGAGAATAAATGACTAGTTGTATGTGGCTCTTCTAAACATTTTGGGCAAAGAGGTGATTGGGCAGCTCCTATTCTGTGTAGGTAGCTGTTAAGGGAACTTGCATAGCCACTACGTAGTTGCGATAATGTTATTTGTTGTTCCCTGGGAAGTTGATTCGTTGATTTATGGATTCTGGGAGGTTTCTTACCTAGAACTGGGTTAGGGGAGCAAGATCTAATGAAATTTCTAACAGTCTCAGTATGTATTCTTTTAAGTGCGGCTTTCTGATCACTGTCTACTAGCATAATTTCTAAGTCCTTGGCATGTTTACGAATAGTTCTAGGTGGTTTGGGTTCCATGCATCGACGATGGGAGGGGTGGTTTGGGAGGAGTCTTGCTCTTGCAACGAATTGCTTGGTAAGCATCGTGTTGTGCTCCTTTATGGGTAACATTTCGCTTTCTAGAGCTAAGTGCTCTGTGCCGGCCATTGCTAGGTTTCCTGTTGCTATCCGAATTGCTCTATTTTGGTTTGCCTGTAGTTTTTTCCAGTTCGTCTCGGCCAATTGAGGGGAGTAAATTGGTGCGGCGTAGTTGAGAACGGATCTGGTCATTGTTTTGTAGGTTGCAAGGGTTCGAACCGGGCGGGTTCGAACCCAACAATCTCTTCTCAATACGGGAGCAAGCGCGTTACCATTACACGACGGTGACACATTTCTATTCTGTGCGATAGTGTTATATGAAAAGCCCAACTGCCTTGCTCTTCTGGTTACGCATGCTAATGGAGCGAAAGAGTTGTGAATGAAGCATTACTCCAGAACTCACAATTAAGACAGAAGAGTGATGGAAGATGGATGATAAATCTTCAAATGCTATGTTACACGGTTTATTGAATTGCTGTCTTAATCAGGTGTCACTGCCTTAAAACTGTGTAACATAGCATTTGAAGATTTTTTTGAAAAAGTACTTAACATCTAGAAAATAGTGTATCATATCATAAGAAATATCAGTGATATAAATAATAAATGATTGGATTTTAGTCTTGAAAGGCAGATTATGGAAGACGAAAAAGCTGCTCAGAAGTAATAAAAATTAACTATAATGATAAATACCAGACATGTGAATAAAAATAAGAATTAAAGTATCTCCAAAAAAGTAAATTGCAAACAAAGACTTACCAATAACTTCTAGAAATTAGAGCTCATAAGCTGTCATTTCATGAATTTCTAGTATAACTTGTGAGAATAAATAATCAGTAAGGAAGTAGTTATGAGACTTGAAATAACTTCTACTTTCATGTCTTAAAAAAGCCATTACAGAAGCACACCGTGCGCACTGTACACCGTACAAATGCACGCTGCACACTGTATAATTACAAATGCACGCTGAGGCGCGGGAAAGATAGAAAGAGTGTTTGAGTTAAGAATTTTCCCGCGCCTCAGCGTGCATTTGTAATTATACAGTGTGCAGCGTGCATTTGTACGGTGTACAGTGCGCACAGTGTGCTGTAATAGCCCTTAAAAGTTATGACAAACTCAGGAGCCAAGAGAGGAAGAAGTAATAAAAGGCATTTGAGCCATAAAACTTGGAGAATATTAACGAGAGCTCTCGAGTAAAATTTGAGTACTCAGGGAACATAGTTTACATTCCCAAACACAACAAACCATGAGCAATTGTTTCTTTGCTGAACCAGTCTTCAATCAACCTCCAGCTTTCGGGAGCCAAGACTTCTGCATGATACAAAACAATTAATAATTCACACCTGACCTTTCAAGATCTCAATAAACCACTTTTTCTTGCACTCAATAGGATTTAGTCAAAAAGACAATTATCATATGTTGAAAGCTTTTGAAGCTTTTTTCGGCAGCGATTTTTTTGCAAAATATTTTCTTTTAAAAAAACATCGGACAAAACAAGTCAAAAAGAAAGGGGGAGAAAGGACGATTAGACTCGAAGAAGCGAGCTGGTAATTAGTATGGAGGTATGAGGTTCCAGATTACTCACTCGCGACTATTCAACCCAACTATTTTTTCCGAAAATTCACCACATTATTTTGTTCTCACCTCACACCAAAAGGTGAACTTTTGTGAAAATTAAATTAAGCAACTGTTTTTGTGTTCTTTTTTGCTTGTTCTCTCCTAAAAAAAAATTGGGTACTTTTTCACTTCTTTAGTCTGGATGAAAAAAAGCGCGAGGGGCCGGAGCCTGCGTCCTCCTTCTCGTCGCACAGAAAAAGAGAGATTTGACCTACAATCACGGTTCTTTTTAAGTTAGGGGGGGCGCTTTACTTGAGGGGGTTTTTTTTTAAAAAAACTGTTTCAAAGATTATTTTTACATTAAAACACGCTTAGGCTTAGTAAAAAGTTTACGCTAACGAGGCCGTACGCCTTAGGCGAATGAGACCGCGCATAGGTTACCAAGGGGTACAAATAACCCCCGGCCCAAGCCCGAAAAGAATTTATTATTATTATTATTATTCATTTACCCGATGGAGATCTTTAGTTTTGATGAAATATGTAACAGTCCATCTATCAGTGCATTCAAGTTGAAGAAGATTCGAAAACTCAATAAAGAAATCGTTTTAATAAACGCTTCGCTGCAAACTGCATTTTTTCATTACTTACCTTGAAGGAAAATTCAAGAAAATTCAATAAAGAATGGATTTTACACAAAAATACTTTTTTTTTAAAACATTTTTACCGCCCGGCCCCCCCAGCCCGCGAAATTTTTTTTGACAAGTTTAGGTGACCTATGAGACCGCATAAGAAAATTTACATTTTTTTGAATTTTTAAAAACATTTTTTAAACGCACCGAAAAGAGCCCTTCCCCCCAAGTGAAGCGGAGCCCCCCTCCCAAGTAAACTTGTTCCGAGGTTCTACAAGTACTCTGATATGGTTATTGAAGTGTTTACTGGGTCAGACATACTCATTCAACCTAGGCTTAATCCCCCCCCTCTCCCATAAGGTAGAAATTAACCGGTTATAACGAGTGGCTGGTTCCTGAAGATGAAGAGTTACTTAACAGACTGTTTGCGAGGACTGGAGGAAGCTGAATACGAATGACAGTGAAGCAGAGCCGAAAGATAAATTTCGGATGGCGGCTTTTGGTCGCCACATCGCCGCGTTTCTTTTTCTCTCCGGTAATGTTCTCTCTTTGAAATTCAATGTTATAAAAGTATATTTTTAAAAAAAACACTTTTCGACCCCAGTATCACTTTCGGGTGGGTACGCAGCCCTCAGGTCGCATGCAGTCGACAAGAACTAATGAACGACCGTTAACTCAAACGAGGGCCTAGATTTTTGTTCTCATTGTTCTCCACGCCTGGTCCGTCTTCGCCGGGAGAACACCCACTTCCGAGTGGCCAAAGACAGGCAACCATCCGAATGGAGTTTCGATCAAAATCACCATCGTTTTTTTTTGTTGATTGTGGAGCGGCCTGCTCCAGATTCTATTCATCATAGCCAGTGTGGAACTAAATCCTGGTCCCCCCAAAGGGAGTATATGAAAAAGAAGCTATCGAGTTTTTTATACAGCCAAGTTTTCGGTTCTCTGCCCTCGACCTATCACTCGATTCTCATCATTTCTTTGTCCGCTTGAATGAGCGGTAGATTTTCCAGTTTTTGACTAGTGCAGGTGATCCATTGTGCGCTCTCCGGACATAGAGTATAGAACTAATCCGGTAAAACTAGCGGCTGATGTCTGGCTCATATATGAGATTTGTAGCAGGATAAGAGAGTAGATTAATGCATCCACCATCTTTTTCTTTTTCTAAACTTTGGTTTGAGCAAATTTTTTTCCCTCCGTGCCCTCCGCAAAATTTTCAGCGTGCACCCTTATCATTTCAAAACGGGATATAGATTGAAAGCGACCCTAAAGTGAGAGAGTTACCGTATACAGTCTCGTTCCTAGGCCGTAAAGCCTCCTTGGCATAAACTCTAACTGAGCCTGAGCGAAAAAAATCGGTGACACGCCCACAACGATGAAGATGTTTTCGTTCAGAGTGCTTTTCACGAAAGCGCGTTCCACAAAAAGGTTTAACCTGTCGCACGCTCGATATCACACTAAAACTTATCCTTTTTTCGTCTGCTAAACAACTGGCCATTACTTTATCCCCTTATGGGCAAACTAGAAGAAAAATTGGTTTTAAACGCTAAGGTTTCGAAAAAACCGGTGTTCATCCATATTGCTCATAATCTTCATCAGAAAAATTTAGTTTGCTTTCAGTGCTTTGAACTCCTATGTTGCTTCAACTTCAAAATCTCGAGAGCAAGCGTTTGAACAAGGACCTCTCATGCTCACATACGGGCCGCCATTCACATACTGTCATAGAACAAGGACCTCTCATGCTCACATACGGGCCGCCATTCACATACTGTCATAGAACAAGGACCTCTCATGCTCACATACGGGCCGCCATTCACATACTGTCATAGAACAAGGACCTCTCATGCTCACATACGGGCCGCCATTCACATACTGTCATAGAACAAGGACCTCTCATGCTCACATACGGGCCGCCATTCACATACTGTCATAGAACAAGGACCTCTCATGCTCACATACGGGCCGCCATTCACATACTGTCATAGAACAAGGACCTCTCATGCTCACATACGGGCCGCCATTCACATACTGTCATAGAACAAGGACCTCTCATGCTCACATACGGGCCGCCATTCACATACTGTCATAGAACAAGGACCTCTCATGCTCACATACGGGCCGCCATTCACATACTGTCATAGAACAAGGACCTCTCATGCTCACATACGGGCCGCCATTCACATACTGTCATAGAACAAGGACCTCTCATGCTCACATACGGGCCGCCATTCACATACTGTCATAGAACAAGGACCTCTCATGCTCACATACGGGCCGCCATTCACATACTGTCATAGAACAAGGACCTCTCATGCTCACATACGGGCCGCCATTCACATACTGTCATAGAACAAGGACCTCTCATGCTCACATACGGGCCGCCATTCACATACTGTCATAGAACAAGGACCTCTCATGCTCACATACGGGCCGCCATTCACATACTGTCATAGAACAAGGACCTCTCATGCTCACATACGGGCCGCCATTCACATACTGTCATAGAACAAGGACCTCTCATGCTCACATACGGGCCGCCATTCACATACTGTCATAGAACAAGGACCTCTCATGCTCACATACGGGCCGCCATTCACATACTGTCATAGAACAAGGACCTCTCATGCTCACATACGGGCCGCCATTCACATACTGTCATAGAACAAGGACCTCTCATGCTCACATACGGGCCGCCATTCACATACTGTCATAGAACAAGGACCTCTCATGCTCACATACGGGCCGCCATTCACATACTGTCATAGAACAAGGACCTCTCATGCTCACATACGGGCCGCCATTCACATACTGTCATAGAACAAGGACCTCTCATGCTCACATACGGGCCGCCATTCACATACTGTCATAGAAACTTCATCAATAAATAGACTAGCCCCTCTATCTGCGCATCAATTTCCCACACACACAATTTATGAATCACGCTAACAAAAGGCTCTCGTAGCTCTACTTGTGCATCAAGAACTATCTCTATAAGGAACTGTCTACTTCATGAAATAGTATGTGATCTTTCTGATGAAGCGTTCGTGACGAAATTGAGAGAACTTCTACAAAATAAACTTTTACCTAGCCTTGTCGTTTCTGACTGAATTGTTTAACACACTGCCACTGTATTCCCTTGATTCATTCGTGTAAATTATCAAAATCCATGTTAAATTGTTCTTATAGTTTGATTCCACTTTGAAAGATATTCATAAAGTTGAAGAATGAATGAATATTCGTTCAATAGCGGGCGATTCGACGTATTTTGTCTTACCGATTTCTTATCGAGACTTTTTAGAAAGTTTATTAAAAAACTTAAAAATTGATCCGTTTTTCATTTCATGTCTTTATTCCATGTCTACAAAGTTATGTATAATAAAATCACAGCTTCTCGTATTTAAAAAAAATTATTTTGATTTAGACAGCTAACGCAAAAAAAGATAAAAGTTGATATTTTTTCCATGCAACATTTATTGAAAATGAAGAATTTTACGTTTGAAAGCTTGTTTAGAAAGCAATTTTTATTCAAGACGTCATAATTGATTCGAGATAGGGATTTCGAATTATATTAGTCGAACATAAAAAAAGAAAAGTTTGAAGAAAAGTCTTTTTGATTCTTTCAAGTAATACTCACTCATATATCAAAAAGAACCTTAAGAGAAGCTGCTCATACCTAGGAAGAGTAATGCATTTAGAAAATCAATACTCAAATAGTAATATCTTGAGTCGGATTCTCTTGACTGGCTGCTGTTTGTACTCTTGAACGGCTTCAGAATCTCCGCTTTGCTGATATCCGATGATGTCTCCGATCAAGATCTTTTCTTAACCGATTTGAATAATCACAGTGACAATGTTATCGAAACACACTCAATTTTGAAGTTTTGAAACATACCAAGTTTCAGAAAAAATTATATTAATATAAAGTTCAGTATTTCTTACAAATGAATATGGGGTCGTTAGAGTGTTTCCGTGACAGAACAAGATTTGAAGAAAAAACATTATGCACTCTCTGCGTCAGAATTAAAAAATAACTCCCAAAACAAAATGTATGCTTTCGAGCTCATTAACTCCATCATTTGGTTTACCTTTAGCTTAGATACGACGAAAAAGAATGCTTAACATATTTTCCATGGTATTCAGGTCGGGACTGCAGGCGGGTCAGTCTAATAGTCATGATGGATTACATGTTTTTTTATTTCGTTGAAGCTGGAAACAACCAGACTCAAATTCACCTTTTTCCAAAAAGTCATGACTCTACTACGATAAGACGGAGGAACTTGCATGGATTTGAATGACTATCACCAAGTACTTGAAACCTAGCGATACAGGTAAGGCTCAATCCATGGCTAATCATTTTTATTTTCACTCGCTTAATCAGTCGAATGCTGGGCCTAAGATTTATCCCTCTTTGCATTCCTACTGATTCTTTCGAATAGAACCCCATTTTGAGTTTCACTTCCTTAATTCCTCTAAAATCGAAGACCTTTCCTGATCTTAAATCATTTAAATCTTTTTTATCACCGAAGGGTAACTTGTTGAGTTACCGCTTATACGGTGTATAAAATTGGTCAGGAAGAACGGGATAAAATCTTGGCATTTGGGGATCCACTCTTCAATCCGTTTTAAGGTAATCCGGTAGGTCGACGACTGTGAGAAGGTTCAGTTCTTCTAGAATCTTTGCGAACTCTCGAAGCTCAGTGATGTGGTTCTGAGTATCTGCGATTCTGTTCCATAAACCGATAGCTCTTCTAAAATAGAAATTAGAGTGCTTATAAAGATTTATCTGCACTAAAGTTAACCGGGAAGTCCTATCGGAGGTACGAAGATTTGTTTCCGTTCTAAGAATCATTTGGTTTTTGCATATATGACAGTCTATTTTTCCAAATAGTAACCGAAAAACAGTAAATAAATCGAAGCGGGCTCTACGTTCTACAAGCGAATCTAGATTGAATAACTTGAGACGTTGGGGATAATTTAGATTAGGGTTATTGCAGCGAGATAGCGCCCTCTTTGTAAAGATTCTTTGTGGAAACTCCAGTCTTCTTGAACAATTACTGCGAGAAATTGGTGAAAAAAATATGGTTGCGTATTCTAGGAGAGGCCTGATATATGTGGTATACACAGTTTTGTAACCGTTCAAATCTAGGCATCGAAAAACTTTAAAAAAACTTGAGCGATTCGACTCAAACTTCTGGCACATATGACTTCAATGTGCTGTTTAAAAGTGAGCTTACGATCTATAAAAATGCCTACGTCTCTTACTAACTCTACATCTTTAATTTTTGTATTATCTATGTAGTAGTTCTGTTGAGATTGCCCTAAATGAAGGCAGCTTATTTTATTAACTGCAAGTGGTAAACTGAATTTACATGACCAATTGCAAATTTCATTGATAGCTAATTGTAAACGACCTGGATCGTGACTATAAATTTTCAAATCGTCCGCGAATAAGGAAAATTTTACTGGGTCAGTTATACAGCTTTCGATATCGTTAATAAAGCGAAGAAAGAGTAGGGGCCCTAAGACTGTACCTTGCGGTACACCGCTTAGTACAGGGAAATAATCCGAGAAAGTGTTTTTTATACATACCCTGAACAATCTATTTTCAAGAAAACAAGCGATCCATTTTATAAAACTTGAAGGAATTCATATTTGGTGAAGCTTTGCAATTAGCTTAGAATGAGAAACCTTATCAAAAGCTCTTGAGAAATCGAAACAAATCACATCTAGTTCTTGATTCTTCTTCAGAGATATCTCCCACTCACTGATTGATTTTAAAAGCTGAATCTCACAACTTCTTCTAGAAATAAAACCATATTGAAATTTAGAAAATATGCTTCTGTATTGTAGTCTTATATGATTAGTTACATTCTCTCATTCGTCTCCCTCCGTGCACGGTTAATCTTTGCACCGTCTCTTCTCTCGTCTGTGAGAGTCCTTTCCCGAGAAGATTTGGCGCTGCGGGATCGTAGCGCCATCATGAGCGACAGAAGAATGAGATGGAGGAACTACTGTGTAAAAGCCGTTAGTCCCCAATTCCCAAGGAAGGCAGAGAACACTGAGGAGTGGAGTCGTCACATGTCGCAACAGATCCCATAATCGATGATGTTATATTACCGATGTGGCTTGCTGATCTTGATAAAGCGTTTAAATTGAAATTGAAAAATGACTATACAGTGCGTGGCATAACTTTGAGCTCACCACCAAATTGCAAGTTTTCCGATGTTTTATAAGGCGCAACAAAAAATACAAAATGCCATAGAATCGACCACTCAAGTGAATAATATTCACCACAAAAGTGCCGTACTCCGCTCAAAAAACCTTATTTATTCAAAATAACGGAAAATGTGGTGTGGCATAACTTTGAGCTCATTTGAAAAACTACTAAGAAACAAACAAAATAAAACTAATTATTATTCGATAGCTGCACCCTTTCTGATCATAAGCTGGACAATTCTGTTATCCATAGAATCTGACCACTTTTGAAGGTAAGAAACAGGCAAAGAAGACCATTCTTGCTCAATGGAACTTTTAAGCTCAGCGATTGTGGAGTACTACTTTCCTCCATCATATACACGTCTAGCTAACAACCCCCAGATATTTTCTATTGGGTTACAATCAGGGGAAACAGCTGGCCATTCTAAAACGGGTATATTTTTCGACAAAAGAAACGATTTTGTAGAGGTGCTTGTGTGTATGGATGCATTATCATGCATTAAAATCATGGAATTGTTAACTGGGCTACGGGAAAACGGTACCAAATCGTGTGCGAGTACTTCCTGATACTCATCCGAGTTCATTCGCATGGAAGGAAACTGCAGAGGGAGGGTTCCGCCGGCGTGAAACGCACCCCAAGACATGAGACTACCGCCTCCATGTCCACGGCGACTGAAGAGCAGCGGGTCCTTGCGAAGATCATGCCAATACGAGTGTTGGCCGTCACATCCGTCCAGATTCCACTTCTTTTCGTCGGACCAGACCACCTGCACCGAGGAATGTTTTTTATCAATAGCCAAATAATGTCATGCTTCTCACCTTACTCCAGTCACGTTTGTGCTCTCTGGTTGCGAATTCCAGGCGTCGAGTTTTATGATTCTCTGTCAATCGAGGTGCCGGCTTCATTTTAGAGTTGACAATGTGTCCAGTTTCCGAAAGAATGCGACGAACCGTCCTCTTAGAAGCTGGAACACCTGCTTCGGCTGCGATCTGCTTCAGTGACTTGGCAGCATTTGACGCTTTCTTCGCGATTGCGCGTCGATCCCGAGTCGAAAACTTTCGTGGTCGCCCACCCTTCTTCTGTGCAGTTGACCAGAGACGTAATTATTCACACAATTAGGGCTCCGACCCAACTGGCGTGCAATCTCACGATTGCTCTTCTTATTCGCCAATAACACGTCTATTTCCCCTTTTTGACTTGAGAAAGTTGCGTTGCACTCGGCATTTATCTGCAAAAACAAAACTTTTTTTGAAAATAAAAATTTTTAAAAAAAAAAACATCTGAAATGAGCTTTTTAAAAAGTGAGCCCATAGTTATGCCATTGTCGATTTTACGGTTTTTGGCGGGAAATGCTCCATTCAAACTATATTACGGTTGTCAAGTGGGTCATATTATTTATTTGCGTGGTCAACTCCATGGCTGTTTTTTTTTTTTTGTTGCGCCTTCTAAAACATCGGAAAATGTTCAATTTGGTGGTGAGCTCAAAGTTATGCCACGCACTGTACTTTCAAAAACGCGGCAAATTGGAGAAGTAATGGTAACAGGCCGATAGTTACTACAATTAGACCTGTCCCCAGAGCTATTGAAAATTGTAATGACTTCTCCTAATTTCCATTGAGTTGGATTGAAGCAGCTTATAAATGATTCTTCAAATAGAATCGACAAAGGTAATTCTAAAGCGAGAGCACATTTTTTCAAAAGATATTGGTTGATGCCTTCGGAGAACTGGGTAAACTTATTAGGTAATTTCTTAAGAACGTCTCTTAACTCATAAGAAGCGGTCGAATTGATGTCGAATTTGTCGAATTTGATTTCTCAGTGCCAACTGGACAATTCAACAATTTTCCTTTTCATTCCTATCTCAATTCATCTTCAACTATGACCAGCCACCGTCAACCAATGGACTCTTCTTCTCCTCAAGATTTTATTTTATTATTGTGGCAGGGGAAGATCAGGATAGGAATTGTGGTATAAGAGTTGGCGTTTGTATAGTCCATTTGCACACGAAATGAGAGGCTGCTATAGAAAACAGCCAATGTCGCGTGAAAGTTCATCTACTAGCTCCGTGGAGTAGATCCGTGTAGACTCTTCCGGAAAAAATACTCGCATTTCTGAGTCGGTACATTATATGTTTTGGATCAAGTTTTTGAAGTGGTTATATGAGCAATTGAAGAATGACTCGGGTAAAGCATTCCATACTGCTTCCACTCGGAATGGTAGAAAATTCTTTAGTTTATTATTTTTGCAGACTGGTAAAAGTAATTTGAATTTATGCCCTCTAGTAAAAAGGCTGTTAGGTGCAAACTTCAGAAAGTTTTCCGATGTTTTTAAGCGACCGAAAACAGCTTTGTATACAGTAAGCAAATCAATAGAAATTCTTCGCGATAGTAAAGTACGCCCTTTGAGTATTTTTATTCTCTGTTCATAGGATGGGATGTAATGCGAACGTTTGAATACTAAACGAGTGAACTGCTTCTGAATTTTTTCTATCTTCTTGATAGAAGTAACGTCGCTTGGGCTCCAAACCTCAGAAGAGAATTCGAGGATAGGTCTGACGTACGTATTGAACAGGCTCCATAGGATATGTTTATTTCGTGTTTGAAAAGAGCGTAAAATGAGAAAACTTACAGACCTAGCTTTGTTACAAATGTTATAGATGTGCTTTGTAAAGCACAATTTAGAATCGTAGGTGACACCTAAGTCACGGAAAACTGTTACTTCAGGCAGCTCAGAACCGTAGAGGGACAACTTGCATGTCGGATGAGACTGTCCGATTCGCATGAAAACCGTTTTAGTAGTTGAAATAGAGAGTCCCCACTTACTAGACCAGGAAGCAAGGGCATCCAATCCTTGCTGAAGAAGTTGGTGATTGCCTATAGAATAAAGTTTAGCGTCATCAGCGTATAAACAGCATTGAATACCAGGAGGAAGGCACTCGGGAAACTCATTGATGAAAAGGAGAAAAAAGAGGGGGCCCAAAACAGACCTTTGGGGCACTCCAGAAGTAACCACAGAAGACAGTGAATAGCTATGGTTGATAACTACGCTCTGATATTTTCTTGTGCTTTGTTGTGCCGGTGAGACGATGCGGAAGAATACTGGTTTATTGTCGGACGAAAATATCAAAACCTTCACGATTCGAGTAACCAAGCACGCCAAAATCAACTACGCTCTGAGTTCGGTTATTCAAAAAAGAAGAAATCCACCTATGGAGACACCCAGTAATGCCGTAATAAGATAATTTATTACAAAGGAGATTAATTGGGATGGAGTCGAAGGCTTTTTTGTAATCTATGAAAACTGCCGTTATGTAACTGTTTTGGTCTAGAGTTACGTTAAATTCTGAAAGAGTCGAGAGAAGGGCTG
Source organism: Allodiplogaster pararmata (assembly GCA_964056735.1). Lineage (NCBI taxonomy): Eukaryota > Metazoa > Nematoda > Chromadorea > Rhabditida > Diplogasteridae > Allodiplogaster > Allodiplogaster pararmata. The sequence goes on along the minus strand of OZ057408.1, from coordinate 11,562,305 downwards.
AAGAGCAAGAACGCTGACTGCGAAATCCATGTTGCAGAGGTGTTAGTAGCTCATGCGCTTCAAGATAATTGATCAAGGAATGACGCCGAAGATGACGCCGAAGATGACGCCGAAGATGACGCCGAAGATGACGCCAACGCCCTCCAGACTTGCATTCGAGCTGAAGAAGATCTGGACAAGCCCTCTTTACCGTCCCATATTCTTCTGCTCCTGAAGACATGCTCTACAGTGATGGTCAAAATCTTGGCAGAGAGTAAGTCTCAACAGAAAGTCACTGTTGAGACTATTCGTCATGAAATAGATGAAGACAAACGTCTCCGCTCCGTGGTGATTGAACGCGCCCCAGAACACTCGAATCCTTCTTCTTTACCCTCAGTCCGTGTTGCCCACGACGACGCCCTTATAAGATCTCTACTGGACGCGGCAGGAGTTGCTGTATCAGGGATCGCTCACTTCCGCATGGGCATCAGAAGAAACGATCATAGTACCTATCCAAGACTTCTCAAAGTGATCTTCCCGACGAAAACCCACCAGAGACATTTCCTCAGCCAGACGACTTCGCTACGTCACAACCCTCGTTTCAAATCCATCTACATACGGCCAAGTCTGACTCGAGAGATGAGAGAGCAAGAGTACTTGCTTCGACAAGAGAAAAGAAAACTGATCGCTGAAGGAAAAGATGTTGTCATCTTCGATGGAAGCCTGATGTCACGAGCAGAAGCGGATGCCCTACGAGTTTCTCGTCGGACCCGTACTACGACTGGACCTGCGTCCACACGATCAACTCGGCCATCTACAGCCACAGCACCCCTCCGGTCAAACTGATAAAATGTCCAGGTCCTATTTCTTCTCTCAAGTTTTTCTATTACAATATGCGTTCCGTTCGTAATAAGCTTGACGTATTTCGCCTATTTTTAGAAAATAGACAGCCAGATATTGTAGCTCTATCTGAGACGTGGCTGAGTTTTAGAATAGCTGACAGTGAAATAATTGGATCCTTACCATATAACATCATTCGTAAAGACCGCGACTCTCGAGGCGGTGGTGTCGCTATTGTCATCAGAGACTATATTACTTTCACAAAAGCTTCTTTCACCACTTCTCGGGATGAAATTACCGCAATTGATATTTTACTCTCAAATACCTTTTTCCGTTTAGTTGTTTGTTATCGGCCACCACATTTTACAACCGAGCAAACCCGTTCCTTTTGTGATCTCTTGTCGGATATTTTCTCTTCCACTAATTACCCGTATGTTCTCGTAGTAGACTTCAATTGTGATGCTCTATCTCCCCCCAATACTCCTTCAGATCATGTTTTAAATGATATGGTTACTTCACTAGATTTGTCTTTCCTCTGTCGACAACCAACCTGAATTAATCGATGTATTGACTGGCTTATTACTTCTCAGACGTCTCTTTTCTCTAATTGTCGGGTAATCCCTTCGTTTCCGTCTTGTGACCACTCAGGACTTGAATGTTCAATTAATTCATCTGCTATGCTTCATTCTCCGACCCTTGTGCCTGACTATAGAAGAACCGATTTTGATGCTCTTAATGCACATCTTTCCGCTATTAATCGGGAAGCTTCTTTCGATCTCTTCCATTCAGTAGATGATCTTTATTCACGTTTCCTTTCCATCCTCAAAGAAGCCATCTCTATACATGTTCCTAGTCGTTTTCCTCGCACTTCTAATTTTGTTTTTCCTCCCCATATATGTAGGCTTATCGCCTATCGCGATGCTCTCTTTCGTAACATACGTATTCCTGCTGTTCGTTTGCTCTATAACAAAGCAAGTTGTGATTTATTGAAACAAATCAACAAGTGGAATAGAAGTTGCCAGAAGGCCAAATTATCTCGATCACAGAATCTCTATCAGCATATCGCCTCTCTGACAAGACCTAAACCTTCCCCTCCGCTCCAACTCATTGACCAATCTGGTCACATATCAGTAGATTCTAGTAAGAAATGTGAAATTTTAGCATCCGAATTCGCATCTTCTTTCACTCATGATAATCACTTGCTCTCCCCCTATGTATTGCCCTCGCATCACTCCTAAGATGTTTCCTTCATTGTTTCTCCCTTCCACAGTTGAAAGTTTTCTTTCTAAACTGAAATATTCTGGCAGCCATGGGGCAGATGATATTCCTCAACTTATATTCAAGAAATGTGCTTCTTCTATTGTTCTTCCTTTGGCTCACATTTATAATATTTGTATGGACACTGGTTCGACTCCCACTATCCGGAAACATTCTTTAGTGACAGCCATTCCGAAACAAGGCAAGAATGCATCTATACCCTCTTCATATAGACCTATTGCTATTCTCTCACCTGCTTCTAAAACGATGGAAAGATTAGTTAGATCAACTATTTTTGAGCACTTGAGTCGATACAACATTTTGCCTGTGAATCAACATGGTTTTAGAAAGAATGCCTCTGTAGTTAGCAATTTGCTAGCTTGTGAAGATGATTGGAGTCGTTCGCTTAGTGAGGGCCCTACTGTCGATGTTATCTATTTAGATTTTTCACGTGCGTTCGATACTGTCAGCATATTCAAACTTCTCTACAAATGTTCTCATTACGGCATATCCGATCCCTTACTCTCTTGGCTGGAATCTTTTCTCACTAATCGTACTTTTTCTGTCCGTATGGGAGACAAGATGTCCACTCCCCGTCCAGTCATATCAGGCGTTCCGCAAGGATCGGTTCTTGGTTCCGTTCTCTTTATTCTTTACATATCTGATCTAAATTCCGTTCTTGAACCATTTCCGAACGTGTGTTACCAAGCATACGCTGACGATGTTAAGATTTATGTTTCGTACAAGAAAGAAAACTTCGTTGAACGCTGTCATGAATTACAATTGGCTTTGAATGCTGTATATGATTGGTGCAATTCTAATGATCTCACTCTTTCTTCATCTAAGAGCACTCATCTGCACATAGGCTCTCGCACTCTCCACCCAGCCCACAAAATCAACGATGTTCCTCTGACCCCTTCCTCAGAAGTGCGGGATCTCGGAATCCAAATCGTACCGTCTCTCCGTCGAAGCCAAGCAGTAACTGACAGGGTCTCCAAAGCAACGGCAGCAATGTATTCTCTGTTTCGAGCAGTTTCTATCGACGATTCCCAGATACTTGTCAAATGTTTTAAAACATATGTCTTACCTCACTTAGAATTTGCATCTAGCTTTTGGAACCCATGTTTTGCCAAAGACATGAAATTGATTGAAAGAGTTCTGAAATCCTTTACACGCATTGTCTTCTATCGTTGTTTTCCCGACTCCAATTACCCACATTCTCTCCCATCATACAAAGATAGATTAGCTAGAATCAATCTTTCACCCCTTTATTTGAGAAGAATTCAAGCTGACATGAAAATGGGTTGGAAAATTTATAATAACCTGTCAATAATCGAAAGAGACCGAATTTTTAAACATGTTAAACCAACGCGTACAAACCCTAGCGGCATTTTTGTAGAAAGTACGAAAAACGCGGCTCGTTTCCATTCTTTCACTCTTAGAGTTTCACGTATGTTCGCTCAATTACCTAGAAAAGTTTTGCTGAATACATCTTTCGCTGCCTTTAGAAGTTTTCTGGAGAAATCATCGTTTTTAGAAAGTATGGCTGAGTTATTCAATATTCATATTGTTGATTAAAAGAAAATGTTCTTTCTTTTGAGAACTTCATTCTCCGCTGTTTACATGATGTTCTTCATGTCACGCTTTATGAGTTGTTAATTAATTCTCTGGAAACTGTTTTTGCATTGAAAAATGTAGATAAAATAAAATAAAATAAATAAAGAACATTATATATCATATGCGGAGAAAAGTCTAGAGAGTCTGTTGATAAAGAAATAGGGTAGCTCACCGGATTTTTATTAGTGTTCTTCTCAATTGTGTAGTTTTTTGAGAACTCATTGGCGAAAAGAAAAGTTTTCATTGTAGTATCAGAAACATAAGCATCCCCATTTTTGATTAAAGGAAGACTACTTTTAGGTTTCAACTTCATTTTCACCCAGCGATGAATACTAGGAGAATCTATGACCTTTCTTTCACAGCTCCTCAGTTGTTCAGTTTGAGTAGTTTTTATAAGTTGCTTAATGTTTTTATAATCCGAAGAGCAAGAAGGGTTAGAATGCCTAGTTTGCCATATTTTCTTCTTCTTATTAAAAAGTTTGCGGACTTTTTTAGGACATGTTCTAATTTTAGTGGAGTGCTTTCTGAGAGGACAGAATTCGCGAATCCCATCATGTATTACATTCAAGAAAAAGTCATATTTAGCCTGAGCGCTCGATATGTTGGACATGATTGGTACCCAGGGTATAATGTCAAGATATAAATTCATAGACTCAAAGTTACCATTTCTGAAATCCGCATAAACTTCGGAGTAATTGACATCTGAATCATAAGTTTCAATATCGCTACCTGAGGCCTTAAGATCAAAGTTAATGGTAATGTGGTCAGAGTTTAAAAGTGGACTTATACCGTACGTTTTCTTATCTTATACCGTACGTTTTCTTTAAAAACTGTTCTATCACTATCTGTGTACCATTTGTCAATGTTTCCTATTGGACAGCGAAATTCCTGAAATATGGCGTACAGTGATAGTCCGACCAATTTATAAACGTAAAGGGAAATGTACAGACCCACTGAATTATAGACCAATAAGTCTCACTGGATCCTCATCTAAAATTATGGAGCGCATCGTTTGTTGTAGAACACTAGCAATTCTTAACGAAAATTAGCTGATCAACAATCATCATTTTTACTTCTAGAATCGATGACGAAATAGCACTTCAAACTGTGAATACATTAGCTGTGATTTAACTGACTTCACTAGTGCATTCGATAGCGTCTCTATTTCCGACCTAATGAGAAAATTCGACTTCCATAGGACTTCCTGGAAGTCTTTCAAGATTCACTTTACACTTTCTGCATCATCGAGAAGAGTCAGTCCGAATCAATAATAGTAGTGATTCTCTTCCCCTACCCTACTCCGTCAGGGGTTCCCCAGAGAAGCTGTTTGCGCTCCTTACTATTTCTCATCTACATTAATATCGTGCCTACATTGCCTTTCTCATGTACATTAATATCTTACCATCGTGCCTACCAGTAGGAAGCAGATTGATTATGTTAGCTGATGATGAAAAAATCAGTACGGCCAGCGATGCGAACCTCCTTCAAGTTTGCAATAAACTATTTTGCCAAAAGGGGTCCTCATGGGGATTGACTATTTCCACTAGCAAAACCGTAGTCATTCTTCTAGGAAAACTCACCCCAAGAATATTTTCCACTTCAACAGTACACAAATCTTAGAGAATAAAGTAGTAAGGGAACTTGGTGTAGAATACAAGAACTTATTGAGCTTCTCTACACATAGAAAATATGTGCAAAAGATCGAAAGCCAGATACGCTTACATTCTAAGAACCTTCAAATCGAGAAACCCTTCTATTTATAAAAAGCTTTTCATTGTTTACGTTCGTCCTCAACTAGAATACTGCTCCATGATCTGGTCACCTTGGCAGAAATATTACGAAGAACTCGTAGAAAAGGTTCAACGAAGCTTTACGAAACAAGACTGAAGAAGAGCCGGACTGCCCGATATGACATACCAAGAGAGAAAAATCTTTTTCGGACTGCAATCCCTCGAAAAACAAAGGGATAATGCCGATCTCGTGATGGCCTTCAAGATCTTGACCGGAAATATCCACGCTCCTCCATCCAAGATGTTCTCCCCTCAATACCACAGATAACCCACTAGGTCACACAAAAAACACAATTTTTTTTTCATTTTCTTGACCCATTCTGTACATGGAATGAACCATACAAAACAACAATACAAATATAGTCAGACGCAACACAGTTTCAAACATGTTAAGCTCTCTTACAACTTTGCAACCAGAGTAGTTCCGGTCTGGAACAAACTCCCAGAGATTGTATTTTCGATTAATACAGTCAATATTTCCTAAACATCGGTAATTCCTAAACAATTTGTAGAAGTAAAATGTTTTTTATACAACATTTTCGTAGTCAATACTTCCTAAACAATCAAACAGTGATATAGCGGGCAGCCACTGGTTCTACCAGGATAGGCCTGTCCTGCATCTCAGGGGAGCGCGTACCCTGCCGCGAGGCGGGAACATGCGCGAGAAAGATTATTATTATTATTATTATTACAGTCAATGCATTCAAAACAGCTCTCGATAAGCTCTAAATCGCTCCTCATTTTCTCATTTCCGGAATCAAATCGTCTTTACCGATTTGGTAAATTACCTCTTTTCTCACTTCGAAATGTGTCAAACCTTGATGTTGATACAAATCCCTGCCGACTGCCCCTGCCGAAATCTCCATTGCGATAAAGTATTATTATTATTATTATTGTTATTATTATTATTATTATTATTATTCTTATTATTATTATTATTCTTATTATTATTATTATTATTATTATTATTATTATTATTATTATTATTATTATTATTATTACCCCTCACAAATGGAAATCACTTTTCTGCAATTTCGTGTTCCTCCTAATTCCTTTCCTTCTAACTTCAAAATCTTTTTTCTTTTTGTTTTTGAAAAGAAACAAAACCGGGTGAAACAATGAAAACCATTGGTCACCATTTTCCTCCCTTCTCTATCTCTTATTTATCTTCGCTCTGATTGTCTTTCTAGAGATTTCTTTTTCACATTCTTGTTTTATTCTCTTTTTATCACTCTCTTTCTGTGGTTCTCTCTCTTTGTCTGTATCTCAATTTTTTCTCTATCTGTGTGTCTCTCTCTCTATTTACTTCTCTCTATGCTTCTATCTCCATCTCTTCCTCTCTCTGTCTCTCTATTCATCTTTCTCTCCCTCTTTGTCTCTCTCTCTCTCTCTCATTCTCTTTCATTTTCTGACTATGCAAGTCCATTGGCATGTTCTGCTCCAACTTGATTTTGCACGCTCCGGCAGATCGTATAATATCTTCATCACTTTCTTTTCTGGTTTATTTCTTTTCTTGCAATGTATAACTTCTTTTATACTTATTTCATCCTCTCTAATTCACTCTCTCCCTTTTTCTTTTTCCTTTTCTACCTTTTTTCTCGCTATATCTCTCTCTCTTTCTCACTATTTATCGCTCTCTCTTTCTCACTATTTATCGCTCTCTCTTTGTGTCTCTTTGTCTCTTTTCTTCTCTCTTTCTCTCTCTCTATCTCTCTCTCTCTCTCTCTCTCTCTCTCTCTCTCTCTCTCTCTCTGCTTCTCCCCACTTCATTTCACCCAGGGTGAGAACTCAACGCCAGTTCACTACTCCTCATCTCAATTCCCGCAACTCCTTCCCTTATAAAAGTCTTCCTATTACGTACATTCAAATGAAGCTCCAAGGGTGAAAGTCAAGGTTGAACATTCTCTGAAAAAGCATCAGGATAAATCAATTTTTCAGCGTCAGACTCACTCGCTCGAATTTCTGGTTAAATACCTCACTATAAAAACTGTTATTATTTCCCACTTAACTCTAGACTTTTTTGTCCTTGATGACTTTCAACCAGTTTTAATATTCGCATATAATTTTAGTGTTATTTTTGAAAACAAATTTATTCAAAACTGTTATACTTCTCGATATTCTGAGTCATGACGCGAGAGAAAACTCCTACCAATTAGTTTCGATGTTACTTTTTTATTTGTTCAACTATTTGTTTATATATTTCAAAACTTTATTATCACCAAAGGATAATTTGTTAGGTCTTCACTGAAATGGCTGACAAACAGAGAACAAATAGAGAAAAACTTGGACAGGAAGTTGGAGGGGGGCAACTGTGGCGCTGCTCCTAGTAGATCATCTCCTAGTAGATCATCTGACATCTCTACCTCACATTGTCGAAGAGTCCCGTGATAAGTTTAGTTCAAGCTTTGCAAATGTTGAGTTTAAGTGAAGACGAGTAGTAGTCATTGTAACGATAAAGTATCGGAGTCGACCATCTTTGGTAAATGAAAATGGAAAGAATGAAAACGGAAAGAATGTAAAGAACTGCTCTTTTCTGTTTGAGTTAATCGTGTAGAATGTTATGTAAAGATTACATTTCGCCGTTAGAGGGGAGAAACGTAACATAAATTCTTTTCACACTTTCTTTGCTCATGATGGCCTGCCAGCTAAACCAAGCCGTCAAAACCAAAACGTGCTTTTTGGTCGCTACCGAAAACGTGCTTTTTTGATCGCTACCAAAAACGTGCTCTTTTGGTCCCTTCTTCTCTCTGTTTATCTCTCCTTTTCTTTTCTTTTTTCTCCGAGTATTTTCTAAATTTTTCTACTATATAAAAAAAGATGAACTGGCGCCATATGCATAGATTTAAGTTGAACTCAGGGATAGCATTTACATTAGTATATTGTAGACCTATGTTCAAATTAGTTTCGTATGCAGAAACAAGTTGTAGGCCTACAATGTTCTAGGACATAGCTAGAACATTGTAGGGTGAATTTCACAACACAAAAAGGACAGCACTTGTGATTTGCCTAATTATTATAATACTGTAATAAAATGACTAGTCGTGTGGATTGCAGACTGTTTCGAAGTTTTACTGAAAACAAAGATGAGAACTTTTCACTTTATTAGCAAGCTAATTGCCTTGAAAATACAGGGTGGTCCATGAATAGTGTTACAAATTGGAATTGTTATACCTTTTTTCAAAACAGAGAAAATCTTCTCAAATTAACATATTTTATCAACAACATAAATGTCAACATTCACGCAAAAGTTCAGCTCAAACGATCTCCTTTTGCCCGAACTACAGCTCGAAGTCTCTTTGGGAACGCCTCCACCACTGTACGAAGGTATTCGACTCCGATGTTGTCCCATTCTGCCTGAAGGGCATTCTTCAGGGAATCAATATTTGGGTGGGAGCGAGAGTTTACCTTGGACTCCAAGTAGGCCCAAACGGAATAATCGAGCGGGTTCAGGTCGGGTGATGAGGCCGGCCATTCTGCTGTTGTGATGAAGCCGGGAAAATTTTCCTTGCACCACGTTTGAACCTTTTTAGCTTTGTGGGCTGGTGCTGAGTCTTGTTGAAAGGTCCATGTCCTCTGATTGAAATGCGATTGAGACCATGGATGGAGCACGTCTTGCAGAACATGTTTCAGATAGTATTCCGTGTCGATCTTGACGCCTTTCTCGACGAAAACAAGCGGTGTTTTTCCTGTTGCGCAGATCCCCGCCCAGACCATGACTTGAGTTGGATGTGCACTGCGTTGGACCGTTCTACCCTTGCTATCGGCTTGCTCTGCGTCCTTCGCAAGCACTCTGACGTTTTGGGAGTTGTGGACTTCTTCCACGGTGAACAGCTTTTCGTCAGAGAACACCATATTGAAATGTTCGCCTTGTTGCGTACGACGAAGAAGGTCGCGACATCTTTTGACTCTTTCCGACTTGTTGCGAGCCGACAGAAAAGCGGCCTTCCGTGTACGATACGACCTGAGTCCCAGCTCCTCCGTGACTATTCGTCCCAATGAAGTTCGGCTCATCGGGAGCTGCTGCGCCATCTGTCTGATGCTTCGTCGTGCATTTCGGTTGATCCGACTCCGAACGGTTTCGATGAGTTGTGTCGTGCGAGCAGTGCGAGGACGACCTCGCCTTGGACGGTCCAAAGATGTGCCAAGCTCCTCGAATCGTTTGATCGCTCGATACACTGTCATGCGAGGCAGGCGAAGCGTTTCAGCAATGCGAGCAGGGGCGTGGCCAAGAGTGTGTAGGCGAATGATCGCAGTTCGCAAGCGATTCGACGCTGTCATTACCCTAAACATCGATGGATTCAATCGAAACTCACTTGACACGTATAAAAAATTACGGGGAATCGGAAAAAACAAGAAAAGTGACCGCTACGTGCGGTCACTTCCTCAGGAAATGTTCTCAAACATTTGTAACACTATTTATGAACCACCCTGTATGTGTGAACTGGTTGTATTAAAATTTGAGTAAGATAAAAATTGGAAGAATTGAGAAAAAATCAAGTGATGAACAGAAAAACTACACGTGAAAAAGAATGAAATACGGAAAGTTGGAATGTTTTAGCCTCGGATGAGATGGGTAAGAGCCTCTTAGCTTTAGGACAAATTTGTAGTGTGAAAATTGCCCTAAAATTTACTCCATCCATTAAATTTTGGCGAAACTAAAACCTAGTCTAAAATTTACACTAATTTTAGTATATAATTTTTTTACGCAAAAGGCCCCTGATTTGAGCTGATCTTTTTGTTAAATGCAAATTGTTCTTTCTTTAGCTATTTATTGCACTATTTATTTTTTCTTTTATTTTTCTTATTCCTTTTTATTATTTTCTGTATTCTTCTACATATGTTGGAGTAAATGGCAATAATTTATTTTTGAAATAAACCTGCTCAAAATTTATTTACCTTTCTTTTTTCTTCCTTTCTTTCGTGATCCTTTCCCTTTCAAGTTTTTATTCCTCACGCTTTTTTCTACTCCCAATCTTGCACTATCTTTTATCTGTATCTCTAACTTTCTCACTCTTACTCTTCTTCTCTATCTTTATCTGTATCTCTAACTTTCTCACTCTTACTCTTCTTCTCTATCTTTATCTGTATCTCTAACTTTCTCACTCTTACTCTTCTTCTCTATCTTTATCTGTATCTCTAACTTTCTCACTCTTACTCTTCTTCTCTATCTTTATCTGTATCTCTAACTTTCTCACTCTTACTCTTCTTCTCTATCTTTATCTGTATCTCTAACTTTCTCACTCTCTCTCTTCTTCTCTATCTTTATCTGTATCTCTAACTTTCTCACTCTCTCTCTCTTCTTCTCTATCTTTATCTGTATCTCTAACTTTCTCACTCTCTTTTCTTCTCTATCTTTATCTGTATCTCTAACTTTCTCACTCTCTTTTCTTCTCTATCTTTATCTGTATCTCTAACTTTCTCACTCTCTTTTCTTCTCTATCTTTATCTGTATCTCTAACTTTCTCACTCTCTCTCTTCTTCTCTATCTTTATCTGTATCTCTAACTTTCTCACTCTCTCTCTCTTCTTCTCTATCTTTATCTGTATCTCTAACTTTCTCACTCTCTTTTCTTCTCTATCTTTATCTGTATCTCTAACTTTCTCACTCTCTTTTCTTCTCTATCTTTATCTGTATCTCTAACTTTCTCACTCTCTCTTCTTCTCTATCTTCTTTCTCTAATTTTATTCTAAAATCCTTCTTGGGCGCTGTTATCTGCTCAGCTTATTGTTAGTATAAAAGTAGGACCAGTTTCGTTTCGACTAAGAGTGATCGAACACCTTGTGCCGAGTAATGGAGCGTTAGAATTCAACTTTTAACTTTGCAAAGTAATCTCTGCAAAGTGATCCCGTTAAACGCTCTAGGCCGCATCCCGTTAAGCGTTTAAAGCTCTAGGCCGCATCCCTCACTTTGCAGAGATTACTTTGCCAAGTGAAAAGTTGAATTCTAACGCTCCATAAGTTGTTTCTCTGATGCAGTCATCGTAATCATGTCCATGAATCGAAAAACACTTAACATTAATCAAGGGGAGGTGTGAATATGTATTTAGTTTTGTACAGTAAAGAAAAATACTGAAGTATACGAAAAATTTCTTGAGTAAGCCAGTACTACTTGTATATTAAAAGTTAGTTTTCTGGCTCAATTTACTGCGAGAAAAAGATAATTAATTTTTTTGCAGTCATTTATCAAAGTCTCACGTCTTGATTACATTGATACGTTTCAGTAGAAGGGTTTCGGTCGATACTTTGAGCCGTGGTTTACTAATTCGGCGATCAATGTCCACACAAATTTCCTCATGCTCCCATTAAAATGAAAACCATTATTTTGTTTCTGACTAAACGCTTCAATACACTGCCACTGTATTACCTCACCTTAGTTTTTTTTCTTCAGTTCTTAAGTTTTATTTTCTCTTTAAAAAAAATCCATGTTATATTGTTCTTATATTTCGATTCCACGTTAAACATATGTACATGGAGCAAAAGAATAAACAATTAATTCTCAGAGGTTCCCTCACACGGTTTTTTTATTCGCATTCTATTCGCATTCACTAGATTTCCTAACTATTTTTTTCTTCTCTTCAGTGATTTCAATGAACAACTTCTTCATTAACTTTTTTTCTTTACTTTCTTAGACGTTTGGTTCGAAGAAATTCTGCTTCTGTTATCTCCCATAGCACACATTTTTAGTTTAAAAATTTCAATGCAATCGAAAAATTCACAATCAATTGGTTCATAAGAGAGCTTCTAAAACGTCGAGCGACTCCATATTCAAGCACCAAGGTATGGAAATAATGTTGTAAAGGTTTGATAAGTCTTTTTTTGTATACTCGGGCACAGTTCTTTGTAAAATTCATTTTACTAAACAAGAAAAAAACCGAAGTATCACGAGTTATTAGGTCTTACAAGCTGAGTAGTGAGTGGAGTGCAAGTAAGGAGAACCCGAGGAGGACAGGAGAGATAAGGGAAAAGTATCATATCGTGCAATTCATCAAAGAAAGAGATGATGAATATCTTATAAGGCTGATGAAAGAAAAAAATACTTTTATTTAAAAAAAGCGTAGAAAGGGTCGACGCTAAAATGAGAGAGAAAGTGAAAGAGATAGAGAGGAGAGAGAGAGGCTTGAAGAGAGAAAGAGAGCGAGGGTTGAAGAGGGAGACAGAAAGATAGATGCATAAGGTTTGGTTCATGTACTGGTTGAAAAAGGCTTGGGAGAAGTGGAAAGGAATTGAAGGGCGATTGAGGGGAGCGAAATCATCATCAAAACGAAAGGTATAACTGGCAAGATGCCAAAGAAGAACCCACAATGAAGTAGCTTATTCTTTCTCTCTTTTGTTCTCTCTATCTATCCATATCTCTCTCCATCTCTCTTTCTCTCTACCTCTCTCGCTCTCTCTATATCTCTCTCTCTGTCTGTCTTTCTCTCTATCCCAGACTGCAACTCCATCACTCTCTTGTGTACTTGACAGTTTGAGGATACTTTTACTTTTCTAGTTTTCTCCTTCAAAATAGTTCTTTTTCAATTTCTCTCTCTTTCTCTCTCTTTTTTTTCTCTACTCCGCTTTCCTGATTGCCATTTCACATCACCCTACCACCTCCTTCCTGCCTTAACCCTCTCACCAAAACTCGATAGGCAGCTAGCCTACTTATCCCCTTCCTTGAACGTTTTCTCAATGGCTGCTGTTCCGCTGTTTCGAAGGGCTGGAATCCTTGGACCCGTTAAGGAGCTGAACGAGATAAACTCAATCGAGTGATGTCACTTGTGATCACTCCCACCAAAATACCCCTAATCTCTCTCTCTCTCTCATTCCCTATACCTCTAACTATATTCCTCTCTACACACTTCTTTTTCTATCCCTCTCACTTTCTCACTTGCTCTCACCGAACAATTATCTAGCTTTGTAATCCTTTTCAGACGAATTTACTACTTTGGAAAATTTCAGAGTTTTCATCAAAGTCAAACTACTCAAAAATTTCTAAACTCGCTTGTAGTAAGTCCTTCTGATCTGCATTGAATGTGCTATTTTTCCAATAAATAGTTTACATGTGTACATACACCTTTCACTTTTTCAAGCGAACCTTCACTCATACATACACCGCCACTATAAAGAAAGTCCATGCATATACGCAATGATTATGGTTCACAAATATCACTTGTGCCCGGAATAAAGAATGAATGAATGAATGAATGAATATGTATTCTTCGTCGTTAATAATTAACATGATATCATAGAGCTTCCGAAGAATGAGTTCTAATGAAGAAAAAACCAAGGCAGAGAAAACGAGAGAGAAGCGTTGAATTAAAAAAAGAGGGAGAGAGAGAGAGAGAGAGAGAGAGAGAGAGAGAGAGAGAGAGAGAGAGAGAGAGAGCGAGAGAGAGAGAGAGAGAGAGAAAGAGAGAGAGAGAGAAAGAAAGAGAGAGAGAGAGAGAGAGAGAACAATTGCGAGCTATGTAAAAACTTGAGAGAAGAACATAAGCGTTGAATACGATAGACTTTTCAATAACAGGAAGGTAGAGGGTTTTCGCGACAGGGAGATGAGTGAATAAAAAAATTTTTCCAAATATAACATTGTTTTAATATTTCTCCTGTGTTGTTTAAGCTATTCGCCTCACTCTTTGTTTTTTCCTCGGGTCTCATTCCGTGTGGAGTAGATTTTTCGCCTGTTTGAACTTTTCCAGTTTTCCGTTTCTATTGAATTCTCTTAAAAATCACTGAACATCAAGTGACATTTTTCTTCACCGTTTCATCCTTTCATGCCTTTCGTACAATACATCCAGTTCTGTGAAATCCTTTGCTCTCATATCTTTTCACTATTCTTCGCCATCGATATCAATTTCAAACTAGATTTAAAGAAAAGCCGCGAAATAGCAATTGTGCTCTCGCAAATCTTTTAGAGAACTAAAGACAACTTCGGGAGAAAAAAAAATGTATTTCGAGACGATTGACTGTTTTTGTATTAAAATTTTAACTGGTTCTTGGAAGTAATGACATTTTAAAAATATATTAGTTGATATCTGAGAATAAATTCTTTCTGCGTTGATGGAGAATTCTTTTTAGTAATATCAAAAACTAAAAAGTTTTTGTTCAAACCAGCTTGTTATCTTACAAAAACTATCTATGGCTGTTTGGAGAAAAGACTTTTTTTGATAGACTGGCAACTTGCGTAAGTAAATCACTTTTTCATTCCAAATACTCTGTATTTCTACGAATTTCTCTGACGACTCCATTTAGTTTTGTGGCTTTCTTGAATTAGACAGCATCTTACAAGGAAAAAGGAAAACAAGCAAAAAGAAGAAGCAAAAGAGGTATTATACTTCAATGATTGCGATAAACGTGAATCTTTGCCTAAATCTGAATTGCAGATCTATTTTTTATTCCTAGTTCCACATTCCTCATACATTTCACATCTTACTCAGTAAAAAAAAGGGAATCTGTTCTCTGCAATCGCACTTTCCTCAGCATTCTCCTAACTTCAAGTGTTTTTTGGATGAGCATGGTAATATAACTTTCAAAGAGGGTCTATAAACTGTCCTTCAAGCTGTCTCAGGAACGGCGATGCGTCCATAAAAGGAATCAAAGATGCGTTTTTGCCACTTTTCAACGTTCGAAACGCTTAAATGTCATTTTTAAGGTGCAAACAGACTTGAGGATTTGAGACATCTCACTAGACAGACTCACTAGCCGCCCCTACAGCTCCTTTTCACATCGATACTTTAAGTCTGGTTTCATCGTTATTTTTCTTGTAGTTTAAAAACAAAAAAAGGACTTCTCAATAACACACAGTTCACAACGATCATTTTTTGTTGCCTTTTTTACCATATTCATGTATTCATTATATATTGAATAAAATCAAAGTCTACTCTACGCGTCAAAGCATTGTAACAAACGTTTAAGGACTTACTTTTAGGATTGCGTCACTGTTTCTCAAAACGCCATATCAAAAAATAACTTTTCCAATCGAGTTTTTTGAAACCAGCTCTTCCATCAGATGTTTTCCATTCCTTACACAACATGAGCCTGTGATTTGAGAGTAATACAGAAGCAAGGGATTCATGTTGAGATTCATCAGTGCCAGAGCGACTGTTTTTCTTTCTTTTTCTTCCTGGGTTCGAGCCCGTGAAAGAACAAACAGGCTTCGCTGCATAGATCGCACATTTCAATTCTACCCGACTGAGCGCCTTTACCGTATCGTATTGTATTCTAAGGTTATATGTAACGGTTATTGATTGGTTGTTCATGATCTGATTCGCTTCAACTTGCATAGATCGCTGTCAAGATGGTGGGATGGCAGCTGATAACTCTGTCATTACTTACTTTGTCTCAAGTGACATGTGGTCAGTTGCCTTATGGCTTGAGTCAATTGGACGCTTACACTCGGATTGCGCAGTCGCAAAACATCGCCGGCATGGGGCTACTACAAGAAGCAGTTAAGGCTGGAAAAGTGAGGACTTTGACGTTTTTTTTACAAATCGAATCTCTGTTTATGAAAAACAAGTTTTTTGTTTGAAAAATTAATCAAATCATTTGGAATTCTTATAACTCTATATTAATAATGCCGTTTTCTAACCCGCCCGACAAGAGTTTCAAATAGGTGTCTATGTAATCTAATACGAAAGACTCATGAAGCACGTGGGAGATTCTTTTCATCATTTTAGAATCTCTGATCCCTGATGGAGAAATTTTTAAAATTTCTACAACATGATGAGTTTACCAACAATCATAGCTCAGAGAAGTAATTCCTAACAGAAGCCATGTTTCAGCATGATGATACTTACATCAGGAAGAATGATGAATGGTAGACAATCATAGCTCAGAGAAGTAATTCCTAACAGAAGCCATGTTGCAGCATGATGATACTTACATCAGGAAGAATGATGAATGGTAGACAAGAAATGCGATTTCCAGCCAGCGAATTTTGAGAGAAGGTATCTTTATTCCCAGGTGCACAGTGTATATGAGCTGTTTGGAGCTCGACAGCTTCTCGCTCTTCCACCTCTTCCCGGACAACGCGGCCTGCAAAGTTTCATTCATATTTTTTCTTGAAACATTGAAAAATCCAAAACTGCTTTTAGAAGCCTCAATGTTAAGAGTTCAACGACCTACTCTCTTATATGGACACAACCAT
Source organism: Allodiplogaster pararmata (assembly GCA_964056735.1). Taxonomy (NCBI): domain Eukaryota; kingdom Metazoa; phylum Nematoda; class Chromadorea; order Rhabditida; family Diplogasteridae; genus Allodiplogaster; species Allodiplogaster pararmata. The sequence continues at coordinate 11,545,701 of OZ057408.1, read as the reverse complement.
CTCAAAATTTTTCGCATGAGACCGAGTTTGAGACGAGAGTGAGGAGAAGAAGTCATTATGAGACAAGGCTTGTGTATTTTAAACATCGTTTTACTGCATGTGAGCATTAGCGCCGTTAGAATCTGGCCGTCCTATCAATATATCGCAGAGAAGTTTGCTGTACGATTCCAATTTTAAAGTTATAGCCTTTGACACAAGAAGTGTAAGCATTCAAGTGTAACTTTTATAACATCAGCGTTCGGGAGTCCAACCACCGCAAAACCAATCACGACTACAAAAGGGTCGAAACCCCGTCACAAGGTGAGTATAGAATTCGCATGACTTACCTTGCATGCGCATGAAAACCGTTGTTCACAAGCAATTCCCTGTTGTTGCATGGGTAAGCTATGTATTCGAACCCCTATAAGGTTATTTCGACCCGAACCAACCCTTTTCGCTTTTTCTGCCTGCCTTGCAGCACTCCGCTTCCTTCACTTCTGCACTCTGAGTTAAAAGAAACAACCATCAAACATGCAGGCATCTAGCGCGAGCCGGAACTATCCTGCGCATATCGCGTCTCATCGTATACCCCGAAATGGCTCACCGAGCCCGGAAAACCCAAAGATACCTCAAACGTTTGAAAGAACTCAGCTAAGGACGAGATTCTCCTCATTAAACAAAATGATAAGAAGCTCGTTGCCTGCTCACCTGGCGTCCACTCCGATTTCCCAGCTTGCGGATCCAAAACTAGTTGAACGAGGAGCACCAGCGGAAACAAAATCAACTTTTAACGATCGACTGATGACTTCAGCAGCAAAAATTCGGCTTCCAGCTCACATCGCTGCGCACCGTATTCCTCGGAATGGCTCACCTTTTACGGAAAACAGGGAACAACCTCAAACCAAGGAAAGAATCCAGCTAGAAGCGAAATTTGCCGCACTAAACAAAATAAGAAGAAGCTCGCTGCCTGCTCACCAGGCATCCATTCCAATTTTTTTGCACGCCGATCCAAAAACAGTTAAACGAGAAACACTGGCGGGGAGACGATCACCTTCTATTGACCGACTGATGACTTCAGGAGCGAAAATTCGGCTACCCGCGCACATAGCTTCACATCGCATTCCTCGACTTGATTTTTCCGATTCGGACAAAATTAAAAGGCTAAGCACGATTCAGCAAAACCAGCCGGACGGATCTCTTCGCACTTTGAGTTCTTTTCCAATACGCTTCCCCAATGCCCACTTGGCATATCAACCTATGTTCCTATTTCCAACCTTATCCCCGGAACTCTTCGGGCATGAAACCCGAGCTTATACTCAGCCATTTACAACGGATCAATATTCGACAGAAGTAAGTCGGTATCTCGGGTATGCTTTCCCTATATGTACATTAAATAATACCAAAATAGACAACTGATTCAAGCAGGTCTGTTTATTTAAACATTATTTAACTTTAGAACTTTGAATTGATTTTGATAAGTGAGTGGTTGTAAGCTGGTGTTTTGTTCTGGAAAATCTTAAGTTTTTGAGACTGAAAAAACTAAATTGGTCTAAAATCAAATTCGTGCTGATATCATTTTTCATACTAATTTCTGGTTATCTTACTTATTCTCGGTGAATGAATTTCGCGTATAGAACTGCATCACTCTATATATAACTTTTAAAAATCAAGGTAAGTAGGGGCCAGGATGTGTTTGATGGGCCTAACTAAAAAAAGTTAGAAGTCTCCTAGACGCAAAAAAGGTTCCGATATGAGTTGATTGCAAGTTGTTTACTTGACTACATTTATCCGAAAATAATATTCGGATGCTTTCCCAGATGACGAGGAAAAACTACCTTTAAGAAAAAAGACAGGTAATGAGACGTTCTTGCCATTGTCAAACGATAAGAAATCGTGAAAGTAAAGAGTTTTACATAACGAGAGAACAAACCAGAATCTGGCGAGAAAGCTATTTGAGAAACGCTGGCAAATATCGACACCACGAAGTATCTTCGGACTAGAGCCCAATCCAGAGATGCCCCCACGACCGGAGGCGAAGTTAGTGAAATTTTCCTTGAAATGAGCCCATATACATACAGTGCGCGTCCCAATGTAGCCCCCCCCCCCTCAAAAAGCGTCCCAATGTAGCCCCCCCCCCCCTCAAATTTCATGGGAAGAGATAATTTCTATAATTTTTCTCGAGCCCTATGTGATTTCAGCCCTTTGTAACAGTATGCCTGATCGCATATTCGACGTTATCGCGAATAATGGCCATGCTATTGATTTTTTACATTTATTCTTTGAATAAAAGTTTTTAATGAATTAATAAACACGAAAAAGGTTGAGGAGACCCTTCAATGAGACCCATCAATGAGACCCATCAATGTGACACGGTAATTTTTCAGAAAAAAATAGTTTTTTTGTTTACAGAAAGTCATATTTTTTTGAAAATTTAACTACCTTAGTTTTTAACGCGAGAAAATTTCTTTAAAAAATTATCTTGCAATTTCCTTACACCGTTTCGCTGAAATCATGAAAATTGAGGTGGGGCCCCATCATTGTGACGCTTACTGTATATGTAGAGGGTGCGAAGAAAGTTCAGGTTGAAAACCTTGTAATTTTTTTTAAAGTTTATTGTAGCGATCGTGTAATTTTGCTCGTATCTTACTAATGATGTTGCAAAGATATTCTGGAAAAATCAGATTGATAACTTTTTTTTGTTCTCCGGTAATGATCTCTGATATGGACCGAGGCTACATTCTGCGCTTGAGCCAGTCCGGGCGCGCTCAAAAGCATATCGCCAGAATCACTGGATTCTCCCACCATTGAAAATTCGTGGGAATAGTACGATAGATGACCGTCTCGGAAGCAGTAGAACAGTGACCACGACCACTTCCTTAAACGTGAGAAGCATACGAGACAAATTTGTTATGACTCCGATCGGAGTCTCGGAAAAGACGCAAAGAAGCTGCAGAAGATTTACGCATTAACGGACCAGATTAAAGCAACCCGTCTTCAGAGATGTCATGAACTGATTGAGCGGTTCGAGCCGGTGGACACTTTGGATATTCTCTCCACCGAAGAGAAGTTGTTCAATATTGAGGAGCCCTTTGACCACCAGAACTGGAGATTTGCTCCAAGTGGGTCAAGGAGGCTAATAAAAGTGGCCGCCACGTCTCGAGAAAGGGCCATCTCGCTTATGTCATGGTTTGGGCCGATGCGACCGGTACTCGCACGACAGTATTCGTTTTCGTAGAGCATGGAGTCGAAGTAAATGCCTATAACTACCTGAAAGACATTCTCGTTAAAAAAATACTTATCTGTAGCCAGGCTTACTTCACGGGACGCAACTGAACGTTCCAGCAGGAGTCTGCGCCCGCATGCAAAGCTAAAGTCGTGCAAGAATGGTGCGAGGCAAATTTCCACTCCATCATCACTTCCGCCGAATAGCCTTAGTACTCGCCTGATTGAGTTCTCCTGGAATTTTATGTGTGTTCGTTTTTTGAGAGCAAGGCATGCTTTCTACAACAATTCGGAGAGCCTGAAGCACGCCCATCAAAAGGCGTCGGATGATCTTGACGTCTTTTACCTGTTCACCACGGTGGGTGACTTCGACAAGCGAATCATTTGACTGTGTCAAGAAGGGAGGACTCTTCGAAAGTTGGAAGTGCACTTCTATTATAAACTATTCCAATAAACTTTGGTGAATAAATTGAAAGAAAAAACTTTTTCTTGGAAAAATTATGGTTTTTCGAAGATTCAAAGTAAAAACGTGATTTGAGCGGTTACTACGATGACGATGGCGATTTTCATCCAATCCGGGCGAAATCCGAGAAGAGGAAGAAGACATTTGATGGAGTGCAGGTTTCAAATGTAGTAGCAAATAGAGACAGAGTCATGTGATCTCGATAAAAAAAAGTCACTCAGTATCAGAAAGTGGTTCCATTCTAAAAGAAATTATATACAATCGTTTTTGAAGGAAGTAAGCTAAGTCTCTTTGCCTCAGAAAAGTTACGAAAAATCAAGTGTGCTTGGAAAAATGTTGAGAACTTACTATATTTCCGACACAATAAAAATACTCACTTCATTTTTGACAAACTAGCGGTTGCAGAAAGAGAACGCAATCCAGTCCTCGGTTGCTCTAGGGCAGCTGCAGAAAGAGAACGCAATCCAGGGGCAGCTTCGTCGTTCACGCCGATCGGTTTCTGGAAAGACCATCGTGTCTGTAAGATGATTATGATGTGCTCGTAAAAACAGGAAGATCCCGGGCGGGAGCTACCGTAAAAGCTTTAGAAATTTCCTCCGCTCTCGGCAGTGTATGTAAAACTAAGGGCGCAGCCCTATCCTGGTCCAACTAAGGGCTGCTCCGTATCCAGGTATAACTAATGGCTGCTTCCTAGTGTATCAGCAGCAGTTGGGATGTTCTAATAAGTGTAAAACTCTATACAATTAGTGAGGCACACAACTATTATGGCACGTCGAATTAAGTTCAGAAGTTATGAGGATATAGAAACACGTCGGCAAACAATTAGATAATTTTATTTGCACTGATGCCATAACCGTGATAGAAATATACTTTTAAATATGGGTTGACAGGAAAGTTTTCCCCGTTTTCCACAGAAAGTTTAATCAAACCTTAAAAAATTCGAGTTTTAATCAACAATATATGTACCATGATTGTCAATGACCTTCTGTCATCTGATTCGCAGATCGTAAATGCCCTTGTGATAGAACGCGGCTGGGTGAGAATTGAAGAAGGGCTGCACAAAGGTTTTGACCTCCTCTTCGTTCTCGAAAGTTTTGTCAGCCAGTTTGTTCTGCATTGAGCGGAATAGATGGTAGTCAGATGGAGCAGTCAGGTGAATATGCAGGGTGAGGCATGATTTCATAGCCCAGCTCTAGAAGCTTCCGTACAGTTTTGTTTGCGATGTGTGGCGGAGCATTACCATGCTGGAAGCGAACATGAGTTGCCTCCCTATTCTGAGAACTGATTGCCTTGTTCAGTTTATCGAGCTGACCACAGTAGAGATCTGCAGTGATGGTAGTGTTTACGAGGCAACAGTTCCCAGTAAAAGATACTACGAGAGTTCAACCAAACCGATAACAATATCTTCATCGGGTGAAGTCCTGCTTTAAGCGTCGTTTCTGGAGGCTGTTTTTTGTCAAGCCATTGATGCTTTCACTTTATGTTGGTATAGCACACCCAGTTTTTATTTCCAGAGACCAAAGTGTCCAGCCAAGTCTTGATTCGCTTGTACGACAGGAGTTGTGCAGCAACTTTCATGCGTTGATTCCTGCTTACCTCAGTGAGTTCGTATGGAATCCAATTTCCGAGCTTGCGAACCTTGCCCAACTGATGGAGGCCACAATCGATAGTATTGTGAGAGACATCGAAGTGGGTTGTGAGCATCGGATGACCTTCAACCAGCTGCTGAAGTTCGCAAAGATTAAGCTCGACTGGTCGTCCAGGACGGTCCTTGTCTTTGAGTGATTGGTCTCCCTCCTTGAAACTTCTGTACGAAACTCTGAATTTACTATCGCTGATACAGTATTCGCCAAACACCTTACATAATTTACGATACGCCGCCGCTGCTGTATCGCCAAGCTTGTAGCAGAAGAGAAGAGATGCTCGAATGATGAACTTTTCATCGCGTCGCATTTCAGCCATTCGCTAGTCGGAGACAAGCTAATGCAAACTAGGAAAAGCTAGTGTGAGCCTTCTCTTTTATGCTTATCTGAGAACATTCTAGAAAGTTCCCTGAAATTTTTTTCAAAATTTCAAAAAAGCGGGAAAACTTTCCGTCCAACCCAATAGCAAATATTTTCTACTTTCATTGATTATTTTTTTAAATATCAAATATGCTTTGCTTCCTGAATAATATAGCTGTCAGAATAATTTGTCCTGAGTTGATCTAGAACTGAGTAATTACTTTATAGTTGAACGAAAGGAAATGAGCATTAGAATGATAAGCATATTGTCTGTGTTAACTGTGGTCATAGAGACAGACTCCATGTTAGCGATAATAAGCATATTGATCAGTTTGAATGTCGAACAGATGACCATTTGCAGAATGAAAGTGCAATTCAACAGCCACCGACTCAGAAGAAGCCCCTTATTTCATCAACACATCATAAAACCTCTAAAATATCGGTGATCACATTTTATATTAGATAATAATAATCTTCCTCGCGCTTGTTTTCCCCTCGCGGCCGATTACGTTTCCCGGAAAAGCGGGACAAACTTATCCTGCTAGGGTGTGTTGGTGTAGCAGAACTAGAGAGAGAGTCAGATTCGTGCAAGAGAACTAATACAAACATTTCTTAACTCACTTGGTATGGGTGTTTCCGGGGGGAAGACAGGGGGTCGAACTTCGGACCCTTCGCACAATAGTCGCGCACACTATCATTATGTAACATTTGCCTCATTTAGCACTGGATCTATGAAGAAAGTTAAAGTGTTCCGACTGACTGTTGATCTGTTGATTACAGAGAGAACACAAGGTGACCGAAAAGCCTATCGTCCTCCGCACCCAACGGTCACGTTCTGGACGAACACTCAGCCCGGTCAATAAGACTTTTTTAATTTCTCTTCTGTGGTTGAAAATAGACCATCTTATGAACTTCGAGGGTAAGAAAACGCTTTTTAAGAGAATTTTTTCCCTGTATAAATTACTTTTACGCTATTCAAAGCACGTAGTCCCGATCATGAAAGAATTAATGTCATTGGCTACTCATAATGTTGATATACAGTTGAATTTTAAAAAATTCTTGAGAATGTGTTTGAAAATTATTAGAAACTCAATCAATCATTTCGGACATAATTATTTCCCATTCTTGATTTGTTTTCAAACTATACGTCGTATACATATGATGTCGCTAAATGAAGAATCAAATTCCTAGTCAGACAACATGAAAAAATTAACCTTTGCAGAAGCTCGCGAAGAAGGCAGCAAGTGAGTAATCGCCTTTTATTTTGGACAAATTGTTTTTTTCTGTTATTACTGACCTAGTTTTGGCCACTCGTAATGAATGAATAATACTCAAATAAACGTTGATTTAAAACAGTCTTCGCTCCGCCTCATCAAGAGCATAGTTTGACAATCTTTTTTCAGCTCTTCAAAGTATGAAGTGTATTTTATTACAGATTTTCCATATTCCCTTTCGCGTTTTGTGTTTCATCAATCTTTTGTTTAAGGCTGTGTGAACAACACCACGGGTGCACCAAAAGTCCAGGTGTAAAGTATTTTTCCGATAAAACCTTAACGGATTGACCAAATCAAACAAAATTTTCATCAAAGTTTTCTTAAATAGTTTGGGATATAACTGGTTTTTTTTCAAATTTTAAACAGCCCTCCTTTCTCTTTGACACAGTCGCTTGTATAAGGTACCCACCGTGGTGGACATGTAAGCGACGTCAAGATCATCCCACGCCTACTGTAGGGCGCACTTCAGACTTTCCAAATTCTTGTGTGGGGAAGCACAGGCCTTGCTCTCAAGGACCGACTACACAGAGAAGTCCAGGGGGTTCAAAAGTGAGTACAGAGGCCATTCGGCGGAAGTGATCATGGAGGGGAAATTGGTCTTGCACCAATCTTGCACCACTTTAGCCTTGTGGGCGGGCGCAGAGTCCTGCTGGAACGTCCATTTGCGTCCCGCGTTAGTGAGCGTGGCTCCAGGGAAGTACTTCCTTCATGAGAATGTCGTTCAGGTAGTTATTGGCATTCACTTTGACTCCCTGCTCGACAAAAAAGAGTGGAGTCTTGCCAAATCCCGGCCCAGACGATGACAGAAGCCGGATGGCCCTTTCTCGAGACGTAACGGCCACTCTTATTGGTCTCGTTGATCGATTTCGACCAAATCGTAACGTTCTGGTGGTTGAAGGACTGCTCAATATTGAACAACTTCTAATCGGTGAAGAGAATATCCAAACAGTCCACCGGCTTGAACGGCTTTGACAACCCGAAGACGGGTTCCCTTCATCTGGTCCGTCAATGCGTGAGTCTTCTCCAGCTTGATGGGGCGAAGTCTATTGCGGGATTTGATGATCGTCTGAACAAAACTAGCCGAGATATTCAGCCCCTTCGCGAGTTTCCTGAGACTCCGCTTGGGGTTATATCGAATCTCGTCTCGGATGCTTCTCACGTTGAAGGAAGTGGCCGCGGTCACTGGTCTGTCGCTCCTGGGACGGTCGTCAATGATCCTGCGGAATAATCCAGTGGTTCTGGCGATGTGCTTTTGAGTGTGCCCGGACGGGTTCAAGCGCAGAATGAAGCCTCGGTCCATATCAGAGAGCATTACCGGAAAAAGAAAAGAGTTATAATTTTGATTTTTTCAGGGTATGTTAGAAACATTATGAATAAGATACGAGGTAAATTACACGCTCGTTACAACAAACAAAAAAAACAACGAAATTACAAAGTTGTCAGCGTGAACTTTTGGTGCACCCTGTACTTACACATATCGCAAATCTAGCTCACTGCACGAGACAATCAGACCAGCTTGCCATAGTTGCGCTCAGATATTAAAAATAAGCATATCGCAAACTGCCCTGCATATCGGAGAGTACATATTATCTGTTGGTGAAGCGCACCGTGCATTGGAGCGCAGAAGTAGGTGCACTTCCGGTCACACTATGAAGAGATTGAATTACAAACATATTGTAGACCGCATCAAATATCATAACTAAGCGTTGCTAGCTGCACTCCACTGCATTTGGGATCATTAGAACACGTGCTGCATGATTGAATCTGCACGTGTGTTCAGAGTTCGCCTCTAGGCATCTGCCATCCGCAAAAGCTCTGCGCCACGCGAAGTCAAAAAGAGCTTTACATCGACCGCATGCAAAATTCTATAAAACATCGAGTGTTGTACCAAGAGGTTCGTCTTTCATTTTTAGAGAATGACAGGGTTAAGAGAACTCAGACGATTAACATTCTTAGATACTTTTTTTTCAAAAAAACATTCAAAAAGAAATATGAATCGAAATTCGGCAGAAATCAAATCGACTGTGGTGAGATTGATAAAAACAAACAAAGACTTGTTAATGACTTGAAACTAAGAATCACATCACGAGTTTCCGAACACGAGACAAAATGTATGAAGGAAATCAGAAAAGAAAGAGTTTCACAACTGTTAGTGTTAAAATAATACATCATTCGGAGAATTACAGTCCTATAAATTCCTTTTGAAAAAATTCTATTTTTGTTGATGAGCTCAACAAAATGGTGAGTGGATCACGAATTTAGCCCGCTTGCACAATTTTATTTACGCAACGAACAATATGTTTACGAGTGTCCCGATATAATAGATAACCACAAGCTTCATGTTTCAAGTTTAAGGATACACATTTCATGACGAAACTTTCCACTTCAATAATCTATAATGATCAAAACGTCAAAAAACCTCCTTTTTTGTAAGGATAAAAACCGAGTTCAGGATAAGTCAATAATTGACCATTGACATAAGTAAATATCGAGTTAACATCAAGTTCAAATATATTTTACCTCAAACATAGAACTTACTCAATGTACTAACAGCAACTGCGCAACGTCATCTCCGCTCCTTGAAAGACAAGAAGCCGTATCGATCAGTAAAGCAGTCCGACAAGAACTATCCGCCCTTTATCTACCATCCAAAGCCCTTACCACTAGATCGAGCCGTCGAGTATAACAACATACTGTCAGAGATCGAAGAGTACGATGACTGGCTGGTAAGTTACCTTTCCGAGTTCCAGTGAACTTATCCTGTTTTCTAATTAGCGACACCACAAATGCTAGGATAACGGCTCTGTCATTGTAATGATACATTCCAATGATCAATCCACCCTAAGGAGTTTTCAGGACTTTATCGAATCCAACCAGTCTTCTTTCTCTGACCGGGAAAGCATTTGTGAAATTATTGCTTAATTTGTAGTATGCTGAAAATTCAAGGCAGTTTGCATGTACTTGTAGTACTAAACAGCTGACCGACATTATGGAATGGTTTTCCTGCTGAAAGATGGGAATAGATGGTTAGACTGCTTTTGAATTTTCGAAGCTACTTTGAAACATCATCCCAACCCTTGACTTGATTGCAGGAGCAGCGAGATGCGTACCTGAAGTTGTTTCCCGGAGCCATCGTAAAAAATCCTTATCTGTCCATACCAGCAGGTAATTTTTCAATAACTAGTCAATGAATATTTATTGGCCAGACCGTATTCTCACAAACAAAAATTGCCCTTAACAACAAAGATCATACGCTTTTGAGAAAAACCAGGCGTGGGCTCGTGTACTTGAACTTTAAAACTATAGCAATACATCCAAATTGAAAAAAAACAATACACACTACAAAAAAACCTCTGAAACCTACGAATTGTCGCTTTTAACTAATTTGGTTATCAGGTTTTTTGCTGTTCTCAAATGTGGAACCAAGGAAGCTTCCTCAAGTGCCCCTTCCACCTGGTGGGCGTCCTGCGTTTGAGCCTGTCGGTGGTACTGCCGGTGGTCCGCCCCAGGGCGCACCCCGACAATTCCACCCGGCGTTGCTTCCAAGACCACAGCGCCAGGTTTGTGAGACCTTGTTTATGCTAGCAACTTCAATCCAGATTTTCTCCCCTAAACTAATGTGAATCACTTGTTTTTCATCCGTGCACATATGTAATTACGTTATTGTCACAATAACACATTTTTGCTACTTGTTTTCAACAACTTCTTAGTGTATGGCCGTTTTTCCAAAAAAGACGTTCTATGAAATGATTGCTAAAAGCTTTAAAGCAAGACACACTAAATCACAACTCCTATAATTTGCAAATATTGAATTATTTATTTGTGTGGGAAAAATCGAGCTGTCAACGCGATTCTAGGTTATTCAGGTGCCGAGCTTCACAGGTTTTCCCGCTCCACAATCATTAAGGAGCCTCATTCCTGGTTTCCCTAGCTTCCCTGCTCCTCAACCACTTAGCAGCCCAACCATACCGACCTACAAGTTCGTTCCGAATGAAAAATTCTATCTTACTCGATTTGGTAATAGCGCCAGAGTTTCACGATGGAAGTAAACAGCAGTAGTTATTTTTTAATAAAACTTGTCAAATTTTATTTTCAATGGACTGTTTGAATCAGTACAAAACTTAATTTGAAAAAATCTGAAGTCTTCTGAATTTAGGCAGCAGTTGTTGTGTACATCCATGAAAAAGTATGAAGAATCGAATTGGCAACTAAGAAACTTGTCATATTCAGAACTGGATTCTGAATTCTGCATCAGAAAGTGCTGGGATAGTAACAAGTTGTTGTTTTAGTGAAAATATACCTTGAGCTTGTTTCCGCCTCGCGGCAGGGTACGCGCTTGACTTAGATGCGAGACAAACCTATCATTGTAGAATAAGGGGCTGCCCGTTTGGTCCCTGCTTGGTAGCAGCAGGGAAACGAAAAAGGTCAGATTAGTGCGGAGCACAACCAACATTTCTTAACCCCTTGGTATGGGTAGATCTGTCCGGAGTGTGGTTCGATGTTGGGATCCTTCGTGCTATGAAGCGCCCCTTGGTATGGGTAGATCTGTCCGGAGTGTGGTTCGATGTTGGGACCCTTCGTGCTATGAAGCGCCCCTTGGTATGGGTAGATCTGTCCGGAGTGTGGTTCGATGTTGGGACCCTTCGTGCTATGAAGCGCACAAGTCTCTGAAACATAAATAAGATAAATTCATAAGGAATGACGTTGGAAAAAATTTATCGTCACGTTCTAACACACTTAACTCAAGAAATAAACTGAGCTCACGTTTTTGAAGTTAAACATAATAACACATCAATTGTTGATATGAGATGTTAGCTTTGGAATGAAGTAGTGTTTGCAGCTCTCATGCGTCTAGTCCACACTTCTCTATACCTTCTTCATTTGGTCAGTATTTATTTGTGGTCTCAATTCCCACATTTGTAATTTTTGAGGGTAGTGGAGTTATAAAGACCAAGTTCCTCATTTTCTTTATGGTCTAAATATATTCATGTCTATAGATATGTACTATTCAAAAAATTTTCTGAAATTTTTCAAACAGAAAATTAGAAAACACAGCCGGAGGTACCTAATGTTAAAAAAATTTCCCTACTTTTCAGGTTCTTCTTTATCGAGATGAAAAACAAAGTATTGAAAAATTTTGTTATTAAGTGTTGAACTTTTTATTTGAAACTCCGAATCTCTTTTTGAACGGGTCATTCCAGTTCATTATTTTCGAAATTGCTCATTCAGGCGGGCTCTCCAGCTCAGCGACCGACCCCATCTCCTCACTATTCTCTACACTTTTTGGCAATCAGTTCGTCAGTGTGCGAGTTCGCTGATAGGCATGCTCTTCTCTCTCTCTATGTCTCTCCCTCTCTCTCTCCTCATTATGAGCACATTTCTCGCTCCTTTACCCCTTTTGTCTTATTTTCATTGTTCACAACAGTTGAAGCTCTCTTTTATTTGTGCCTCCTCCCCTCATTCCGATGAAGAACGATATATCACTCACCCCAACTTTCAGCAAAGATCGGAAACAACAAATGCCTTATTTATAAATAAAATTTCCTCATTTTTTACGAAGAACATTTGTAAAAAATACATATTAAGGATGTTCGAAAGAAAAATGGTGCTTGATATTTCAACCTCAAAATCGGAATTTGCGTTAAATCAAGTTTGTTTCAATTCCAGCTCCGGTAAACATCTATTTTTGAATCTCAATTTAGTTTAGCTCCAAGTGTAACTTGGTTCTAAACTTTTTGTTCTCCGCATGAAAACAACTCTTAGCCTTGCTTCACATTGATTTCGCAAAGCTACAGTTCTCTGTTAAAACTTCAATTATGGTTTTCAAATACATTGTTGATAGCCTGGCGTGAGAACCACTCGCAGCGTCCCGTCCGATAAAGGCAGCCTCGTGACCGCTACTGAAACCAACAAGCTTCCTCCTCTGATCTCCCCTCCGCATCCCGACGCCCTCCAGCTCACTGGTATCGACCTTTTCCGTCATCCACTGCCCGCTTTCGGTGCCAGTTACGATGAGAAGTCTTCGACTTACTTTGCTTCTCCTGCCGAACAAGTGGCACCAGTTCTTACCTCTCACCGACACCATCATCATCACAAGGCAACATTACCGCCGGACTCCGACCTCTACTCTCCAGTGACCACAATGGCCGCCCCCACCATATTCGCCGCCAAGCCTTCTCCAAGTTCGTATATTCGAACATACGTGCCGCCGTATCAGACTCCTTTAGCTTCTGCCCCTTCAGGCGCCTCATCGTTTTTCACGCCACCTCCAGTATTAGAAGGACCCTTAGAAGGAGTCTTCGAAGAATTACGTCATCCTCAACCAATAGTCGGTTTTTTTCGAGAACTTTTTCTTCGAGACTTCATTGAAGATTATGAAACAATTATCTGACTTTTCGCTTTCTCATATTTTATGTTTATTTAGAATCCCAAGTCAAATAGAACATAAAAAGTCCTACATACATATTTTATCCGGTTCTTGATAGACGATGAAGTAGCGTTAGTACCTAGAATGTATAGCAAGGATTTGTTGCTTTTTTGCATTCACAATTGAGAAGGCTTCCGATTCCTTGCGTAGACTGAAATCCTACATGAGCGAGAAAATCGACTTTATTCACGGGATTAAGAGAGCGAAGTATTTGAACTCAACCAGGTCTAAATTTATTTTTCAGGTCTTTCCCGTGTTTTCTCCGAGCCAACTTCTAATTCCGAATATTCTTCCAAGTGAAGGTTTTCCCTTATTCCTAGGCTTACCAAGTTATCAAGCACTACATGGAAGAAAGAGAAAATAAAGAGATTTTATGACCAGAATCTCATCGCTGGAGTATTTGGACCAATGAGGGCGAAGCTGATACTTAATTGCTCGAGAGCGTACATTCTATGTCTAAAGGCTTACCCACCTTTCCTCCCATTTTCCCTAAAGTCGAGTTTGTGTTGTAAAGGTAAAGAAGATAGGGAAGTAGAACCGTTTAGCAGTCAATAACAGCGACTTTTTTCTGATTCGAATAGCTCCCTCCATCAATCAGAGCTATCATGGACCTGGTTTTTGCGGCCTTCAGATCAATTATTTACTAGTGATTGGGTTCTAACTGAACTGTACAGGTTTTGAGAAAAAAAGACTTAAAGAGTTTTTTGTTGGTCAATTTTTGAAAGTTCACACGACAAGTTTTTATAAAGTATAACCTTCGACTAGACCGGTCAACTAATAGTTTTCAATTCCATGTGTAATGTAGGACTATTTTGTCAAGCGATATTCTCTTCGAGTCCTGTCTCTGAAATTCACAACTTCTTTCGAACTTTTACCCCATTATCTTTTCCAATTTGTGTCGTTAATAGCGTAATCTTAATTGAAGTTAAGCAATTTCCCTCCTTTCGAAAAAGAAATTGCTTCTGATTCTCCCGAAAAGTTTATTTCATTGAAAGTTTTTGTTTCACATTCAGTCAACTTTCTCTTTTGCCAAGCATGTCATAAATCCCGCAAAAACGGCTAACCGTCGCTGATCTTATAACAATCCGAGTTTCCCTGTAATTTTGTGTCGCGCCTGCTTTCTCTGTTGACTTATAATACCGAGTTGTCATTTACCCAGTTTGTAGGCTCTGGTTTTTGAGAGGTGCACTCACTTCTAGACAACCTTGCAAATTTGAAAGGAACACTTAGGTTATTCCTCGGATGTTTTCATTCGCTCACGACCAAAATTGAATTTTTTCTTATTGCCCAACCAATCCCACTCGCGAGGGAAAGAAAGAGGTCGTTGGGCCTTAAGATAAACAAAAGAGGTCGCTTATGTATGAGAGAACTTTGTATATAACCAATTTAATACTTTCTAGGGTTTAAAAATTTTAAAATTAAATTCATGTTTCCTGATATGTACCGAAAATTGAAAGCATTTCAGATATTTTATTCGGGTTTTCGAAAATAAGAAATGTCCAGAAAAAAACTTTAGATAATTTGCATCGTTTAGATTGAACTCATGTATAGATAGCGAGCTTGGATAGTACATGTTCCTTTTCCATGTGTAAGTTCGGTTTTTAATCTACTTTAATTGTACAAGTACATACATATCTTGTTCATTAGGTCTGTGTTGCTCAATTTTTTCCTCATTTCTTTGACGTTTAATTTCAAAGAATAAATTCGAAATTCGAAAATCATGCTGTGCACAGCAGACCTTTACGAGACGCTACGAATGCTTGATTCCGACTGAGAACCTTATGCCTTTTCTCCCATGTGTTATGATTTACGATGCGACTTTTTTTTCATCTTCCAAATGTCCCTGACCATAAAGTCATTACAAATCTGAAATGTTTTGCAAAAAATAGAGTGAAGAATATTACATAATAGAACCTTTAAGTAAACCCACTGATAATTACTTACTCAGTGTATTTTCAATTCTCACAGACGAATAGGAATTCACAATAGATAACATGTTTTATGCATAGCACTGGCGATCTCTATTTATCATAAAGCTTGGATAGTGCAATAATTTATGTTCAAAGTGAGAAACTTAGGACAATAAAAAATGATATTTTTTCTGAAAAAAATAAATACAGTTAATTATTTTTGGATTTGTTTTCATACTTAAAACTCGGAATTCTCGGAGTTCTTCCGCTTTTTCAGCATTTTCAGGTATTTTTAACAGTCATCAGCCTCTCTGACATATAAAAAAAGACTGGCATTAGAAGACTCGGGAAAATATTAGTTATACAATGTGAAGCTGCAACGACATGATCTTTTCCTGTCTTTCCTTTTGCACCGCCCTCTGATGTTTCATTTATATTCTTACGGAACTCCTATGCCACAATATTCAGCAGATATGGTTTTTTTTCTCGAATTTCTTCAAGTTTCGGACATTAATCGACATGAAATCTTTTCGAAAAGTAAAACAAAAAAAGGTTACGGTTTTGGAGATCGCGATGAGATTGTACTATTGAAATATGAAGTCAATTAAGGGACAGAACGTTCAAAAAACTATTTTTTATACAATTTTTTTTTATACCAAATTGCCCCCAAAGACATGGAAACATTTATGTAGAATATTTTAAATGAACGCCTCCACTTTCCACGTCTGTCAAAGTAGGAGAATTATACCTTAACGGAACAAAGCTGTCCTACTGCCATCTGTTATAACAAATGTGGATCTTTTTCTCGATCTGATTTGCCAATTGATCCTTTTTTACTATTACTTCTTCGGTTTCTATTACAATACCTGACTCTTTCATCTACCTGCACCTTCCTTTTCGCTACAACGATAGTAGGAGAAATTCCTAACGCTTCAACTTCTTAGAGACGAACTAGGGGGAACATCATAAATATTTTCAGTCTTACGTTTAATCGAGATGGAAAAAAAGGAAGTTCAAATAACTCAAGGTAAGCGTATCAATGCGCTTTGTACCCACAAATCTTAGTATCAAAATAACTTTGAGTCACAAAACTTCCGTGATTTTAAGGAGAGCACAGCCTGACACTGAAAAGATGCAGGAAGATCAGTATGTGGAATGTCAGACTACCTTCTCCGCATGGATAATCAGAATTTTAAACATTTTGATTATTCATCCGAAGATTACTTTTTTATTATCCGAAGACGCGGGAAAAATCGTTTCTACACTTTCTGCTAAAAAAATTTTGCTCGAAAGACTTTGCTTTTATATTATTCGTAATCAAGGGAACATCGAAGGCACACAATATAAATGAAGATACTGGTTTAGACCGTGCTCTAAATGCGTCCGAATCCTCCCTTTTTCTTTTTTTTTCCAGGTTTTTAAGGCTTATAGAGCAGCACGTTCGCTTTTCCAAACTTTGTGAATGAAATTGTGAGCTTGACAAAAATTCATTAGCCAGTAAAACCTGTTTATCAAAGGAAATACATCTTAAAATCAGGTGAAACGAAACATAAACCATAATAAAAACGGATTTAGAGAGGAATAATAATTGTAAATCTTGCCGTACATTCAAATATCTTACTCGGATATTAAATTTTCAAGTGATGAACTTTGTGTCCTACATTATGAAGATAGATGGTTTCTCATGGCATTCTACTCTAATATAACTACGTTCGTCAGACAAACTAAAACAAGCAAAAGAAAATCGAAATTTCATAGTTCATGTGATCGATATAACTAATAAATTTAAACTAGAGAACATACATAATGTTTCATTATATAAGCGCTGAAAATTCCAATCATTTCATTTCCTATCTTACCTCATTTTTGAATGGCTTTAAAACGCCAGGAATGTGAAAATCGCGTTTTGAAAGGCTTGGAGAGTATTGCTTTGAACTGCGGATTTTATGCGACTCACAAAGTACTTCTATTCGACAAAACAGCGAGAAGAAAGCGAATCCTCTCAAACACAACTCCATTTCACTCGAGAGGAAACGCCCACAAATTATTCTCATATTGTTTCAAGGTCATACAAAAACTCTATAACTTTACTTCTTACTCAATAAAAAGGCTACAAGAGAACTTGGACATGAAACAATTTCCCCGAACACACACCAAACTGTCACTTCAAAACAGAGGACATTATGGAAATGGAGAAAGTTCATCTCCAACTACTACACCTATGGAGATGAAACAATGGTGAAGGACATTATAGGTTTGAACGAAAGAAAGTTTTAATTGTTTTTCTTCAATAAGAATCTATGAGGAGTGTGTGGAGCAACTTAGAAGAGTCTCCCTCTTTAGGAGTACACTACCCACTCTCTCGCTCCAGAGCGAATTCTCCTTCTGGCAGGACGTAGGTGATGTCGTCCCAAGGGTGCCGGTAGAGACCTTGCTTCAGGCGGCATTGATCCAAGTAGTGGCCTTCAAATTATCTAAAGCTTTCGAACAAACACTTACGTGTCACCAGAGGCCTTTTAAGTTTGAAACAGAGGCCTTTTCCTCACGGTTTCCTGTACAAAAGACATACCGATGAACCCAAGTGATCTGCCCAGCACGAATAGGCCGTTTAGAGCTCCGATTTCTATGGTTTCCTGTGCTTCCGCTGCGGTGAACATCCCCGAATGACGCAGAATGTCCACAAATATGACCCCGATGGCACCGTCAACGTTCAGAATCAAATTGGGTTTCTGCAAACAAGGCATTGTTCAAGTAAAAGTTATCGCTCTCAGCTTTTTCGTGAGAAGTAAGATGCTTCGTTAACCTTTACCATTGTTGCGTACTGTTCCATGGTAATTCAAAAATTTTTTTTCTCAAAAAATCAGTCGGCATGACTGTGGTCTGTAATCCTATCGACTGATCTCTCTAATAACTCAGTCACCTTCGCTGTGGTGATCTTCTCGACTTGCAACGCGTAATTGAGCAGAGGCGTTTCCTGCAGGAAAACGCTCTTGTCGAGCGCGAAGTTCTTTAGGATCTCGACCCGCTTATCCGGATTATTTATCTGAAGAAATTAATTAGAAATTTCGGAAAACATTCAACTATATTTACAAAACTGCTAATAGGTTCTCCTGCCATTACCGTTTTTTTTTTTTGCACACTTAACCGTTCCCTCGAATGTATGCATCATGGTGAAACTGACATTAACTAACAATTTAAACTGAACTTGAATATTGCAAAGAGAGTAATTACATAACACTTACTAAAGACTGATAAGAATGAAGGATGAGAAGGTTCAGTTGAGAGTGAGTTCAGGGATGGAGTTTTGACAAATGATTGAACTATCGCACGGAAAAAAGCTAGTTCACCGGGCGGGATCGAACCCAGACCATCTCGACAGCGCGTGTTACCATTACACGTGTAATGGTAACACGCTCCCGGTTTGAGTCGAGATGGTCTGGGTTCGATTCCGCCCGGTGAACTAGCTTTTTTTCTGTGCGATAGTTCAATCATTTGTCATCTCAACCAGGCGTCACTGCCTTTAAAACTGTGTAACTTAGAATTTGAAGGATAGAGTTTTCTTTAACATGGCTTTATGAGGAGATCAAAATTTCTCTAGTTAAAGTTTATGAATTCATGGTAAACTTTAAAACCCCCGGAGCAATACTTGCGTTATTATGTTGAACTTTCTCTGTTTCCGAGATTGCTTTCGTGTTTGTTTTTTTTGAATAAAGAAAAAAAAGCGGACCGATTTGACTCGGTGGCCTATGCCCATAATGTGAGTGCCCATTCGCCTCTTCTCGTTGACAAACTGATTCGGTGACCATCCTTTGTCAGAAGCTTCTGAGAACTGCTTCGCCGCACCGTCTAGCGCCCCTCCGAAGCGATCGCCCTGACAACAGAGGGATTTTTCTCACCTACGACAAAATGTCTGAATTTTTTTGATCGATTTACAAAAAATGAGCGACTTACAAAAAAGTTTCATTAATTTTTCACGTTACTGGGCGGTCCTGTCGTAGTCAAAAAAAAATTTTTTTTGGTTCTAGCATAACCAAGCCGGCCTCTGGTGAACCTTGAATGTCGGTTTGAAAACCTTGTTCGACCTTTTGGCTGAAGTTTTAACCTACTTAATGATGCGGAAAATTGAGAGATTCATGAGAAATGTGTTTGGATCAAATGAAAACATTTAATAATAAAAAAGTTGATAGAAAAGTCATCGAAGGCATTTACAAAAACGTCTTCACAAATCGTTCGTCGAATAACACGCAAAAAGTTGTCGTATCTCTCGAAGGCGAACAATATTTGAGTACTTCAAGTGTTTACTGAAGCAATCTGACAAAAAAGTCTTGGCTCTCTTTTCAGACATCTCTACTGCATTGGAGAACTGAGTTGAACATGCATCCAGAGTTTGAAATTACTGATACTCAGGCGTTATGAGTATTTGCGAGCGATCAAGAGAGAGAAAGAGAGAAAGTGAGAGAGAGGGAGAGAGAGAGAGAGAGAGAGAGAGAGAGAGAGAGAGAGAGGGAGAGAGGGGGGGAGAGAGAGGGAGAGAGAGAGAGAAAGATAGAGATAGAGAGAGGGAGAGAGAGGAGAGAGAGAGAGGGAGAGAGAGAGAGGGAAAGAGAGAGAGAGAAAGATAGAGATAGAGAGAGGGAGAGAGAGAGGGAGAAAGAGAGTTAGAGAGACAAAGAAATGCTGTTAATAAGTAATATGAATAAAAAATATTCCAAGAGGCTGTGCATGAGTAGCTTCATCCAAATCAATTGGCTGAGTGAATCTGTTTACTGCGTATTATCTTCCATAAAATTCCATTACTGGTCTCCGCTGAGTTCTGTTATTCTTCATTACATATCTATAAATGCTAAATACAGTTTTAGAGCACAAAGATATAGTCAAAGTACTCCACAACATACTTTCAGAGAAATTTCAAACCGGTTTCTTGATGTATCAAAGAAGCTTATCATTAATAAGATCTCAGAAACTGCTATTGCATAGCATACATATTACTCCTGATAGTGTACACCTCTATTGTCTACATTTCTGCAACATCTCGTTTGCTTTTGCAGCCTCCTGCTATACTTCCGTGAAGGCTTTTCCTTCAAATACTACTAAAAAGGTTTTGTTTCAACGCTTCCACATTCTTGTGTTTACTCATATACTCTCTGCGAAGGCAAGAAAACTGAAAGTGAGCCTGTTAATACTACTATCATCCAGCAGTCAGATTATATATAAGGTTGCTTGCTTTGCTTGTAGTCAGATCGTACTCAATTCGAACTCCAACATGAGTTCATTAGTCGCTATTGGGTCAACGGTGACCTCCTGCGCCGTTCTTGCATGTCTTATCTCCGTTTTCGTCATGGTCGGCAAGATCAACACCCTTAAGAGCGAGATCGACGAGGGCATGAGCGAGTTCCGGGTAAGTTTCGTTGCATAGTTTATTACACCCAATATTATTTCTTTTTACGGGCACTGGGACCAAAAAATCCTAGTTTGATTTGAATCCTGTTTTCTCAGAGGTCCATTGAGAGGGAGTACCAAATCAGGGAAAAATCTTTTGCTTTGAGAGAAACTTTGTCGAACTCGCAAAGCAGTAGTCGACCTCTTAGCAAGACTCATTCGTTGACCAAAGAAGGACAAAAGCCACGTTCCCGAGCGCCTTGACTGGCTATTACAAACTATACCTTACTGTAGAAGTTTCATATTTTTCATGCAGAGAACAATCCTGAAACGTAATTGACATCGTGGTATACTGATAATACATAGTTGTGTCAAAGGTAAAGAAATTTCCCTAGACCCCGTGTTAAATGAAGCCTGCGAATTTCACAATTCATTTAGGTGGTAGCTGAAGACACATGGACTCGTCTCCTTACTCTTCACATCAATCCCACTGGCGCATCCAATGCTCTTCCCACCTTCGCATCTCTTCTGGGCCGTAACAAGCGTTCCGGACAACAATGCAACTGCGGACCTTCCAGCCGTGGATGCCCAGCTGGACCTCCCGGACCTCCTGGTCAGCCTGGTGAGCGTGGTGAGGACGGTCCCCCCCGGAGAGCCTGGCCGTCAAGGTGCCTCTGGCATCTCTCTTGCAGTTACACACGACATTCCCGGTGGCTGCGTCACGTGCCCAGCTGGACCTCCCGGACCTCCCGGTCCTCCTGGAAAAGACGGACCCGCTGGTCCACCGGGTAACCCCGGATATCGTGGACCTCCTGGAAATCGCGGAAGTGATGGACCCGTGGGAGAGCCTGGACCTGATGGTCAGCCCGGCAACCCCGGAAACGCTGGAAGACCTGGAAGCCCCGGACAGAGCGCAGTGGCTTACACTCCCGGTGAGCCTGGTCGCCCAGGTTCCGACGGACGCCCTGGTCCTCCTGGACCTCCCGGACAGCCCGGAGCTCCCGGAGACGATGGTAAGCCAGGTAATGCTGGAGAGCAGGGACACGCTGGTCATCCCGGTCGTCCCGGACCACGCGGATCACCTGGAGAGCCCGGAAATGACGGTGCACCTGGCGCGGATGCCGAATACTGCCCTTGCCCTGCTCGCGGTGAGCCTTCAGCCGCTATGGCAGCTCCCGCACCCAAGCCAGCACCTGGATACCGCAAACGCTCTTAAACGTTCCCTGCGTCTCAGCCGGATTCCACCAGAACTTCATCAAAATTTCTTTTTGAACACATGCTTACAATAATAAAATTTTCATTTTTCGAAATGTTCTCACAGATCTCGGCCCAACAAAAATTCAAAGACGAAGGAAAAGTATATCTCAACTGGAGTGGAGTCAAGAATGTGGAACCGGGACAGAGAGGGAATCAAGGGGTAGCAGAGAGCGATTATACGTCTTGATTACAAACTTGTTGAGAAAGAGGCACTTTGGCAGTGATCAAACAATAGATTCTGAACGGCAAAATACTTCTTTCTGTGCAAAAAGCAAGGGACAATGAAGGTCATTTGAGAGTAGCAAGGAGAAGGGAGAGAAAAAAGGGAGGAGAGACAGAGAAATAGAGAGAAACAAGATAGCAATAAAACAATTAAGCCAGACCCAATGTACAAAACTAGCATGGTGTCTGTTGTTTTTGGAATAAATAATTCATTTAATGATTCTATAGATAGTTTCTAGAAAATTTCCCATTCTCATATGGAATAATTATATATTTTTTTTAAAATTCATGTTGAGGCCGCAGAGACTTGATAAAAATTCAAAAGCCGCCTATTATTGTTCCAACAAAAATGGGTAAATTCAGGGGTTAAATGGAGCCGCCCAATTTGGGTTTACATGTATCCGCCGCTTAAAGTTTGGAGGAAAAAAGAAGCGGGAAGGAAGAAAAAGGCTAAGAAAAGAGAGGGAGTTTTTTGTCAATAGTGGGTACATGTATCCGCCGACGGGAGCGATCCGGTCACTATCTAACCCCTGGTTAGAATGGGTATATTCCAACATGAATGACTTATTCTACAGGAATACCAAGAAAAATCATCTAAGTCGACATGTTCATATATGTCAAGAGAGGAAACTAAGTCTTAATGATACACCATAAAGTTTGCATTCTACGAATAAAATGTGTTAGCAAAGACAATCTACTTAATGCAAACGCAGATCAAACATGAAACGGTATAAAAAGCTAAGACTTCTCAGGTCTATGATTTCTGAAGAAATATAGCTTTAAATTGGAATTTTAAAAAAACTATTCGGACGTTCCTCTTCGGAGCAACAAAGAAACTCTGTACGAAACGCTTTCGAAGATAAAGAAGAAAAAAATACAATTTTTTTAAAAGATTCAAACTCATTCTTCATAAGTCATAATCGGAGACGAAGATCCTCTCGAATGCTCAACACTCTAACTCATGTCTTAGTTAACACGTTCTTAATCGGTGATTTAACTTTATGTTTATATGAATAAGAGCCAACGTTTTTTTCTCTTTCTGGCGGGAATTTTCGCTAAAAAAATTACAAAATTCTTTGTTACTTCGTAGAGAAATGAAGGGCTTTCGTTTGCTAACTCTGAACACTCGAGTTCTCTTCTAATTTTCAGTTCTCTCAAAATCAAGATCTCAAGGTCTAATTTGAACGAGTTATCTGATCAACCGTTCACTACTTTTTTCGCGCGCTCTCTCGCTTTCTTAACTGTTACTCCAGTTACACGATCACCCGTTCCAAAAAGTATATAAACACGCAGAGAACACCGCTGGAACAAGCAGTGAGCCGTAACCGGAATCTACTTCTCAGCATGTCTACCGGAATAGTCGTTGCCTCGGTGGCAACTCTATTCGCCGTCCTTGGATGTCTCTTCTCCGTCTTCGTGATGGTCGGCAAGATCAACACTCTCAAGAGCGAGATCGACGAGGGCATGGTCGAATTCCGAGTACGTTCCCGTTACATCCCTATTTGATACCGAAATTTCTTTTTGGTTGAAAAACTCCTTTACCAAACTTTAATTCGCACAGTAAATAATTTTTCATAGAGAAAAGTATAGACAAGGTTAACACGTAATGTTTTTAGGTCGTAGCTGAGGACACCTGGACCCGTCTTCTCACTCTACACATCAACCCAACAGGCGCGTCCAATGCTCCTCCAACCTTCGCCACCCTTCTTGGCCGCAACAAGCGCTCCAACCAACAGTGCAACTGCGGCCCTTCCAGCCGTGGATGCCCAGCTGGACCTCCCGGACCTCCTGGTCAGCCTGGAGAGCGTGGTGAGGATGGACTTCCCGGACAGCCTGGTCGTCCTGGTCCTTCGGGTGTCTCTCTTGCCGTGATGCATGACATTCCCGGTGGATGTGTCAAGTGCCCCCCTGGACCTCCCGGACGTCCTGGATCTCCCGGAAACGTTGGACCCGCTGGCCAACCTGGTCGCCCTGGATACCGTGGACCCCCCGGAAACCCTGGAACTCCTGGACCTCAAGGAGAGCCTGGACCAAGCGGACAGCCTGGCCGCCCTGGAAATGCTGGAAGACCTGGAAGCCCCGGCCAGAGCGGAGTTACTTATTCTCCTGGTCAGGCTGGTCGCCCCGGCTCAGACGGGCGTCCTGGCCCTCCTGGCGCTGCTGGACAGCCCGGATCTCCCGGAAACGATGGCAAGCCTGGTAGTCCCGGACCTCAGGGACGCCCTGGTCAGCCAGGCCGCCCTGGACAGCGCGGACCCCCAGGACAGCCCGGAAGCAATGGTGAACCCGGAAAAGACGCCGAGTACTGTCCTTGCCCCGCTCGTGGATACGCGCGAGCTTAGATTTTTCAACGCTCATCACTGCGATATTCACCATTCTTACATCTATCGAAACGATAAAGTTTTTAACTTTCAGATTATGTACACAATCCTATACAAAAAGCGATAAAAATCAAAGGGAAGAAATGACTTTCAAGTTATTCCACAAACCCTTTTTGAAGGGTTTAGAAATAATCCGATACGATAATACCAAAGATTAACAGTAGTAAAAATATCAGAACCCGAAAGACTATTTAAAAACTGAATTTCATGAAAAACTCGCAAACACAAATGACCTTTTCCTAAAGTTAGATAATGATAGGCTTGATTCTACAAGCTATGAACTTGAGAATAGAAAAAAAGAATATTATAAGAGTATTTGTGAGAGTAAAACGACAGGATCTTTAGTTTGGAGTCTTTTGAGAAGGGCGCTGGGCTAACCAAAAAAAAAAAACAAATTTCGTCTTAACAAAACGCCGATGTCTTGAAAATGCGTACGCGCATTTGTTGATTTATTCATTTCATTACGCTTCACCCAGCATCGTAGAAACTTTCAAATGACCTATTCAGGACTTTCAAATGACCTATTCAGGACGCATTTGATTTCACAAGCATAAAACGGAGCCATTCAGCGTCTCTTACAACTTTATCGATCGGATGAAGAATTTCTCCTCGGTTTTGTAGCAATAATGCACTCTTTTCAGTAGAAGAAATGGCTGCGTTTCATGCCACCACAAAAACAATATGCTTCTGAACCATTATGCTACCAAATTTATCTACATTTTCCCATCAACTTGAGTTAGTTATTTTTTGAATTGTTACTTAAAAGAAAAGTAAAACATTGCGCTGCTAGAAAGCCTGGAGATTAACATTGCGCTGCTAGAAAGCCTGGAGATTACAACTTTCTGATATGAATTGAAATCGCATGGGAAATTCATGAAACGGGAACTGGCGCCTTGTAAACTTTGAAAGAAACTGACGATGGTGAGTAAGCCAGACACGAGGGAGGACACGAGGTCTTTCCCGGCACGGGCGCACACAATGGTGTTGTGGGCGCCTGAGACGGCTGGGCCGTGGTCCGCCGTCAGCATCAGGCAGATTTCGATAAACTTGTTCGCGTACGCTGGGAGACGTTTCTAAATAGTATGTATTAGTCCTGAAAACTCCTTCAATTATTCTCTACCAACAGTGAGAGTTTTTCTTCTCTCCTTTTTCAACCGAAATATAGAGAACCATCCTTGAATGAAATTGTATACGGTAAACATAGGTCATGCATGATCAGCTATGTACTCAAGTCATTCATTCATGAATAACTTATTTAGATTTTAGTACCACGAGCTACTCTATGAAGTAAAGTTTCGGAGAAAACCTCAAAGTGAGGAATAGGTGAGTCCTATGCCTACATCCAACTCTCTCACTCACTCAATCAGCGAAACGCTAGGAAAAAATATTTTTAGTGCAGCCTCGTACTATCACATGTTTTCAAGTATACTAACTGCTGAATAGCTAGAACTGTTTTCCTACTAATCAGAGGTTTTTAGTGTGCAAGAAAAAGGTACAGACGCCCGTCAAAAGCGGGAAAATATTTTCACAATAGGGTCCCCCCCCCCGTATGATTGAAAAACAAAATTCCGCGGAATATTTTTTTTACATAAGGGTCCCCCCTTATGCTTGGAAAAAACAGAGGCCCGCCGACAAAAGGTCTGACACGGCTATTTAACCCCTGCTATTAATATGTATGTTCATCTTGAACTTCAGCAAAAAATTACCTATAAAAGACGGCTTATCAAGCTTTGCGTAATACTCTCATTAGTTCCAAATCTTTTAAAATAGAGTCTAGGATATCTGAGATAGCGGAATGAATCTTCGCCATGGCGTGAGTAATCACCTGGAACCACAGGAGAGAGAGTACTCCACCGATGCCCAGATCCTGCTGGAGAACCTTCGTGATTGGGACGCCTGCGTAGAGTAACTCCTCGCCGCGCTCGTCACAGATAGATGACATGAACGAGGCGGGCTTCCGTATAAGGCCGAGCTCCTTCAAAACTAATTTTCTCTTTTAGGAATTCAATGCAACTCGTGGTATTGAATATAGGTCTTTCGGAATTTTATACTTGGTTACAAAAGTCACATTTAAAACTCTAAAATTCTTCCATTTTTCCCGAATCTCACTGTCAAACTCTTCGTAAGAGTCGTTTCGGGACCAATCAAACTTATTCACATTTACTTTTAATTCAGATTCCAGCTTCCTTTTCGCGTATGCTACATGCTCAATCTTGGTTGAAAAAAGACCTGATTCTGAGTTTAGTTTTTATATTCAATAAGAACATAATTGTTCACAAGAGTTGCAATGAAATGGACTATTTCAGAAGAAGTGGTTGATGAGAAGCGCGACACGCTGAATAACGGGCGCAAAATGTGTTAATTCTGAAACAGCCAACTGACCCTTGCCCATGCGTAGTCCATAGGAACCGCTGGGGGCGGCACTTCCGCTTTTGGCACGATCGCTCCACTTTCTACTAAACGCGCGTAAACCTGCAAAACAATTAAATTAAGCAGGGTTAAAAAAACTTGAAGTTTTATATATTCTTCTTCAAACTGAACAGCTCACTCTGAAGAATTATCATTCGGCTGATCTGGCAGTTTTCTTTTTTCCTACCTCTCTTGCTTATACTGCTTCGGAGACCTCGATCTTCCTACTATTCCCCCGTCTATTCATGACCATATGCAACTCATGCTCCCGACCCCCTAAATACATGCTTCCATCAACTTCTGCTGACCTTTTGTATCTCGAGTCCCAAGTCATCGAAAGAGGCGGGAACATGAGCACCAGCGGCACGGAGAGCGTCGTTCTTGGCCGCCGCCGTTTCTCCTTCGCCCTGAGCTGAGGCGCCCGCGTGACCAAATTGAACCTTAACGAGACATCCACTCAACATCGGGTTCTAACACCACTGTAAAAGCAAGTGGTTATAACTAGCCTTTTTTATCTCAATTAATCACTTGAAGCTAATATCTTGATGAGCAACAACAAGGAATTTCCGCAAGGCCAAGTAGTAAAACTCTTCTTTTTGAAGAATATAAAACCTTGATACAAGCAAGCAAATTTTACTTTTTGACCTTTTTCTTCGCTTTTTCAATGTTTGATGATCCTGATAGACGTTAGTGAAACTGATGCCAACTTTTGAAAAAAACCCACTCACTCACTTCTTGAGATTTCGCCGAAAACTGAAAACACTTAACAAGAAGAATTACTGTCTCATATTAAATGGACAAATTCTGGGTAACACTCTTCAAAGTCAGAGACACCTGGTTAAAATGACACTATCACGTGGCAAAAAGCTAACCTAACGGGCGCAATACATATAACCTAGCCAATTTAAAAACTCTTCTATATAATGATACACTCTGCTTACTTCGCTCGTGATGTGATCAGCGCATGTTCCAATGCACCATGCTATCAGCGGCTTCGTGATCTTCCCCGACTGCAAAACAGTGAAATACAATATTTTGAAACCTCTCCAGGCAGAGAAACAAGTAAAAAATGGTGAGAGGCGCTCGTTATGCTAACATGTGAGCGCGGATAAAACTGACTAGGTTACTCACTATACAAGCCATCAAAAAATGGCTTGTACATTGAGCTTTAGTAATTTTTTTTATCATACAAATCATAAAACCTTGGATAGCAAGTACCAAGATCCGTTCTGGAATAATAACTATAAGGCTCACTAGATGTTTTTATAATTTTAGTACTTGTTTGGCATAAAACAAAAGTTATGAAAACTAAAGAAAAGCATTATCTTACTGACTCTATTTCACATATTGTACCTGGTAACTCTCTGGTCTTTATTTTAAACCGCAAAGCTACAACGTTCCCATTCATTATCAATTCCAGTATAGACACCTTGAGTGCGTCCACAATGCGATATTCCTCGACGCCTCCAACTTCGCCTAGAAGGACCATCATTTTTACTCTGAAACAGGCAATTATTAGTACGATACTGCAATTTCAAACAGGTTCAATTAGATCGATCCTCGCCTATCACTCTATAAAAAGTGCATTCAAATCTTCGAATAATTTTTCCGTATTCTCTTGATTTGCTGTCTTGAACACGTCAATTTTTCTAATCAGAATAAATGATGGAGAATATCTCGAGCGATCCACGATATAAGAGGACTAATTCGCCGTAGTTTCCTCTCTAGCCCTGCTTGAAACCTAACCGGTCGTCTTTCTCATATCTCAGGAGATGATCAGTGTACGTGGACCCGGGATATCTGTCTCCTCCAATGGCGATTCCCTCGAAAACTCCATCTGTGTTGGAGGAGATGATGTTATTGAGCTCATTGGACATTCCTCCCGATCGCGACACATATCCCACGCTGCCAATGAAAAAGGGAAAAAGTGAATTTGAAAAATAATATGGTTACACACAAAAGAAGATACACAACTCACTCAGTTAAACCTAGACTCAGTTGTTTCACCACTACGAATGATTTTGAGAACATCATCAGTAGAACAAAGTCCAAACTGCATATTCGTGATTCCAACCAAACCATGATCAATAATAGCTAATTGGTTCTACTGCCACTCAGATGCTCTACAAGGTTCGAATCGTCCCATATCAAATTCAAAAGACTCTTAGAATCAACTATTTCATCAATCTTCTTAGCTCAAGCTGAAAAAAATTCTGTCGGCTAGTCAAAACTGATTCAACTAGGTCACTCAAATGAAAAATACTGAGTCAACTAGGTAAAACCAGAAAAAAATCCCATTCAAATTACTCGCCTTTTCCTACTCGATTCTTTCAATAAACATTTCGTAAACCGTATTTAGTATAAATGGAAAAGCTCCTCAACCTGCCGGATCTATAAAGCTTGCTCGCAATGATGTTATCCATCATGCCGCCGGTGTTGCCAATCTTGAAACAGCCCGGCTTGATGCCACCCACCGTCGCGGGTCCGATTAGCGTGACGCCCTTCAGCTGGGCAAGTTTGATGAGGCGACGCGTCTGATTTTCTGGAACGCCTTCCGCGATGATGGCAACTACCTGCAGAGAATGCTTTTTATGCCCTTGTTTCCTGGTTCTCTTTCAAATTTTCTTTTCTTCCACCCTTGCTCTCTCTCTCCCTTCTTCTTCTCCCTGTCTCTCTTCCTCTCTCTCTCTCTCTCTCTCTCTCTCTCTCTCTCTATATATATATATATATATATATATATATATATATATATATATATATATATATATATATATATAAATCCCAACTCACCTTGATCTGAGGATAATGCAGAGCCTCGAAGACCGTTTCGTATACACTTCTGAGCGAGGCAAACGTCACGAGAACGGATGCGGATGGATGCATGTCAAATGCCTTCTTCATGCTTTTGTACGCGGGAATCAGCATCTTCAATGGTCCTTTTTTCTCTGTTCATCCATCACATAGTTTGATTTGTATTCTGACCAAACATACCAAATCTGACCAAACAAACCATATATTATCCTTTCGAAAAAGTACCGGTTCATTGTGTAGTATTCATAGAACCCATGTTGTCTGCTATGAAATTTGTTCGCTTTCTTTCCTCCTTGCTTGAATGGAATGTTGTGAGATTCCTCAAACACTCGCACCTCTTCACCTTAAACCTAGGGTTGAAAGAGACCTCTTTGTGGCCGAAGTAGTACTTCTGCTTGTTGTCTCCAGTAAATGGATAGGTCGAGGCAACTACCGATGGCTCCAGTCTTCGGCACACAAAGTCAAAGTCCAGCATTCCCTGAGGTCACAAATTTCCCTAACTTTTGAGAGTCCTGGAATTGATTACATCAAAAGGCCTAAATAACTTCAGTTCTCGTGATCTTGCTATCCCGTGACGAAAGCTCTCAACTCAACTCTTAGTCTCAATTTTTAAAAAAACTCGAATATTTGATTTAATAAAAAAAAGACCAAGCATATACTACATATGGGAAGTCTCTACATATTATCAGACAGATAAGTTACATCTCCTGAACTAATGTAATTATTTGTTAGACCTACTATCCGAAGACTCCTAGGCAAGACCTAGAACATATTCAAAATCAAATTTCTTATTAATCAAGAAAGCGCAAAAAACCTAATATCCAACACCGTTTTGAATCCATGTTTCTTAGACATTCCCAGTTATACGGGGCATAATCCAGTCTTTCGAATTAATCCATGTTTCTTAGACATTCCCAGTTATACGGGGCATAATCCAGTCTTTCGAATTAACCCGCGGTGCGTGTAAAATTTATGTGCAAATCTATACACTGTCAATGAAAGCTAGTGATAAAAATGCTCTTATTTCTGTTTGCTCACTTTTAAATCGCCCGCTCTCGCGCTTTCTTGAAGGCCTGCCCTTCCCTCAGCATTAATCATCAATTATACCACATTCTTTTTGTGGATGGGAAGCATCAGCCTGGCCAAACCTCAATGCTACCCTAAGGTTCATGAAAGATTTCTTCTACATGTCCCCAACCTGTATGGCTTTTTGTTGTTGTCCCCAAATGATAGCTTTCGTGTCGTTCTCGAAGAGAGAGTCGTACACTTTCATGGGAACTCCGCCCGAAATGCTCCTTTCTTCCTTCATCGCAGAATCTGAAAAGGCTTTGACCTTTTTATGCAATACTCCTTAGCACTAAGCCCTAACCCTAAGTGGTGCCAGTTGCTCGCTTCGCTAACTAACTGGCACTAAGCCCTAAACCTAAGTGGTGCCAGTTGCTCGCTTCGCTAACTAACTGGCACTAAGCCCTAAACCTAAGTGGTGCCAGTTGCTCGCTTCGCTAACTAACTGGCACTAAGCCCTAAACCTAAGTGGTGCCAGTTGCTCGCTTCGCTAACTAACTGGCACTAAGCCCTAAACCTAAGTGGTGCCAGTTGCTCGCTTCGCTAACTAACTGGCACTAAGCCCTAAACCTAAGTGGTGCCAGTTGCTCGCTTCGCTAACTAACTGGCACTAAGCCCTAAACCTAAGTGGTGCCAGTTGCTCGCTTCGCTAACTAACTGGCACTAAGCCCTAAACCTAAGTGGTGCCAGTTGTTCGCTTCGCTAACTAACTGGCACTAAGCCCTAAACCTAAGTGGTGCCAGTTGCTCGCTTCGCTAACTAACTGGCACTAAGCCCTAAACCTAAGTGGTGCCAGTTGCTCGCTTCGCTAACTAACTGGCACTAAGCCCTAAACCTAAGTGGTGCCAGTTGCTCGCTTCGCTAACTAACTGGCACTAAGCCCTAAACCTAAGTGGTGCCAGTTGCTCGCTTCGCTAACTAACTGGCACTAAGCCCTAAACCTAAGTGGTGCCAGTTGCTCGCTTCGCTAACTAACTGGCACTAAGCCCTAAACCTAAGTGGTGCCAGTTGCTCGCTTCGCTAACTAACTGGCACTAAGCCCTAAACCTAAGTGGTGCCAGTTGCTCGCTTCGCTAACTAACTGGCACTAAGCCCTAAACCTAAGTGGTGCCAGTTGCTCGCTTCGCTAACTAACTGGCACTAAGCCCTGAACCTAAGTGGTGCCAGTTGCTCGCTTCGCTAACTAACTGGCACTAAGCCCTAAACCTAAGTGGTGCCAGTTGCTCGCTTCGCTAACTAACTGGCACTAAGACCTGTGAAAAATTTTGGAAAACGACCAATTTTTGGGTGAAAAAGTTTATAATGAAAGCTCTTTCTTCTCTGCCCTTCAACTCTAACTCGATTCTTATCATTTACGACTTTCCCGTTCGAAGAGCAGTCGTTTTTTTAACAATTGCAAAAGTCAATTGTTGAGATATGATATAAAATCTCTTCTCTGTTTTGTCTCGACATTACTTCTTCAGCGTATATTCCAATGTGTTTTTGATTGTTTTCTTTTATCACTTTTATGTTTCTTTTCTTCTTTTTTCTTTTATAATTTAATTCTCTGTCCAGAACTTTCTTGTGGAATATTTCCGTGTTGTTTAAGTTTTGCTTCTTCTAAAAAAATCGGCTTCTTCTCAATCAAAATTAATCTTAATAGTAACACGAAGAACAGTCTTAAAATGCAAAACATTTATCCGATGCTAAAAAAGAGCGAAATGCAGCGGGACAAAAACTAGGGAAAACTATGAAATTCGAACCAGCAGAAGTGACAGCCGCCTCACTTCCATTCGAGGACTCCGGCCTTACAGTTCCCGCCGTCTAAAAAGGTCTTTTTTCGGGATAGATATGAGAAAAAAATACCCGCGCTTACTCCTGCTTCGCGGCAAGAAATGTGCTATACTGATTCGAGATACAGATTTAACTAGTTGAAACCCAAGGCTTGTCCATGGGTAACTGTTGAATTGTATTGCAGATCTGGAGAGAGTCACATTCAGGCTATACGATTTGGATCGAACTTGGAATTCATCACAACGGGTCAGCCATATTAACCGTATCCACAGTGGGACATTTCCCACATCTCCAATGCTCTATGATTGTTGGGAGAGTTTCCGTAGAGTTTGCCTCGAAAAAGAGCTCTGGCACAAACTTACATTTCTCTCCGGTTGTAGTAGGAAGCGCCCGGTGGCCTGTGGTTCAGGTGGAGAGACCGGGAGCGGGCGCACTCCAAGCGCCGCCCCAACTATTGCAGTCATGTGCGTCTCAGGACCAAATACGTGCAAGGGGAGTCCAAGGCGGGCACCTTAAACAAACTTGACATTTTTTTAATGAGAAGAGATTAAAAAACTCTCTCCTTTTCGGTGTTGAGTACTTCACAGTAAATAATTCTGAGACCGGCTGAAGGCACCATACACATGAGATGAGTATTACTCAGTTAGAAGAAGCGAGAAAATTATCGGTTCAATTAACAAATTCAGATTTTTAAAAAACTTCTGTAGCTCCAAAAAATCTTTTTTCGCTCGCAAGTAATTTTAGAGAACTCACCTGTCTCTTTTATTCTCCGGAGGCCTTCTTGGAAGTTCGGACCTCCTCTTCGGACAAATATTTGAACATTGTGTTCCTTTAGTTTATCCACAAAAGTCTCAAAAGCACGCGTGATTCCCTGATGACAAAAAAAAATTGAAGAGTTTAGAATAAAATGAAAAGAGAGAAACTTGGAGGGAAGGAGAAAGAGTTTACGACACAGAAAATGAAGAAGAAAAAAGATTGTCACAAGAAGT
Source organism: Allodiplogaster pararmata (assembly GCA_964056735.1). NCBI lineage: Eukaryota > Metazoa > Nematoda > Chromadorea > Rhabditida > Diplogasteridae > Allodiplogaster > Allodiplogaster pararmata. Next base: position 11,512,137 of record OZ057408.1, on the reverse strand, counting down.
TCAAAACAATAAGAAGGTACATAGAGAGAGAAACGTTGATGAAGAAACAAAAAAATTCATCAGAAGAAAAAGCGTTTGTTGATACAGTTCAGAGAACGCACTAAAAACACTTGAATGAGGTTGATTTTTCACTAACCAGGAAAGTCTTTGCGACGTTGGTGAAGTTAGCGATGCTCCCGCCGATGATTAGAACCTTCAAGAATAAAACGTCCTAACAACAGCACAATTTTTGTTTGAGTAGTATTTCCGTTAAATTAGAAAAAAAACTAATTTGAACTATGTTGACAACATAAAATACCGAAAATGAAGTTATATTCTGGAGAAGTCATTTAATATATATTAGTTAAACATTTAATATATATTAGTTAATATTAGTTAAACACGATGAGCTCACCTTTCCGAGAGGATGAGGAGTTCCTTCTGTCATGATTGACAGTATGGTCTTGGCATATTCGTAGGTCTGCGTCTCCGAAGGATCACCCGAGTATTCACCTGATACAACACAGTCTTTAACACGTCTCCGAAGGATCACCCGAGTATTCACCTGATACAACACAGTCTTTAACACGTCTCCGAAGGATCACCCGAGTATTCACCTGATACAACACAGTCTTTAACACGTCTCCGAAGGATCACCCGAGTATTCACCTGATACAACACAGTCTTTAACACGTCTCCGAAGGATCACCCGAGTATTCACCTGATACAACACAGTCTTTAACACGTCTCCGAAGGATCACCCGAGTATTCACCTGATACAACACAGTCTTTAACACGTCTCCGAAGGATCACCCGAGTATTCACCTGATACAACACAGTCTTTAACACGTCTCCGAAGGATCACCCGAGTATTCACCTGATACAACACAGTCTTTAACACGTCTCCGAAGGATCACCCGAGTATTCACCTGATACAACACAGTCTTTAACACGTCTCCGAAGGATCACCCGAGTATTCACCTGATACAACACAGTCTTTAACACGTCTCCGAAGGATCACCCGAGTATTCACCTGATACAACACAGTCTTTAACACGTCTCCGAAGGATCACCCGAGTATTCACCTGATACAACACAGTCTTTAACACGTCTCCGAAGGATCACCCGAGTATTCACCTGATACAACACAGTCTTTAACACGTCTCCGAAGGATCACCCGAGTATTCACCTGATACAACACAGTCTTTAACACGTCTCCGAAGGATCACCCGAGTATTCACCTGATACAACACAGTCTTTAACACGTCTCCGAAGGATCACCCGAGTATTCACCTGATACAACACAGTCTTTAACACGTCTCCGAAGGATCACCCGAGTATTCACCTGATACAACACAGTCTTTAACACGTCTCCGAAGGATCACCCGAGTATTCACCTGATACAACACAGTCTTTAACACGTCTCCGAAGGATCACCCGAGTATTCACCTGATACAACACAGTCTTTAACACGTCTCCGAAGGATCACCCGAGTATTCACCTGATACAACACAGTCTTTAACACGTCTCCGAAGGATCACCCGAGTATTCACCTGATACAACACAGTCTTTAACACGTCTCCGAAGGATCACCCGAGTATTCACCTGATACAACACAGTCTTTAACACGTCTCCGAAGGATCACCCGAGTATTCACCTGATACAACACAGTCTTTAACACGTCTCCGAAGGATCACCCGAGTATTCACCTGATACAACACAGTCTTTAACACGTCTCCGAAGGATCACCCGAGTATTCACCTGATACAACACAGTCTTTAACACGTCTCCGAAGGATCACCCGAGTATTCACCTGATACAACACAGTCTTTAACACGTCTCCGAAGGATCACCCGAGTATTCACCTGATACAACACAGTCTTTAACACGTCTCCGAAGGATCACCCGAGTATTCACCTGATACAACACAGTCTTTAACACGTCTCCGAAGGATCACCCGAGTATTCACCTGATACAACACAGTCTTTAACACGTCTCCGAAGGATCACCCGAGTATTCACCTGATACAACACAGTCTTTAACACGTCTCCGAAGGATCACCCGAGTATTCACCTGATACAACACAGTCTTTAACACGTCTCCGAAGGATCACCCGAGTATTCACCTGATACAACACAGTCTTTAACACATTCAACAGTTAGAAAACAAAGTAATATTCGAATCTATCGGTTGCCTAATCACCAAACAATAAGGAGAGTATAGTTAAGAAGCTAACCAGTCCAATCCTCGCCGGGTATAAACCACGCTATTTTTCTATACACCAGTCTAACTGTTCTGCTCTCCCGCTCACCCAATATTTCTTAACCCTTTTGGTATAACGGGTCTCAACTGAATATAAGAATTAACCTGCGAGAATCTCCGAGCAAAAATTAGTTGAATTTTTATCTAATCTCACCCGAAGGGGCAAGCGGAGACATCAAATCTCCCATTAATTTTTATCTAATCTCACCCGAAGGGGCAAGCGGAGACATCAAATCTCCCATTAATTTTTATCTAATCTCACCCGAAGGGGCAAGCGGAGACATCAAATCTCACCCGAAGAGGCAAGCGGAGACATCAAATCTCCCATTAAAAACCGCTTCTTCTCAACTTCAAGCGGTAAATTGAGAGGTAATTCATCAAAATTTTCTTAGAACGCTGACCATAGTTTGCAAGTTCTGCTGCGCACCCCAGATCGCACACTGTGTCTCTAAAATGAATAAGAAAACATTATGATCATATAGCCGAATGCTTTACAAAATAAAATAAAAACGTGACGTCATCATTATTCATTTCAGACTTGGTGACTTTTAGGGTGGAATCCTAGAAAAGCTCTAACTGATGAGGTTGACCTCACGAGATTTCGGTTTATCTCTGTTCAACAGATAAGAGTTAGTGATAACTTTTTTATGTTTACAATAATTTGATTTTACTCACTAGCCTAAAACCAATCCTATCCTTGCTCATATTGAAACTGTTGAACAACAAACATGTACTGACGTGAATACAACTGAAGCTCCGCCCCCAGCAACCATAGTCCAAACTCTTCCTTGTCTGTTTAGAATCGTTAGCTTCAGAGAAGCACCAGTCTTTGCATCCAAGTCTGATATGTACTGCTCCTGATATAAAACCTTACTTTCAAGGTATCTATAAATTGACAAAAATATATCTACTTCAACGTATTTCATTGTAAAGTCCGATGCTTCTCAATGCTCACATGTTTCGCTAACTTCTTCTGGAAATTGCGGAAATGATCCTCAAGTCCAAATAAATTTCCGTCTACACTCGCACCCCAGTCGGTGAAGACCCATTCATTGATCGGATTATGGTGAAAGGTTCTTTTATAAGCGCATTTTCGGGTGATTTCATGGCATGATCCCTATAGTTATACTAGTCACTTGAAATTTTTAGAATTGAAAAAAACCGCAGCTATTGGAGCGGATGACTCTAGCTTATAAGAAGTTCTTCCTCTACTGCCTCTCACCTTCAGTTCGCTTCTCATTAGTCAATTTCTCCCATCCAAGAAACCGTAGTATTTCGGAAAATTCAGCAGTGCTGGTGACCTATGATGATCACCTCGGTCGTGATCCTATAGTATAGTTCGTCAAAGGATAGTATAGTTCGTCAAAGGAGGGCGATGCCGGACTGGCCTTGGCATGCCAACGGATAAAATATCAGCCGATACTCCCCTATACTTTGTAATGGCGAGTCGAGGCGCCAGTAAAATAACCTCTTGCCCTTTTTCGGTTAACGAATGGGTCTCGCGAAGAGGATCGCCGACTGAGTGTAGACGGAGAAAATTTCTCCGGACTCCAAAGGATCCTCACCAACCTATCCCAAAGGACTCCCCTCGACAGGACCTATGGGCAAAAAACTAAAACACCTCGGTCGTGAGGTCTCTTCCGAACGGAGCCGGGAAATCGACGGGCTGGTCATTGCGCTGTTTCCAGTGATCTACGCAGAGGAATGTCGCCGTTTCATCCAGCTTGGCAGCCAAATCCAGAATAGAGACGTGCCCAGTCTTCACAACTCAAATTCCAACAGTTGTCAATAAAAACTTATCAACATCGGAGGTCACGTGAACTTTTCATAACTCAAAAACTATTTTTTACGAGTGATAGGAGGTAGTCTTTAATTATAAGAAGTGATGAGTCTGCACAGTATTCCAATATCTATGATGCCCAATTTCTCTCGTTTTGCAGGGAATGGGGGGGGGGTTGTGTACAAAATTCCTTTCGTTTTGAGTTTCAAATATACAGGAACGGTTTCCATTTTTATAGATAATATATGTCTTAAACATGAAACGATATTCGAGTCGTTTCATATTTCAGCAAATGGGAATAGGACTTTTCAATTAAAACTTTTTATTGCATTTGACTAAATGGGGTCGTGCTTTCAGTTATGAACGATGCAAAAGAAAATATTAATATTTTTTCGCTATTACTAAACCAAGCAAGCACACGCCCTTCACGCCCGTTCTTTACTAATCCACGCCAATGCACGGGAAAATTCTTAACTTCGCCCCATGCACTTTATTTAGTTTTTGTTCAAGTTTTTCATGTTTTTCTGCTTAGGCTTAGGCAAAGGTTTACGCTAACGAGGCCGTACGGCTTTGGCTAACGAGACCGTTTCAAAAAATATTGACATAATAGTGCGTCAAACACTCTCCGCAGTGGTGTGGATCAGTAATGAACGGGCGTTAAGGGCGTGGTTTAGTAATGGCCTCTTTTTTGACCATTAAACTGAGAGAACCAACCAAGTGGGTTGATCTCTAGGTATGTGAAATGGTTCAGCTTGTAGACTGCATACAATTCTTGCACGAAGTTAGTGACGACGCTGATATAAAATCATTTTTATAAAAACCGATTTCACCCTCCCCCCTTTCGAATATTGCTAAAAAAGTGTTTGAATTCATTAAATTACATGGATGGAGAACCTTAAAACCATAGCTCTCTAAACTTGTAAAATTTCTCTCGGTTGCCCACTCGGTCCTTCAAGAAAATTTTTTTAAGGTGAAGAAAATTAAACAGAAGTTATTAAATGAAAAAAAATTAAAAAACTTGTAAATAAAAAAAATTGTTAATTGGTTAAACTACGGCCCCGACTACAAGAAAAGAGAGAAAAATTTACTTGACCAAACAGAACAAAGATTTTGTTGACCCCTCCCACCTCTCCGGTCGCCCGGTCAAACGCCCGAGACAATTATATTCAACACATCCTGTTGAGCTATGCTCAAATCATTTATGAACACATATGTTCTTTAATGCGTGCGAAAACTACACGAAGACCTTTGAAAGGCGTCCAGATGAAGCAGTTATAGAGAGATTAATATTTGTTGTCCCTGTACGCTAAAATACGGCTTGGCTACATTCCGGACCCTCGAAAGACGAAAAGCTTCACATTACATATTTCGTGTTGTAAAAGTTCGAGCTTGACAATATATTTCACGAGGAGATTACCGATTTTTACCGGTGCGACCCGACTAAAACTCCTTTCTTCGCCGTCTCGTCTTCCAATAATTTCCCAATTTCTCACCCCTCTTTTATATCGCTCTCAGCATGCTCTCAAAGGTATTCCATTTCATATCTTTATCATGGCAGTATGCGAACCTGGTTCTATCTCCTAGGTTTCCTATCAGTTGCTTCAAATCCATATCAGACGGCGTCTGGTCCTTCTCTTCCAACTGAACCGGAATCTCGAGACGGCGTGCCTGAATCAAAAAGAAAATTCAATCTAAGCATTGAACGCAAGATTCCATTTCTCCGCTGTATTTTTCTGCTCTATTACGGTTGCCTACATTTTTTTCTGATCGAACATGTAATTATTTTCTGTTGCAAAACTAAATATTTGTTCTTTCATTCAGTTCTGCATCATCAATCGAAAATATACAGTAAGGATACAAAAGTGAGTGTAAACATTACAGTAACAAATCAATAAATATATATGATTCAGAGTTAAGCAGCAAATGTGATATGACGGAGTAATTCATTCATGCTTCCTTACAGTTCATACCTCAGTATCTCCAGAACAATTTTGAAAAAAGACATGATTCCAGACAAAATTGATTATGAACAAAGTTGATACAGGATTATTGAAATAAAGTTGAATAACTGATAATCCAAGCTCATAATAGTTTTGGATTTCTCCATGCATACGACCTCTGGTTTTTCGGCCATCTCTCCCCTACCTGATTCTTAGCCTGCCTTTACTTCTCTATTTAACTGTGAGCACACTGATCTTCCAGCCTTTCTTTGCCGTCCAGATAACAATTTATACCTTTCTTGTAGTTCATCTCAATCACAAAACGCTCTCTTCTTTCTCTAATTATCATCAAAACATTCGCTGTTTCTCATCAACCATTTACCAAGGACAGTTAATGTGTTAATGACTAGATAAACTAATGAATGAATGATGCAGTGAACAAACCTTCTGGTCGACGTCTCCTATGTCGACCCCACCTTGTTCGTAGAAGAGGATGACATCGGATTCTCTCTGAGAGACTATTGCCAGGTAGAGCTCATCTTCATCTGTGTGTGCAACGAATGGCTCCACGATGAAAGAATGTAGGCGGCCCACGGTCTTCCCTAACTCAACACAAAACGATTTTTAAAAATTTTATATTTTGCTAGACAAAACACAATTTTGTTAAATAAAGTTTTTATTATACTCTCAATCCGTTATAAATTTCATTGCCTGAAGTTGGATATTGGGCATTTTTATTTAAACGCTCCATCAAGATCAACAAGCCACATCGGGAAATCATCGATTATGGGATCTGAGCGTTGAGCGGAGGTTGAGCGAGGCAAGCAGTAGCGATCGAAGTGCTATTCTTCCTCTTCTGTCGCTCATCATGGCGCTAC
>OZ057408.1:11162235-11505098 GCA_964056735.1 Allodiplogaster pararmata | reverse complement strand
GTTATCATACAACTTATCTACGCCTAGGCGAAAATATCAGTGAAAAGTGACCTGCCCCCCAAGTAAAGTGCGCCCACGAAGTAACAAAGTGCCCATAAGAAAGAGGCCCCTCGTAGGATTTTTTTTTATATATAGTGGGTTGTGCGTTTTCCGCTGCGTACGGTGTATCGAAATTTCTAACTACGAGGAAGAGTAGCCGGTAACGGTGCGTCATTGCGATCGTAAAGGCCTTTAACAAGGCACACTCACGCACTCACACACTCACGCGTCGGCGGAACGCACTCACGCGTCGCGGCCCTAAAACACGGCCACAACTTAAAAACGGCCTAGCTCAATTAATTAGTATTCTTTTTTCTTTCTCTTTTTTATTTTTTCTCTTTCTTTTTTCTTACTTGTTCTCTTACTTTCTTTGTAAAAAGTTGGCTTTAATCTACTTCAGCCGTTCAAAGATTTTTTTCTCAGGAAGAGATTTTATTCATTAAAACTCCCTTCCCCCTTTCTCCTCAGGAAAATTCATAAAGATAATTTAAAAAGAAAGGAAGAGAAAAATAAAAAAGAAAGAAAGAGAACAAGAAAGAAAAAATTGAGCCAGGCCGTTTTTAAGTTGAGGCCGTGTTTAGGGCCGCGACGCGTGAGTGCGTCCCGCCGACGCATGAGTGTGTGTGTGCGTGAGTGTGTGAGTGTGCCTTGCTAAAGGCCGATCCTAAAGGACACCCTTCTTGTTAATCTTTAAATTACTTTTGTTCGTTATATTAACATAACACTGGTTTTTTTGTCCAGCTCTTCATCTACATTTTTTTCTTGAATTTCTCCTTTACTTTTTAAGAATCATTATTATGCTTATTTTCAATTCGCATGAAGCTTTTCGTTTATCAGTCACTGAGTTCATTTCATCTCCCTAGTTCTGTCAGTTTTGGACTAGATTTGGTCCATTCGTTTTGCTTCTAGACTTTATAGATTCCATGATTCATGTCGGTTCTTCCATACTCATTTCTCTAGTGTTCTCCAAACTGTTTGGTCTGTTGATTCAAGTCGTAGTTTCCTTTCATCTGTCAAATTCTAGAAGATGTCGTGGATATTCGGAAGTGAGAGTTCGCCAATCGATGATTTGATAGAAAAGGCGACTGCAGAGCACATGACTACCGAGAACTGGGCCCTCATCATAGATATCTGCGACCGGATCAAAGCAGAGCCTAAAATGACTCGGGTACGGCATAAATAATTATTTTTTTCATCTGTGTTTTTTTTCTATTTCGTAGATTAGAAATTTGGCACTTTGTTACTTCGTGGGCGCACTTTACTTGGGGGGCAGGTCACTTTTCACTGATATTTTCGCCTAGGCGTAGATAAGTTGTATGATAACGAGACCGTACGGCTTAAGAACGAGGCCGTATAGAAGAATTAGCCACAATATTTCAGGTTTATCTAGTCTAATTGAGGAAATTGACTCAGCTGTTTTCAGCTGTTACTCACTGTTTTTTTTTCTTGCTTACTCCTAGTCAAAGGTTACGCTAACGAGGCCGTGCGGCTTAGGCTAACGAGACATCAGAAGAAAAGGTCAATTCATTGACTAAATTTGTCAAAAAAATTTTAAAAGCCCACAAAGTAAATGGCGCCCCCTCCAAGTGAAGCGTCTCCCCAAGTTAAGTGCGGCTCCCTAATTAAAATTGTAGCAGAAATTTTTGTTTAATATTTTTGTGTCGAGTATCAGAATCTAAACAAAGTTTTTTCATAATTATTGGAATATAAGCCTTTTTGAGTCAACAGTTAAAGTCGAATCATTTAAAGGGTTGTGGAAACTTATAAGTGAGCGAAAAAGTTCCGTTATCAATGTACATTTCAACTTAAATGGAAGAAATGCACACAGGAAAAGACGCTTATCCTTAGGTATTTTGCAATGAGAAAAAAACTAGAGAGGCCCATGGGCCTCTTTCTAATCGGATATTTGGGATACAGCGATACAATATTGTCTTTCTAATATTTCGATACAGCTATCATAGCTCATCAAACTTGTTAAATTTTTCCCGGTCGTCCGCTCGGTCCCCCAGAGAAAATTTTGTATAGTAAAGAAATTATAACATTGAATGGTCTTTTCAAAAAGCTAAACAAGTCAACAAAATGTCGAATATTGAACTTCGACCCGTGTCAGGCGAAACAAAGATCAATTGAACATTAAAAACAGACCAAAATTCTCGTTAACACCCCCCCCCCACTTTCCGATCGCCAGGGTCGCACGGTCACCCGCCCAAAAAAGAAAATTTCAACACATCCTGGTGAGCTATGACAGCTATACAAATGGATACAGCTATGGTTTGTGAAGGGCATCTGTATCAATGTAAAGGTTCTCTCTCTCTAATCTTGTGAAGGGCATCTGTATCAATGTAAAGGTTCTCTCTCTAATCTTGAAGGGCATCTGTATCAATGTAAAGGTTCTCTCTCTAATCTTTTACAGTTTACAGCAAAATAAAAAATCGAATCTTTGCAGGAAATATATACAAATTTACAGTTCTAGAGGCTGCTGTAAAGATGGATAGTGCACACATTTACGATGTTTTTTCTTAATGTTTTTGTTTTTACTTTATATTTTGTTTTTCTTCATATTTTGTTTTTTCTTCTTCTTGTTTTTCCAACTCCATTTTTTTGACACTTTTTTCACCAAAATGTTTTCAAATATTTGATTTCGTTTTTTTTTCCTTTTTCAATTAATAGTATACATAAATGAAAACAAAATGTCCGGGCGTGGCATAATGGTAGTATGTTCGACTATTTTGCGAAGAGTCCCGAGTTCGACTCTCACCCCGGACAGATCCACCCAAACCAAGGGGGTTAAGAAATGTTGGTAGTGCTCATGCCCGAATCTGACTCTCGCCACTGCTGCTACTCACACTAGCAGTGATCTAGCAGGCAGCCACTGGTTCTACCAGGATAGGCCTGTCCTGCATCTCAGGGGAGCGCGTACCCTGCCGTGAGGCGGGAACAAGCGCAAGGAAGATTATAAATGAAAACAAAATAATTTTAGCATTTTTATATTTATATAAGGGTTCTTTTTGACTTGGAAGTGCGCTTTACTTGGTGGGTTTTTTAAAAATAACTTTTTGAAAGATTATTTTTACATAAAAAATGCTTAGGTTTAGGAAAAAGTTTACGCTCTAGAAAGTGGTTTTTTTTTCTTCCAAAATTAACTGGAATGGTTAACATGAAATTTAGCTTAGGCTAAGTAAAACTTACGCTAAGGAGACCATTACGGCTTAGTTGATAAATACCGTTTTATTGAAATTCCTTCAAGTAGTATGGGGTCCAAAAAACAACAAAAATTTAAAAAAAAGTTAGTTAAAAAACGACTTTTTTGGGTTGAAAAATTTTTTGTTGAAAAACTAGAAGCCTACATCGCTTACTTAGGTCACGTAATAAACAAAGAACAAAAAACTCGAAGTCTTAAGCCTGGTTTAGCCGTAAAACATTACCAGTTAAACTGTACTAACTAACGCCATGTTATTATCATAATTTCAATCATGTATAATATTAATGTAAAATTGAAAAACAAAGAAAGACTCCAAGTATTTGAACAATGTTTGAAGCCAAAATATGAAGAAAAAAACTTGAGGTGCAAAAATAATAAGAAAAAAACAAAATATGAAAAAATGAAGAAAAAACAAAATAAGAAGAGAAAAGAATGAAGAAAAAAAGAAGAAAACAATTGAAGAAAAAAAACAAAATATTGACCGAGCAAACGAAAATTGCCCCAAACTCAACAAATATTTGTATCCGATACAGCAACTTTTTGTATCGGCTGCTGTATTGGATAAAACTGGGAACTTTATTCATTTATTTACAGGAGAGATTAGAAAAACAAGTAAAATATCGCTGTATCCAAAATATCCAATTAGAAAGAGGCCCCAGATGCAGCATTTAGATTAATGAGAATCGAGCTATTCTTCACAGCCTCGACCCCTTTTACCAATATATCACCGAACTCTCATGACCTATGAATAGCTCACAAGCAATTTTCTAAATCAAAAAAGACCGTACATCCTATCGGGAAACTTCTCATGATTCAAGGTCCTCCACTCGGCCGAGCGGTCGTTTTAAAACTTTTTGAGGGGTGCTGGTGAGCTATGGTATGCTGCTACATACATAGGTCACCACCACTGTTGAGAACTTTGGAAAACGGCCGTTCTTTTAGCGATGGGTTCTAGAATAATGACCCTCGCCTTCGATGGTACTACAGCCCACAAGTTCAAACCATCGCAAGGGACCGGTTTATCCTCACCGGTATCGAGCGTGTCATCAGGTGGCGGATAGAGGGATGTCTCTGCACCATTGCATTGGAGATAGCGGGCTTGCCCGTCGTGGACCAAAATTGGATAGTATAGTTCGTCAGAGGGTGATGCCGGACTGGCCTGGGCATGCCACCGGATAAAACATCAGCCAATACTCTCCTATACTTTGTAATGGCGAGTCGAGGCGCCAGTAAAATAACCTCTTGCCCATCCCCGGTTAACGAATAGGTCTCGCGAAGAGGATCGCCGACTGGTGACGGAGAAAATTTCTCCGGACTCAAAAGGATCCTCACCAACCTATCCCAAAGGACTCCCTTGACAGGACCTATGGGGAAACAACAACAACATAATAGTAATCACTAACACTTCCCTCTCAGCTCTTCACTTTTAGCTCACTTCTCATTATTTCAGACTCCCCCGCTGAAAGAGCGGCCGTTCTTCAAAAACTTTCAACAGTTACACTAGACCTTTGGTGAACTACATATAATAATAGGTAACTGTCAAAAAACTCGGAATCAAATTACTCTTGGAGAGCGGAATGCCTACAATCCTCATAAAATAAGCAATTTTACTCTTTATTGGCCTTTATCACCTAATCTTGTCATCCCTCAATGCTTCAAACGTAAATAATTATCCTCGTCCTTTTTTCTCGCTTAGTAAGTAGCTTCTTTTTTTCAATTTCCGACTTCTTAGTGTCAGGTACGAAGTGTCGGTGACTTGTACCGAAATACTTGTAGGCAGTTCTGACGACAATAAAACGACGACTGAACAATCGCGACCCGCACGTAGTCCTCCTCGCCCTCGCTCTCCTTGATTCTTGCTGGTGCAATTGTGAGCAGCCGTTCAGGTACGGGACTTCTTTCGCATTCTCACCAGGCTTCTATCATCGTTTGACGGACCTCTCTTTGTTACTAAGTCCTTTTCTTTTTCTTACTAAATTCCAGCGGAATCATACTTAGTTTTTAGCATAGATAAACTGCGCAATGACAAAAAATTACCACTTCGACCGAACCTCTCCCTCACTTGAAAAAAATGTATCAGAAATTTCACAAGTAAAATTTAAAGAAAAAATCTTCATTCTTCTAGATGAATAGAACGGTTCATAAGCCATACCTCAGCCTCAACCGGTTTCGTAAAGTTACTAGTGAAACTTTTAACCTACTTCAGACCCGACCTATTGAAAAATCAGGAATATATTTTACCTATAGTTTGTAGTTCTATTTTACCTATGGTTTGTATTAGTATTATTGATTTAAAAGCTTTCACAGTGGTTGTTATAAAGCAGCCTCTCATAGTGCTAGGATTGATCTTTCCTAATTTTTTTCATTTTCGGTCGGTCGGAATATGTGTTATCAAACGGATCATTGACACTTTGAGTATGAGGGTACCATTTGAATATTGTTGTTGTTGTTTGCCCATAGGTCCTGTCGAGGGAAGTCCTTTATAATAGGTTGGTGAGGATCCTTTTGAGTCCGGAGAAATTTTCTCCGTCTACACTCGCACCGCAGTCGGCGATCCTCTTCGCGAGACCCATTCGTTAACCGGAAAAGGTCAAGAGGCTATTTTACAGAGGCCTCGACTCGCCATTGCAGAGTATAGGAAAGTATCGGCTGATGTTTTATCCGGTGGCATGCCCAGGCCAGTCCGGCATCGCCCTCCTTTGACGAACTATACTATCCATTTTTGTTCCGCGACGGGCAGGTCCGCTATCTCCAATACAACACTACGAAGAGACTTCCCTCTATCCGCCACCTGAGGACGCGCTCGATATTGCTGAGGATGAACCGGTTTCTTGCGATGGTGTGACCTTGTGGGCATTAGCACCATCAAAGGCGAGATTCAAATATTGGGTCACTAAGGTCATACTTGGGCCTAGAATAATAAGAAACCAGTAAATATTCAAAGGTTTACCTCTCATATTGGACGATCTCTCCCCTCTGCCCTTCAGCTCTCGCTTGCTCCACAGAATTCTAGCAAGCTAAAGTGAATGATGTTTTTAGTTCTCATTTTGTATTAACCATAGCTCACAAAGACTTGTCAAAAGTTCAAAAATGACCGTTCTTCCGAGATAACTAGAATATTGAATCTCTCGCTACTCTGTAAGAGAGCGTGATTTAAATAAAAAAGTTCCTGATTTACAGGGTGCGTAAGAAGTATTGTAACACGGATAATATTGATCCATATCTTGGTTTTCATAAAAGCTATGAAATGAATATTAACAGGTTTTATGGATAGCACCGGTATGTACGATGTGTATAAAATTCATTCGAATCGGCTTCCATGTTCACGAATGACAGCACGAAGTCTGCCTTGGTACTGGTCGACGCATGCGCGCAAGTACTGCGGAGAGAGAGAGTCTCAGTACTTCTTGAGATCGGCTTTGAGGGAATCCAAACTTCGGTGGGCGGTAGCACAAACTTTGGCCTGCACTCGAAACACAGTGGCCATTCGTGACTCTACAGCCTTAAGAGCCTGTCACGGATGGAGCCGGATCATCCAGTCCAGAATCGAGCGCGACCTCAGGTGGCGGATAGAGGGATGCCTCCCTACGAATAATTCGTGCTGGGAGGTAGCGGGAGAAATCCCGCCGCGGACCAAAACTGGGTAGTATAGCTCGTCAAAGGAGGGCGATGCCGGACCGGCCTGGGCATGCCACCGGACAAAACATCAGCCGATACTCCGCTATACTTTTCAATGGCGAGTCGAGGCGCCAGTCAAATAGCCTCTTGCCTATCTTCGGTCAACGACAGGCGAGACGTCTCTACTCCCACCCAAAACGATGCTAGGCCGGCTTGACCACCCACTCACAAGGCCTATAGCATGAACAGGTTGCTACAACGATGTCCGCCTTCACAAGGTGCAGCATGACAGTCTCAGGACTGCAAAGGACATCAAAACCCTTCTCCGGACGCATCTTGTCCGAAGAACACGAGAACTTCTCTCATTAAAGAGAGTGTTCATAACCAAGTCTTCGATGCGAGATGCTTGCCGGCAACAACAACAACGAAGAATTCGTGCTGGGAGGTAGCGGGAGAAATCCCGCCGCGGACCAAAACTGGGTAGTATAGCTCGTCAAAGGAGGGCGATGCCGGACCGGCCTGGGCATGTCACCGGACAAAACATCAGCCGATACTCCGCTATACTTTTCAATGGCGAGTCGAGGCGCCAATCAAATAACCTCTTGCCTATCTCCGGTCAACGACAGGCGAGACATCTCTACTCCCACCCAAAACGATGCTAGGCTGGCTTGACCACCCACTCGCAAGGCCTATAGCATGAACAGGTTGCTACAACGATGTCCGCCTTCACAAGGTGCAGCATGACAGTCTCAGGAATCTTGTCCGAAGAACACGAGAACTTCTCTCATTAAAGAGAGTGTTTATAACCAAGTATTCGATGCGGGATGCTTGCCGGCAACAACAAGCAACAACAACATTCGTCTGCATCCTCTCTTTACATCAAACACACTCGTGCTCTCTTCTCCTCTCTCGAGGCCTGTCGTTCCCTCATGATTAGAGATCTTGACATACATATGTATATATGCGGGTGAAATAAAATAAAAAAAGGAGAGTAAAAAAAAATAAGAGAGAGAGGTAAGAGAGTGTGGGCTTATAACGCTGGAGGGTCGAAAGCTTCAACGACTTCCTCCAGTGTCTCGCGAAGGAAGATCTACCCGTTGGGCAAGACAACAACAACAACATATGCGGGTAGGAAGAAACAGCCTGACGAGCACTACCAACATTTCTTAACCCCCTTGGTTCGGGTGGATCTGTCCGGGAGGGAGTCGAACTCGGGACTCATATATCTATATATACAGGGTGCGGCAAAAGTCCAGGTGGACAACTTTGTCACTTTGCATCTTTTTTGTTTGGTGTAGCAGTCCTGTGATTTTTTGCTTGTATCTTATTCATAATGTTGCTAACATACCCTGAAAAAATCAGAATGATAACTATTTTTGTTTTCCGGTAATGCTCTCTGATATGGACCGAGGCTACATTCTGCGCTTGAGCCAGTCCGGGCACATTCAAAAGCACATCGCCAGAACCACTGGATTCTCCCGTAGGACCATTGAAAACACAATACGTCGCTTTCTTGAGACTGTTACAACAAATGACCGTCCCAGGAGTGGCAGACCAGTGACCGCGACCACTTCCTTCAACGTGAGAAGCATCCGAGACAAGATTCGATATAACCCCAAGCGGAGTCTCAGGAAACTCGCGAAGGAGCTGAATATCTCGGCGAGTTCTGTTCAGATGATCGTCAAATCCCGCATTGGACTTCGCCCCATCAAGCTGCAGAAGACTCACGCATTGACGGACCAGATGAAGGCGACCCGTCTTCGGAGATGTCGTGAACTGTCAAAGCGGTTCAAGCCGGTGGACTGTTTGGATATTCTTTTCACCGATGAGAAGTTGTTCAAAATTGAGCAGTCCTTCAACCACCAGAACGATAGGATTTGGTCGAAATCGGTCAAAGATGCCAATGAGAGTGGCCGTTACGTCTCGAGAAAGGGCCATCCCGCTTCTGTCATGGTCTGGGCCGGGATTTGCGCGACTGGCAAGACTCCGCTCGTTTTCGTCGAGCAGGGAGTCAAAATGAATGCCAATAACTACCTGAACGACATTCTCATGAAGGAAGTACTTCCCTGGAGCCAGGCTCACTTCGCGGGACGCAAGTGGACGTTCCAGCAGGACTCTGCGCCCGCCCACAAGGCTAAAGTGGTGCAAGACTGGTGCAAGAGCAATTTCCCCTCCATGATCACATCCGCCGAATGGCCTCCGTACTCACCTGATTTGAATCCTCTGGACTTCTCTGTGTGGTCAGTCCTTGAGAGCAAGGCCTGTGCTTTCCAACACAAGAATTTGGAAAGTTTGAAGCGCGCCCTACAGAAGGCGTGGGATGATCTTGACGTCGCTTACCTGTCCACCACGGTGGGTGCCTTCCACAAGCGACTCTGCGCCTGTGTCAAGGAGAAAGGAGAGCTGTTTGAAATTTGAAAAAGCAGTTATATCCCAAACTATTTGAAGAAACTTTGATGAAAATTTTGTTTGATTTGCTTAATCCGTTAAGTTTTTATCGAAAAAAATACTGTCCACCTGGACTTTTGCCGCACCCTGTATATAGTGGTATCACCACATTTCGTACCATTAAAACTCACATACTTGTATACTACTTGAGGCGAGAAGTCTCTTCTTCTGCATTCATCAGCGAATTGCAGTCAAAAGCAACGAGTGTTGGTGGTTTTTTATTTATTTATTATAATGAAGAAAAATTAACTTCCATCCTGAATATGTGAACTCATTTTACCCATGAAAAAGTGAGCGGTTTACGAAAATTTTCATTTTTAAGTTAACAGTTTGTTTATGACTCTGTTTAATTTCCATCGTTTTCAATCCCCCTCTTATTTTAATACTAGCCTCAGCTCTCAACAAGTGGTTTTTCGGGTCATAAGCGTGTCAGTCAAATTACCCTTAAAAATTTCAGTTTCTAGTAGTTATCAAATTAACTAAATTTCCCTGGTCTATCTACTGTTTTGCCCGACTGTCCTCTTTTCTTTCTTCTCCTTCTCCTCCGTCTGTCCTTCACTCTTCAATCGCCTTCTCCTCAGTTGAGGCCTCTTCAGTAAGTACACGATCACTTCGGAATATTCCTATGCATCCATAACATACTCAGGCATTTTGAAGCAGTGACGCCTGATGGATACATAAGTCATTGTTTTGGCCTGCAGAGCGTTCGACAAGTTGGGGAGAAGACGCGTCTGATGGTGCAGAAGTGGGCAGAGAATGAGTGCAAGAATGACGATTCTCTCGCTCTTGTCAAGACTCTTTACAAAGTTGGTGTTGTATTGTGTAACTTATATGCGGTGGCGAAGGGTTCTTGTCTAGTCCTGAGTCGCTTTGTATGGAAATTGGAAATTTGACCGGTTGTATGCGATATTTCGTACCCGAGAGAATTCTTTTAGGGAGAAAAAAAGTAGTTTACAATTCTTGAGGAGAGCCGATGCAGCAAGTAAAGAGAGCAGATGGGAAGACTTAACTCATTCCCCTTTTTCTCCTTCTGCGAACAAAAGTTTTTTTTAACGTAAGAATGGGATACCTAAAAATTAAAAAAATGAATCTCTAATTTTGTAGAGGTTCTTTACCATAATTGTAGGGCATAGATCGACAAAGGTAAATTGCAATTGTATAACAATAATAAATAAAAAAAGTCGCTGTCTGAGCGGCGAGAGTCTACAGTAATGAGAAGTCCGAGCGGCGGGAGTCTGCAGTAATGAAAAGCTCTCCTTTTTTTGCCCTCTAACTCTAGCTTGCTTCTCATTATTATAGAACCCCTAGCTTCATGAAAAAACAACTTTTTCTCTCAAAATTTTAAAGCTTTCCACATTCGAGATGGAACCTATAATGTAGATCAACAGACGCTTTTTGGTTTCGTGTAGGTTATTTGTGGAAACGGTCAAAAAGTTGATCGAGTGTTCCAGGCTCTTGAATGTGATATGGTTGGAGAGCCTGAATTTTACATACGCGTTTTGCAGAATCTGCAAGCAGACGGTCTCAGCTTTGAGTCTTCTGAACGGAAGAGGACAACAATACCTTACTCCAATGATCCCGATGTTGTTGGTTGCCTCTTTAACATTTTCACCTAGAACTTAAACAGCGTGCGGAGAGGGCTGAGAGCACGGAAGAATGGGTTAACCACTGTTACAAACCTTTGCATTTATATGCTTTCATTCCGAATTCGGCTCTTGCACGCAAACTATTCTCTCCCTTTCTTGATGCAATTTGAATTTTAATAAAAAGTAAAATCATTCGAGCGGCGGGCCTAGTCTTCCGAGTAGTGACCCAAAAAAGACGAGTAGAAAAGGGTGGAGACGATGGGTAGCTCCACGTGGAGCTGTTCTTCGGAGCGGGCTGCATCCGGAGAAGTGAGGTGATGTCCTTTGCAGTCCGGAGAATGTCGTGCTGCACCGCGTGAAGGCGGACATCGTTGTAGCACTAGACCCTCGCCCGACATCAACGTGGAAGAATATGACCTTCCCCGCAGCACAAGATGTACACTCTCCCAGCTTCGATCCGGATTCAGCAGATTCACAAACTCGTATCTACACCGTATCGATGAGTCCATCCCAGACGTCTGCCCAACATGCTCATCCACACCTCATGACGTCGCACACCTGTTCGATTGCATTGGCGACCCCACGACACTCTCACTCACCGACTTATGGGAGAAACCACGAGAAGTGGCAAACTTCTTGAAAATGTCTATTTTAAAAAAAATTGACGATTCATACACGACGAAGCGAAAAGAAACATATCACGTGGGCCTCGCTCTTCGATGACGGCTACAACCGGCAACAACAACAACAACAGTAGAAAAGGGTAGATAAAGCAATTTAAAAAAAAACGTTCGCTTCTTATTATTGGAGTCTTCCGCTCGAAGGAGCGGTCGTTTGCCAACTCTCAGACAAGTGCCATGTTCCTCCGTCTGCGTATCTCTGTTCCAAGTTATCATTCTTTTTGCTGACTTTTTTTGTTCGGAGACATCCCAAGTCCCTGGTTAAAGAATGTCAGAAATTTAATTTAAAAGTCAACTACTGGGACGTGTGCGGGTGGAGAATAAAATCAAAGGACAGAGAGATTAAGAGATGAAAAGATTAGTTGAGGACGAATTAGTTAGGAAATGTGAGGGAAGAAGGGGCGGAGCGAGTAGAAGGGGGAGAAGAAGGGGTGGAGCCTACATGAGGTCCATCATAAGAAACAGTCGACAGGCAAGTCTGGTGTTATCGCTTTTTTGTGTTGTTAAAGAAGGTGTTAATGGTTGCCCATCAAAATTCTTATGACGGTCAACGAAATCCACGAATTTACAAAGAGTGTGCCTTTCACA
The DNA here is from genome assembly GCA_964056735.1 of Allodiplogaster pararmata. NCBI lineage: Eukaryota > Metazoa > Nematoda > Chromadorea > Rhabditida > Diplogasteridae > Allodiplogaster > Allodiplogaster pararmata. Next base: position 11,492,937 of record OZ057408.1, on the reverse strand, counting down.
GAGAAATCATCAAAGGGAGAAAATATTGTCTTCATTGTTGTATCTGGTAAGAAAAAACAGAAGTGGCGACATCAATTTTTCCTCTTTTATGTTTTCACTTAGCCATGAGCTATTTCGTAACAACGTGTGACCAAACCTGTTTGACTCATATCTCTCCTTTTCCTCCTTGTACTATCATCTTCTTCTCCCTTTCTCTCCCTCTCTCTCTCTCTCTCTCTCTCTATCTCTCTCTCCCTCTCTCTCTCTCCCTCTCTCCCTCTCTCTCTCTCTCTCTCTCTTTCTCTCTCGCTCTCTCTCTCCATCTTTTCTTTCTTCAATACTCGGTTGAATCGAGCGGAGTTAGTGTATGAATTGTTTCCGTATCGCTCTGTACTTGATATCGTCCATCATCAGTTTATAAACTAAGTTTGTGTTCGACTGAGAAGACGAGAATTCTCCAAAGTTGCTCCTAGTTCCCTTAACCCTACTGAATCATGAAAGAGGTTAAAAATCAAATCTGATGTTTCATGATTACATTAAAAAAAATTAGTTTTTTTCGCTCAAGTTTTCTACAATCTCAAAATGTTGCTCATGATAGGTCACATAAGTTTAATAGTGAATACGCGAGATTAAGAATTATTCAACATGAGGTGTTCGTTTGTTGCTCATGGATTTTTTGAAGCTTTCATAGCTGTTCAATAGATTGGTAGAAGATGACGAATAGATTGTTAGAAGATGTTCAATAGATTGGTAGAAGATGACGAATAGATTGTTAGAAGATGTTCAATAGATTGTTAGAAGATGACGAATCCAAAGGTTTTTTTTCTTCAAATTTGACTACTCTCTTTCTGCTTTCGTCCTTTTCAGAAATAAGGCCTCGGTTGATGATTGCCCCCTCATTATCATTGCCCATACTTTCTGTCTCCTAACATTATATTGACTTGCTATTAGTCTAATTGATGCGGAACCTTCATTTCACATGAAATCATTGTAGTCTCAGCCCATCGTTGCTTGAAACGATCAACAAATTGATCTTCCTTTCATACTCAGGTGACGAGTCAAGAGGAAGAGGACGCGATCGCGCGCGCCATTGCGCTCTCCTTAAACGATGCCCCCGAGAATGGGCGAGCGACCATCAACGGTAACTCCTCCCTCTACCCATCCGCTTCCTCCTACAATCACAACAGGTTTCTTTTAATTTTGAGAGAAGTAAGGTAATTTATATCCGACACAATCATTTATTGTATTACTTTCTCGCTTTACCTTTCGCTCAGCTGATTTTCAAGAACTCGATACATTGGAAAAAAGTAAGAAAGCAGGTATGGATCGAATTGCTGCTTGTTCAGAGAAATTTCTAGATTCTAGCTATTTTAGAAAATCTAAATAGTTATGTCCAGGCGTTAAATGAGGCCAGTCTGACGCATGTTTTTACGTCCCGAGTGAGTGGAAAAGGGAATGGGGAGAGGCAAAAGAGAAGTAGAGAAAAAGTGAAATAGAAGAGAATGTAGATCATTTTCGGCGCGAAAATGTATGCGCCAACCTAGCCTAGCTGGTCCGGTAACCATTTAACCCCTGGTTATGTCAATCTTTCATTCTGTTGTCTCACTAAGGTTTATTTACGGTGCAATTTCCTAGAGGTAGTTAAACCAAAATAGTTAGAACAAAAGACTTGAAAAAAGTGTCTTTAGTCTGTTTTTTCTCGGGTTCGAATCTGTTTTATTCCGTGAATAAATGTTTGGTTTCTTGAGAACTGTCTCATATTCCACGTTCATTGACAAGGTTTTCCTTGCACTGTTGTTGGTTTTTATTGACGCTACTTTTTCCTCATGAAGTTACTTTTGAATGTCTTTTGATTTCTTGAAAATTTTAGGTAGCTATTATATAGGTACCGTAATCAGCGGTACTGTATATACGGTAGAAATGTGAGGTGGAGAGTTTAATGATGATGAGTAACAGTGGCGGCTGCTTGGCTCCTCCTTCTGGAGTTTATCCATCGCTTTCCTCCTTATCCATCCAGCCTTCCACCATTCACATGGAGGACATGTACAGAAAAACGGCGGAGTACTCCAATCTTTTTCATTCATTCATTCCTTTCTATAATTATACTAATCCTTTAAAAATACTAATCGATACTAATGCCTTTCTATAAATATATAGTAATCGAACAAATCGAAAGAATGGTCGTAACTTGCTCGCCATAGGTAAGAGAAATACGGCAAGTCCGATTTCGCCTCCCTGACTAGCTTTTGTCCTAGCTATAATTCAACCATAGAATACCCACATTTTCAATTTCAATTGCAATTTCATTACGTGAAAACATAACATGCAGCAACGCATAAATTAATCACGTGGTACGAGAGATTAAACAATTGAATTGTTTATATTACATAAATAGGTAAAACAATGCAGATTACATCCATGCAAACACATATCATTCATCAACTCTTTTGTTGTCTACAATAAATCCTAAATCACGAATCTCGTGGAGGTAGGGTAAGGATTGACTATTTATAGAATATGGAAAATGAGGGGAACTCTGGGTACCAATTCTTAAATCAGCGCATTTTGGTAAAGATAAAGGCAATTACCAAGCGTCGTACCACTCCACTATTGTGTCAATGGAGTGTTGCAATGTTGTTTGAGAGTCTGTTTTAGAGAATGACATAAACTTTCATGTCGTCTGCAAAAACTTTAATTTTACAAGTAGAAGAAGTTATCATATTCACTATCTCAGATGTATAAATGATGAATAATAATGGGCCCAAGACACTGCCTTGAGGAACACCACTGGTAACCATGAAACTATTGGAAAGTGATTGATTAACTCGAACTTGGTAGGTTCTATATCTTTCCCCTAGAGAAATTCCAATTTATTTATAAAAAATTTTGAACTTTTTGAATTTTTAGGGATCTATGCGCTTGAAAAAATTTGAGCGGGTGATAAGAAACACCCATCTATTATTTACATGGGGCCGAACTGGGATGAGAAGAAGAGAACAAAAAGAGAATATGAAAAAACGAGAAAAGAAGAAAACTCTAGCATGAGCTAGTTCGCAGAAACAAAGGCGCCTAGACCTCTGATCCTAGACCTCGAGAAACCTCAGTGTTGAGGGAACATGTTGTATGGGCCTTGAAATGTGCATTATATTCTATTGTGTGCGTGTGTAGCTCAGTGGGTAAGAGCATTCGCCCGGAATGCGAAAGGTCGCGGGTTCGGTTCCCGTAACAACACGCGATTTTTGCACAGTTTCTGCGAACAATCCGCTCCTCTGCTCTATATAAAAATCTGTTGCTTGAGATCAACGAGGAGTAGCGTATACTCTTATTTACAGGGGCAGGGTATCCTCTTATTTAAAATTAGCACGGTATAAGGAAAAAGACAAACAAGCACAACAGACAGTATTTTTTAAACTTATTGGTAAGTGACTTCTTTGAGGTCAAATTTCAAACTCAATGTGCTTCATAAAAATAGCTCACTCGGATGTTGAGGCGCTGTTTCCAAGTTATATATGCTTGGATAACACTTGAATGTGGTTGCTGTATAAAACGGGAAGTTCTTTTAATAATTTAGTGTAGAGAGCGAATGATTATAGTATAATGTATGCAACAGAAATGGAATCCTTCAGAGCATCGAAAAAGCGGAAGAGTAATGAACGTCTACAGCGGATTTTGGAAGAAGACGATACGTTGTATGAATACGAAGGGAACCGTGTCTTGTATGTTGTGGGCTGTCGGGGCAAAGAGAGGAAGGGGGGTAGTCATGATATTATAATTACTGTTTGATATTTTAAAAAATTTCAAACCAGTTTTCGGGAAATGGTTGTTACATTAGCGATTCGTATCATGTTTTTTTCTTCTCTAAAATATGAATTTGAGTTCAAGACTTGGGAGTTGGATAAAAATGTGAAAACTTGGGTATATTGACAGTAATGCAATCAGCAACGGCGTCCCCTCCAAGGCGCAGAATGCACGAGCGCTGTACGACTTCGAAGCAGCAGAAGAGAATGAGATATCCTTCCGAGCAGGGGACACAATTCGAGTGACGGATGATAGGTATTTCAGAGTTCTCAAGAGTCTTATGGAGCGTTAGAATTCAACTTTTCACTTTGCAAAGTAATCTCTGCAAAGTGAAAAGTTGAATTCTAACGCTCCACTTGTTCTCTTTGTTCTCTATGCCTTGTTCTCTTAAGCACATGAGCCTTTCATATAACACTATCGCACGGGATAGCAATGTGTCCCCGTGGTGTATTGGTAACACGCGCTCCCGGTTTGAGTCGAGATGGTCTGGGTTCGATCCTGCCCGGTAACTAGCTTTTTTCAGTGCAATAGTTCAATCACTTGTCATCTTGATTAGGCCTCACTGCCTTTAAACTGTGTAACTTAGAATTTGAAGATTTACATATGAAAGTGATTGACACCTTTTTTCAAGGCGTGCGTGCACTTGAAGAATCGAGCAAACTCAGCACCAACAATACTTTTCCATCTGTTAATGCGATTCGCTTGATGTTTATTAATTAAAATTTGGTTGGGAAACCTGCTTACAGTAATCCGAATTGGTGGCGAGGCCGAAATGAGAGAACCAAAGAGTCGGAGGGATTGTTTCCCTCTAGCTTTGTCACCACCAACATGGCGCAGTTCGAGGATGAAATGAAAAAGGTCCATCATCTTTTCGTTCTTTCATTCGTCATTTTGGCCTTTAACAAAGTGCTACCCCGTTATCTGTTGTCCGCAACGCGATCGCGTGTTGCGGTTGTTGTCTATTTGTTATCTACTTTATCATTTGTAATGGCAACAGTGGCCATTCGTGACTCTACAGCCTTAAGAGCCTGTCACGGATGGAGCCGGATCATCCAGTCCAGAATCGAGCGCGACCTCAGGTGGCGGATAGAGGGACGCCTCCCTACGAAGATTTCGTGCTGGGAGGTAGCGGGAGAAATCCCGCCGCGGACCAAAACTGGATAGTATAGCTCGTCAAAGAAGGGCGATGCCGGACCGACCTGGGCATGCCACCGGACAAAACATCAGCCGATACTCCGCTATACTTTCAATGGCGAGTCGAGGCGCCAGTGAAATAACCTCTTGCCCTTCTCCGGTTAAGGAATGGGTCTCGCCAAGAGGATCGCCGACTGCGGTGCGAGTGTAGACGGAGAAAATCTCTCCGGACTCAAAAGGATCCTCACCAACCTATCCCAAAAGGACTCCTCTCGACAGGACCTATGCGCAAAACAACAACAACAACATCAGTTGTAATCGTATGAAAGAAACGCAACGCGACCGCGGAAGTGACAACATGAGGAACATGGGGAACCAAAAGTTGAAAACACGCGACCGCGTTGCGGGCAACATTGACAACACTGACAACGGGGTAGCACTTTGTTAAAGGCTGTCATTTTTGAAATGATTCAGTGCGTAGGGAGGTCGTTTTGTCTAAAACAGATACACAGAGCCGACTGAGGTCTTATGACCATCTTACTGTACATGGGTCTTCTGATGTGTGTGGAAGTCAAGCGGATGTCTTAGTTGTTGAATCGAACTCCAAAAAATTTATATACACAAAGAAGTGTTGTAGTGTTCTCTTTCTCCTTTTTTGATATTAACACTCTTTCTTTTTCGAATTTCAATCGATTAAATTGTCAAACCTCTTTAAAATCGAAGAAACCTCTTTAAAATTGAAGTAAACGGAACATTCGACTGATTGCAGCAGTGCGGCCCGGCTTCTCCGGCTGTGGTGGAAGCGCCCGCTGTTGTCATTGATGAGCAACAGCTGTTGAGGTGACTTCTTATTTTTCGACATAGCTCAGCAAAAACCATTTGCAATTGTTAAATTTAGTGATAAAAACCACCGCTCTTCCAGCGGGGGAGTCTGGAATTTGAAAGAATATGAAGCGAGATAGAGGCGAAGGGCAGAGAAGGAGAGAGGTAGAGGCAAAGAGCAGAGAGCGAGAGATATAGAGGCGAAGGGCAGAGAACGAGAGAGATAGAGGCAAAGGAAGAACTTGTTTCTTTTTAGACTCCCCCACGCAAAGAACAGTAGTTTTCAAAGTGAGGGTGACCTATGATGTTGAATCATTCCTATGATGTTGAATCAAGACAATTGTCCACGGGAAACGGTGAAAGACTCGGATGAAGAGAGCTAGAGACTGTTAAGAAAGCTAGAGACTAGAAATTATAGGGGAGTATCGGCTGATGTTTTGTCCAGCGGCTAGCCCAGGCCGGTCCGACATCGCCCTCCTTTATCGAGCAATACTACCCAGTTTTGGTTCACTTCGGGATTTCTCCCGCTACCTCCCGGCACGAATTCTTCGTAGGGAGGCTTCCCTCTATCCACCACCTGAGGTCGCGCTCGATTACGGACTGGATGATCCATCCATGAAAGGCTCTCAAGGCTGTAGAGTCAAGAATGGCCACTGTTGCCCGTGTGTTTCGAGATTCATTTTGAATGAGGGAGAAGGTCGGTAGGTCGGTCGCCCTAGAAAAATTTTTTGCCAGTTTGCAGTTTACCTATCGATTAGATCTGCTCTCGAGCTCTTCTATAACCAATTGGGTTCTCCGTTGTTTTTCCCTCAATTACATTTCCCATCGAAGATTCGGAGAAAAGCAAAATGTTTGATGCAGCTTTTTGTTGTTGGCACAGTTGTGTTTGAGGTGCATAGCTCTTCTGGAAGACTGCGACCCGACAGGAAGAGTCGCAGATCCTGCTGAACTCGAGGTTGGACACTCCCATATACCAATTCATTATGCAGACTCCTTTCAGTTACGCTAGAAAAAACAGGATTTTTTACCGAAAAAGTTGCACTAAGATTGTCAAAATTTCGAGAGAAAAAACTATTTCTTTTGCAAAAAGTTGAAACTCATTTCTCGGTAAGTTGAACTTTCATAGCTGGGATCATTGAATAAAATAAATTGAACAAGAGGATGCGGACAGAGAAAAGAGAGAGATTGGGTCATACAAGTGGGCGAGACTCCGAGGTTTCGCACGCTTCTCATCAATCTGAGCCCCCCTTATTTTATTGATCGCTTTTTTCGAGTTTAAGCAAGTGCAGGCGACGAATAATAATAGAAATAACATAATTAATAACCAGAGGTATCATGTCTGGAACGGGGAATCTCCTTGAAGCCTATTGTGAAGAGTAAGGATTTTCGCTTTCTAACAGATGACGAGAGCGGAGAGTATAAGCAACTTGAGAACGTCAAAAAGTTTGTAATCAGATTAATCGAAACTATGGGAGGGGTCCCCAGCAGAATGAAGAGCGAGTGTTTGAAGCAGAGAAGCTCAACAGCTTCAGGAATCACTGAAGGGCCAGACGAGGAATCGGAGCATCGGGCAGAAGCGTTGAGATCAACTAGTTATTTCCTAGTGACCTATGTCTAAATCGCCTCAATCAGTCTGTGAACAGAAATAGGTTGAAAGTCCTTCCCAAGTGACAGAGCCTTCAAAATGCTTGTGAGTATTGATTGCTCAATGGGAAAAAGAATCAGCAGGTGAGCGAATGCGTATCAACTCCACATGCAGTCTCATTGACTTTTGCACAAACTTCTGCGAAAATATCCTTGGAAAAAGGCAGAGACCCGACGGTTGAACATTGGAATAAAGTAGGCGTCATAACCAACTCCGTGCTTGCAGGTAATCGAAGCTTCTTCACTGGCACAAGGAGCCCTTATAGATCGACAACTTACTTCTGTAGATAAACAGTCGAATGCGCTCGCTCAGGTATTGACTGCTTGAAAAAGTTAGGGGCTTTTAACGACCTGACAACATAGATTGTATTGGGTTTTCATAAGGTAGTCTAAGGCTTCTTGAAACTCTCATGATTCTCATGATTTGTTAGCTCGATGTTTTTTTGATTATCGAAAACCGTATGAATAGAGTAATTTGCTTAAGTTGGTGCAGTGTGAGTTGAAATTGATGGATATGGTTTTTTAAAAACAATCTTTCAATTGATTATGTCAGATTATCTGGAAGCTTCGATTCTAATTTGTTTCTAAGTGAAGAAAAAATTAGTAAAAGAATGAATGCTTGCGACGTGAAAGAAAAGTTATTGTACAATGAAAGTGGCGATGAAAGCTAATCCAAGCGCTTCTCCTCAAAGGTTGACATGGCGATTCGAGATGTGCTCGCCCTCTATGACGGCGCCATACAACAAGTTCCATATCAGGTTGGGCACTCATCTTCTATTTCCGCCCTCAACAGCATGAAAGATCACCACGCAAGCGTCACCGCTTTTCTCTCAATTGACCTCTTTTGTATGTATTTTGCAATCTGCGCTCCCCCTTCGTTTTGTTCTCAGTTTCATTATCTCTGCCCCTTTGCAATCTGCGCTCCCCCTTCGTTTTGTTCTCAGTTTCATTATCTCTGCCCCTTTGCAATCTGCGCTCCCCCTTCGTTTTGTTCTCAGTTCCATTATCTCTGCCCCTTTGCAATCTGCGCTCCCCCTTCGTTTTGTTCTCAGTTCCATTATCTCTGCCCCTTTGCAATCTGCGCTCCCCCTTCGTTTTGTTCTCAGTTCCATTATCTCTGCCCCTTTGCAATCTGCGCTCCCCCTTCGTTTTGTTCTCAGTTTCATTATCTCTGCCCCTTTGCAATCTGCGCTCCCCCTTCGTTTTGTTCTCAGTTTCATTATCTCTGCCCCTTTGCAATCTGCGCTCCCCCTTCGTTTTGTTCTCAGTTCCATTATCTCTGCCCTCAAAATCTTGCATATTTTCTCATTATTTAACGCCCAGATCTTGTATTCGCTTTTTCTTATTCAATTTTTTGACCAGTGTAAGTTTTTTTATCATGACGAGCAGAATCAGTAACATGCGAAATGATGCGTCGGATCTTCCTTACTGCTTATTGCTCACTGTAATCTATTTCTCAATTGTTTTCTTCCAATTTCAACATCTGGATTTTTATTTTTGTCTGTTTACGGACCAGACCATCTCTGCTCTCGGTAACTAGCGAAGGACTGAGTGACGTCGTAATGATCTATCTTCTTGCAGAACAGAGCTGTTGCATACAGCAACGCACCCCTAGGCTACCCTACCGGCGCTGTTTACGCGCCGGCTTCAGGCTCGGGAAATTTTCCTGTGATGCCGCAGGCGACGATTGTGCAGCAGTCACCGGGGCAGAACTATCAGCTGCAGCAGCAATTGGCTGGAATGCAGCAGCAGGTCGGAAGGAAAGGGAGATTCGTGTGACCGTTTCCTGGGAAAACATTGCTCTCCAAATCTCTGTTTCTTACAAATTCTTTTTTTTTAACCTTGATTGAAAACGAAGTTAGTCAAGACGAGATGTTGTAATGGAAAATCTGGCTTGAAAGGCTTCCAAATACTAATTGAGGACTGACCTAATCTGAGTTTAGATAAACGCTGAAGAGCGTCTATCTTTACTTAGGTATGGTTAAACAATCTGTTTATAAAAATATAAGCAAAAACAAATTTTTATGTTTTCAGCGTTTTTGTATTTCTGTATCTTTTTTTCAGCATTTTTATCTCAGAATGTTCAGAAAGGAGGATTCCAATAATAAATTATGTTAGCCCTATCCGCCCAAATGTCTTGCTAAATTAGTTTCAAATCACATACATTACTTTTTCGTTTCAAATCAGATACATTACTGGACATAATGATAAGACACCCCTGGTTTTTGATTATAGAATAAGAAATACCTTTTCTCCTTCAATTGATTTTTTCACTAACACGCTCACATTGATGAAAAATGTAAGCACCTACATTTCTCAGTGAAACATAGATTCTTTGTATTTCATGAACAATCCAAGTGTTTTCATGTTAGGTTGACGTGTCCAAAAAAGGTAGACGTTTAATTTTTTTTTTGGTAGAAGTTTGATCAAAATAGGTAGACGTTTCACTAAAAAGGTGTCGCTAGATTAGGTAGAAATAGTTTTTAAATCAACTAGTCGTGTTTCTAAAAATAGGTAGACGTTTATTTAATGTCCTTTATGTTTCTTATAAACCTGTTCATCGCAATTAATTTACTTTTTTGGTGTTTCTTATGAAGCGTTAGAATTCAAAGAAGTACTGTTTTAATAAGATGGAGAAAGATGTAATTTTGTACGTTCATTTGTCTCACCACTAATTGCTGGGGATTGCAAATGGATTACGGTGGTTTTATTCTACTTTTTGTACAAATTAATTTCTTCCCAAGAAAGGTAAGTAGCAATAGAAACACCGTAATTCGAGGGGATTCAACGGCAATTCGTGGTGAGACAAATATAGGAAATTATTACTCTTTTTTGTTGAACCAGGTAAGTATTTTTGAAATATATCGCTCCATTATAAGGCAAGTTTTCAAGATGCTGATCGCTTCAGGCAGCTCAGCAAATAAATTAGTTTGGTTTCTATTTTTCTCTACCCAAATTACCTCGTTTCTCAGCCTCTTTCTGTAAACCACGTTAGCGATGGCTCTGAACCAGTTATTGTTCGACTATCAAACTATCAACCAACTACTCTGAATGTGATTGCAGCCTTCTCAAAGGCATGCAGCCAGTTTGGAGTGGCAGCATCACTATCAACCACAACGGCCGTCAGTGATGATGCAGCCGACCGCGGCTGCTGAGATGCGCCCTGCAGCTTCTGCAGCCACAATGCCCCCCTCGTCCCCCCACCCTTCCCTCTACCAGCAGCCTCCCGCTGTCCAAACCCAACAGCCTCATCATGTACATGTACCGCAACAATATTAAGAAGAATACACAGCCGTAACTTGTCATTGTGTATCAATTGTAATAATACATACATACACGCAACGAGATGTTTTGTGAAATGGATATTGAGGTTATGAGATCTTTCGGTATCACGACATTTCGCATCATGACAACTCACACCTTAAATTTCACAATCGAAAAAATTTCCATATATCTTTTAATTGGAATTTGTTCTTAGGTTCAGGTGAAGATTACGCTAACGAGGCCGCACGGCTTAAAACGAGACCGTGAACAACGACGAGCAACATAATAAGAGCTTTGAAGAGAAAAATATTGCGAAATCCAGGTGCGAATTGTCGCGTTGCGAAATTTCCTGATTCGAAAAGTCATGGAACTGGAGCTCTATTTCTTGGGAACTTAATGGATGGTTAATGTCGGAACACGAGTTGCCCGTTGGATTTTCAATGGGAAAAGAGAACGGTTGAATGCGTTTCCTTCGCTTATGTTTCACGGGTATAGTGCGCCTTGAGCCGTCCAATCGGTCATGTGCTTAGTCGAGGATTCGGTCCGGGACGGTCCGGACGAATTTTTTTGTGCTTATTCGAAAATTGAAAGATTGGTTTCAACCGTGTTGGAAGTGGCTAACTATTGTAAATTTCAAAAATTCTTTCCTCCAATATTTCCAGAAAAAACGTTTTTTAGTGGGAGGGGTTTACTTGCAAGTTGAAAGATGGAATAAAGCTAACTAAGAGGAGGAAAGATGAGGGGTGAGGGAGGAGGAGAGCAGAGAAGAGGAGGAAAGATAAGGGGTGAGGGAGGAGGGGAGCAGAGAAGAGGAGGAAAGATAAGGGGTGAGGGAGGAGGGGAGCAGAGAAGAGGAGGAAAGATAAGGGGTGAGGGAGGAGGGGAGCAGAGAAGAGCCTTTGTCACGAGTCGCGAATAGCCAAGAAGAAGAGCTTTGGCCGACTGTGAGACCATGCGCGAAATCTTTTTTTCTAGCAGGCCATCACAGGAGAAATCCTCTACTAATCAGAAATGTTACTTCACAATATTGCATTACAGTGACAAAGAATAAGATGAGATACGATTTGGGGCAACGAAGACTTTGCAGGCGCTATTAAATATTACATTATAACTATATCAAATGCAAATTACTTATTGTAAAATGTAATCTTTTTTTCAATTCGATATGCTGGCTTAAAATGAGTTCAAAAATACATTCAACCTTCACATTGTAGCATATTTTCAAAATTTTGAGACACTAAACCCATCGCAGCTCTGAACAAGATCGACCCAAAGATTATACTAAAATGAATAAAATTTGCTATTTTTTCTTTTAAAAAAACTAAATTAAACCGGCGTCCTTTGTCAAGAAAGAAGTTTCTTTTTCTCTCATATTATCACTTGTGCTTTTGCTCGAAATTATGTGTGAATTTTTCTCAAAACGATATTGTAATTCATTTTTTTCCGCACAGTAATCCGTGAAAGCATAACTACAATACGATTGAAAAAATGAACGGCGCTGTAGGCGATTGATGGATAAAAAACACCTTAGGATTTTTCGCTCTGGAAAAGTTTAATTGAGTTTGAAGAATGACTCGTAAGTGCGCCCTGATGGATAAGATTTTTTCTTCTATGTAGGAACAGAGTGATTTTTTTCCAAACTTTCATTCAAAAATTGTTCTCGCTCGAAAGAAATCAGATGGAGTCTAAATAATCATTAAACTTCTCTACTTCCCTTAGGCCAATCACCGAGCTATCGTGGTTTAATTCAATTCAAACACTGTATTCTTCTCAATTTTGTCGTGGATAGAAATTGAAGAAAAAACTACTTGTGGTTGAAAACAAAATTTAGAAACGTTCATAAGTTTTATTTTAGCGCTCAACAGTTTAAAGTAGAAACTAAATAAAGGAGCTGTAACCAGTTAAAGTACTTCATTATCAACATCATACGACATGAAGGGCTATCATTCCAAGCCATTTATGTTTGTTGTGGCCTCTTTCAGAGAATTCAGGGGCCGTATTCAGAGATCTAAGATAAACTCAGGGGTAAATTTTACCCTAGTATATTGTGGACCTAAGTTCAACTCAGTTCTGTATTCAGAGACCAGACGGGTGAGAGCGTCTCAGCTTTCCTACTAAACTTTAGTATAAAGTTTACCCTAAAGTCTAGTTTCTGAATTCTTTTTTTGGCGGAACTACAACTTACTATAAAAATTACCATAAATTTTTGTCTTTGAATACGGCCCCAGCTTTAACACACCGTCGCACTAATTTGTTACATTATTAATTCCTTGAATGAAATGAGAATTAAATGTCTTAATCGTCAATATTTGAACATAACCAGTGTGCGGCCTTCCTTTGGTTTTGAAATGAACATAACCAGTGTGCGGCCTTCCTTTGGTTTTGAAATGAACATAACCAGTGTGCGGCCTTCCTTTGGTTTTGAAATGAACATAACCAGTGTGCGGCCTTCCTTTGGTTTTGAAATGAACATAACCAGTGTGCGGCCTTCCTTTGGTTTTGAAATGAACATAACCAGTGTGCGGCCTTCCTTTGGTTTTGAAATGAACATAACCAGTGTGCGGCCTTCCTTTGGTTTTGAAATGAACATAACCAGTGTGCGGCCTTCCTTTGGTTTTGAAATGAACATAACCAGTGTGCGGCCTTCCTTTGGTTTTGAAATGAACATAACCAGTGTGCGGCCTTCCTTTGGTTTTGAAATGAACATAACCAGTGTGCGGCCTTCCTTTGGTTTTGAAATGAACATAACCAGTGTGCGGCCTTCCTTTGGTTTTGAAATGAACATAACCAGTGTGCGGCCTTCCTTTGGTTTTGAAATGAAAAACTAATTTGAAGAGAACGAAATTCCTCTTCATTCTTGGTTTTTTGCAGTTGGAGAAAATTCGAATTCAAGCAGATGAGTTGAGAAGCAAAAGCATCACAATTTAGACTTGGCAATTTGATAAAAGGGAACTTGATGTGCGTAACGTAGAGAACTAAAGAGGAATCGATCATACGATTACCTTTTTTCGATACATGTTTACACAATCGAATAGTTCCGTGCTCAAGCAGATTACTCTTTATTTATCGTGTACGAAGCGACATCATTCCGAGTAGTATAGAAATAACAACAGAAGTCATTGCACCAAAAATTATATTACTTCTACTTTCATCTTACTACATACATTATTCAGATTCATGGTACGAGTAAAAAAATTCCTATATCATTGTAGCACATTTTTCGATTCCGTATACGTAATTCGTAATCTGTGAAGTCATTTATTTCAGTTATTTATTTTAGTTATTTATTTCGTAAGGGTCGAATTTTCCTTCAAAAAACGAAAAACCTTTGCTGATCATGAAATGAGCTGAGTTATTGGGTAGGAAATCAAGATGTTTATCTTTATGACCTGGCAATTCGATAAAAGCTATTCCGCGGGGTTCCAGCCATCTCTTCTGACTAACTCATGCAGCCATTTCTCAAATCTCTATTCGGGAGTGCGCGCGCGCCTTACCGTTACACCACGGGACAAACTGCATCTCCGTGAGATAGTGCTATTTTAAACGCTCCAATTGCTCGTCTTGAACCAAACTTCATTGCCTTTAAACTATGTAACTCAGAGTTAGAAAAACTTGAAGATTATGTTTTGAGAAGTTAGAATATATGTTCTTCTCTTTTCGCAGTTCAAACAAATGTCTTTTCACAAGCAGGTGAATGCTGTTATGCAGAAACAGAATTGATATCGAAGACAGCTTCAAAAGAACGGGGGAAAATAATGCAATATTATTACAAGAATTCGGTTTCAGCGAGTAAAGCAGAGGTAGCTTGGTTTACAACAAAAACAAAACTCTATGCCTAATTCCATTCGATTTTTCGGCAATCAACTTTGGAGTATAGAGGTCAATCAGTTTTCAGAGAATCTCTCAACAGTCAATGACAAAAAAATTATATCTTTCTATAGGTACTGTATTGTTTACAGTTAGGTTCAATTTGGCAGGAGGCAGGTCTTTTTGCAAACCTGCGAAAACAAAAAAAATCCAAAAATCCAGTAGCTTAACATGTAAGGCTTCAAAGCTTCAATCGTTTCGAAAGTTTTAGAAGTTCTAAAACGGACTATATGTAATGAAAAACATGAAACATACCTCGTTCAGGGTTAACGATTCGGTAATACGAACAAAGCACTCGAATAACGCAAAAAATTGAGCACGCTCTTTTTCCAAAAAAAAAAATTCAAGAGAATTCATCAGGGAATACAATCGACCGGCCATTTCAATATAGAACCGCGCAATGTCTTCGAAAAGTCCTAACTATTTATTTCTCTGAATAAAAAACTTTTCAAAAAGTCCCCAAAAATGCGGTTGGGTAATTTTTCTCGCATTTTCATCTGAATGCTGATTGACAGCCTTTATTGGGTGAATCAGAGCGAGAATTCCTTCTGCTTCAAGGAAGGACAACACTGATTGTAAGAAGTTCTCTTGGAACAATCAATTAACTTTCGGTCTTATCATCATGATGCTCTGCTTGGGATGGATGTGATAGGAAATGGAGGATTGGTCTGCATGGTAATACCATACTTGATACCTGAAAGAAATTCTTTCTCTATTCTCTCTGTAAAAATTCAATATCTCAAAGAGATCTTCTCTCTCTATTTCTCTATTTAATGTTATATATACAGTACCAATTTTTTGAGTACTGAGTGACGCGCATCGTGGAGGTTAATTAGACAGTTAAAGTCTTTGTCGTGCCAGTGAAGAGATGCGGTGTGGTTTCGTGCAAAGAGTTCGGACGTTTCGCTTTATTTAAAGCATCATCAGCGATATGCAAATTACCCTCAAACTTGGGTAATTAAAAAGCAAATTACCCTCAAACTTGGGTTTAATTACCCAAGTTTGAGGGTAATTTGCATATCGCTGATGATGCTTTAAATAAAGCGAAACGTCCGAACTCTTTGCACGAAACCACACCGCATCTCTTCACTGGCACGACAAAGACTTTAACTGTATATACAGTACCGCCCAAAATGTTAACATATATTGAATTATTGAACATAACTTTTTTCTAAAAAAACGAATGAAGCTCAAATTTTCAGATATTTTTTACAAGCCAAGTTCACATGTTTCGAGTGATAGAACAACTTTGGAAAATGATTTATTAGGTTCATTCGTTAAAAAAAATGTAAATACTAAAAAGTGCTTATAGAGATGTTCAATTTTTTTCGAAGTATTAAAACAAATATTCTAGTATTTGGTGGCATATCCTTTGGAGTCAATGACTGTCTGACATCTACGAGGCATAGAATCAACCAAAGAGTTAATGGTTACCTGCGAAATCGCCTTCCATTCCTCCTCTAGCTGCTTAAAATTTTCATCAGCATTTCTGCATGTTTTTTCCCGTCAATTTTCGTTGCAAATGTTCCCATAAATGTTCGATGATGTTCAAATCGGGAGACTGGCTCGGCCAGTCCAAAACATCCACATGCCGACGGCGAAACCAGTTCTGAACGTGCTGAGGTCGATGTTTCGGGTCGTTATCTTGTTGAAAGGTGAACCCACGACCGAATTTGGAGAGGGCCCAAGGGCGCATAGTGCTTTCCATTATGTTCTCATAGCTGTAACGATCGAGATTTCCGACAATACGTCTCAGTGGACCCATGCCTCTGGCGGAAAAAAACAGCCCCAGACCATCACAGAACCACCGCCATGTTTGACTGTGAGCGACTGGTATTGCGGCAGGAAACGCTTGCCCGCTTGACGTCTTACCCACCTCAGACCGTCACTGCAGAACATATTAAACTTGGATTCATCGCTCCAAACAATCTTAGACCACTCACGGCGTGTCCAACTGAGGTGATCCTTAGCCCACTGAACTCGAACTTTACGATTTTTTCGCTGATGAAAGGCTTCTTTGCAGGCCGCCTTCCATTCAGTCCAGCGGCTTGCAAACGGCGTTTGATGGTAGTTATTGAAGGAGCAGGAGTCGCGGGCGTTGATATGACAGCTTGAATGTCTGTAGCAGTGCGTTTCGGGTCTTCGCGAGATGCGCGCAGGATGCTTCGGTCCATGTACCTCGAAGTTACGCGGGGTCTCCCCGAACTTGTCTTCACGATGACTCGTCCCTGCATTTTTTTGTGTTCCAAAGTTATTCAGTTGTATAAAATTCGTTCACCTGGGTTCGAAAACGCCGGAGATACGGGAGATAGCGCTCTGAGTTACCCCGAACTGCTGGGCAAGCTCGCTCTGTGACCGGCCCTGTTTCGCCCCAGCAACAACAGGTTCTTAGATTCTTTTACTTGTATTTCGATGTCCAACAGTTCGAATCATGACTTGAAACAAAATTTTTATGAATGAAGTTGGAAAAACGAAAAAAAATCAACAAAAAAATTATGGAGAAAAAACTGAAAAATGGAAGATATACCAATTTTGGTGTATTTCTTGGAGACAATTAATAAATCACTCCAAATGATGTGCGGTACGGTACAGACACCCCAAAAAACTTCTGTGGAAATTTGAGCTTTGCATTTTATCTTTGAAAAAAGATATGTTCAATAATTCAATATATGTTAACATTTTGGGCGGTACTGTATATATATACATATATATAATTCTATTTATGGGCCACCCTGTATATATAATTCATAGCAAGTTTTTTTCCCTAAAACTAGGAGAATAAAAATTTCCAAAACCCTGATACAATATAAAATATTCAAAACAAATATGCAATGTGAAAAAACTTTAATCAAATGATAATAATTTTAAAAACACTCTAACTCTCTCGCTCTTTAATCCAATTTCAATTCAGTGACTAGCGTCCCCTTTGGGGACGCATCTCACTCTCTTGTTAGCCAAGCCACTCTCTAACCTAGTCAATTCTGAACTTTTTTATTCTCTTGATTATCCTCTCCTTCCTGGCTCAGGCAAGTTCTCTACCTTCGCTCACATACTTCTCCTTCCTTTTTCTGGCTCAGATAACTTCCCTGCCTTCGTCTTTCTCCTTCTCTTCTTTCCGCTGCAGGCAGCTTCGCTGCCTCGTTTTCTCATTTCTATTTTTCTACCTGCCTCAGGCAGCTTCACTGCCTTCGTTTTTCTACTTCTATTTTTCTCCCTGACTCAGGCAGCTTCGCTGCTTTCGTTCTTCTTCTGCTCCTTCCCTCCCTGCCTCAATTCCTTTTTTCTTCTTCTTCTACTTTCTTTTTATTCTCCTGCCTCAAATTCCTCCCTGCCTCAAATTTTTTATTCCCCTTTTTATTCTCTCCTTCCTGGCTCACGCAGCTTCTCTACCTTCGCTCACATACTTCTTACTTTTTCTGGCTCAGTTAACTTCGCTGCCTTTGTTTTCTCCTTCTTCTCTTTTATCGGCTAAGGCAGCTTCACTGCCTTCGTTGTTGTTGTTGTTGCCGGCAAACGTCTCGCGTCGAAGAGAGTTGGCCATGGAGGGCCGCTCTCTCCCTCTCTCTCTCCTCTCTTTTTTTTTATTTTTTAAATACATCTCTTCTTCTTTCCTTCACAATAGTCTCAGAAATGAGGCTAATTCTTTTGGTTTCATCCAGAGATCTTCCAACGTGAGTCTTGTTGGACGTCTAGCGCATTTGAAGAGATGGGCCACGTCGTGAGGTCCTTTGAGACAGTCTGGGCAGTAGTCAGGTATCGAGTCATCGATCCGGTGTAAGTAGTGGTTGGTGTACCTGCTGTAGCCTGAGCGAAGTTGGCTCAGCGTGCAGCGGGCGTTTCTCGAGAGGTCCATTTCTTCTTCATTTATGTCCGGTGGTGGTCGGCCGCCCAGTATGACTGGACCTTGGATGGTTTCCTTTTCTTCTGAGACCATGTTTGTGTGGACTCGGTTGGCGACGTTTTTTCCGTTGTTCTTCTCTGCTGTTTCCGACAGGGCTCTTTCAACAGTGCTTCTGCATGCGATGTAAAGATCAGCTTTCATGTTGCGCGGTGAGGGTCCTTGGAGAAATAATCCGTGATGGAAGTGAGTTTGGCTCAAGGTCCTTGCCAAGTATTGGGCTGATAGCATGTGAAGGTGCGATTTCGATCTCATAACTTTAGCTTCAGCATGTATGTGGTCGACGCTGGCCATTTGATGGTTTCCTGTTACGATACGCAGGCCATTGTTCTGTCCTCTTTGAATTTTGGTATGTGCTGAGGAGGAGAGAAAGCTGGCCCAGGCTGGAGCTGCGTAGCTGTATATGGATTGGCAAATGGCTTTGTACGTGAGACGGAGTGTCTCCTTTTGGTTGCCCCATGTACTGCCGGCTAGCGCCTTCAGTACATTGTTACGTTGCGACATTCGGCCTGCTATGTCTTTCGCATGATGACTGAATGTGAACATAGAATCATATGTAACTCCAAGGATTTTGGCGGTATTCACGGTGGGTACGCTCTGACCTCCGATCGAGACATCTAGGATAGTCTTGTACTCTTTGCTGTAAGGTGTGAAGAGTAGAAGCTGGCTTTTGGCAGGAGAAATAGATAATCCACGATCGTGGATGAACTTTCGATGTGTGGGAGACCGGATCGTATGTGTAGCGAGGCAGTGGAAATGCTCGGATCTGACGCCCATAGCGTTATATCATCAGCATAAGAGACGATTTTGATGTTTGGATCGTTGTTCGGAAGATCGCTTAGATATAAATTGAAAAGAAGCGGTGAGAGTGCGCTGCCTTGAGGGACTCCGCTTCTGATCAGGGATGAGCTTGAGAGGACGTCGCGAAAGGATGTACGGCTCGTTCGTCCTCTGAGGTACGATGTTAGCCATTTCTTTGCGAAGTTTGGGGCGTCGGTTTGTAGGACGAGATCTATGAGTACCGCTATGTCTATGCTGTCGAAGGCCTTTGACATGTCGATTGCCAACATCACTGTACGTTTAGCTGGTCTCTTCGCGTTAAAGCCTGCAGCTACGTCTTTTGAAAGAGTGAGGAGGGCAGAGGTGGTGGATCTTCCTGTGGTGAATCCATGCTGGTGCTCAGCTACTCTTACGTACGGCTTGAGTTCTTCCAACAGAAGTCGTTCTATGATTTTCGCCATCGGTGAGAGTAAGGAGATCGGTCGGTATCCTGGTCCATCCGTTGCCTCTTTTCCTGCTTTCAGGAGTGGGAGAGTGACTGAAGATTTCCAAATCATGGGAATTCTGCCAGAGCTGAGGGAGTCGTTGATGAGCTTTGTGAGGGCGGCTATACCTCTGTTCCCGAGATAATGGAAGAGTATTGGAGCGAGTCCGTCCGGTCCGAGGGCTGTTGATTTCTTTGTCTTCTTAATAGCTGATTTCACTGCGGCCTCTGAGTACTCGACAAAATCTTTAGCGTGTATGTTGTGAACTTTCTTCATGGTTTTCCGATTTTCCTTTTTTGTTTTGTAGTCGACTGGGCGTGTGAAGCGTTTGTTGAACTGGTTCGCGATTTCGAAGGAGGATGTGAGGGGTCCTTTCCCGAAGTCGATGGCGCAGTTTGGTGGGGACGTCCTTTATCATTCAACATCTTGATCGTTTTCCACAGTTTCTTGCTGTCTAGTTTGGGATCAAAGGTCTCCATGAAGTTTCTCCAGATGTCCCTTTTGTTTCTGTCCGTGGCTCGTCTGATGTTCATGTTGAGAGTGCTGATGTCTTGGCTTGATGGGTCTGATTCTCGTAAAGCGTCTCGTTTGGTCATCCAATCTCGGATTTCTGGTGTTAAGGCAACGTTTCTCTTCTTGATGCGACCGCGTGGGATTGAGCTGGCGGCTGCAGATAACAGGATCTTCCGGAAGAAGGGCTCAGCTTGGGCGGCGGGGAGGTCGGGAAGAGGTGTCGTGGATAACTTTTCTTCGACGAGCTGTTCAAAGATTTTCCAGTTCGCTTTTCCGAAGTTGGTGAAGGAGACTTTCCTGTGCGTGCGGATGTAGTTGGAACCCTCAAGGACGATTACGATGGGTAGATGGTCGGAGCTTCCAGATGGTATTGTTTTCCATGAGACTTGAGAAAGTAAGTCCAGCGAACAAATGGAGATGTCTGGAGAAGATGGTCTTCCGTTGACTGGTACTCTGGTAGGCGTGTCACGGTTTACTGCGGCGTGTTCTGAAGCATCGATCGTTTCTGCGATGTGAGAGCCTCTGCTGTCTGAAGATTTGGAGAACCATGCGGCATCATGAGAGTTAAGATCACCGAGTATGATGGATTTCTCGCGATTGTGTAAGAACGGAGTGAGGTCGGGCGTGTAACCAGTGGTGCAAGAGCTCGTCGGTGGTATGTATATGTTGGTAACATCGAGCGACTTCCCATCGGCATCGAATATGCGGACGGTGAGAGATTCCAAATGTGTGTCGGTCGGAGAGGGCATTACAGTGTAGGACAGCGATTCGCTGATTCCGGTAATAAGACCGCCTCCGGAGTTCTTCTCACGATCTTTTCTTACGATAGTGTATCCAGGAATTTGTGGACATTTGGAACGGTTCGTTAGCTTAGTTTCTTGGATGAGAAATAGATCGACTTTCAGACGAGTGACGAGTTCATGGAGTTCCGTCGTTTTGCCAGAGAAGCCATTGCAGTTGTATTGCAAAATCCTGAGGTTCCTGCTGTTGGACGTGGGGTCAGAGGAGAGAGTTTGCCTGGTGTTCGTGGTCGTCAGCGGAGTCGTTGATGTTATGCATGACGGGCAGCGGTATTCGACTTGGATGTATTCTTTGAGTGAGGAGAGGCCACTGCATGTCGATTTAGTGTGGACCCACTCTGAGCAGTGGGAGCACTGGATGCAGTTAGTATTCGCCTTTCTCTTGCATGTAGTGCACAGCCACATCCTTGGTCCTGGGTTACTCTCGATGTCTCCGGCCAATAGGAGAAGTAGTTGGGACAGGCCAGCCGGATCGGACTGTCCCTCAGAAGAAAAAAAGAACGAAGACGGAGGTGTAGTGAAGAGACGAGAGAGAGAGAGAGACAGAGAGGCTCTCTTGTAGTTTCTTCGGAGCGTGATGCTTCCGGAGAAGGTTGTTGATGTCCTTTGCAGTCTGTAGACTGTCGTGCTGCACCGCGTGAAGGCGGACATCGTTGTAGCACTCACTGCCTTCGTCTTTCTCCTTCTCTTTTTCTGCCGCTCGCAGCTTCGCTGCCTTCGTTTTCCTTTTCTTCCTGCTTCAGGCAGCTTCGCTGCCTTCACTTTTCTGTTGTTGTTTTTTCTCAGCCTCAGGCAGCTTCGCTTTTCTGCTTCTTCTGTTTTCCCTCACTCAGGCAGCTTCGCTGCCTTCGCTTTTCTGCTTCTCCCTTTTCCCTGCCTCAGGCAGCTTCGCTGCCTTCGTTTTTTTGCTTCTCCTCAACTCCCTGCCTCAGGAAGCTTCGCTAAATTCGTTTGTCTGATTCCCCTTTTTCCCTGCTCCCGTTTCCCCACTTCTACTTTTCCACCTGCCTCAGACAGCTTCGCTGTCTTCGTTTTTTTGGCTTCCCCTTATCTCCCGGCCTCAGGCAGCTCCGTTGCCTCTGTTTTTCAACTCCTCTTTCTCTCCATGGCTCCGGCAGCTTCGCTGCTTTAGTTTCCCTACCCTCCTCTATTCGAGGCTCATGAAGTTTCCTCTCCTGAGTTGCCCTACTTGTCCTATGATCCCTCCTCCAAGCAGCTTCGCTGCTTCCTTTTATCCAGTGAGTGCGTCATGTTCTGCCAGGCAGAAAAACTCAGAAATTGACTGAAGTGAGCCCCTTTTTGGCAACCCCTTCAGCCTTTTTTCATTTTTCCAACGAAGGCTCGCTCTTTATTACCCAAGCTCAGGCAGCTTCGCTGCCTTAGTTTCAATTCTCCTTAATTTGCTGGCTCAAGAAGCTTTGCTGCTTGGTCCTCTAAATAACCTATGTAGTACTCCTCCCCTCGTTTCTGACACATACAGCTCTGCTGCCTTCATTTCACCTCCCGCTCTTCCTCATCTCATCCGTGCAGGCAGTTTTCCTGCTTTTATCCCACGTTCTCCCCAGAATGGATAATTTTTTCAACTATATGTAAACAAGAGAGAAGAAAAAGCGAATAACTCAGCTCCAGTCAAGAAACTCTGAATGCAATGTTTGTAGTGGCTCAAGAAGAGATTAAATGAATCATGTGAAAATGAGGTTCCAAAAACCCTATTTTTCTTTTTCACATTGAAATGCAGACTTCGAGACAAGGTTTTTTGGATTCTTCACCTTTGAAAACGCTAAATCATGCACAAAAACTTGATGTGTGTCTAAAAAAAAACCTGAATTTTTTCTCTTAAATCTATGGAATCTGCGTGCAGGTCGATAAAAACTTTTATTAAAAACACAGGACCAAGTTTTCTAAATTCTGCATGTTCGAATCCTTAGAAAAAAACTTAAAACTCCTGAAAAAAACTCACATAAACTTGAAAAACGAAAAAAAATTTCGAGAAAAAAGCGTACCACTGAAATCATCCGAAATCACCTTTTCAAACTAAACTCTACGGGTCAAAAAGTATCTAACTTTTTTCACCGTCTTCGAAAGTACGGAGAGCAAGTTAGAAATCACCAGAAAGTTTTGAACATAATGGTCAAATAATTAGGTTAAACCGAGTTGTTTTGAGAACTTTTTCAAAAACTCAGCTCAAATGACTATACATATATTCATTTTCAAGATTCTGTGATAAAACTGACATTTTCAGAAAATTCAGCTCTTTCTGCTTCTGAATGTCAAAAATCAAAAATCCGTTCGCTAAATACGCGGGGGTTAAAGATGGTACACAGAAGAAAACATGATAGAAAAAGTCATAGAATGTGAGAGATAAGGGAGGTGAGAGAGTGCGAAAATTAGGGTAGAAAGAGAGGTTTGGGAAGTGAGGAAAAAGCGCCAAATCATTGTGGACAGAGAAAAAAGGCTTGCTCGTTGAATTCTACCGATTATTTCCTCAAAAACAAAATTTTGATTCAAAAAATAACCGAAAAAGAGCATTTGAAGTTTAACCTCAACTTCGGCCATGTGTCCCCGTACATTCCGTTCAGCGTAACCAGAGAACAGTCATGATGCCACCAAGCCCTGTTATTGTTTATAATCTTATTCTTTACCTCTTACTTGCCGTATTCAAAAGGCTTTACCAAGCGCTCCAAAAGGACTGCAGAATCTTTGGAAAACATAAAAACTTTCTATGATTATTGAAAACTTTCATTCTAACGAAATCAAGCAACAAAGAAAAAAGAAAATTAGATTTGAAAAATGTTTCTTATCTACAAACCCAAAGTTTCGAAAACTGGCGCAATTCCAGTTCGGTTCACTGTCGTTGTCCACATCTACCGTTGTGAACCTGTGACATTGAACGGAAAATTTACCCTTCAGAAAGTTTTTTTTTGCATTTTCTGATATTCTATTTTTTATACTTGACTTATTAGGTTGCAGGTAGAGAAAATCTAAAATTGTTATCTGACCCTTTTTCTATAACTTTTTGAAATTCCTTTATCCGTTCCTGCACAAGATATACATTCTTTTATTATAAATGATAGAAAACATAGATTGAAATTCGATAACTATCGAAGGATTCTGTTCCCTATGTATTGACTGCCCCGAATCGCTTTTCCCAATTACCCCATTGAGAGTGAGAGGCCTTCAAGATGAACCAACTTCCTCCCAATTACCCCATTGAGAGTGAGAGGCCTTCAAGATGAACCAACTTCCTCCCAATTACCCCATTGAGAGTGAGAGGCCTTCAAGATGAACCAACTTCCTCCCAATTACCCCATTGAGAGTGAGAGGCCTTCAAGATGAACCAATTACCCCATTGAGAGTGAGAGGCCTTCAAGATGAACCAATTACCCCATTGAGAGTGAGAGGCCTTCAAGATGAACCAACTTCCTCCCAATTACCCCATTGAGAGTGAGAGGCCTTCAAGATGAACCAACTTCCTCCCAATTACCCCATTGAGAGTGAGAGGCCTTCAAGATGAACCAACTTCCTCCCAATTACCCCATTGAGAGTGAGAGGCCTTCAAGATGAACCAACTTCCTTCCCAATTACCCCATTGAGAGTGAGAGGCCTTCAAGATGAACCAATTACCCCATTGAGAGTGAGAGGCCTTCAAGATGAACCAACTTCCTCCCAATTACCCCCTTGAGAGTGAGAGGCCTTCAAGATGAACCAACTTCCTCCCATTGTTCATTTGGTAGAAGTAATCTTTAGCTGGAGTCGATAGATTTCCTGCATTGATAGGAGACAATGCAAGGCGATAGTCACTGGAAGCGTCTCCCAACTGCAGCCAAACTCATCTTCTCAATCTTTTCTCGTGTTCATTCTGTTCATTCCACCACTGAAATTCTTCCTACGTCACATTAACACGGTTTCATGACACTTCGCGTCACAAAATTTCGCACCCAAATATCCGTTGTTTTATTTTCTAAGGCTGAATTTATGTGGCTGGTTTTTGCAAAGGTTTCATACCCAGTCGTACGGCCTCTTTAGCGTGAAATTAACTAAGCCTGAGCACGAATTATTGAAGAAAAAATAGGTTGCCATATTTCTATTGCAAAACTTTGGGTGCTGTGCGAAATTGCGTGACATTTATTCGGTCTGGGCACTCACCAATGAGCCCCTTTCAGATGAATTCAAGGTCTGACATAGCTCAGGGGAGAAACAGATTATTTAATCTCATTCAATTTTTTATACCGGTAGTTCAATTAACATTATTGAATGTGTGCCTTGGTATGAATAAAGTGTTTGTTCATCATAAAACTTTTTTTTGTTGATTTTCTCCTAGCTCTCAACTAAATTTATCGTTACATCCGTACGTCGCAATTTGTTGACTCTTCGTGCGGAATGATTCCATAATAGTACTTCTACTCTATACTGACTGGTCGATGTAAGATAGTAATTATCTGACAAGTTAGTTATGAGATACTATTAAATAAATGACAAAGTAGTTTTCTCGACAGATTCCCTGAAAACTCACTCCAAAGTCCCATTCACCCCACCAGAATCCATCTTGTTGTCCTGAACATTTTCTGGGAACATTGCAGTGGTCGCCTTGCAGTTCGATTCTGCAACTTTTTTTTGTTGCCTGAATTCTGTTCGCGTGGATATGGTTCCGTCTATGAGACTAGCCAGCTGCGTCCTTCAGATCCCCAATAAATTATTTTCTCGGCACAAAATCGAGATTTTCGTTATATGCAGAAAATTTGTAAACACTTGAAGCTGTTTTTTTTCGAATAGGTATGATACCGAAAAAAAAATTCTGCTAAAAAATTATACCTTAGAGTTGTTTGCAAGCCAGCCACATCGCTCGCCAGTCGTTGCACCTTCTCCAAGCCAAGCCAATGAGACCTGCGCATCAAGTGATTAATTTCCAACTGCGTCAACAACACAAGTTCACGATTCCTCCATTCTCTAACAAATGCGGGCGTCACCAACATCCAAGCAGGTGTTCAAGTCTAACGACCGTTCACAACGTTGTGAGAGGCCAAATGGCTACAACATCCCTCATAGAACCGATGAAGAGCGAGAAGAGGAAGGAGTACATATTCCGCAAAAAGTTTTCGTTAGGGAACATCAGAATAGAAAGAGAGAGAGAGAGAGAGAGAGAGAGAGAGAGAGAGAGAGAGAGAGAGAGAGAGAGAGAGAGAGAGAGAGAGACCTTGAGTAGGCGATGATAAAGAGACTACTTTATTAACAGAGAACTTTTATGACTAGTTTTTTTCTCGATAGTGAAGGCGCGAGTAAGAGGAAAATTCCCTATGAAAATTTGTTTATCAACGTTTTTCATCCTTATTTTTCCGAAGTGTACAGTAACCCCTAAAATGAAGTAATCTGGCTTTTCCACAGTATACAAAATGAGGAGAAGCCTTGCAGAGCCATCTCCTAGAAATTCAAACTTGAATGCTCATGTCACAAACAGCATTTTTTTTCTCAAAAAAACACAACCTTTATAGTTCCTTGTGGGAGTGAAAAATGACCTAGTACTTCCCTTAAAGCGGACCCTGTTCTCTGGGTTTTGAGCGATCGAGAAAGCTCAAAATTGTTGAAAAAAAACTTTATTCAAAACAGCATACTCTACGGTGTAACATAAAGGGATAAGCCCTGAGGCACTATGCTTATTTCAAGGCCACTCACCTGTCCAGTCTGCCAAATCCTTCCTCGTACTTATTTCAAGGCCACTCACCTGTCCAGTCTGCCAAATCCTTCCTCGTACTTATTTCAAGGCCACTCACCTGTCCAGTCTGCCAAATCCTTCCTCGTACTTATTTCAAGGCCACTCACCTGTCCAGTCTGCCAAATCCTTCCTCGTACTTATTTCAAGGCCACTCACCTGTCCAGTCTGCCAAATCCTTCCTCGTACTCACTCCAACTGCGGTTGTAAAAAGGCTCCGAGTTATCTGATCTCCTTCAAAACAAATCAGATCATATCCCCATTCAACACCTACATGGAAACATTGAAAACATATGTTTAAGGCGTCCCTCAGCCGTTTTCAGATGCCACTTTTTTAATTGATTGCGTGCTCAGATCAGAAGAATCCTTCTCAACAAAAGACTCTTTCAATTGTTAACAATTCCAAAAAAATCTAGATAATAGGGACCTCTCTTTTTTCAGGCCTTTTCCTCTAGCATCCTTTTCATTATTCTAGACTCCCTCGCTCGAAGATGGTCCTTTTTTTCCCGAATTCTCATCAGTTCTGGTAACCTTTGTTCAGCTCAATTTTCCAGCAATTGACCCCCTCCTCCCCTCTAGAAAGAATGTGTACATTAAAATGACATCATCAAAATGACTAATGACGAGGGAACGGCAGACCTTAGAGAGAGATCAAGAGCATGAGATTTAAAAGAGAGGATGTAGACAATCCGAGCACTTGTTTCACTGAGATACTTAGAGAGCGCATAGATTTGACTCGCGCTGCGCATTTCAGAAACGTGCTGAACAGCCCTGTTTCCAGACGAGGTTTCATATCAAACATTACTGACACGTCATCTAAGCTACACTAGAACACGAACCGTTGCAAGACTGTCCATCCTCCGCCCAGAGTTACCATGTCACAGAAGATATCGAAAGCAGCCGCTTCGGATGCATCCTCGGGCGAAATACGGTAGATGCCCGATTTGTAGCGGCCCGCTCTAAGATGCTCCGAGCAGTCCTCAACAATGTTCTCTGTCGAAATTAGCAAGGAGAAGCCTTCATCTCCTCGGAGTATTTTGTAAGGTGAAGTTAAAGCTGCAAAGTTGAGCCTTATGACTTGAGTTGAGCTACGCATTTTTGAACATGAATTTCAAACAAAATAAAAATAAAAGAATTAGAAAAAACAGAAACAAAAGTGACTTTTTCAACTTCTTCGCTCTGTCTGAGGTAGTGAAGGGGAGCCTCTTCTTCGACCATCTGCAACATTGAAACTTTCAAGATTTCAGATCGAACCAGAAACGAAAGAAGTCTATGGTTACATGCTAAAAAAAAGAGGAAACATTGACGTTCCTCCAGGCCCTGATAAGTTAACATTGACGATTTTCCAAACCCTGATAATCCATGATTGAACTATCGCAGAGACGAAACCTATTCCACAAGGCTTATTTTAACTAGTTTTTTATCTTCTATAATCATGTTTTTGGGATCATATTGAAAGCACTAACCATAGTAGTAGTTTTCGTACTCGGAAGCTTTGATGACGTGGTCGAAGTTGTAGAAGCTTGAGTTGTTGTCCTCAATGGCCTGGAATGAAAATTTAAAAAAATTCATAATCAGAAGAGCGTAGAAAAACTGGGAAACCTGGTTGTTGTCTGCAAAACCGAATATGTCGATGTTTGCACCGGAACAGGTTCACTTTTGTGAGCTTCTTCTACGGTAGACGCAATCGACTGCTTCCGAGTAGCTTCTGTCACTTCTGTCACTTTCTTAATCGATCTTTTACAAACTGAGAACAGTATCATAAAGAAGGAACAGTGAAAACACACCATTCAAATCAAAGTCACGCTTTTTGAAGAAAAAAGAAGGTAAGTTTTTGATTGCGATAGGGTTTGGTGCAATTTATCAAATATTTAAAGAAATGCACTTAACATCAAAACAACTCCTTTCAAGCTTACGGTTACTTGTTGCGTTAGATGGACGTTGACTGCTCCACCAATTATTTTGACCATCTTAATTGGCTCCAGAAATTCAAAAGTTCATAACATTGCCAGTCAATCCGTGATCAAGTTACTGTACTCTGTGTTCACGTTTCTGCATCACTCACCTACTAATAATATTCTGAAAAAAGTAATTTAGTTCGAGTATGTGTTTAGACGAGCAGCTGCTGACAGAACTAGAACTTGTTCCGCTTCTCATCCACAAGTAAGAACTACGGTATTCCATCAACTTGTTCCCTTCTCATCAACAAGTAAGAACTACGGTATTCCATTAACTTTATTATGAGTAGAAACTGAACGTCTACTACCAATACAGGTACGAGAAGACAAGCGATAAAAAAAATTTGGAGAATGACGAAAAAATTAGGATGTGGTGAGGGCGAGCCTGGGCCGTGAAACATTTTTTTGACTTCTGGCTCACAAAAACTGCTGAGCCCTGTGCTGACTGAAGACTCAGAGATTGCTAGATACTTAGTACTTTTATTCCTCACAAATGATAGAGAAAACTCAGTTAATCGTTAGTCGAAGCTCTTATGTTTAGTCACTCTGAGTTTAATTTAATTTTTTGTTAGACTTACTACTAAAATTTAGATTTTTATTTTTATAAATACATATACTAACCGCTCCTTTCAGGTACGGATTAAGACTGGGCTCACTGCTTTTCACATGAGACGGAACAGGGACAAAAGCTGCAAGTAGAAACGTTATACATATATATATATATCTATATATATATTTAGTTCCAATTTAATTGCATCTGAAGCACTGAACAAAATTTATAAAATCAATGTATGACCAATGCGATCAAAAACAGCGGCAAATTTAGGTTAACTTTCATTTTCTCGACGGCTCACTGCAGCGGAATTATAGCGAACCAAAACTTGCATTAAAAAACAATTTTGTGGGGGTCTAAAAGCTGGAAAAATTAGGACACGAGTAACTGAAAAAAAACTGAAGAAAAAAGATCTTTGGACAAGAAAAAATCAATAAAAATCTTGATTGAATTCAACCTGAGTTGGGAAGAAGTTCTTCTTCCATTTTCCATGGTTCTTCTTCTTCTGCCCCCACATCCTCGTATAAAACCTCGACTTCTTCTCTGCAACTCGGCTATTATAGCGATACCGATTTACCAGTAATGATAGAATTTCTAATTTACCGATAATTTGAATTATTAAAAAGCTTTTTGTCATTAATGGGAAAAACTTCCAAGGAAATCGCTGACAGCAATGGTTATGCAATTTATAATCACTCTCAATTGCTCAAGAGGTCACGCTTCATTTTATAACTTCTTTAGATACATTTAAAAAGGGTAGAAGATCCGAGTTTCTAGCTATCAGAATAAAATACTCACATCAATTAAATCGATGAAAGTATAAATGAATAACTGAATGTATAACTATGGAACCTGGGTGTCGGAGTAGTGATAAGGTAAATGAGCAGCACTGTAAGGAGAACAATTAACAGGATGACGACTCCCAGAATGAAGAGAGTGCGCTTCTTTCTGAATCATTGACAATGCAAGTGATTACTTTGGTCTCTGCAACATAATTCACCTATACTTGCTGTGATCATTCCAGTAGAAGGCCTAGAAAATGAGAAGTAAGCGAGTTTCCAGTCTTGCATACTAATTTACCTGTAATATTCTCTCTCCCTCTACCATTCGCTCACTCATATTGCTATATGTCCTTTTCGAATCAGTCGTACTTTTTTTCTTTTATATTTGAAAAGTGCACTCGACACAAGTTTTTCTACAACAAATCAACTCGAAAACAAAAATCAATTATGTGGGAAAAGCATGCTTTGAAAAGAAACCGTAGGGAAAAGAATAATATGCAATACGTATCACTTAATCTTGTAGTTTTTTTCGCACAGATTCTACCTGTCCAGTGCCGCACAGATTCTACCCGTCCAGTGCCGCACAGATTCTACCCGTCCAGTGCCGCAAAGATTCTACCCGTCCAGTGCCGCACAGATTCTACCCGTCCAGTGCCGCACAGATTCTACCCGTCCAGTGCCGCACAGATTCTACCCGTCCAGTGCCGCACAGATTCTACCCGTCCAGTGCCGCACAGATTCTACCCGTCCAGTGCCGCACAGATTCTACCCGTCCAGTGCCGCACAGATTCTACCCGTCCAGTGCCGCACAGATTCTACCCGTCCAGTGCCGCACAGATTCTACCTGTCCAGTGCCGCACAGATTCTACCCGTCCAGTGCCGCACAGATTCTACCCGTCCAGTGCCGCACAGATTCTACCCGTCCAGTGCCGCACAGATTCTACCCGTCCAGTGCCGCACAGATTCTACCCGTCCAGTGCCGCACAGATTCTACCCGTCCAGTGCCGCACAGATTCTACCCGTCCAGTGCCGCACAGATTCTACCCGTCCAGTGCCGCACAGATTCTACCCGTCCAGTGCCGCACAGATTCTACCCGTCCAGTGCCGCACAGATTCTACCCGTCCAGTGCCGCACAGATTCTACCCGTCCAGTGCCGCACAGATTCTACCCGTCCAGTGCCGCACAGATTCTACCCGTCCAGTGCCGCACAGATTCTACCCGTCCAGTGCCGCACAGATTCTACCCGTCCAGTGCCGCACAGATTCTACCCGTCCAGTGCCGCACAGATTCTACCCGTCCAGTGCCGCACAGATTCTACCCGTCCAGTGCCGCACAGATTCTACCCGTCCAGTGCCGATTAAAAATTTATATTTAGATTATGTTCAAGAAAATGTGAAGGGAAACACATAGTTTCTTCAACTAGTCAAGATAAATTTTATGAGCCGTGCGAAAAAATAAATTCTAAATTGGAAATTCTCTTCTAATTGCAGGATTTTGTAATGTTTCTCACGTACTTCTCCTTGATGAAAGTGTAAAACCTGTGTTTCTGAAAACTTGGTCAAGTCGAAAAATTTCTTTCTGAAAACTTGGTCAAGTCGAAAAATTTCGGAACACCGTGGAGAATAGTAATGTACTCAGTAGCAGGCTTTTTCTTCTCACCCGCAGAAAGAGTGTGTATATCAAGATAGCTAATGAAGAGGGAACGGTGCTCCATAGCCAACTCTCTTCGACGCGAGACGTTTGCCGGCAACAACAACAACAAGAGGGAACGGTTCTTCTCACCCGCAGAAAGAGTGTGTATATCAAGATGTCGAATGAAGAGGGAACGGCAGACTTGTGATGTAAAAGAGAGGATGCAGACAAGCAGAGCATTTTTATCACTAGCTTTCTTGGTTAGCGCATAGATTTAACCCGCAGTGCGGGATCGAGAAATACACTGCTCCGAGGCGATTAACGTGAGTGTCGATGAAATAAAATCGAAAAACTGTCACTAAAAAAGAATTTTACTAGAAGCTGGAGCAGAAGAAATAGCAACGACTACCACCGAGAAGAAAATCTCGAGTTAAATTTTTTCGGGTTGAATTTTCGGATACGTACTTAACCCCATTTGGAACCCCACATAATATCCCTCCAGAAAGAAATGACCTGTTCGCATTCGGCTCACAGTCTTCTTTGGCACTCATGGAGGTAAGGTACTTTGAAGAGTGATAGGTGATACTCACTCAGAGAAAACTTGAATTTTACATTTCATTCTCCAGTAATAATATTCATTTATTTTCTCCAACACGGGAATGAATAATCTTTCGAAAAATGAATAATTAATAGTCTTTCGGAAAATATCAACTAAAAGTTGATGGGCGGCAAACTGTAAATAGTGAATAGAAAATTTATATCCTATATATTTTTGAGTTAAATTTGTTTAAAAAGGTTTCTGGAAAAGAAAAATCATGGAAATCGTGGGGCATCTGAAATCTCGCGAGATAAGAAGATATGTCTCATTTCATATTCCCTAAGATCACAGGTAAACTACCAACTGGAAACATTTTCCTCCTGGGTAATCAACTTATCAACAACTGATATCTTCAAAAAAATTTTTGATGAAAGTTTTTATTCAATTAAAAAATGAACTCTAATGATTAAAAGGAAATTTTGCGGAAGTAATTAAAAAACGGGTTCTTTAAGGTAATTTGGATTTTTTTTATAAGAGGTCTTTTGTTTGACCCATGGAAAAATCAAGACCTATTTTATGTATGCCCTACATATGGGAAGCTATCCGAATACCGGAAAGCTCTTGGTTATTGCAGGCGGCGAAGCGCTCAGCGGCTCAGGAAATAAATTTCATAGAAAATTGAAAGGTTCTCATGTAAGAGAAGAGTGAAAGAGAGAGAGAGAAGTTGGTTCTCATGTAAGAGAAGAGCGAAAGAGAGAGAGAGAAGTTGCCCTTTTTAACTCATTTTTTCTTGTTAGTTTATGTCTCTGCTTCTCATAATTTTTGTGAAACACTTTGTTTTAAGAAGAGAAAGA
This sequence comes from Allodiplogaster pararmata, assembly GCA_964056735.1. NCBI lineage: Eukaryota > Metazoa > Nematoda > Chromadorea > Rhabditida > Diplogasteridae > Allodiplogaster > Allodiplogaster pararmata. The sequence continues at coordinate 11,459,928 of OZ057408.1, read as the reverse complement.
GAGATATATCAAGTGAAGGGAAGAATTGACAAAAGAATGAGGGGAAAAGACCGAGAGAATCGAGAGAGTACAAGGCAAAAAGATGAAACGAGAAACTACACACAGGAATAGCCAGAGTTGAATGGAATAGAGATATAACAGAGGATCAGAGAAATAACCACACGAGAGGGAAGAGAACTCAGAAAATATGAATGAAACAATGGAAGATGGCAACTTCATTCATTCTAATAAATAACACTATGAAAAAGTAATAACTAATCAAAATGTGATGGAACAGGAGACGAGAATGAAAGTGCCTATGCAAGCAGCCCGCCCACTTCATCGTCTTCCATCACATTTTGATTAGTCAAAACTCGCAGTACTATGAAAAAAGAAATATAAAGAGAACAAAAAAGAGAAAAATGAAGAAAGAGGAAAAGATATTGAAAGAAGATTTTAAAATGACGAGAAAGAGAGGAAAATGAGAGAAGCACGAGGTTATCAGAGGAACGGAGTATAGAAGAGTATATACTCATACTAATTTTGTTAATCGGCGGCTTTCTCTATTCATAAGTACGCCTGACGGGGTTCCATATAATAATTCCGATGAGGATCAAGAGGCCCGCGGAAAGCGGTAATTCGCTGAGACAAACATATGAACAGAAGAACCATGTCGATAGCAAGCTAATTTAGTTTGAAGTGAAGGAGCACCGTTGAAATAGCAAAAGAGAATCTTGGATTATCAAATCCCCTCAAACCGACTGTATAATCAATGAAACTCGATGAAGGGCTTCATAATCACTCACTTCTATTCTCCAATCTTTTCGCTCCTTTCTGCCTTTACTCTTTCCTTCGCTATCTTATTATCCAAGACCTCACGCCCTGAGTGATAGTTGGTATTTAAGTTTTTGTCAGGGTTTTCTAAAACCTGCAAACCCGCCTTCTAAGACCTTAGGGCTAATCGTGTTCTCCTTGAAAAGCGAGTGTACATATTCGCAGTTGATATGAGTTTAAATAATCGAATATCAAGAAAATGTTCAATCAAAATTATCAAACCAATAAAAACTCAATAAAACAATTAAAAGGCAATGGGGTGTGGTTATTACAGAGTACGACTGAACTGTTGGACGGAAAGTTACGCACGCTGTGATATCGAACCCAGCCATGTCTCTCTTACCGAAGTTAAGACTAAACTTTTGAAAACACATTCGAAACCGTTTCAGCTTCCTGCCGCGTGCATATACTATGTGTGTTGATACCTGGAGGAGATGACGCTCTTCTTAAGTCGTGTCTCTGCCGCAATGCAGGGGTCCAACTCGGAGGAGTCGAGGACCCCCGGCCTCTGTTGACTCTCGTAGGCCTGCATCTGCAACCGGCTGCTCTCAGGAGACCTTTTCCTGACATGAGAGACATCTGGGCTTCTTTTATTGCCGAAGCTCCTCTTTGTTAACTAACAGACCTATTGAGCTTACTTCACAGACTTTACAGCAAAAAAACTTAAACCAGAACACTATTCAGACACACGGAGATTTAAAAAAAAAACCAGAATAGATAATGAATCTAATATTTATTGAGTATTAAAAAACGGCAAAAAGGTTTAAAAATTTAAACTGAATTATTGCAAGAATGGCTCACCGAACTTGATAAAATTCTCTCGAAATTTTTTGTATGTTGAAAAAATATAACAGAAGTTGATCTTTTAAATGTACTCAAGTGAACAGAATGTCGAATCTTAGCCTCCGGCCCGTGCTACACAACATGAAAGATCGGTTAAATTTTACTTCACCTCCCCCCCCCCCCCCTCCCTAGCACTTTTAGTCCCCCCTTCGTGATACAATAGCCCCATACCACTGAAAAATTTTGGTGAGGGGAGAAAGTGAAATTTTTAAAAAAAGTGAGAAGTGGGAGAGAAAGTATAATGTCAGAGAAAGCTATTGACACCGGAAAACAGATTGAAATTTTTGTTGACTTTCTTCCCCCCCCCCCCCTCTCAAATAGCCAATTCAACACATTTCGGTGAGATATATGCAATTGTAAGGAAAAATGGAATCTTGGCTCTTATATACTCATGTGCATACTAGACGCTGTGCAAAGTGGCATTTTTTGATACGGTCTCGTTAGCCGCCTAAGCCGTACGGCCTCCTTAGCGTAAACTGTTTCCTAAGCCTTAGCGTTTTTTTAATGTGAAAACAATCTTTTAAAAAAAGTTGTTTTTGAAAAGCCTTCCCTCCAAGTGAAGTGCGCCCCCCCCCAAGTTGAAAAGAACCAAAAACTGATACAATCAATGTAGTATCTCAAGTAAAAATGAACTGTCTTCGAAGGGCAAAAATTTTAAACTCTTCAAAAAACATCAAGTCGGCAACATAAATGTATTGTCTTGCGAAAATTCAATATTGCACTTTCTTCTTCCAGTTTTTCATTTAGATGAATGTACAAATAAACGAGTCAATAAAAAATAACCCAAAAAAAGATTACAAAGGTGTTGTTGAAAGATAAGAAGAGGCTTGTAAAACGCTATTCACTGACTTAAGCCACCCAAAACGGCAACTCGTTTTCTCTCTTTCTCAATAAATAGGCTCATCTTGCTTCCTCCTAGCCTCGCCTTGCACTCTCTGAAAAACTCTCTTCTCACACCCAGTTATCCCGTCTTGTCACTACTCATTTCTCATACACAGCGCGTGTCGAGATATTTGTTTCTTTTCTTGTTTCACCACATTTCTATCACTAAAAAACTTTATTTGCGCATTCTTTAAATATATGACAACAAATTTATTCACAAAAAAATGTCTAATCGTTACCAAAACGAATGTGGTTCTGAGTTTATAAATTAAACAGTATGTCGTCTTCGGAATTCCCATTTCTTCTGGAAAATCAATAGTACTGAAAAAATAACTTACTAATACTTTTACTGAGCACTTGAGGATGTCCGATTCAAATTTTCCGTCGTAGTTAAAAGAACGCTGAAGAGTATTTTGGTATTTTTCTCTAAGGAAAATTAATTTGAATCAACAAACTTCAATTCAATTCAATTCAATTCTACATGGTGTTTGAAAGAAGTTACAGAAATTCTAAAATGCACAAGTACAAGTTCAATGTTTGAACGAAGTTACAGAAATTCTAAAATGCACAAGTCCACGTTCAAAAAAATGCACAAGTACTGGTTCAAAGACTTAAAAAACTAGGAATAGCTGCCAACATGGTTAGAAGGACCTCAAATTTTCTAACTAACAGGACTTATAGAGTTCGAGTTGACAAGGAGTTTTCGAATCCATTACCTGTGATCAGTGGCGTCCTTCAAGGCACCGTACTTGGTCCACTTCTGTTTTTATTTGTCATTAACGACATAGAACATGAAATAACCTTCAATGTTAAAATTTTCCTCTTTGCACATGATTTGAAAATCTACAGCCCTGATTCAAACTCCTTACAGAGAAGCATTGACAATATATTCAACTGGTCTTTAAAATGGGAATTTCCTCTCGCAAAAACAAAATATTCTGCTTAAACCTGGGTTCCAATAATCTAAAACTCAAGTATTTTATAGACAAAGACGAAATATGTTCACGTACTTTAGTTAAAGATCTAGGGATATACATAGACATACACATCTTCTCTAAAATTCGATAGGCATATAGAAGTGGTCCCAGCAAAAAGTTTAACTAAGGTTTCTCAAATTTTCAAAGTATTTAACTATCTAGATTTACAAGGCTTCAGATCTGTATATTTATCTTGTATATATCTTATATAAGACCCCTATTAGAATACGCCATTATAATTTTCTCTCCTCATCCTTGTAGCGAATTGGCCAGAAGATTAGAATATTTGGCTATTACAAAAGCACACTGTGCACACTGTACACTGTACAAATGCACGCTGCACACTGTATAATTACAAATGCACGCTGAGGCACGGGAAAATTCTTAACTCAAACACTCTTTCTATCTTTCCCGCGCCTCAGCGTGCATTTGTAATTATACAGTGTGCAGCGTGCATTTGTACAGTGTACAGTGCGCACAGTGTGCACGGTGTGCTTTTGTAATGGCCGAATATTTCCCCATAGAATTTTCTTTAAAAAAGCCTTGAGAAGATGTAGAGGCTCCACATTGAACTATCCGGAGAGACTAAGACTTTTTGATTCAGAATCCTTAATTGTAAGAAGAGCAAGGTATGACCTATAGTTCTTGTTCAGATTAATTTTCGGTGCTTTAGATTGTACAGTATGCAGGCGTCAAGTATCATTCAGGACATGTGCTAATCTCAGAACCTCTGCCAGATCGAGCTCATTGCGTTTACTAAATGAAGAGAACTCAGACACAATCAATTTTTCTTCTAGCGCGTCGTTGCTCTCTGGAACAGAATTGCCGATGATAATACTGAGATCAAAGAAGTCGAAGACTTCATCAAGATCCTAGAAGACTCCCCGCTGACCCAATACATAAGCCTACCTTCATACTTGACTTGACATTTCGAGAAAGCGTCCAAGAAAACCACAGTTCCAAAGTTCCCTCTCAAGTTCCCCATCATCCATGTCAGCGATAGCAATAACAAGATATCCTTTGATGTCAAAGCTAATTCAATTCAACTCAATTCACACTAATTTGCGTAAAACAAATGAATAGATGTAAAAATGCGAGGTGAAAACATCATGTTCTGCATTTTAAGGGGGCAAGCATATCTTGCCTCAGAACTAAGAGATTGGGAACGAAAGTTTAACCGTGATTCTGTTGACCCATACAAAGCGACCTGTAGTGAAGAAAAAAATCGGGTACTTCTTCACTTTAGTGCCCGCCCCTACCAGAGGTTCAATTGGGTCAGTTCAATTGTGTCATTTTCTTGATACGGCCTCGTTAGCTAAGCCGTACGGCTTCGTTAGCGTAAACTTTTTCCTAAGCCTAAGCGTTTTCAATGTAAAAACAATTTCTTTAATGTAAAAACAATTTCTTTTCAATGTTAAAATAACTTTTTATAAATGTAAGTAAGTCAGAAGTATGACCCAAGAAACCTCTGGGAGGGGGGCCTTAAAGTGAAGAAGTGCCAAAAATCGGACTGGATTGTAGAGAAACAGTTTTTTTAAGTTCAAATGAACGTAAAAAATTTTACTTCAGAGTTTTTACTTCAAGTTCTCATTCAACTAAGAAAACAGATTTTGCTAATAAAGAAAAAATTGAAACGACAAAAAATACGAGCTAAAAGTAACACGCAACATCATAAAAGCAATTTTTGGGAACTCGGAAAATTGCTGATAAATTTCTCTCTCGTTCAAATGCTTCCTTCATTCTCATTTGTTTGAAAAAAGCGAACAAAATGGTTTTAACTGACTTATTTTAAATCCAGCTAAAATTTTCTGAATTCTCGACTTAAGCCAAGTTTAAGCAGATCATGCCGTACGGCTAAGAAACGATACCGTATAAAAAAAATTAGCCACGTTACTGCTCTCACAGGGAACTACTTGATCAAGCTAAAACCAGATTTTTTTTCTTGTTTCAAGACGCCTTTGGTTCCACACGGTTACGGAATCAGAATATAATTGGGATAATCAAAAATTGAGCTTTTGTAGATTTTTTTAAGAATTTAAAATTCGTGATAGAAATTTGAAAACTTTTTTTCAACTTTAATCGCTTTCTCAGTGCTCACAATTGTGACATACCCTAAATTCATCGTGTGTATTATGATTGCCCCCCCTTAAACTTCAGAAATGTCGCTCAAGAGTTATTTGGTATTTTTAATTTTGAAAATTAACTTGAATCAAATTGTGTGAAACAAATGCATAAATGCAAAAACATCGTGAAATGAAAACATTAATTGATCTTTAAAAACCTACTAAATAAAATAAAAATCGCGCAAGAACTTTTTGTCGCTCGTAAGTTCATCGGAGCGCGGACTTAACTATTACTCTTAGTTGTCAAATCAAAAAGTTTCAAAATTCCAACAAGACTACCAATATATGAATGAAAACTTGAAGTTAAGCAGAATTCAAGTGAGAGAATGGATCGAACCGCTATAATTTGTGGAGAGAGGAGGTTAGCAATGAAGAAGACTGGCAATAATGTTAAGAGGAGAAATAGGGTTATTAAAGCATAAAAACAGCCCATTTCCGACTGCCTCACATACTAAGACAATTAACCTCTTGCCCTTTCTATATTCGCTGCTTGCTTTTTCTCTCATCTATCATGCGCGAGTTCACCTTGATTCTACTCGACGCTTCAATTGGCAATTTTCTCACGCTTCCAGAGAACATAAGTAGTAGTAGAGAGCAGTTGAGTCGAGGGGGCGCTCGGAAAAGAGTTGGTCGCGAGTTCACAGAATAGGGATTTATGAAGCTGGATACAAAACTTGATTGGATAAGGAATCGAAGAATTTTTACTAAGAAGAAAAGAGAGTATAGAGGACTGACTAGGGTGAAAAAACAGACCCGAGTAGCAGGAGAAAAGCAAAACAGAAAGTCTTAGGACGTCATGGGAATATAGGAAGCAGGCAGCTATGAATATAGGAAGCAGGCAGCTATGAATATAGGAAGCAGGCAGCTATGAATATAGGAAGCAGGCAGCTATGAATATAGGAAGCAGGCAGCTATGAATATAGGAAGCAGGCAGCTATGAATATAGGAAGCAGGCAGCTATGAATATAGGAAGCAGGCAGCTATGAATATAGGAAGCAGGCAGCTATGAATATAGGAAGCAGGCAGCTATGAATATATGTAGGAAGCAGGCAGCTCTGAATATAGGAAGCAGGCAGCTATGAATATAGGAAGCAGGCAGCTATGAAATCCTGTACGTACAACGATAAGAACATAAGAGTGGTACATATTTTAGCTACAGCCCGGGTGAAGGGGACTGAGAGTCCAGGCACTCGCTGGCCAAGGGAGAAGTACTTTTTCGTCTTTTGTTAAGGACTTCCGATAATTTCAATTGTGTGTACATACTCAAAAGAATATAATCCGCTGCCAGCGTTTAGAGTTGCTCTTGCTCTGTTGACGTTTCGCTTGCATGAGTATAAAAGGTCAGTTATGTCGGAAGGGGGGGGGGCTTCAAGTAAGCCATAAAGGGATTGCGTCATGTATGTATAAAAACCTGGTTATGAGGCGGAGAGCATGTAAAAGTATTCCGGCATGGTTTTTGTTACAGCGTGACGATGGTCGAGTCTTGCTTTCGTGGGGTTTTCCGAGAGATTTGAAACTCGTTCGAAAACTCAAAAGCAAAAAGGCTTTTTGCAATTTTTAAAAAAGGGACCGATTCAAAAGTTTTATGACAGAGTTTAAAACAAGGAACTTTTTTCTTATAATTCTTGTTTTCTTTTTGTGAGTGTTCCTGATAGTGTTCCTGATGGAAAGAATCGACTGGTATCCTATGCGACAGACGCATGCCTGATAGACTGAAAAGTAAGATCTATAAATCAGTCGTACGACCAGCTGCTCTATATGGACTCGAATGCATTCCTTCAACAGCAAAGACCCAGCAGATGCTCCATGTAATGGAAATGAAGATGTTGAGATGGAGCCTCGGAGTCACCCGGAAAGACATGATGCGCCACGAAACTATAAGAGCTCGTTTAGGAGTTGCCCCAATACTCGAAAAACTCAGAGTCCAGGCTGAGGTGGTACGGACACATGCTAAGATCCAATCCAGACTTGGAATATAGAAATCAAGGGTAGAAGACGAAGAGATACATAGTCCGAAGCTTAGATTGAGAGACACTATAGAACAAGACATGGCGGCTATTGGGCTGATAGCCGAAGACGCCTCGAATCGTATGATGTGGCGAAGTGCAATCTACACAGCGGACCCCGCTCTTCAGCGGGAATAACGCTAGAAAGAAGAAGTGTTACTGATAGGCATATGTCTTTTAGGAAAGTTTTCATTTGTCACCTTAGACAAAGGTAACACTTGCGATACTCAGAGGTGTAAGTTTTTGAAAAAAGTACATGGAGAAAGAGTGAAAAAAGAAAGTAGAGTTAGAGCATTACACAGACAAAGCGATAGGAACAGGTAAGAGCACATTCACCGGGCAGTAAAATACGGAGAACAAAAAGATAATTAGGTTCAAAAGAGAGAAAGGGAGAGCGAGAGAGAAAGAGGAAAAGGAGACAGAAAAAATAACATTCATCAAAAGAGGAATAACGTGAGAAGAAGGCTGAAAGAGGAGTTAGAAAAAGAACTATACTAAAACACTCACTTGCAAGAGCTGATAAAAATTCTTGTCAATCTATCAATCATCTCTTCTCTCGAGCTCGAATCCATTCATCATAAATTCTGCTGATCAACAAGAACAAGAAAAACTCTTGTGTTGCCTGCCATGTCTCAGCTCATGAGCGGCTGGAAAGAAATGAGTCACTCCGACAGGGCTTAACAGCCATAAGTTCGTGTTATTCGATGAGACCACTGCACAACTGTCGCCTGAGAATACTCAGGCCTACAGCTCGTTTACTACAAAGCTGAGAACTAGTATCACAAATATTGGAGAGAAAAAAAAGGTTCTTGGTGTTTATGTGAATGCATAACAGTATGTCACAGACTTTTCATTCTGATTGGTTCCAAGACTGAATTTTTCTCTCGAGATATTGTTGAGCAACCATGGCAATATCAGACACATGAAGCGCCTTCAATCAAACCATTTCAGATGGCTTCGATAGGACGGGAGATGTTAGAGTACTTGGATGGCATGCTTTTGAAGTGTCCTGTTTTCGTTAGAGTACTTGGATAGCATGCTTTTGAAGTGTCCTGTTTTCGTTAGAGTACTTGGATAGCATGCTTTTGAAGTGTCCTGTTTTCGTTAGAGTACTTGGATGGCATGCTTTGGAAGTGTCCTGTTTTCGTTAGAGTACTTGGATGGCATGCTTTGGAAGTGTCCTGTTTTCGTTAGAGTACTTGGATGGCATGCTTTTGAAGTGTCCTGTTTTCGTTAGAGTACTTGGATGGCATGCTTTGGAAGTGTCCTGTTTTTGTTAGAGTACTTGGATGGCATGCTTTGGAAGTGTCCTGTTTTCGTTAGAGTACTTGGATGGCATGCTTTTGAAGTGTCCTGTTTTCGTTAGAGTACTTGGATGGCATGCTTTGGAAGTGTCCTGTTTTCGTTAGAGTAATTGGATGGCATGCTTTTGAAGTGTCCTGTTTTCGTTAGAGTACTTGGATGGCATTCTTTGGAAGTGTCCTGTTTTCGTTAGAGTACTTGGATGGCATGCTTTGGAAGTGTCCTGTTTTCGTTAGAGTACTTGGATGGCATGCTTTTGAAGTGTCCTGTTTTCGTTAGAGTACTTGGATGGCATGCTTTTGAAGTGTCCTGTTTTTGTTAGAGTACTTGGATGGCATGCTTTGGAAGTGTCCTGTTTTCGTTAGAGTACTTGGATGGCATGCTTTTGAAGTGTCCTGTTTTCGTTAGAGTACTTGGATGGCATGCTTTGGAAGTGTCCTGTTTTCGTTAGAGTACTTGGATGGCATGCTTTGGAAAAGTCCTGTTTTCGTTAGAGTACTTGGATGGCATGCTTTTGAAGTGTCCTGTTTTCGTTAGAGTACTTGGATGGCATGCTTTGGAAGTGTCCTGTTTTCGTTAGAGTACTTGGATGGCATGCTTTTGAAGTGTCCTGTTTTCGTTAGAGTACTTGGATGGCATGCTTTGGAAGTGTGCTGTTTTCGTTAGAGTACTTGGATGGCATGCTTTGGAAGTGTCCTGTTTTCGTTAGAGTACTTGGATGGCATTCTTTTGAAGTGTCCTGTTTTCGTTAGAGTACTTGGATGGCATGCTTTGGAAGTGTCCTGTTTTCGTTAGAGTACTTGGATGGCATGCTTTGGAAGTGTCCTGTTTTCGTTAGAGTACTTGGATGACATGCTTTGGAAGTGTCCTGTTTTCGTTAGAGTACTTGGATGGCATGCTTTTGAAGTGTCCTGTTTTCGTTAGAGTACTTGGATGGCATTCTTTCGAAGTGTCCTGTTTTCGTTAGAGTACTTGGATGGCATGCTTTGGAAGTGTCCTGTTTTCGTTAGAGTACTTGGATGGCATGCTTTTGAAGTGTCCTGTTTTCGTTAGAGTACTTGGATGGCATGCTTTTGAAGTGTCCTGTTTTCGTTAGAGTACTTGGATGGCATGCTTTTGAAGTGTCCTGTTTTCGTTAGAGTACTTGGATGGCATGCTTTGGAAGTGTCCTGTTTTCGTTAGAGTACTTGGATGGCATGCTTTGGAAGTGTCCTGTTTTCGTTAGAGTACTTGGATGGCATGCTTTGGAAGTAACCTGTTTCCGTTAGAGTACTTGGATGGCATGCTTTGGAAGTGTCCTGTTTTCGTTAGAGTACTTGGATGGCATGCTTTTGAAGTGTCCTGTTTTCGTTAGAGTACTTGGATGGCATGCTTTTGAAGTGTCCTGTTTTCGTTAGAGTACTTGGATGGCATGCTTTTGAAGTGTCCTGTTTTCGTTAGAGTACTTGGATGGCATGCTTTTGAAGTGTCCTGTTTTCGTTAGAGTACTTGGATGGCATGCTTTGGAAGTGTCCTGTTTTCGTTAGAGTACTTGGATGGCATGCTTTTGAAGTGTCCTGTTTTCGTTAGAGTACTTGGATGGCATGCTTTGGAAGTGTCCTGTTTTCGTTAGAGTACTTGGATGGCATGCTTTGGAAAAGTCCTGTTTTCGTTAGAGTACTAGGATGGCATGCTTTTGAAGTGTCCTGTTTTCGTTAGAGTACTTGGATGGCATGCTTTGGAAGTGTCCTGTTTTCGTTAGAGTACTTGGATGGCATGCTTTTGAAGTGTCCTGTTTTCGTTAGAGTACTTGGATGGCATGCTTTGGAAGTGTCCTGTTTTCGTTAGAGTACTTGGATGGCATGCTTTGGAAGTGTCCTGTTTTCGTTAGAGTACTTGGATGGCATTCTTTTGAAGTGTCCTGTTTTCGTTAGAGTACTTGGATGACATGCTTTGGAAGTGTCCTGTTTTCGTTAGAGTACTTGGATGGCATGCTTTGGAAGTGTCCTGTTTTCGTTAGAGTACTTGGATGACATGCTTTGGAAGTGTCCTGTTTTCGTTAGAGTACTTGGATGGCATGCTTTTGAAGTGTCCTGTTTTCGTTAGAGTACTTGGATGGCATGCTTTTGAAGTGTCCTGTTTTCGTTAGAGTACTTGGATGGCATGCTTTTGAAGTGTCCTGTTTTCGTTAGAGTACTTGGATGGCATGCTTTGGAAGTGTCCTGTTTTCGTTAGAGTACTTGGATGGCATGCTTTGGAAGTGTCCTGTTTTCGTTAGAGTACTTGGATGGCATGCTTTGGAAGTGTCCTGTTTTCGTTAGAGTACTTGGATGGCATGCTTTGGAAGTGTCCTGTTTTCGTTAGAGTACTTGGATGACATGCTTTGGAAGTGTCCTGTTTTCGTTAGAGTACTTGGATGGCATGCTTTTGAAGTGTCCTGTTTTCGTTAGAGTACTTGGATGGCATGCTTTGGAAGTGTCCTGTTTTCGTTAGAGTACTTGGATGGCATGCTTTTGAAGTGTCCTGTTTTCGTTAGAGTACTTGGATGGCATGCTTTTGAAGTGTCCTGTTTTCGTTAGAGTACTTGGATGGCATGCTTTGGAAGTGTCCTGTTTTCGTTAGAGTACTTGGATGGCATGCTCTGGAAGTGTCCTGTTTTCGTTAGAGTACTTGGATGGCATGCTTTTGAAGTGTCCTGTTTTCGTTAGAGTACTTGGATGGCATGCTTTGGAAGTGTCCTGTTTTCGTTAGAGTACTTGGATGGCATGCTTTGGAAGTGTCCTGTTTTCGTTAGAGTACTTGGATGGCATGCTTTGGAAGTGTCCTGTTTTCGTTAGAGTACTTGGATGGCATGCTTTTGAAGTGTCCTGTTTTCGTTAGAGTACTTGGATGGCATGCTTTTGAAGTGTCCTGTTTTCGTTAGAGTACTTGGATGGCATGCTTTTGAAGTGTCCTGTTTTCGTTAGAGTACTTGGATGGCATGCTTTGGAAGTGTCCTGTTTTCGTTAGAGTACTTGGATGGCATGCTTTGGAAGTGTCCTGTTTTCGTTAGAGTACTTGGATGGCATGCTTTGGAAGTGTCCTGTTTTCGTTAGAGTACTTGGATGGCATGCTTTTGAAGTGTCCTGTTTTCGTTAGAGTACTTGGATGGCATGCTTTGGAAGTGTCCTGTTTTCGTTAGAGTACTTGGATGGCATGCTTTGGAAGTGTCCTGTTTTCGTTAGAGTACTTGGATGGCATGCTTTTGAAGTGTCCTGTTTTCGTTAGAGTACTTGGATGGCATGCTTTTGAAGTGTCCTGTTTTCGTTAGAGTACTTGGATGGCATGCTTTGGAAGTGTCCTGTTTTCGTTAGAGTACTTGGATGGCATGCTTTGGAAGTGTCCTGTTTTCGTTAGAGTACTTGGATGGCATGCTTTGGAAGTGTCCTGTTTTCGTTAGAGTACTTGGATGGCATGCTTTGGAAGTGTCCTGTTTTCGTTAGAGTACTTGGATGGCATGCTTTTGAAGTGTCCTGTTTTCGTTAGAGTATTTGGATGGCATGCTTTGGAAGTGTCCTGTTTTCGTTAGAGTACTTGGATGGCATGCTTTTGAAGTGTCCTGTTTTCGCAGAACCAAGTTCGTATGAAATCGATCAGTGCAATAGTTTGAGATAAAACAAGGGGTGTTTAATCGTTAGCGAAAACTTATATCATTTTATTTTTCTAGAGAAGGAAATACGAGAAGTTCAGCATAAAAATACAAATTAACTGTTTCTACGCTTATCACAAAAGTCTGTTTCGCCCCAGCTCAGACAGACTTCTGTGCTCTCTGGGTGGGGCTCATCAGTGAGTGCCTTAATTAGTATTTGAACTGAAGAAAATTTATTCATTTTACAGGATACGTGAGAGAGGCAGCAAATAAGGAGACTTTGAGGAACTGCGAAGCTCTTTCTCAAACTCTATATATGTGCAGACTCAGGTGGAGAGGCAGCAAATAAGGAGACTTTGAGGAACTGCGAAGCTCTTTCTCAAACTCTATATATGTGCAGACTCAGGTGGAGAGGCAGCAAATAAGGAGACTTTGAGGAACTGCGAAGCTCTTTCTCAAACTCTATATATGTGCATACTCAGGTGGAGAGGCAGCAAATAAGGAGACTTTGAGGAACTGCGAAGCTCTTTCTCAAACTCTATATATGTGCAGACTCAGGTGGAGAGGCAGCAAATAAGGAGACTTTGAGGAACTGCGAAGCTCTTTCTCAAACTCTATATATGTGCAGACTCAGGTGGAGAGGCAGCAAATAAGGAGACTTTGAGGAACTGCGAAGCTCTTTCTCAAACTCTATATATGTGCATACTCAGGTGGAGAGGCAGCAAATAAGGAGACTTTGAGGAACTGCGAAGCTCTTTCTCAAACTCTATATATGTGCATACTCAGGTGGAGAATCGCCTTACATCCACAGCAAGGCAGGGCGAGCGATGGACACTTCCTTGCGATGAAGAGAACGTTCAACCACTGTTGGATAACCTACGTTTTCTGATCTACAGCTTTACGTGATGTGATATACCCAAAGCAAAGTGTTTTTTCTTTATTACATGAAGCTCATGCACAAAAGTGTTTATATAGAAATTATAATCTTTTCTTGCTTTTATTTATGCCTCAAGGTAAGGTACGCGTTGCCATGAGATGAGATTATAACGTGAATGAATGAACGTTCAGACTAAAAAAATGCGATAACTGATGTAAGTTCAATAAAAAACGACTTGTTGTATTATCAATACTAAAGCTATGAAACAAAAACAAACAGAAAATGTGGGTACTTAAGTATACAAAAAGTTTAAGAAATCATTGCTCTGGTTCTAAGTGTCGTGGTTAGATTTTCACTGAACTTTTTTAGGTTAAAAGAAGGTAGAGAACCGGAAAAGGCGAAAAAAACTTAAATTGGCAGTTGAATACTAATTAAAGGAGAAGCAACCTTTTTCGATCAATCTAGTGTTCGAGATTCAAAGCTTTCGATGTGCGTCGCAGTGTCTGATATTCCAAAGTAATTGGAGCAGTCAGGAACTTGACACCGATGCTAATGATAATGAGAAGGGATGACAGAAAGAATAGAAGAAAAGAAACAGAAAACCTCAAGAGTTATATCAGATATTGAGAGAAACAGAAACTTTCGAGGGGAGAAGTAGAGAAAAAAGTTTGATGATACAAATCGAAAAGAGAGAAAGAAAGTGGTTAAGGGAAAAGAAATGAAAAGAGAGATCAAGCAAGATATATTCAGAGAGGAAAAACAAGGAAAATAACATGCTCAACTTTTACGTTTGTTCAGACCTGGATTTCAGGTGAGAATTTCGCGATGACTGCCTTTTCCCTCCGTTGAAGACAAAAAAGTATCAATAAAGTTTGTTTCCATTTTCACAACCAAAATTTAGAGCTCTTTCACAACAAAATATCACCAGTGGGTAGAATGGAGTAAGGCAGTAATTTCAGTGTGTGGAAGCAAAGCAAATCTAGGAAATTTATGCCAGAAAATTCAACGGAAGAAAAATTTGCAATGATTTTTGTTCCACTTGAGACGCTCTACAACGAGTTTTTCATACAACGGCGCTGCTCTCAGTAAGGCTGAATTCTCTCAGAATTCTCACCGACAACACTTGCCTTCTGCATCTAGATATGCATGGATTGGCTGCTTGCGCAGTTTGACTCCTATTGTCTTTAGATGGGCTTTATTTGAAAGATCGAGGAAGGGGTGGGATGAGGAGATATTGAGATAAAGAGATGCTAACACATGATTGGTTGTGACCGAGCAGGCACAAAGCATGATAGAAACGATATTATTCAAGAGGGTATTTTGAAAGACCCTGAGGAGGGAAGAGAAAGGGTAAGAAAGAGATCAGAGATCCACCGATTATCAGACAGGAAGCGTGAGGGAGAGAGAGAAAAAAGGGATTGAGCTAGAAAAAAAAGAGAGCTCAATTAGATAAAGAGAGCCACGCCGAGAAAGAGAAAGCGAGGAAGAGAGAAGTACAAAAAAAGACAGAGTGAGAGAGATATAGAGACAAAGTGAGAAATAGTGAGTGAAGAAGAAAACAATACAGAAGTCAGAGAGAAATCGAGAAAGAAGCGAAGAGAGCGAGGGAATTAGAGTAAGCAAATGCAAGAAGTAAAATATATGTTAAGGAAAAAGAAACAAAGAAAAATTATCTTGAAGGGAGAGCCGGAAATAACAAACGGCACTTGAAAGTTATGAAATGATGAGAGATAAAGAAAACTTCTCCAAGCGTACAAATACATCGAATTTACTAATTGAAGAACGAGCTACTTTCGAAAAAGAAGAGTTTTCATCATAGGCAGGAGATATACAGCATTCAGAAGCCAAGAAGTTTTTGAGATTGCGAAAAATTAAGAGAAAGAACGTCGATTAAGAAAAGAGAAAGAGAAGAAGAGAAAAATAAAGAAAATGAGAGAAGCGAGAGAACACGGGAAGAAGCAGTCCGAGATAGAGAAACAAAAGAGAAAAGTGAAAAAATAAAGGATAAAAAGGTGAGAAAGTTATAGGAAGATCGTTCCAAGACAACGCGTAAAATATTGTAGTCAGCCAAAATCAGTTTACTCGATCTGCGTTCAGTGTTATGATCCAGAGTAACGGGTTCAGTCGTGCACATCCACATTTCACCCCAACTATTTTGCATGGAATTGTTCTCAACTTTTTTCACATACGCATTTCATATGTCCTCATTCAACATATCTGTTTTGTAATCTTCTATTTTCTCTTTCAGCCTGTCGGTTGGAGTTCTCTTTTTACCTAATTCCTCTACTTCTTCCTCACTTTTTTTTTATTCCACTATGACTCGAAATTCTGCAAAAGAACAACAAGTGTTAGTTTTCTATTTCACTTTCGATCAGCCTATCTATTTTTAACGTTTCTTCTTCTTTAAAGTAGTTTAAGTAAAGAAAAAAACGGCTCAGACGTTAGTCAGCTCAAGAAAAAACCTGGCAGGTTAGTTTTGAATCTCTTCTTCACCCAACGGTAGCGTGTAAAAACAAGGCATTTTTGAACAACAACGCACGATGCAACTCAGACCGTTCGGAACACGGCACTTCATTTTTCCCATTATTTCATTATAAACCAATGGAATTGAATGGGATTCCAGTATGTCTGGTAACATGGGGCACTTCCCATAATCGAAAGGAATTTTTTCGTTGAGCCTCTTCGATGTGCCTGTTTGTTTCCAGACGATTCACTGCTGGACCCGTATTCCAGATGATTCACTGCTGGACCCGTATTCCAGACGATTCACTGCTGGACCCGTATTCCAGACGATTCACTGCTGGACCCGTATTCCAGACGATTCACTGCTGGACCCGTATTCCAGACGATTCACTGCTGGACCCGTATTCCAGACGATTCACTGCTGGACCCGTATTCCAGAAGATTCACTGCTGGACCCGTATTCCAGACGATTCACTGCTGGACCCGTATCATCGGCAGTGTTTCTTTGATTAATCAACAGAAGAAAAGTAAGACAAAAATATTAATTGCAAGATAGGCAAGTTCGAGCAGCCGGTCTTCGGAAAAGTATGAATTGCTTCTTGAGCAGCTTCAATCGCTCACAAACAAAGCGAACAAAGTAAGGTAGTTCGGGGACGTGTTTGATCTATGCAGAAGCTCTATGATAAGGTTCAGAAGCCAGAAGGTGCAGCTTTACATAACACTGAGTATATAGACAAAGCAACGGCACCTGTGGATGTTTTTTTTCTACGTAAAAAGAAGCATCTCGGATTGGTTAAACAAATCCTTATACATTTATGGTTTAGCATGGCCAACCGAAGGTGTGCACTCGCTCAGCATTAACGGATTGGACGGAGAGAGTTCTTTCAATCTTTATCCCTTGGTAAATGCAATCAAAGCCGTATATTGAGTGACCTTCTCGCGGACTTTCTATATTTGCCACGCTCGATCAAGGCTATTATTTTGTGGGTAATCTTAAGAGACTACGAAAAAAGTTTCAAAGGAAAGACTTAGAAAGATGCAAATGAAGAAGAAAATGAGAAAAAGGTGAGAAAGACAGAGAGAAAGGGAAAGAAATAGAAAGAAAGACCGAGGAAGAGTAAGAGGTAGACAATTATGTTAAACACGATTGATATCACTCCTACACTTTGCTTCTCTCGAGTTAGCTGATCAACCAATAACTCATGGCGATAAAGGGAGTCAGGGCAGGGAAGATAAGTTAGTCACTCCCTGAAGGATAGCCAGGACGAAGGAGAACCAGTCTGCAATCAGAATAGGCGCATAGATTAATTAGGCAATATATACGGTGATTTATTGCCTACAAAACACACAAAGAAGTGTAAGAGGTGAAAGTGAAGAGAAAAGATGGAGACAGAAAGAGTGAAGAAGAGTGAATAAGTAGTTATATCGAGACTCCCAAGACTAGCCTTAGAGTTATTACAGAGAGAATAACTTTCATGAATGAACGAAAACTTCAAATCCAATGAGGTCATGCCAAGTTCACAAGCTTTTGTGCAGTCGAAATACACACGGCGACATCAGGGGAGAAATTTTAAGACACGGTGACATCAGGGGAGAAATTTTAAGACACGGCGACAATAGGGGAGAAATTTGAAGACACGGCGACATCAGGGGAGAATTTGAAGACACGGCGACATCAGGGGAGAATTTGAAGACACGGCGACATCAGGAGGAAAATTTGAAGACACGGCGACATCAGGGGAGAAATTTGAAGACACGGCGACATCAGGGGAGAATTTGAAGACACGGTGACATCAGGAGGGAAATTTGAAGACACGGCGACATCATGGGAGAAATTTGAAGACACGGGCGACATCAGGGGAGAAATTTGAAGACACGGCGACATCAGGGGAGAAATTTGAAGACACGGCGACATCAGGGGAGAAATTTGAAGACACGGCGACATCAGGGGAGAAATTTGAAGTCACGGCGACATCAGGGGAGAAATTTGAACACACGGCGACATCAGGGGAGAAATTTGAAGACACGGCGACATCAGGAGAGAAATTCGAAGACACGGCGACATCAGGGGAGAAATTTGAAGACACGGCGACATCAGGGGAGAAATTTGAAGACACAGCGACATCAGGGGAGAAATTTGAAGACACGGCGAAATCAGGGGAGAAATTTGAAGACACGGCGACATCAGGCGAGAAATTTGAAGACACGGCGACATCAGGCGAGAAATTTAAAGACACGGCGACATCGGGCGAGAAATTTGAAGACACGGCGACATCAGGCGAGTTTTTTGAAGACACGACGACATCAGGGGAGATTCAGACGATTCAGACGATTCAGACATTCATTCAGACATTTTTGCAACAGTTTATATTTTTTTGAATTCATGTTTTTCAACTTTGAAAAAACTGTTTATCACGCTCACGCATTCCCCCTTTCTAATTTTACATAAAATTTGTTTTAACATTAAAAAACGCTTAGGCTTAGGCAAAAGGTTACGCTAACGAGGCCGTACGGCTTAGGCTAACGAGACCGCATAAGAAAATTTCTCATATTATTAATTTTTGTCAATTCAATGACTTTAAATTTATGACACAAAAAAGTACCGCACCTTTCAGCCGAGCCAGCCGAAAGAGACGATCCAGCCGAACTGTAAAATTTCGGCCATTTAAAGCATGCCACGCACACGACACACGCCAAACACGCCATTTCATTACTAATACACGCCATTGCGCGGGAAAAAGAGATAGAGTGTTTGACACACTATTATGTTTAATTTTGTGATACGGTATCGTTAGCCTAAGCCATAAAGCCTCGTTAGCGTAAACTTTTGCCTAAGCCAAAGCAGAAAAAAACATGAAAAACTTGAAAAAAAACTTTTTAAAAAATCATACCATCTAACGATTTCGATCCTGCGCTTTATCAAAATACAGGGTGTATCAAAAGTACTGCCACAGTTTTCGCGCGCGCCTCTCGCGCGCTCCATGGAAAAATTGACTTGGCAAGACATCACAAATTTTTCTCTAGTCTTTGTTGATTATGTGTTTAAAATTATAAATTGTTCCCTTCGTTTTGTAGGTGAATGGCGCGTCCAGGTTCTAAACGTTCTGTGATTCTGACTTTAAGTCGTGCGGGACGCAAACCTTCTGAGATCAGTAACATGCTGGATGTTCCTCGTCGAACCGTCTACCACACTATCAAACGTGGAACTCGAGAGGATCGTCCATGCTCCGGTAGACCGGTCACCGCTACTTCTTCTCGTGTCACGAAAATTTTCAAGGAGCGGATACAACGCACAGCGCAGAGAAGCATGAGGAAAATGACCGCTGAGCTTCATATCTGAATAGCGTCGATGTGGCGAGTCGTCAGAAAAAAGCTCAAGAAGTTTCCCTACAAGTTCCAAAAAAACATGGCACTACTGAAGCTCAGAGAAAAGGAAGACGGGAAAAATGTCGCTTGCTACTGTCGCGGGCCCGAAACGGAGACCACTTGACAACGGTTTTCTCAGATGAGAAGCTTTTTACAGTAGAGGCTCATTACAATCGCCAAAACTCCAGAATACTCGCGAAGAGTTCACAGCAAGCGAACGATGCAGGTCGCGTCACCGAATGCAATTATCATCCTGCAAAAGTCATGGTTTGGCCGGCAGTCTCTTCCAGTGGTCGTACTCCTCTCGTTTTTGTGCCGAAAGGTGTCAAAATCGATACTAAAGCGTACATTGATGAAATTCTTGAGAAGCATCTTCTACCTTGGTCCCAGGCTCACTTCAAAACCAACAACAGGACTTATCAACAGGACGGTGCCCCAGCACACAGAGCCAAGAAGACTCAAGAGTGGTGCAAACATCATCTGCCCGACTTCATACCGGCCAACGAATGGCCGGCTAATAGTTTCACGGTCGGATGTTAATTATTTTGTTAGTTATTGCTGTTAGTATTAAATGTTAGTATTAAATATATTAAACAGAAAACATTCAATTTGTTAAATTATTATTGATAAATAGTTAGTAAGCTATTCTGATAGATTACTTTTGGTGAGGCTGATAATTTTATGTACTGTATTTTCGCTCACGCTGTTCTACGGGGCAACTTTCCTACCAGACACGACAGCGGCAGCGTTGCGGCTGCGCGAGAGGATTTCGTTTGGGAAGGGTGATTGAGTTTTTAGTTATTTGGGTGTTGCTTTGAGAGCGAGGAGTTTGGATTTGTTTGTGATTTGGTGGGGAGACAGTAGCGGCGTGAGTCTTCTTGGCTCCAGTTGTTCTACGGGTTCTACGAGCTCGTAGGTTGACTCGAGTGTCTAAAGGGAACTGTTTAGCCCGCTAGCGGGGCTGGTGCAAGCGATTGAAGAATTTTGTGCTCCCTGCGTTGAAGTTGTTTGTTTGGTTCTTTTCGCTGAAATAAATATCTGCATCTAAAAACTCTGTTTGTGTTCGGCATTCCAAGTGACAGCGTGAAAATAATCGCGAACTACATTACAATAGCCCCGACCTCAATCCACTCGACTTCTCCATCTGGGCTATTTTGGAGACTTGTTTGTGCAAAAACTCACAAAAATTTCGAAGTGCTTAAAGTCTCCCTTACCCGAGCATGGCACTCTATTCCACAAGAGACACTGCGGGCAACCATCGAGGCATACCCTCGTCGTCTCAAAGCTGTCATTAAAGCCAAAGGAAATCATATTGAGTGACTGTTGTAAAACATAATCGCTGAAGTTGTTGATAAACATTTTGTATTATATTAACCTGATTCGCTGATACTGAATGAAAATAGAAGGTAAAAACTTTGTGGCAGTACTTTTGAAACACCCTGTATTAGCAGAGGAACCTGCTCCTGAACTTGAAACACCCTGTATTAGCAGAGGAACCTGCTCCGAACTTGAAACATCCTGTATTAGCACAGGAACCTGCTCCGAACTTGAAAAACCCTGTAATAGCAGAGGAACCTGCTCCGAACTTGAAACACCCTGTATTAGCAGAGGAACCTGCTCCGAACAAACACCCTGTATTAGCAGAGGAACCTGCTCCGAACAAACACCCTGTATTAGCAGAGGAACCTGCTCCGAACTTGCCTGTATTAGCATAGGAACCTGCTCCGAACTTAAAACACTCTGTATTAGCAGAGGAACCTGCTCCACCCTGTATTAGCAGAG
Organism: Allodiplogaster pararmata; assembly: GCA_964056735.1. Classification (NCBI taxonomy): domain Eukaryota; kingdom Metazoa; phylum Nematoda; class Chromadorea; order Rhabditida; family Diplogasteridae; genus Allodiplogaster; species Allodiplogaster pararmata. The sequence continues at coordinate 11,438,887 of OZ057408.1, read as the reverse complement.
GAACCGGCTCCGAACTTCATGCGCTTTAGTACAAATTTTTCTGCGGTTTCGACCAAGTTTGGACTCAACTTCCGCGAATTCCTTCCTCAGACTATATGTATTTTAAAAAAGGTTCAATATGTTTATCTACGCTAATACATTTATTATCTAGGATATTTCCTGCGTCCCTCCTTCTACATTGCTAAAGCTCTCTTTCCTTTGCTTTCTTCATCTCTCTGTTTCTTTTTTCTCTCTCTCTCCATGTCTATCTGAATTTTCCTCAATCTTGAAGCTTCCCCTGTGTTCCTATTTTTTGTACTTTTTCTCTCCGAACTCTGCTTGCATCTCGGGCTCTTTGATTGCTTCTCAATTGACCTTGACCCGCTGACCATTTCCCCCTTCTTTCTCAAAATAAAGACACATTATGTAAAAAGTGTCTTTTCAAGAAGAGAGCAGAGAAACTACAGACGAATAGAGAGGGAGCAGTCGTATGAGGACGGTGAAAGTTAGGTTGAAAAGTGAAAGCGTTCATTGCCTGAGGGGCTATGACCTAGTTCAAAGGCTACATCGTAACCGAGGACTTCCTCTTCTTCTCTCAGTATCTCTGAAGATGAATCGAACTCTAACCTCATTTCCTTTTTTTGGTTTCCAAGGTCCAGGTATACCCTTCCTGTAGCTATTTCATCCGTGGAAGACCCCTCGCTTTTTTGTCAGGAACAGAAGATAGAATATAGGGTCAGAAAAGGCAAAGAGAGAGGACAATGAGAGAAAATGGAAAAATAGGAGAGAAAAAGAGAGGAGAAGAAAGAGAGAAAGAGAGAGGTATAAAGAGAGAAAGAAAGATATAGAGAGGTATAAAGAGAGAGGTATAAAGAGAGAAAGAAAGATAGAGAGACGTATAAAGAGAGAAAGAAAGATAGAGAGAGGTATAAAGAGAGAGGTATAAAGAGATAAAGAAAGATAGAGAGACGTATAAAGAGAGAGGTATAAAGAGAGAAAGAAAGATAGAGAGAGGTATAAAGAGAGAAAGAAAGAGTAACAAGAGAAAAAGGATTTACCAAAAGAGAAGGTAGAGACACACGGGAATGAATGAAAAGTAAAAAGATTGTCAGAACTTATGAAGCCAGCTCAAAAGTCTTCGATATTCTTTCTCTTTGATCCGAATTTCTTCCAAAATTCTCTCCTCCCTCAGTAGTTTCAACAGAAGCTCCGAGTAATAACATGACTAGCCTTCTGACTTCGCTCTATCATGACTAGCATTCTGACTTCATGACTGGCCTTCTGACTTCGCTCTATCAGTAAAATCTTATAGGTTATGTATTCCAGTTCTTTCAATTTCATACAACTTCACTATTGATTCTGTTGATGAAAGAATGAGAGTGATAAGTTAATATATGTAGACAAATATCTTAAAATGGCTGGAAAAAAACTACATATATTCATTAAAAAAAGGATTATTTCTCTTTCCCGGATAATCTCATCGAATTCGATAATTTATTTTTACGCAAATATAAGTGGGACACATAGTATCTGAATGAGAAAATTTTTCATTATGTGTAAAAATTATGTGAATAAGACTGTACATAAATTTTGAGTCGTAAAAACATTGCTCAAGAATGTCAATACTCAGTTTTCGAAGTACTTCAGCAGTGGGCGTTGTTGTGTAGAGGAATGCCTCCGGGGTTCCCGAAAGAGAGGACACCACAAAACTTCCAATTCTCCTTGGCAAGATTTTTTTTGGATTGATTTGTGATGATATGCCTAATTTTAATGACATATTCATTATCATCAAGTTGTTCTAAGTCAACTACCTGACTTGATCGACCAACTCGTGATCTACTATGTATCTTATTGATCAACTACCTGACTTGATCGACCAACTCGTGATCTACTATGTATCTTATTTTGTCGATAAATTTATCACAAATAAACTTTACCGCCTTTTTAATATATCTTCTCATTCTCTCGAGTTATTCATCCTTAACTGTGTATACTTCAAAATAGAAAAGACTCTTCCAACTGTAATAATAGGAATGTTGTAGCTGAAGAAGGAAAGGACCGTTGATGATTCGTCGATGATGACAGCCCCTCTTCCGATTAGGCCTATTCCCATGAGACACTCCACAAGTATATTTCACTCTTTTTTTGCTAGAAAGATACCTGACTTTGATTAAAAGTCATTCTGTCAAAGGTTTTGATGACTTCTTGATCGATTTCTCGCGAATTGGCATATCTCACAAAGTTCCGTATAACTATTCTTGCACCTGTTCCAGATTCCCCCTTTCAGCCGTCTATTACGGTAATTCAACCACAAATTTTTGAGAAATTTTTTAGAAGATGTGTAGTTCATTTTACATGTGATTCATTCAGGATCAAGAAAAAGTTTCAAAAATCACTGTCAAGCATTTGAAATAAAATATCTACTGTATGTCCTCTGCCTAATTTGATTGAATAAGGCTTTTTTTTTCGTTTCGATATAGTTCCGTGTCTTAAAATTGATAGAAATTTTTTGAAGATCAATTTCGATTAACTCACTTCAGAAAAACATCATTGATTAGGTTTCACGGTTCTTGTTTAACGCCTTCGAACAAACCATAACAAGTCAAACTTTGGAGTTGTCGGACAAACTAAAAACTTTTTACCCTTTTCTTACACAACCAGTCCATTAAGCATGCTCAGCTATTTGAAAAAAAGGTTCTTCATATCTACAATGACATTTCTTTTTCTCAAATAAAAATTGTACAGGAGATAAATAATAAATAATTGGATTGTATAGGAGAGTTCGTATCAGCTGATACTACGGGTCGCTCTGCTTTCTCCACAGTGAATCCTTCTTTCTATTCAGTCTCTTCGGCATGGAGCCCAGCAGTGGGCCACACTCATCTACAGGTCCCCTTTTATTACAAACTCACGCTTTTTCTTTAGATGGAATGATTAAAAAACACTAATTAATATAATTTTTTGGTTAGAAACACTTTATCACTTCCTTCCCTCAGTTGTTCTATCTTTCCATTTTTCATTAGTTACTTATTTTAAGAGGAGTTTTTATTTCTGTTAATCCGATAACTTAAACGCTCTTAAAACGTTTTCTCACAGGAAATTCCGCTTGGCTTAAACGAATCTTTGCTTAGCTGAGCAGCCGACACTTAATTCACAAAAAACTCTCATGTTTTTGGGAGCTTCAGACTTGAGAGACGAGACTAGACAGCTTCAGACTTGAGAGACGAGACTAGACAGCTTCAGACTTGAGAGACGAGACTAGACAGCTTCAAAAAACCGGGCATCTTTCAGTATCCGCTATTATCGAATGACTTACATACGTTGTACATTTATTATTATTATTAGTATTTCTTTATCGTGGCAGGGGTGAGGTGAGGGCAGAGGGAGGTATTGGACTGCTTCATTTGGCGTTGTATTGTTCGTCTTATACTTCTTTTAAAAAAACTTTTTGAAAAACTTTTTTTTAAAAACTTCGTCTTCGTCTGAAGACTTCTGCCGTCTGAAGACTTCTTGAAAAAACTAAACCTTAAGCCTCTCAACAGCTTCTCTCCCCTGCCGGCCAATAGCCTGTCTTCTCGGTCTTCAATCACCACCGCTCTTCCCGGGTTAATCATTTCTCAATACGCTGCAAACTAAAAATGACACATTTAAATTTGATGAAATCTTGTATATTGTAAGAAAGAATTCAAAAAAATTTACAAGAACGTGAAATGGCTTTATTTTTTGTATCATGATAAGAATTTTTCGAGTTAAGGCATAAAAGTATAGTTTTCAGGGCCACTATCTTAGATCCGTCTCATTTCCGAACATCAAGAGAATTCGGCAGTTCTTTGGTTTATTCTTCTGATCTTTGCAACGAAAGGCAGCTCACAGCTCGCGATGAAGGTCTGCTTGATGCGATTAAAACGAAATATCAAACAAACCCTGAAACCATGTCAAAGGATTCATTATACATGATTTTCATATTTTCCATTTACTCATGAATTCCTCATGCAAATTTTAATTTTTTTTCATTTTTGTTAAAATTTCAAATTTCATTTAGCTTCGAATAAAGCATGAATGGTTATTCAATCGGCTATATGAGTCGTAAGTGTCAAAATGGTAATGAAAGAGGAATAGAACCGAGTAACTGAAGGAAAGTTGTTACCTAGGCTGATTTTATGAAGGCCTGGGTGACTGTGGATTGACCATGAAAAGATGTATGTACGGTTTTCACGACTAAACCAAGTATTGAGCTGTAACTCCATCGCGGTTTGATTGGCTTCACCACTACTTTTCAACCACGACACTTCAAAAGGTGAATCATTTCATCCCTACTTCATTCATTAATCACTCACTTCTTCAAAAATTCAACAACATACATAGAAAGGATCAGTCCTGTGGACTAATCACTTTTAAATGAATATTTTTTTATTTATTCCATTTACCAGAACAAATAGGTGAGGACTACACAACATTAAAGAAAATATCTCATCAAGAACGAAAATTATCACGGAAATCCGAATTCATACACCACTACACAGTGGATTTATAAACTACCGTCTTTGTACAAAGCTAAGCCTCTACATGTAGTTATGCTCGAAGACTTATGCGAAAAAGACAAACACTTCTTTTTTCAACTGCGAATCGAGAAAATTTACTATAAAAATACTTTTTTGTTATGAATTTTCCCAATTTTAGTACAAATATATATCACGCAACTCATAGTAAAAAAATTTATTCTGAACTTTATTGTAAACAAGACCGCTAATACTTCTTCTGGGTGTGGGATAATTTGCGCTACATATTTTGAAAAGGTTTCGAAGTTCGATCCACATCCCGACAAGGGGTTAAGAATGAAAAAATTGAGACCTTGGGTTGATAAAAACCAAAGGAGTTAAGAAATGCTGGTAGTCCGACCATTTCCTTTGCTGCTATACAAACTAACATAAAAACTAGGGAACAGCCATTGATTCGGCCTGTTAGATCTGCATCTCATCGCAGGAGAGCGCTCACGTCAACGCGGAAGTCTATCATAATTGGTCTTTCTCGATCTCCATGTTTCTTTCAGTTCCTCATTGATGACGACATAGAAAAGAATGCGAAGTTGGCGGATGAATGTGCCATCTGCAACGACAGAAGTAGTGGACTGCACTATGGAATATATACATGCGAAGGGTTGGTGACCTTCACCTTATCAGATCTCCCGATGCAGTCGCTAGTTCAGGTAATGACGATTTCGGCTGAAGACAAGTTCGGCTAAAGACAATTTCGGCTTGTGAAAATTTCACATCATATATTTGTTTTATTTCTTCATTAAAAAGAAAAGTTCATGAAAATAAAGCTTTATTTCAAGAAAATAAAGTTTTATTTCATTTAAATTAGTATTTAAGGTTAAACTTTTTGTTTGAAATTGGTGATGATTTCGAGAAGAATTTAAAACTGTGAGGAACGACAAAATTTGTTTCTTGTGGCGTGGAGCTCTTTTTATCTGTTTAAAAAATTTTCATGAATACCTCGGAATGTTCGGGTGGGCCGAGGTCAGCCCTGAATGTTCGGGTGGGCCGAGGTCAGCCCGGAATGTTCGGGTGGGCCGAGGTCAGCCCGGAATGTTCGGGTGGGCTGAGGTAAGCCCGGAATGTTCGGGTGGGCCGAGGTCAGCCTGCTTCATCAACCTAGGCCGACATTATTTAGAATCACTTTATTCGCTTAACATTGGACAATTTTCTTCTAATGATACCTGTTTATCGACACCGAGCGGAGAAGCCAGTTTTTAAAAACTGTTTCGGTGAAAATAGTCAAGACAAAGTTTTTGAGTGTGTGGGAGATGAAAGAACTGCAATGAAACAAGATCCAAGAAAAAGAGACCAAGGGAATATTCCAACATTTCCAGTTTTTTTATCGGTAGCTTCTTGGCTCTCTTCTTCCAGTTTTCGATGCTACTCAGCTTCAAATCTCGCTTTTTATATTTTTTCTCTCAACTCCTTTTTCGTCTCTTTCTCTTCTTTCCTCTCTCTCTCTTGGTTTTTTCTCTTTACCTTTGTCTTTCTGCTCTCTCTTATCTCGTTCTGGCTCTCTCTCATTCTCTTTTTCTCTCGCTCTCTCTCTTTCTCTCTTTTTCGATCTTGAAAGCTGTGGATCGGAAAAACCAGTTAGTAACCTATTAGGCGTTTTTCGGTATTCTTCCCAGAAAGTTTCACTACTCGTTCGCATTTTCATTCACATGAGCTCTCCTCACTTTTTTACGATAATTTCCTTAGCTATTTCTGCTGAGTTGAGTTCGAGGAGCTAAGACTGAGAATCTCAGTATTTTGTTCTGCTTCTTTCCTGTAAATGTGATTGTTCTTTAGTACTTTATTAGTTGAATTGACTTACACGGTGCGGCCAAAGTATGGAACGGTGGTTATTACCGATTTGTTTCTAGAAAAAAGCAAGTAAATCAAGTCTTTAGTATAAAAATATTGATTTTATATAGGTTTAGTAATAAATATGAAAAATTATTTTATTCGGCCTCCTCTTTCTCTTACAACATGCCTGAGACGATGCTCGAATTGCTGGATCGTGTCTCGCAGGTATTCATCAGGAAGATTGTTCCATTCTGTGGTCAGGCGGGCCTTGAGAACATTCAAATTTTTAGGATTTCTAGCGCAGACCTTGGACTGTACATATTTCCAAACAGAGTAATCCAGTGGGTTCAGGTCGGGAGAGAAAGCGGGCTATTCGGACTTTGTCAAAAAGGCCGGAAGATTTGCTGTGCACCAATCTTGAGTGAACTTCGCTGTGTAAGAAGGAGCTTCGTCTTTCTGGAAGACATACTCCTCTCTTTTGAAATGAGCATCTGCCCAAGGCTTCAATACATTTTTCAAGATTTTTTCCGTGTACAGATGTCGATCCATTTCGACATTTTCTTCAAAGAAGAACAAGGGAGAACTGAGGAGCAAATTGCTCCCCACACCATAAACTGAGCAGGGTGTTGAGTTTTTCGATGCATCTGCCTTTTTTAACAGCCTTCAGAGAAGTGTGAGCAATAACGCGTTTGTTTGGGAGGTTGAACTTCTCTTCTACTTTGAATAATTTCTCATCAGAGAAGATGAACTGAGAAAGATCTTGATTTTTCTGAGATCTTGAGCTCATTCGCCATTTTCCGGATGCTCTTCTTCGCATCACGGTTGATCCTGCTTCGTTTTACAAAGACTGTGGTGGTAGCCGTCTTTGGTCGTCTACTTCTATGACGATTCAAAAAGCGTCCTGCCTCTTTAAAAAGAGCCACGAAAAAGATCCAAACGACCGAGTGGTTAATTTTGAGCGTTTTGGCGATGTCTGAAATGGACCTTGTTCGGAGATGAAGATCGATGATTGCAGTACGCATGCGATGGGCCGCCACCAGAAACAACCGATAGACGTGAAAATCGTAGAAACAACCGATCAACGTGAAAATTTGAACCGCAATGAAACATTTTCCCGAGATCTTAATAAAGCAAACCGCATATCATTTGAACCATTCTACCTTTTTGTCAAACTTTCGTTCCATACTTTAACCGCACCCTCTACATATGCTTCTTTGATTTTTGCTCCTCAAAATCAACAACCTCTGTCACTGAACGAAAACATCCAAAACTTGAAGTGCAAATCCTGGAATAAAACGTATGTAAATACTTATTATCTAACTACTTATTATCTATAAAAAAAACTTGAATTGAGCAAATACTGTATATCTTCGTAAGTTTATTGAACCATTTTCTTTCGATTCTTACTTTCATGCAGTTTTTGAAACAGTTCACGCATTGAGTGAAAGAATTCTTCCGCTTTTGTGTATTCATTCAGTACGTTTCCTCTTGGCTTTAGGCTTAGTTTCAAAAACTTTTTCCTGTGGAAAAGTCTTCAGTAATTTTCTTGCATGACTTCAGTGGAGAATCTAAGGAAAATCAATAAATCAATATACATATGTATATCTCACATGAAAATCATTATACATATGTATATCTCACATGTCTTTTCTCTTCAGAATGTTTTTTTTAAATTCAGAACTTGATTTTTCAATGTAGTTTTTTCTTCAGTTGTCATGTTTTAGAGTGTTCTGTATCTAAGTTACTCTGTGTAGCGTTTTCTTCTTTCAAATAGAGTATTGTTGTACCGTGTTTACTGTTCCATCTTCTGAAGTTCTAGAGTATAATAGAGATAAGACTAGTCAATAGCTAGTTTGACTAGAGAGGTGAACCGTCGAGGCTGTTTTATGAGATCTGGGAAAGTTATACTTTAGTTACTACTTTTTTTTACTCATTAGTGCACATTATTCTTATACCCTCGTCGAACAACGCGCTCAGGTACGTATGAGATGGGCTTATTTTCCATAATTACTTACGAAGGTGATAGTATTTTTCTAGCGCATTTATTAATGTTTTTTATACTCTTTTTCCTTTTCGCATTCTCTCTCTCTTTCTCTCTAATTTTACTTTTTTTTCACTTTTTTTTTGTCATATCACATACTTTGTTTCTTTTCTCTTCTTTCTTTGATATCTAAATCCCTTCTTTTTCTTTTAAGCAATTCCTTTTTCTCCATTTGTTCAATTTCCGTTGTTTTTTTTTGTTGCTCTCATTATTCCAAAGCTTTATGCTTTTCACGAAAAAGATCTCGTAAATGAACGTTTTCTACTGTTCACTTCAATTGCCCACGACCTTCCATCTTATAACATTTCTTACATCCTTCGCTTTCTACATATCTCTTTCTCCACCTTTTCTTCTTTCTCTTTCAAGCTTAAGTTCTGAATTATCATTTCTCTTCTTGTATCTAACAGGCTAACCCACCTACCGGTAGTACAAAAGGCGACATTGACCCAATAGCCCACTGCTGTTCAATAACCCTGGCTGCTGAGAGATTAAGACGCGCAATGGATTCATGGATGGTAGTCGAAAAAGAGTAGAATGGGGCTGCAGAAATTGAAATGAGAAAAAAGGGGGAAAAAGAGATTGAGATAGAGAAAAAGAGAAAGAAAGAAAAAAATGAATAGGAAAAATAGTAGAGAGCAGAAAAAATAGATAGGAATTCCAGGATAGAACATTGCAAGATAGTCAGAAAGATAGAGGAAGAGTGAGAAAAGACAGACATTGAGAAAGAGATGGTAAAACATTGATGAATAGAGTGAAAGAGTGAGAGAGAGAAAAAGAGAGAGTGCATTTTTGTGTAACAGTAGTAAATAGCAACTAGCCTCTCTAGAGAGTGGACTTCTTCAGTTCTCTCGATAATGTTTCGTATCCATTTACTACAACGTACCTCTCTGTATCTCAATGGTAATTTCATGCTCGCTAACATCTGCTATAGCGTGCCAGTGAGTATTAACTTTCTCTAGCATCTCCTAGCATCTTTATCAGCAACCGCGTGCTAGTTAGTATCTTCTCTCTTTTCTGCACTCTAAGGACAAGTGAGCATTAGTTATTTTAGTACTTATTCACACTCGAACCTATCGAAGTGCATATATGTAGAGAGCAAATCGTTACGAAGTGAAGGGAGTGGAAACGGTTGACAAGTAACAGAGATTGGTGTAGAGAAAAAGAGAAGATAAGTAAATAGAGAGAAAGATAGAGTGAGCGATGGAAGAGAAGAATAGAGTGGAGAGCGAGTAAGAGATATAGAGATAGATCAAGCACTAGAGGTGTAGAACTGACCTTAGTGTCATGCATACCCAACTGTCATTATTCCAGATAAGCAGCCGCATTCTTATGACCATACTATAATACATTGCCAAAGGTTCACAAAATGAGTTTCTGGAACCTGCTTCACATATCAAATTACTTCCAACTCAGCTGCTTTGCCGAACTTTTTTGTATTATTATTTAACACACGCTTAGTAATGTCCTTCTGACTTTATATTGTTTGAGATGATAATAATCAGAAATTCAGCAGTAAAATTTCACATTTACTTGCCAATCACATAAGTCTGTTCTGTCCCGGTTCAGACAGGCTTTTGTGCTCTGTGTGTGGGGCTCATCAGTTAGTGCCCAGATAGTTCAATTATAATGAATTTGAGTAGATACATATAGTCGAATATAAACAACAACAACAGCAACAACAAAAGCAACAGAAGTGCAGCAAGCCTAAATAGGTAAATTAGAAACTGAGTTTGAATATTCAAAAAAAATTCATAAATAAAAAGAATAGATATGGCACATCTTGACTGAATTAGTATTGGTGGACAGGATTTTTATATTACTATCGCAAATAGTTTTAAACGATTATTAACCGTATGCAATTTCTTTCCCAATTCCTTTTCAGTGCAAAATATGTGTTACAAATGTGTGCAAAATTATCTTTGTAATATAAATTGCGAAAATCATGTAAAGCTTTATTTTAGTTCAATTCTGCTTTAATTCTGTTTCTTGTAAACCCCGCTTTTTCCTAAAAATTTACTAAGAGTTGAGAGCTCAGAATGAATATTTTTGAAAGTACAATCTTCTTAAGCTACTAGCCAAAGCCTCTCTTTCAAACAACTACAGGGTGTTTCAAAAGTACTGACACAGTTTTCGCGCACGCCTCTCGCGCGCTCCATGGATAAATTGACTTGGCAAGACATCTCAAATTTTTCTCTAGTCTTTTTTGATTATGTGTTCAAAATTATACATTGTTCCCTTTGTTTTGTAGGTGAATGGCGCGTCCAAGTTCGAAACATTACGCGATTCTGACTTTAAGTCGTGCGGGACGCAAACCTTCTGAGATCAGTAACATGCTGGATGTTCCTCGTCGAACCGTCTACCACACTATCAAACGTGGAACTCGAGAGGATCGTCCACGCTCCGGTAGACCGGTCACCGCTACTTCTTCTCGTGTCACGAAAATTGTCAAGGAGCGAATACAACGCAAAGGGCAGAGAAGCATGATGCTTCATGTCTCAGTAGCATTGAAAAAAAGCTCAAGAAGTTTTCCTACAAGTTCCAAAAAAGAAATGGCTTGAATGAAGCTCAGAGAAAAGGAAGACGGGAAAAATGTCGCTTGCTACTGGCGTGGGCCGAAAACGGAGACCACTTGAAGCGAACGATGCAGGTCGCGTCATCGAATGCATTTCTCATCCTGCACAAGTCATGGTATGGGCGGCAGCCTCCTCCAGTGCTTGCACTCCTCTCGTTTTTGTGCCGAAAGGCGCCAAATTCGATACTAACGCGTACATTGATGAAATTCTTGAGAAGCATCTTCTACCTTGGTCCCAGGCTCACTTCAAAACCAACAACAGGACTTATCAACAGGACGGTGCCCCAGCACACAGAGCCAAGAAGACTCAAGAGTGGTGCAAACATCATCTGCCCGACTTCATACCGGCCAATGAATGGCCGGCTAATAGCCCCGACCTCATTCCACTCTACTTCTCCATCTGGGCAATTTTGAGGCAAAGGCTTGTGCAAAACCACACAAAAATTAGGAAGCGCTTAAAGTCTCCCTTACCCGAGCATGGGACGCTATTCAACAAGAGATACTGCGGGCAACCATCGAGGCATACTCTCGTCGTCTCAAAGCTGTCATTAAAGCCAAAGGAAATCATATTGAGTGACTGTTGTAAAACATAATTGTTGAAGTTGTTGATAAACATCTTTAATTATATTAACCTGATTCGCTGATATTGAATGAAAATAGAAGGTAAAATATTTGTTGCAGTACTTTTGAAACACACTTTAGATCATTTAGGAACAATAGGCAGCACAATCTGCTACCAAGTTCATGCATTAAGGAATATATTATTTTTAAATTGTATCGCCTTTTTACTGTGCATAGAATTAAGAGAGCTTCATCTCTTCATTTCAATTTGGAGTTCTTAGTTACCGAACTTACAAGAACTCTCATTGAAAAATGTGCTAAAATAAGAAGTTACATACATATATCATCGCGATTTCATTTTCTTGTTCGAAGAATGTCCTTGCTCTACAACCACTCAGTTCTCTCCGGGTCATCGGAGGGCAGAGAGTACTAAGAAAGAGACACAGAGATAGAAAAAGATAAGAGTTGAAAGAAAAAAGACAGGAAGAAGAAAGAGAAAAAATAAACACAAGGACATAAAAGAGATCGCTGATGTCTCTTGCAAGGATGACTCCTTGTGGACTCTTTTAAAAGTTCAAAAAAGAACGAGGCTCTCTCTCTCTCTCTCTTTCTCTATCTCTCTCTCTCTCTCTCTCTCTCTCTCTCTCTCTCTCTCTCTCTCTGTGACTTTGATCGTGTCAACTTGTGTCGTTGTGTGACTGTGCCTTGTATATCTCTAGTGACAAGCCTAGCTGATTCTAGGTTTATCGTGGCATAAACCACGGGGACTGTAACGGCTCGAGAGCACGTTATATCTTTTCATCAAGACTGGGTATATTTGTCTCGAACTTCCGAACCTTCGCTGTGAAGTTCTCGTTAAACTTTTACTAACAAGGTATAACTACTTTTTTATTGAATTGCACTTGATCTTCGGTCAATAATCGGAAAAAAATAGCGCAAGTCCGAAATCACCTACTTCATTCTTCGGTTTGGATTCAAAAACTATATATTGAATTATTTTTGGTAGAGTGCTTCTGTGATTAGTAAGTTCTTCTGTGATTAGTAAGTTCTTCTGTGATTAGTAAGTTCTTCTGTGATTAGTAAGTTCTTCTGTGATTAGTAAGTTCTCGGTAGCTTTAAGCTTCCTTCATAACTAAACGCTTTCTCTGTTTATTCATATCTCTTTCAGTTTCTGTCCTTTTTCCCCAAATTTTTTTGATCGCTGTATCTCTCTCACTCTCTCTCTCTCATTCTCTCTCTCATTCTCTCTCTCATTCTCTCTCTTTACCTCTCTTCCTGATTTTCTGTACCAGCCTGTTTTGATTCTCTTTAATTTCCTTTTCCTAACCCTTCAAGTCGTACCAGGCAACAGTATTCTCCGTGCATTCGCATCTGCCAATCCAGAGCAAGAGCATAGCATATATAAAGAAAGACGGGGAGAGAGAGTGAGAGAGACAGGAAGAGAGATAACCAGAAAATCTCGATCGTTTCGCTTACATATCTGCCCCTATTCACCATCTGCCCTTAATGTTATACATATCTCACTTCTCTACTTCTTTTGTACTCAGCGAATCTATCTCTCTCTCTCCCTTTCTCTCTCTCTTTCTCTTTTTTTTTCTCTGCATCTCTCTCTTCCTCGATCGCGCTTACCCTTTTTCTTTCTCTTTCCATCTTGTTGCCGCTTCTTCTCTATCTTTGCCTGTCTGCTTCAATTGGTTTTGGCGTAGAAGCTTCCGCTCCTCTGAATCCTTCAAAAGTACCAAGACGTACTCGGAGATGCTTGTACAAGTCTCACAACAACCGAGACCATTCTTCATTCAGAAAAATGTGCATAGGTTCTATGCTGTTTATGCACTCAGCAATAGGCAACCAGAAGGGTTCCATAACATTTTGCACCATGAAAGTTCGAACCCAAAATTTCGAATTTTTGCTCAAGCTGTAATTATGCACATAACTGGCTTCTTGATAAGGTCTCATTCTAAGCCGCGCGGTCAGAGTTAACGCGATTTTAGCCAAATAAGCCTGAGCAGAGATTTCAGAAAAAATGTAAGGCAAATTTTTAAATGTGAAATTAAGGTGTGAAATGTTTTCATTGGAAGCGTTCAATTTTACGGATATTGTAGAGACAATTTCGTTTTAGCTCTTGAGCTACACTTTGTGCTCATTTTGCATATGAATGTGACGCTAGTTTCTGATGATTGCGGGTTATAGGAATACAACTGTGTAGGTTCGATCCTACTTCTTGGACTACTTTTGCCTGAGCAATAGTTTAATGAAATGTCAATTGGAACATCAACTGAATCTGTTTCGATATCTCAATCAAATTTTAAAGAACGTTTTATTGGTTCTCCTTTGGTGCAAACATTAAATCAATAAAATTTTCATAAATAACCTGTGTTTTCTATATCTTCACTTTCTAATCCTTAAGGGCATTCGACCCTATTTTTTCAATCCTTGCTCCTGTATAATGTTATTCAAGAATGAACTGCAATACAGATAAATGGATATTTTCCCACGTTTCTTTTGCACCTTACCTTGGCTCTTCCATCTTTTTTTAAAAAATAACAATGACACCAATGAGAGCATTTGAACTTGGCGCATATTGCAGCTGTGCGTCCTATCAAGGGACACGGTCAGCCGAGGTCAGACTGCACATCCATTTCTCTCTCTTTCTCTATATTTTCTCCCTCTTCTTTGTTCTCTCCCTCTCTCTCTCTTTCTATCTTTTTCTCTGTTTTCTTCCTTTTCGTCCTGGTTGACCTGAACCATCTGAGGGCAACTGAGGTGAGCAGCTGCCGCTACCGCAACTAAATTAATGAATGGTGTTAGTGGAGAGTGTGAGAGGGCAGAGAGGTTATGGTGGTGAATGAGAGGGATGAAAGCTCATCCACCAGGAGGATTGTTCCCTTCAAAGATAAATATCAGAAAAGGTTCGAATAGAGGAGACTCAGTTGAACGTTCGAATGCGATAGAATTGAATTGAAAGAAGGAGAAAACATAGCGGGTGTGTAAAATGACGATAATCACACAAATTTTTTGTACTTTGCAGCTACTTCACATATAGGCTTAAATGATTATAACGTAAATTATTCATTTTAATCTTGGTCACTCTAAACGGTCGTCATTCAATAGCTCTTATCCTACCCACTGGAAAATGGCTGCCTCGATATGAGCTATTTTCTCTTTAACCTTTCGTCCTCACTGCTGCCCCTCTTCATCGAATCTACGTTGACCCCGTATTGACATTGTCTTTCGCACGCGCAGTTATCATTGGATACTTGGTGTGATTAAAAAGACCGAGTGTTTTGTCAGGGTGTTACATGAGCATAATGTTACACAACCGGTGAATATTAAGTTCCTAACCTCAGGTGTAAGGGATTCTTCAAGCGAACCGTCCAGAACAGACGACGATACGCGTGTACTGGAGGAAGAGGCAACTGTGAGGTTAATACAACTATTATAGCATCACTTTGCGTCACTCTCACTCGCTCTTTTTCTTTTTGTTTTTGTGTAATTTTGGCTTTTATATTTTTTTGAATTTTTTACTCTTTCAGTTTTCCCTCTCTCTTTTCTCTTCCTTTTTTCTGTACTCTTTTTTTTATATTTGTATATTTCTCTTCTACTTTTCCTTGGAAAAAGGTATTTTAGGACCCACAACGAGGGTTTTTTGTGTTGGAACTAACCGTAATAACTTTCTACAAAAAACAAAAAATCTTTGAGATTTTTACATTATCTGATTTTTCTAGTTAAGCTGATGAGAATAAAAAATTTTTTTGAAAAAATTCCTTTTTAAGGGTTTTGGGGACTTATTTTGAAGTGGCCATAACTCGCTTCAAAATTCACATGCATTTGTGGAAATTTGTTTATTTTATGCCTCATACAGCGATTAACATTTTTGCAGTTGATCACTTTTTGCTCAAATCAAAACTTGATGAGTTCCGACCAAAAAAACCGTTTTCAGGTTTTTTTAAAACTGACATAACTAATCGATAATCAAACTTACAAACTCGAGTCTTTCTGTAAATCTAAGTTTAGAAAATTCCAACATACTAGCCAGATTTCATCTTTCAATACAAAAAACACGTTGAGTTACAAAATCCGAACTAGTTTTTTTCAAAAGTTAATTTTGAAAACGAAGTACCTATTTGACAGGGTTCCCGAGTCCCTAGAATCAAAATTGATAAAAAAAATTGAAATCAGGAGTGGATAGAAAGTATGATTCTCTTAATTTTATACTCCTAGATCTATTGTGAAATCTTTAGACATACCCCCACCTATAGTAGTACTATACGAACTCAAAGCGATATAATGTTTCGAACTCTCGAATTCGCCGAAGTTGTTTGAGAATGATGTATGAGAAAGTTGTCGCAAAAATTCAAGACTACAATATATGATTGGAATCCCGGCAATTTTGCTTGTGCTTCGAGAAAATTCATATTTTCTGTTTTTTTCCGAATTCCCTTTTTTTGCTATTAGCGCTCACAGAAACCTTGAAAAATGAATATCCCGAAATTCGATCTTACGTACTTGCGAATCAAGTATTCGACTAATTTAAGCCAGAATTTGAAATATTTAGCTATTAATCTGAGCAAGCTATGCTTCTCACAACACTGCGTAAGCATCACACACAATTGGCGAGACAAGCCCACTTCCGGCATCTCATGCACATCAGAGAGGCGAAATAAATAAAAACAAAAAAATACCATCATTTTCTTCATATTCGAATTAGCTTTGAAAAATGTTTTGAGAAAAATCTGAATTGAAAATTTTCTATAGCACTACCTAGGCCCACTCTATAGCGTTCTGCGTCATATTTCACTAAAATTCAAATGAGCTATGACAGATATCAAAAGAGCACCGGAACCGTTGTCAGTTCTGCCGCTTCTCCCGCTGTCTGCAGGAAGGAATGGTACTCGAAGGCAAGTTTATAGCGCTATTCAGTCTTCCACCGAACCCTTCTGTATGGATTATCGATTCGTCCTTGGTATTGTAACGCACTCGATCACGGTAAGAGAATACGGAAGGGTTCGATTCCGCTCTCATGAATTTCCATGGAATAGTTGGATCATTATTTGATATAAGCATCACCTGATCCATCAAATGTTATTGTCTTCAACAGACGAATGCTATATGGTGGACGAGCAGATGAAGCCACAAACAGTTTTAAAGAGTTTCAATACTTGCATTAATCAAGAATATAATTCTTGTGAGGAGTGAAGTTTGCTGTTTCATGGAACTTTGTAGAGATTGTAATAAATACTGGACTTAATTACCCCTAGAAATGGGACCAGTCCTTCATGTGTTACAAAGTTGCAAAAGTCTTCGCTAGAATTTCTTCGCGAAGTTTTTTGAAAAGAATTTTCTTTACAAAACGGCGCATGACATAAAAATGAACGTGAAAACTTGTTTTTTAATCTTAAGTCTTTGTCATCAAACTTCTTGAAGTTTTTCATGGCGGAAAATCTTTCAACTCATTATTCAGTTTCTTGACAATACCATTGAAAAACAGTCTGAACTCCAAAAGATTGACTCTCTTACAAATTTTTCGCTAAAAGAGTCACTCTCTTACAAATCTATGTAGGCATTCTAGACTCCTCTTTGATTCTAGCCCTTTTCATATAAATTTTATGTATAACGCGTTGATAAATCAAAACCACAGGGTTCCGACTTAAACCACTCCGTCTAATTCAAGAGAGAGCATATTAAAGAGAGAAAACTGATTGCAGCTGTGCGAGAGGATCGTATGCCAGGGGGCAGAAACGGAAGTTCCATTTACAGTGTCCATAAGGTGCTTTACCACTCATTGTTTCTATTAGTGCTTAAGGGAACGAATAACGCGAGTAAACTTAAATAAGAAAACTCCGAACTAGATCGAAAGTGAATAGGAAGCACACGAGTTTTTCTTATGAAACAAGACAATAAAGAAGAAGAAAAAAGATGAAAACAAGGAGAAAAAAATTAAAGAAGAAATAAACAGATGGAATGAAAAGAAAAGCGATGAGAGACGAAGAAAGGAATAGACAGGTACAGAAAAGAATAGAAATTATCAGGGTAAGAAAGTGAGGGCGACATGGAGAGGATGAAGACGAGAGGCGGCATAGAGAGGAAGAAGACGAGAGGCGACATAGAGAGGATGAAGACGAGAGGCGACATAGAGGAAGAAGACGAGAGGCGACATAGAGACGATGAAGACGAGAGGCGACATAGAGAGGAAGAAGACGAGAGGCGACATAGAGAGGATGAAGACGAGAGGCGACATAGAGGAAGAAGACGAGAGGCGACATAGAGAGGATGAAGACGAGAGGCGACATAGAGGAAGAAGACGAGAGGCGACATAGAGAGGAAGAAGACGAGAGGCGACATAGAGAGGATGAAGACGAGAGGCGACATAGAGAGGAAGAAGACGAGAGGCGACATAGAGAGGATGAAGACGAGAGGCGACATAGAGGAAGAAGACGAGAGGCGACATAGAGAGGAAGAAGACGAGAGGCGACATAGAGAGGATGAAGACGAGAGGCGACATAGAGGAAGAAGACGAGAGGCGACATAGAGAGGATGAAGACGAGAGGCGACATAGAGAGGAAGAAGACGAGAGGCGACATAGAGAGGATGAAGACGAGAGGCGACATAGAGGAAGAAGACGAGAGGCGACATAGAGAGGATGAAGACGAGAGGCGACATAGAGAGGAAGAAGACGAGAGGCGACATAGAGAGGATGAAGACGAGAGGCGACATAGAGAGGAAGAAGACGAGAGGCGACATAGAGAGGATGAAGACGAGAGGCGACATAGAGAGGATGAAGACGAGAGGCGACATAGAGAGGAAGAAGACGAGAGGCGACATAGAGAGGATGAAGACGAGAGGCGACATAGAGAGGATGAAGACGAGAGGCGACATCGAGAGGATGAAGACGAGAGGCGACATCGAGAGGATGAAGACGAGAGGCGACATAGAGAGGATGAAGACGAGAGGCGACATCGAGAGGATGAAGACGAGAGGCGACATAGAGAGGATGAAGACGAGAGGCGACATAGAGAGGATGAAGACGAGAGGCGACATAGAGAGGAAGAAGACGAGAGGCGACATAGAGAGGAAGAAGACGAGAGGCGACATAGAGAGGATGAAGACGAGAGGCGACATAGAGAGGATGAAGACGAGAGGCGACATCGAGAGGATGAAGACGAGAGGCGACATAGAGAGGAAGAAGACGAGAGGCGACATAGAGAGGATGAAGACGAGAGGCGACATAGAGAGGAAGAAGACGAGAGGCGACATAGAGAGGATGAAGACGAGAGGCGACATAGAGAGGATGAAGACGAGAGGCGACATAGAGAGGAAGAAGACGAGAGGCGACATAGAGAGGATGAAGACGAGAGGCGACATAGAGAGGATGAAGACGAGAGGCGACATCGAGAGGATGAAGACGAGAGGCGACATCGAGAGGATGAAGACGAGAGGCGACATAGAGAGGATGAAGACGAGAGGCGACATCGAGAGGATGAAGACGAGAGGCGACATAGAGAGGATGAAGACGAGAGGCGACATAGAGAGGATGAAGACGAGAGGCGACATAGAGAGGAAGAAGACGAGAGGCGACATAGAGAGGAAGAAGACGAGAGGCGACATAGAGAGGATGAAGACGAGAGGCGACATAGAGAGGATGAAGACGAGAGGCGACATCGAGAGGATGAAGACGAGAGGCGACATAGAGAGGATGAAGACGAGAGGCGACATACAGTAGAGGGCGACATAGAGGAAGTATTTTAAAAAAGATGAAAAAATGTAAGAGAAAAATGAAAACAAAAAAGCAGTCAAGATGAAAAGAATAACGTAGAGTTAGAAATAGAGATGAAGGTTAAAAACTATAAAGATCGGAAAATTAAGATCCTGAAAGCATTCTCTAACAGATGAAGTATCGTAAGCAAGGGAAGCCATTGGTGAAGGACAGTGTTCAAAGCTGCTCTTCGTCCTACAATTCACGGAGTTCTAAGTCAGCCGCCAAGCAGAGTCATCAAGAGTCATTCGAGGAGGATTCGAATCCGACCGACTCCTGCAATGTACTTACTACTTCTCTTCACACAGCATTCTCACTAAAATAAGATTCAAACTTATATAAAGTTTTCGCAGCAGTTTCGCATAATCCAAGCTCCTAATATTTTTGATCCTGCACACACAAAAAAAAGTATGGAAATTGACACATGTACATATGAAAGTATGACTATTCATACTTATAAATTATTACAATTCATAATTATATGCACGCCTATTCATAATTTCATACTTTATAAGTATGAATAGTCATACTTTCAAATGTATAAGTATGTGCCATTTTCCATACTGGTTTTTTGTTTGTGTTATTTGAGAGAAACAAATTACTTTTTTGATGACTGAACAGCCAGCCCCTCATTTACTCTTATGCTTCTGAATCAAACAACAAAAAAACCCAAAAAAGCTCAAGTGTAGCTTCGACCCCTCGATTAAGATCATGAAAAGAGTTTTTAATTTTCTCGTCATTCGGCGACTCAAAGATTAGTGATGGTTGTATGCTTGGACATCAATGATTTTGGCTGAATCTGGTTAAATATGTCAGAGACTAATGAAATGTGAAAAATACTAGTTGGGACTGTGAGAAACTGGCGGGATATTTGAGGGACTGTAAGGGATGTTTATAGGCTGCGGTAAGCACAACGGCTCTCGTGGAGGATCTTGAGGAAGAAAAACTTAGCGTTGACCTTCCTAGACCAACACCGAAACGGATGAGCTCTGCACAGGATCTCATGGAGGTGAGCTCAATTTAATTTATGACCTAAACACTTAAACAACCTAAACACTACTTTTTTGATTTACCTCGTCCTTTCAGTGTTTAAGTGAGCTCATATTTCATTTTAGATACTCGAATTGACTTTGAAAAATTGCAATTAAGCTGGTAAAATAGGTAAAAAGTGAGCTTGAGAAAGTTCTACGAGTCTTTAGCGTTCTAAGCGTCTGAATGAAAAGTTGGTCTAGAGATATCGGGAGAGTAGAGAAAACGTTGGGACGTGACTGAGAGAGATCTGCTTCTCAACCAACTCCTCTGCGAGAGCCGTTGGAGTGACCCCAATTTTTTCAAACCCCATCAGACTCTTCCAAAAAGCCACCAGTGTTCACCCACTCGGATCAGTCACCATCACATTAAACCTTTCTTCCGCATATCACACCACTTTCGAATTCGCCATACTCCCTCTCTGCAGTCAGCTGTGTTAAATCTCTTATCGAGCAACAAATTTCTGCCTTCCGATGACAATTTATATTCCAATTTGAAAGCTTTGTTTGATTCAATGAAAAAAAAATGATTCACTTGCTCGATTTCTTATTTTCTGTAGGAGATGTTGGATATCGATTGCTTCGAGCACTTAATCGATCTGCGAGGCCTCCGGCTGCAGAACGTGCGTGAGGGAGACGAGTCCGAGGCCTTTCAAAGACTTGGCAGAATCGGTCCCTTTCTTTGTGGCTTTTTTAGATTTAAATTTTTCCTTAAGCTCAATTTAAAGGAAAATTGATTGAAACGTTTGAGAAGATGTTTTGCAGGTGCGGAAAAAGTTCAAGTGGACCACTTTGCCATTTCGTATTTGTATTTTCGTGTTTTTAGTTGCGTTCGTGTAATTTTTAGCTTGTTTTCCAGCCATTATGTTATAAACTTACCGTAAACAATGATAACTCTTTCCGTTTACATTTAAAAGTTTCTGATATTGACCGAGACTATATTTTGCGCTTTGGCAGTCTGGGCGCCCTCAAAAACACATTGCCAGAATCACTGGATATATTTCGCAAGATCTTTTAAAACACCATACGTTGTTCTGGCAAGCCTGGCTTGACAAATGACTGTCCCAGGAGCGGCAGATCAGCGACCGCGACTTTTTTTGAACATGAGAAGCATCGGAATCAAGATTCATAATGACCTTAAGCGTAGTTTTCAAGTTCTAGGAAGATTTTTCATCCATCCTCCATCTCTCTTCTGTCTTAATCGTGACTTCTGGGTTCGCTGTCCATTTGTGACGCGGTCGCTTGATAAGCACGCGTGACTAAGAGAACAAGCCTATAGCAATGTGTCCCCTTGGAGTAATGGTAACGCGCTCTGCCGGTTTGTGTCGAGATGGCTGGGTTCGATCCCGTCCGTTGGACTACCTTTTTCTATGCGATAGTTCAATCATTTGTAACCTAAGCAGAGTCTCAGAGAATTCTCAAACTAGCTGAACATTTTAGACAAGTATTTTCGGAGGATCTTCAAATCTCGCATGAGACTTCCTCCTAACGAGCTGCAGAAATGTCGCGTATCGATGGATCAAATGAAGGCCAACCGTTCCCAGAAAAGTCGTGAACTGCATAAACGGTGCAAGTCGGTAGACACTCTGGATATTCTCTTCATCGTTGAGCAGTTTTTCAATACTGAGCAGTCCTCAAATCACCAGAACGATAGGACATGGTCCGCATCAATTAAAGAGTTTAATAAGAGTGGTCGCTACGTTTCGAGAAACTGCCACGCCGCTTCGAGTATCGTCTGGGCCGGGTTGCCTAAATAAACAAGAATTCCCTCGTTTTCGTTCAAATAAATGTCCATAAGTACCTCGACGACATTATCGTGAAGGAAGTACTTCCCCGGAGACGGACTGACTTTGTAAAACGCTACTGGACGTTTCAGGAAAACTTTTTGCCCCCCAGGTTAAAGTGGTGAAGGACCAATTTCCTCTCCATGATTCCCTCCCTATGCCGAATAACCTCCGTGCTCGCCTATTTTGAACCTTTTCGTTGGTCAGTACTTGAGCACTTCTTCTCACAACAATTGGGGTAGAATGAAGCGTGCTCTCTCAAAGGCATGGGATAATATTGATTTCGCTTACCTGTCCACCAAGTTTTAGTGCAGTTTGAGGTTAAAAAAATCATGTTGGCAGAGAACCGACATAATAACCAGTTTAATGTGGAATCTCATTAGAATAGTGAAACGAGTTCACTAAAGGTACAAGTGCTACTTGGCCCAAGAGATTTTCTCTCATAATATTTACTTTGAAGGTGATGAGATTGTGGAAGCTCTCGTGATATGGACGAAGCGACTTCCTTTCTACGATGATCTCCCCATTGAAGTTCACTCGCATTTGTTGACTCAGCGTTGGGCTGATTTGGTCAGATTTTCAACGATTTGATTTGACTTCCTAGATATCTACTGCGTGATGGTATGATTTGCTCCAACGCTCCATCTTAAATGTCACGCAAGAGGAAGCGCCATTGATTATTATTAGAGATTTCCTTTTTTTAAATTTCTTAACGGGCGAAAGAGCTCAAATTTTTCGAATGCTATTACAACTACATAAAGCCTTTCTACTTCTTTAGATGATTAAACTTACTTCAAAAGTTTCGTATCGTCACTTTATCTCTGAAAACAATAATGTCTTCCACAATGTGAAGATCAGTGGTAAGTTTTGTATTATTAATTCATGAAAGTCATAGCCATGAGAAGATGATTCTATACCTAAAATACACAAAAAATATATTAGATTTTGATTAACTCAATCTGTTTCAAGGCAGGTACAAGATGTTGGTTGCAGGTACTCTTGACTTCCTGTCACTACGCGTCGTGGTTGGCAAAGAAGGATCCCCCGCTTTCTGTCGAAGAAGATGCCGTTTCGACTACTTATGTTGACGACGATCAAGAGGTTCGTTCTCTACCATAACAAAGAGACCGGAATTATATAATAATTTGACTCAATTTGGTCACGAAAGACCAGTTATTTAGTCACGAAAAACCAACGGAAAAATTCTCGAGATTATTTCGTTCGGTAAAAGCTCAAATGAAAAACTATATTTAAAAAAATTTAAAATTCGAAATTTTTTTAACAATATTTGAATAGTTTAAGAAATAGAAAGTTATTTTAAAGGAAGAAAAGGGATTCGAAAAACTGAAAACTATTAATAGTCTCGCGCTGTTATCGCCTGTCACATGGAAATGTTAGAAGGGGGTACGGGCCTTTTCTAGTAGAATCCCTTGCTTCTCCGTGGGTTCTCAGTCCGCAGAGTAGTAATATTCGTGCAAGCGCTTCAAAATTGTCTGACCCTTTTGATCATGAGATTTTTTTTCTGGGTGGAAGTCGAAACGGGGATATTTCGCAGAATTCAATTTAATTCGATTCATTTATCCATGTATTCATTTATGAAAAAAAAAAGAGTTAACTCACAATTAACAATAAACATGATTTGGTAAAATGAGTGTAGTCATAGTGAATAAATATAAACATAGACGGTAAACTTTTATCATTACAGTGACAGTGTTTTAACGTATTGATATTATAGGTTCATGTAGAACGGATTCAAAAGGAAGCTCTCTTATTTTCTTTAGAAAAAGCTCTGAGAAAGGGTTTTCGATTACGGCAAATAATTTCACACCTATATCGATAGAGAGGGACACGTAGAAAAAAATGTGAAGAGTTAATGGTGAAAGGCAACGCAATTCTGAAAGGATTAGAGTTACGGAGAGCTATACAAAGTGGTGCAATGGAAAATAGTCGGGATGAATCGAAATCTGATAGAAAATCAATGCACCTTTTTATGAATGAAAGATAAATCTACAAGCATGCGTCGATATTCGAGAAACTCCAAATCAAGAATTTTTAGTCTTTCATAGCAAGCTATATTCGAAAGAACGTTTCTGGCTAGAATTCTTCTAGTAAAGCTTCTTTGGACCTTTTCTATATCTTTAATCAATCCGTAAGATACCAAACGGCTGTAGCATATTCAAGAATAGGTCTTATATAGATCACAAAGGCTTTTGTCAGCACTTCTAGAGATGTAGTCTTTAATGTACACAGAAACAGATTAGCAAGATTAGTAGACTTCTTACTTACATTTTACACTTGTTTCTTACAGCTAATGTTATTCAAAAAAAGTAACTCCTAGGTCCATAATATCGCGAGATGTCACCAACACATGGTCATTTTTTAAAAAAAACACTCTTCAAGCGGATTCTTACCAAAGTGAGAGACAGTACATTTAGAGACAAATAGTTTGAGATTCGAATTTTCGCACCAATCGGAAATGTTGTCAATGACGATTTGGAGATCATTTGAAAACATAGGCACTTCCGTGTATAATTTAATATCATCAGCGTAAATTGAATAGTGAACATTAGGGGGGATCACATTCTTTAAATCGTCGATAAACAGCAGAAAACGTTTAGGGCCAATAGCCGATTCCTGTGGGACTCCACTTAGAACATGGGAATAGCCTGAAAGAACGCCATTCACGTTCACAGTTTGAGTTCTTCCTACAAGATAGTCAGCTATCAACTTCAGAGGTGGACCACAGAATCCTAAACTTTGAAGCTTTTGCAATAAGAGAGTATGGTTCACCGAGTCGAAAGCTTTGGAAACATCCAAAAGAACTACATCAACAGCTTTACCGTGAGATAGGAGGTCAAAAAGATATGAATGTGACTCTACCAACGAGATTACCGTAGATTTTTTGCTTCTGAAGCCAAATTGATGCGGAGAGAGGAGCTTATTGCTTTCAAGGTGATCATAGATTTGTTTAATGAACAATTTTTCCATGACTTTAGACATTGAACACGTGAGAGATATGGGACGATAACTTGAGAGAGTTGATCAGCAGAGGATTTAGTCTTGAGAATAGGATAACAGCAGAAGTTTTCCAGAGGGAGGGTACAACAATTCCGGTCAACAGTGAGTTGTTAAAGAGTATAGAAAGGGGCTTTAGAAGAACAAAATGGTTAGCCAACTACCATAATGCCACTCCAGGACACTCAAAGAAGACTGGAAAACAAGTCCAACAAAAAATTCTTCTTTTTTTCTTTTTCTCGAAAGTCATCATTGCCACTTCGACTTCTATTGAGAATTCTGCCACAGAACGGCTTCTTTAAAACCTTAATAATGATAATAATAATAATATTTATGCGATGTGTACTAATGACTGGCAAGGAAGCAAATAATGAACTGTTACAATCCAATTAACACATGCGTGACACTTTACTAACTAAAGTGAGAAAGAAAGAACATACTATTAGGAAAACACATTAAAAAATACACGAGAAAAAAACTATTGGAACACTATGTGTTACCTATGAGAAGTAATCGAAGGCTTAATACCAGAGTTCTAAGCGCTTTGACGGATTGAGCTGAGAAAATCGAGTCTGGTAAAGAATTCCATGTCTACTACCCTCACAGGGAGAATTTTATAGTGTTTAGAAGATTTTAGCTTAAGCATGAGAAGGTGGTATCTGTGACCTCGCATGTGTTAATTGACCTTACGATTTTTTCTTTCATTTCTGTCCTTAGTTCCTTATTTTTCGCAGGTTTAGAAGACTTGGCGTGCAGAAAACTTTGTAAGAGAAAAGGGGGAAGAAGCCTTATATGAGCACATTCAATTCGGTAGGTAGAGCTCTCATGAATGCGGCTAAAAGGGCTTGATCTTGAACTTTCATATATCATTTACGATCATTTTGCAGGTTTCGCTTGTCAGTTGGGAGATGAATCTTCGAATTCTTCAGAAGAGACTCTCCGCAGTGCTTGGTAAGCAGATGCGACTCGAACACGTCGCTCGGTCAGTTGAGAGAAAAACAATGGTCACTTGCCATTGCTCAAAAACGAATATTTGAAAAATTATCGTTTTTGAGTGGAGTTGACAAACGAGTGAGAGATGAAGGGTGAAGAATAGCGAGCTTCTCATTACTCTAGCTAGCCTCGCCCACTCAAAGCTCGTTTTTTGATTTCTCAACGGTCCTGCACACCCACGCTCGCATTTTACCGTTCAACGAATTTTTGAAGACTCAAATGTTCAAGATGTTTTATTGAAGTCAAATCTCATTCGCTGAATAGCCTTCGAGTCATTCTGCGGACTTTTCCTTCCATATCCATTCTAAATTTCCTGTTTGACAATTAAGCTCCCCAGGGTGTCATTAGGCAATCATGCTCTTCCGTCGCTTGCTCTTAATTTTTCTCTTCTCTTTTCTCTGTCTCTTTTTCTCTTTCTTTCGATTTCTCTCTTTTTCTCTCATTCGTGGATCACCTTTTCCTTTTCTCTTTCTCGTTCCATTTCTCTCTCCTGTCTTCCTTTATTTCTCTCTGACCATTTATAATTCTTTATCTCGCTCTTTTTCTTTTCTCCTTCTATTCATTCACTTTCTTTTTTCCAAAATTCCTGCATATCAAACTCTTCCCGTGTTCTGTCTAACGCTCCCTTATTCAATGCATCATCTTGATAAAAATTGCAACAATTACACTTTCTTCCATGTGCGGTGAAAATATAAGTATTATATTTTAAGTATTATAAATATAAGTATTATATTTTAAGTATTATAAATATAAGTATTATATTTTCACCGCACAAGCATTTTTTATTTTTTCGTAGTTTAAATTTTTCTTCTTTCGATCCTTAATGAGACCTGTAACATGAAAAACTCCGTTTCAATATTTTTTGTCTTCTTCCTAGCGTAGCCCGTCACAAATGGAATCTGCGTTTTGTATCTCTACTCCACTTGTTCCAATCGAGTATTTCTCTCGGCCTTCATTTCGAACCCACATTCATTACATGTTTTCATAGTTGATTCAGCCGTTTTTTTCACGAAAAAATCTATTTCTAAAGTCAAGCTTAGCTGGAAACAGTTTTCGAATGTGCTCTGATGACGTGGCCTAACTATATCAGTTTATTCTTGCGCATGTTCTCTGAGATAAAAATTACTCTAAAAAATTTATTAGATCATAAGGTTTTTTAGTACCGTTTAATCTGACTTCATATAAGTAAATAACCATTATTCAACAACTCATGCGCTTTCCGATATTTCGTAGTAGCTGTTCAGCTGCTTTCGTAGTTGACCACAACTATGTTCTATATTTTTCCGGTGATAAGCTTTCGACTAAAGGTGTATAGGAAACATTTAGTTGAATTAAAATTCTAAAAAAATTTGCTCGACAAGCATTCGTCCAGTAAATGGGTATCCGGCCGGTACAACTTAGTGTTTGAACAAAAAACAACAGAAAGTTGAAAAGTTACAGCGCATCGTAGCTCTTTCAGCTGTCATAGATCGGCTGGTTGTTCGTCTGGACAATTGGATTTGGAACTCTTCTTACTGATGAATACATTCATGAAAGTGGTGAGAGAAATGCGGGGAGTCAACCGGAGAATCTTTAAAACTTTTAGGGATGTCCTACTGTGGCAACTCCTCGTTTTGAAAGTACTGTTTCCAGCGTCGGAGAATCTCTGTGGTTTTCTGAAGTCAGCGTCCATATTTCGCCTTCAAACAGTTCCAGTTTTGCCGTTTTCTTCGCTTTTGCAAGCCGATAGATGGTCTTCCGAGCCGTTTAAATCACGTTGATGCTCAAAGCGTGCAAAGGCGATAGTTTTTGAGCTCATTTCACGCAAACTTGCGCTTTTCTAATGTCGTCCGTCTTCTCGGTGAACTAATTCTTCTACGTGAACTTTTTTGCTCAAGCAGAATGAGGTGCTTCTTGTTTCCAGATCCCCGTCCGCTCGTAGATTGGTGGTTTGAAACTGTTCTTGATGAGGTAGGTGATGGCAGAGTTTCGAAGCATATTCTATGTTCAATCTATGCCTTCCAAATATTTTTTTAGAAAACAGGATCAATGCTCTTTGCTCCTGAAGCTTTAATAATTCGACGGCTGTCGAAACGTGAACTGTCCAGTCCTTATTCGCAAGACGCGAAGATAGGTGATTACTAGCTAATATGTATTGAGGAGCGAGGCGTTCGGACAAAATCAGTCTGCAGCTTTGATTTGCGTAGAGCCTTTTTAATTAGCGCTAAGCCTTATTCAATGAAACACCTTTTTTGAAAATGACGGGACATAAGGCGTCAGTCATTAAAGTAATCCTGCACGAAGCTTTGGTATATCGATAGAAATGTAAAAACGATGGTTGTAGACATACATACATATGTATATGCGATAAACTTGTCCAAGTCCTGTTGAAGGACGGAATCTTTTGTATTTCTTATAAAACAAAGGTATTTCGTTGAATCTGCCAGTCAAAAAGTGGCTGCATCAATCTCAGAGCTTCAAGAGTTAACGGGAAAAAGTGATTCAAAGAAATCATTTGTCAGACCATGTTCTGACACGTTTCTGTCATGAACCTGTTAATTTTGAAAATTTAACATAAAGTTGTCCTAAGATCGTTTACAACACCTGTCGTAAACATCGGATGATCAGAACTGTTTATATAGTAACACATCCTCCTCATCAGTCTAGACTTGATTTTATACCATAACTTCTAATCTGTTTTACAGAGTTTCATTCCAAGAAATCTCGATTCAAAATTTTTTCTATAACAATTTGAATTCGGTTCTGATCAGGGCCGTTCATTTTTCGTTTTTTTTGTTGGTTTTTTCGACAACTTTCGAAAAAAAAACTTTCTTCAAAAAATTAATTAGTCGAAAAAAAACTTTTTTCAAAAATTCGAAAATCAAAAAGTCGAAAAAAAACATTTTTCTAAAATTCGAAAAAAAATAGCCAAAAAAAACTTTTTCGAAAATTCGAAAAACCAAAATGTCGAAAAAACTTTTTTATGAATTTTCGAAAAAAAAGGTCCAACAAAAGTTTTTTTCGAACTGTCAAAAAAATTTTCGAGAGCAAACCAAAAAACCGAAGGGGGGACAAAAATAGAGTTTTTGCGGTGGTTTTGGTGTTGCCTGCCTGGCACATGTTACAGTGCTTTTTTCAAATAGAGTTTCAGCGCTTACAAATAGGTTCGACCTTGTCAATAATTAATTGACCCCATCGAACTGAATCCGGTGTTCTCGGAAAATAAAGAGAAAGTTTCATTCCGAAAAAAAATATTTTCGTTTTTTTTGGTTTTTGAAATCGAAAAAAAAAAGAAAATTTTTTTTGGTTTTTAAATCGAAAAAAAATTCGAAAAAGTTTTTTTGGTTTTTTTTCGCCCACCACTGATTCTGATTTTAAAAAAAACAATTGTCATGAATGCTGTCGTGAAAATTCCATATTTCGTATAAAAAAAATCATTTCGTTCACATGCCTTGAAAAAAGAAAGTGGAAAGAAAAATTTTAAATATTTAAATATCATGTTGTGACTTGTTTTTTCGAATTTTAGAATAAAGGAATTATTACTATCTCGATTCCGATGATGGAAAATATTCCTCACAAAATTTTCAAAACAACCTTCAACTTCAGGTATAATTTTGGGAGAAAAATTTGAAAGAGTGAAGCTGCATGTACAATGAAACACAGAGCGTTTGTTGTTACAGAGAAGCGGGCCCCTTAGTAGAGAAGTTCACAGCTCTTGTTACAGAGAAGCGGGCCCCTTAGTAGAGAAGTTCACAGCTCTTGTCACAGAGAAGCGGGCCCCTTAGTAGAGAAGTTCACTGCTCTTGTTACAGAGAAGCGGGCCCCTTAGTAGAGAAGTTCACTGCTCTTGTTACAGAGAAGCGGGCCCCTTAGTAGAGAAGTTCACAGCTCTTGTTACAGAGAAGCGGGCCCCTTAGTAGAGAAGTTCACAGCTCTTGTTACAGAGAAGCGGGCCCCTTAGTAGAGAAGTTCACTGCTCTTGTTACAGAGAAGCGGGCCCCTTAGTAGAGAAGTTCACTGCTCTTGTTACAGAGAAGCGGGCCCCTTAGTAGAGAAGTTCACAGCTCTTGTTACAGAGAAGCGGGCCCCTTAGTAGAGAAGTTCACAGCTCTTGTTACAGAGAAGCGGGCCCCTTAGTAGAGAAGTTCACAGCTCTTCTCAGTTCTTACTCCAAACTACGGCTTTCTCATCAAGCATATGTCTGCATGAAAGCCATTACACTGCTCAACTTCAACTCTTCCGAGTCGAGTGCGTTTAAGATTTTTGGAATTTGTGTACTTGAAAGAAATAAAACGCTTTAAAAGTTTTTACTTTAGTCAAATTTCGCTAGACACCTGCATTTTTAACATCAATAACATTGCAAAACGCAATTTTGAATAATCACTAATTCACAGATTAGAGATGTGTTTTTAGTATTTTAATGCTAACGCATTCGCTCCCGGTACTAGCTGAGTTTGATCCCGCTCGTCAACACAAGTAGTTTGATCCCGGTCATAAGAACGTGGCGAGTGATAAGAGACCACATATTAAAAGAGGAAAGCAATACCTGAAAGTCGAAGAGGATCAATATATCCGCCGCACGTTCAAACTTTATTTTATTTATTCTTCTGTTTTAACTAGGTGACCGGTCGTGCACCGGCCACCTATGCGCTAACAGTCCGTAATTAGTAGCATTTCGTACAATGATAAAAGAAGTCAAAAAGCCGTGGGGCCGAAAGTCCGTTTGTTATTTGTACCAAAAAAGCAACTTATAACACAGTAATTTTCAAAATAGCTGCTATTAACACTGAAAGTGTTGTCCATAGTGTTGAACAGTAAAAGTGTGTTATGAGTGTGTTTCTTGTTTGGTACAAATAACAAACGGCCTTTAGACTTCTTTCTTTGTCCTCCCTTTGACAAATGCCGAATTTTCGTCTTACAACAATTCGATGAGAGGAAAATCTGTGTAAGACTCTCAGGTCGATGATTTTTCAAAATTTCAAAATTTACGACCTTTCTTATCTGAGGTGACTATTGAGGTCACCTTATAGAGATTAAAAGTGCGGCAGGAAAAAAGATAATGAGGGTTAGCTTTTTATGAGAGGTTGTACTTCTTATTTTCAAAGCGTTACGAGTTCCAAGTCCGAAACTGGTGAAAACCTCCGTTCAGATACCTATAGTCTGATGCAAGCCTTCCACGTAGCACGAGTAGGTCAAATTCAAGACCGATTCGTCAAGATGCTACAATGCAATATGATGCAGGAGAGAGAGGGAACTGCTAGGCTCTCCGATATATTGTCTTGGTGAGTTTCGAATTTCCCAGAAATGTTCATTTTTTGAGTCATTTCGAACAGCGTTTTATAGAAAAGATATGTACATATGTCTGGAACGAATTGAACTCATTATTTACCGAATTCCATCTTCAAGCCCTTCGGTTAGTGGGTAGCAAAGTCAGAATACCGGGTAAGGCTGAATTTTTGTTTTTGGATGAATGTGCCTGTAGCTGTCTGAGTATGGCTATGAGACGCAGGCACACTTCTACTTTACATACGAACGGTGTTTTATAAGTTTCTAGTGGTCCTAGAAAACCTAAGGTTCATACTAGGATAACCAAGAGACCAAGGAAGCAGCCACTGGTTATAGGTATAAATCTCATCTAGGCTATAGGTATGTATCTCGTCTTAGTGAAACGCATACTCGGTTCTATGACAGGAATCGCGAGAGAAAATTTATAGGGTCCAAAAATAGTCTATAAATTAGTATTCCATCTTCAGAACAGTTCTCCAAATAAAATAAAAATAGCGTCGCTTAGATTTTGAGTGGTATTCATAATAATGTTAGAGGATTTAACGAAGAAAAAATTAAAGTAAAAGGTAAATTTATGGATTTATATTAGAAATTTCAGTTGGTAGAACCTCTACACTAGCAACGAGCCGGCGGTACTTTTGTAGTTTGTAGTAAAGGGACAGATGGTGGGGTTCGCCCAGCAGCCTTGTATATGCTTTATTAGGTCACATTCTTTCTAAAGCAGTATTCCCAGCCTTTAAACTTTTCAAGTTAACCTTTCTGATTCCAGGTTGCAATCATTGCATAACGCCGCTTCTGCTCTTGTTCACTCCAAAATGTTCTACGTTCCTCTGCTCATATGCAAGTCCCCTCTCCGAGTCGCTGAATAGTAATTCGAGAATCTTAGTCACTAGCCTCTCAAGTCACCGAAAGTCGTAATATGGTTGGTTTAAAGCTGAAGTGAAAGACCCATAGGGAGTCTTTGTTCTTCTTCAGACTTGCAGAGTGGGCTTCTGCTAAAAAGAATGAACTTGCTGGATTGTAGGCATTTGAAACATTTGTATAATTTTTACTGTCCTTTTTGACAATACGTTTTTTTGTTCTCTGTTTGTTTTTTAATGTGGCATTTTTCTTAATGTTTTGGAGGGAGACTGGTCACGAGAATTTCTGCTTCTAAAAGATTTTATTTTATTCTGATTACGTTTTTATTTATACATCGATCGGTTGAGTAACAAATTACTTGCATAACACTTTAGTGCAATTGCTCTTGTCTCTGCAATACATTTTTTTTCTTTACTGGGAAGCAATCGCAATAAAATCAAATCTAGTTTGCCAATGTCACAACAGCTTTTGCAAGATTTTGGAAGTAAGACGCTGTTTATGATGTATAGAAACTCTATATACATATAAAAATAAATTTCGTAGATAATTTAATTATTCCTTTTTCTTGTATTTTGTTAGTTGGTAATCATTCCTCAATCATTGTCTTTCGAGATGCTTCTTCTTGCCAAGAATGTGCGGATTTACATGAAAAGTCTTTCAACAACTTTCTCCGAAAACTGTTTCAATGAAAGCTTTAATTGAAAGTAGTACAACAAAACACTTTCCTCTGCTCAATCTGCTAAAAAGTAACTCATAAATTTCTATTCTGAGTTCCGATCGAAAGTTTCCAAAAAGATAAATATTTGATAAACTATGGACCCACGCATTTATTTTATACAGTGACCGTAATAACACTTATTTAATGAAAAATCTGATCAAAGTTAAAGCGGCAGTGACTTGAAGAATCAGGAGTTATCTAGAGCTCCGAAGTTAATGATGAGAATATTATCCAGATAATCGGGACTTCAAACTGATGATTGAGAGATATAGAAGGAAAGAAAAAGATAGGGTGAGATAGAGAGGGGAGAAAGCCAGAGAGAGAGAGGGAGAAAGATCTAGTGGTAGAGACAGATAGAGAGATTAAGAGAGAGGGAGAGTGACAGAGAGAGAGAGAGATCTAGTGAGAGAGACAGAGAGAGGGAAAGAGAGAGAGAGAGAGAAAGAGTTCGCGTTGCGTGTGATTATTCAGAAGTGATTCTTAATTGCTCTCGTCGCTTACTTCTCTAATTTCTGAACGTGTTTGATGTATGTATATTCGCGTGTGGACAACCGCTTGATGTTACATTTGAATGTAGAACATTTGAAGAAAAAAAATCGTTGACGGTTACAATTGAGTCATTCAGAAAAAGCTTCTGCATTTAAGACAACCAAATTCCTTCCCTATCCCCAATACCTTCCCTAGCCCCAATACCTCAAAGTCGGTGGGAAGGTGTAAACTCACTCAGCCCTACTACCGTGATTGCCGGAATCACGACGTTCTGAGTGAGGCTAAAATTGGGCCCCCTTTGGACGAGTCCACTTCCGGCAGTGGTTCTATCCGCCAGATGGCCAGGCGGAGAGGGGTTAGTCCAGGCCACACGAGTCGAGGCGTCTTTTCGATTAACCTTCTGCTTGTCTACGGTCAAGGATTAGCAGGAACTCCCGACAAACACGTTCCGCGATGCCAGGCTGGATTGACCATCCCCTCAACAGGCCGATCGCATGAATACCCTTGTTGTAAACCATGGCTTCAAGTTCTTCAAGTTATATCACCAACGCTAGGGCGTCCCCCGGAAGCGACGCGGTCCTACCTTGTCCGCTAGGACCGTCAAATATGTGAGGACAGGCAGCTACCCATGGGCGGGTATGTCTGCGCGGCGTACAGCCCAAATTCGCCTCGTCACATTAAATGTTGGAACACTGACGGGACGCAGTAGAGAGCTGGCCGCAATGCTAGGAGCAAGAAGGGTCGACATTGCTGCTGTACAGGAAACGAAATGGAGAGGAAGCGAGTCGAAGCCGATAGGAGACGGATACAAGTTGATATACCATGGCACGTCATCATTAAGAAATGGTGTTGGCATTATCCTCTCCTCTAAAATTGCTGATGATGTAACCGAAGTCATTCGCTCTAAAGATCGAGTCATGGCCGTCCGAATTTCTTCGTCCAACAATCACTTCCTTGTCGTCGCAGCAGATGCACCTCAACAAGGATGTAGCGACGCTGATAAGGAAGACTTCTACGACTCTCTAGAGGAAGTTATCAAACTCCGAGAGTCTCATGAAGACACCTTGATCGGCGGAGATTTTAACGCTCACATCGGTTCAGATCGCCAAGGTCGTGAGAGAGAACATGGAGGACATGGAATCGGAACGATCAATGCTGAGGGTCAACGGCTACTTGACTTCTGTGCTCGATGCGGTCTAGCAGTCGTGAACTCCTTTTTCAAAAAGAGACGATCTCACGGACTCACATACGAGAGCGGAAGAAATCAGAGTCAAATTGACTTTTGGTTAATCCTGAGAGCAATGCTGCGGAGCGCGAAAGATGCAAAGGTCATTCCATCAGACCATGTTGCATCTCAGCACCACCCTCTCTTTATGGACTACAGCGTATTGAAGTCGAAGAAACAGCCTTCTCGTAATCCTGAATGCACACGTGTCAAATGGTGGCGCTCGACTGGGAAAGCAGAACACCTCTCTCATGCACATCATCCATCGCAATCTACTCCCTCCTGCACTCTACAAGCAGTTTCCAGAGGACATAAATGAACACTGGAAGCTTCTTGAAGACAGCGTCAGGGCACCCGCCGCTAGCATCCTCGGAAAGACGAAACCCGGAAAGCCAAGAATCGAGAAAGACACCTGGTTTTTTACCTCCGAAGTTCAGGATGCGATCAAGGCGAAAAAGAATGGAGGACGTCAAATGAGACTGACGACCGCGCTGCATACAGCTCAGCCAAGAAAGCTGCCAAAAGAGCTGTCCCAGTTTCAAAAGCATCCTACTTCCGCGATCTCTATGAGAAGATGAACCAACCAGGAGGCGATAAAGCCATCTATCGGCTTGCCAAGGCTCGACACCGCAACACCTTGGACATCCAGAGAGCAGCCACGATAAGGGACAAACAAGGAAAGCTCGTCACTGACCCTTTAAAAGTCAGAAACAGGTGGCGCGAACATTTCGAAGAAATGAGCGGCCAAGAGTTTGAGCACCCTCCCATCCCGACTTCCACGCCGTACAAGGACCTGTGCCAACCATCACGGCCGAGGAAGTGAAGAAGGCACTCTCTAAGATGAAGACTGGGAAAGCGGCTGGACCGGACGACATAGCCACCGAAGCCTGGAAACTTTCGGGTGATGTTGGACTAGCACATCTCGTGCACCTGTTCAACACCATCGTAAAGCAAGGCCAAATCCCACATAACTGACGCTACTCCCCGACCGTTCCAGTCTTCAAAGGAAAAGGCGATGCCAGAGTGTGCAGCAACTACCGTCCAATACGTCTTCTCAACCACACTATGAAGATATTTGAGAGGATACTGGATTCACGCATACGAGATATCGTCGATATTCCAGCTCAGCAATGCGGGTTCGTGAACGGAAGAGGCACAACAGATGCAATATTTGCACTCCGTTTACTCGTCGAGAAGCACGCAGAGAAAAGATCACCTCTCCATCTGACCTACCTCGATTTGGAAAAGGCGTTCGACAGAGTCCCTACTCGCCAACGGAGTCGCCTACACGATGGTGCGAGTGTCGACAGACGTCCCGGACGTTCTGGACGCAAAGGACTCCAAACTATACCTATCCCAAAGTGGTTTTTCTCCCGCAAGGGACACATCGAACAGCTCTCCCCCCAGCTGTCCTATCCTCTCGTTTTTTCTATTAAGGATCAGGGCCTTCCAGCGGCTCTGATCCTCGCCCTCCTCTTAATTGCTGGAATAGAAAACAACCCGGGTCCTTTGCGATGGCCGTGTACTGTATGTCACAAAAGTGCTTCCAGCAATAGCGTTCGCTGTCAGAAGTGTCAGAAATGGACACATCTTAAATGTTCTGGTCTCTCCTCCTTCGGTGCCTGGAACCCATTCTGGAGATGTCATAGCTGTGTCAGACCTCCCCCAAGAAGCTCACAAACTAAGATAGATACCCTCAAAATCATCCATTGGAATGCTAATGGAATTCGGGGCAGAATCGTAGAGCTTGAGGACTTACTCCACGAGGAAAATATCCACATAGCCTTAATCCAGGAGACCAAACTAGATGCCACAGCCGTATCGCCATCGATTAAAGGGTACTCACTAATAAGACAGGACCGAACCAGATCAGGAGGTGGCCTCGCAATGATCATAAGAGAGGACATCCAATATGTGCTAGCAGACTCAACTCACGGTGATAAGACAATAGAGACAATGACTATCGAGATCCCCTCTACACTCGGTAATCTGAGAATAACTAATCTCTATATCCCTCCACGCTCCTCATGTCCACCGGGTTATACCACAGACTTTGCCCACTTCCTCAAACATACAAAGACATGCGTTGTGGCTGGTGACGTGAACGCCCACAATGAGCTCTGGAGTACTGGTACCGAAGATGCCAGAGGAACTGCACTCTGTGAAGCTATCGAGCAGAGCAATTACATAGTCTTGAACTCTCCTCAGCAACACACACGTAAGGAAGCCTCTCCGGACATTACGTCAGTCACAAACGACATTGCGACCAACTGTTCCTGGAGAACTCTCGGAAAGCTAAATTCTGACCACCTACCAGTCCTACTCGAGATAGAACTGAGAATCCCAAAGATTGGGAAACGAAGATGCTACATGAACTTCAGAAAAGCAAAATGGCACGAATACGAAATAGAAGTGAACAAGAGACTCGGCGAATTTCCGTACGAAGGAAGCCCTCACAACATGCATTCCTTCCTGGTTGAAACTCTCAGAGAGGCGGCAAGAAAACATATACCACAAGGAAGATGCCCAGACTTCATACCCCGCCTGAGCGAAGAAGCCAAAGCACTCATCCGAAAAAGAGATCAGATGCGTAGAGCAAACCCGGCAGACCCATGTCTCCCTGAACTGATGACAAAGATTTCCTATAAGATCAATGACGATAAGCGCATTGCATGGGAAGATTTCGTGAACAACCTCAGACCCAACGAACCCACAAATCGTTTGTGGAACACAATCAAATCACTTGATGGTCGAGCACACAAACCCTCCCACGCCGCTATTGTTCATAAGGGTTCACCTCTATCCAGCCTGGAAGCTACCAACCTTTTCGCCAAACAACTCGCCAAACAAGCCGTCAAGACCCCTGATCGATCTAACAGGAGAACTCACCGCTGGACCTCGAACCTTGAGCGTTCCGACGTCCCAGTCGTCACAGTTGACGAAGTGAAGACAGCAATGAAGAAAATGAGAAGCTCCAAGGCCATGGATCTCGACGAAATCTGTCCTCTTATGGTTAAAAAGGCTGGCGAACAGTGTGCAAGATGCTTTGCAATACTCTTTAATTGCTCACTCAGCACCGGCATCATACCTTCGGCCTGGAAGACGGCCAGAGTTATCACGATTCCGAAGCCAGGGAAGGACCTCACGTCGGTAAAAGGCTACAGACCGATCTCAATTCTATCCCCTGTGGTCAAACTCCTCGAGAGAATCATCCTCCCCCACATCACAGAAGAAGTTGAGTTGGAAAACTGGCAACATGGCTTCAGAAAAGGACGCTCGACCACGACAGCCTTGATGGAGATAACGGGCCACATAACCAACGGTATCAACCAACGGCTCCCTCCACATCGCACAGTGATGGTTGCGCTCGACCTCACCTCGGCATATGATCTGGTCAACATTTCTCGCCTTTGTCACACTCTCGCCGAAACGTCCATCCCCAGAGGCCTCGTTAGATGGCTCTCCAGCTATCTACGAGGTAGAGCCATCCGTGTGGACTTCAGAAACTGCCTCAGCCGCCAGCAAACCTGCTACGCAGGAGTTCCTCAGGGGGGAGTACTCAGCCCTTCCTTGTTCAACATATACTTGAATAGGCTGCCGAAGCCTCCCGAGACGATCAAACTGGTCGGGTATGCGGATGATCTGACAGTACTGGCCTCTCACCCTGACTGGAGAGTTGGAGCCGACAGACTGAACTCCTACCTCCCAGCCCTCACCAGCCATCTTGGGGAACTAAAGATGGACATCTCGGCAGCTAAATCCAGTGTAACGCTCTTCACCACCAACACAAAGGAATGTCGTGAAGTACCAGAAGTTGTGGTCAACGGTGAGCCACTCCCTCTAAGTAGAGCCCCCAAGATCCTTGGTGTCACCTTGGACCAGATGGGAACCTACCGTCAACACGCCGAAGGACTAAAGACAAGGGCAACAAAAAGATTGAATGTCCTCCGAGCAATCGTGGGAAGAAGGTGGGGACAGAAGACCGAGACAATGCTGAACACCTACAAAGCAACCACTAGAGCAGTCTTGTCTTACGCAGCACCCATCTACTCGCCCCAACTTGCCGAATCACATTGGACTTCCTTGCAAGCAGCACAAAACAAAGCCATTCGGATCGCAACTGGAAACCTTGCAATTGCGGACACTCAGCACCTGGCATACGAGAGCAAACTTCTTCCAGTCAAAGAACACAACCTCATGCTCAGCAAACAATTCACCGCCAAGGCCAGGCTTCAGCCCAACCATCCATCTCACCGCATCTGCACTGAAGCAAAACCTCCCAGGGCAATAAGAAAGCACGCCAAAGACATAGACATAGTACTAGGTGATACGGACTATAAAGTGGCCCTCAGAAAAATACACACGGAGACAGTCAGAGACTTTCTTAGAAATAGTCGACCCAACCCAGTTCTGGGAACTAAACCTCCTAGAATACACAAGTCCACGTCCCAACTATCCAGAGAAAATCAGATAACTCTGTCTCAATTGCGAAGCGGCCACTCTAGTTTCCTTAACAGTTATCTCCACCGAATAGGGGCCAATGAATCTCCCCTCTGCCCACTGTGTAGGATAGAGCCGCATACTTCGAGACATTTTTTTTTTCGTGTCGCTGTAACCCCACTTCACTTAGCCCTATCGACCTTTGGAATAGGCCGCACTCGGTTGTTGATTTCTTGTTCAATTAAATCTCTCCAAAAAAAAAAAAAAAGTGAAAAAAAAAAAAAGAGAGAGAGAGGAAAGAGAGTGTGGGCTTATAACGCTGGAGGGTCGAGAGCTTCGACGACTTCCTCCAGTGTCTCGCGAAGGAAGATCTACCCGTTGGGCAAGACAACAACAACAACAGAGTCCCTCATGATCTTATTTCATATGCATTGCGCGATCATCAGGTTCCTGAAGAGTACATTCGATGGACAATGGCGATGTACGATGATTCAAAGAGTACTGTCAGAACTCCGGTCGGCAGCACAGAGCCATTCGCAGTTAACGTTGGAGTGCACCAAGGGAGTGCTTTGTCTCCCCTTCTCTTCATTTTGGTTATGGATACCATCACGCGTCCTCTACTGACTCCGGCTCCGTCAACCATCGCATACGCCGACGACATTCTCCTTGCTGCTCCTACACGTGCCGAAATCGAGAAACGCACCCAAGAATGGAATGACGCTCTTAGTAGGCATGGCTTACGCCTCAACATCAAGAAGACCGAGTACCAGGAAATCGGAGTGCAAACGACGATAACTGTTCACATCAGCGGTGAACCGCTCCCGAAGACCTCCGAATTCAAGTACCTTGGTTCTGTCATCTCCTCAGACACGTCAACAAATGCAGCGGCACGCCAAAGAGTAAATGCAGCTTGGATGAAATGGAGAGAAGCTACAGGTGTCCTCTGTGATAAGGATATCACAGCTGGCATACGCGGAAAGGTGTATAAAACAGCGACCCGTCCCGTGCTTCTCTATTCGACGGAGACCTGGCCTACAACGCGTGTAACCGAGAACATTGTCCACACGAATGAGATGAAAATGTTACGCTGGACACTAGGACTGACTCGCCTAGATTGTGTGCGTAACACGATTGTGAGAGGGAGACTCGGCGTGGCCCCAATACAAGACAAGATGCGAGAAGGGAGAGTTAGATGGTATGGACACGTGATGCGAAGAGACGCGACCAACATCGCAAGACACGCCCTTGACATGGAAGGACCAGGCAAACGCCCGCGAGGCAAACCGAAGACAAGATATATGGATACGCTCAACCAAGACCTGCGCCTTGCAAGACTCCACTCGGAAGACGCAACGGACAGATGTTTCTGGAGAGCTAGAAGCCGTACAGCGGACCCTACTCCGACCTCGGCCGGCGCGGGACAACGCTAAGAAGAAGAAGAAGAAGATTTAAGACAACCAAATCTTCTTTTTAAAAATTAAGTGAGGTACGAGATCTGGCTGAGATCTTGCTTCCCTCACACAAGTCCTTTTTTCGATTCGTTTCAAAATGTTTTCAACGGAAACTGAACTCAAAGTTTTTTGTTATGTTAATAAATCGATTCTTTTCTGGTTTTTCGTTTCTTTTCTGGTTCAATACATCTTAAATTTGATTCAACGTTGATTGAATATCTTAAAGATATTTAGTCATAGCTTGAAATATTTTTTTTCGAATCAGTCATTTAATCCTAATCACTGCTCCATAAAATGCTTCAAACTGTAGGAGATTTAAATCGATACAACATCTTCTTAAATTGTATACCAACTACCTTCTTGCGTATGAAAAATAAACCAGAAGTGTTCTCCGTAAAAATAAACCTTATCTTCAAGGAATTTTTCTCTTCTCCCGAGAGGAATGCCTCGGGGAGTCTATGAAAAGACCCACCATCAGTTTCTAGGCCAAAATTAAGTTGGACTTCTCTTCCCCCCCTTCCTCCGCCCGTAGTTCCCCCCTCGCTATCCATTTCTTTCTTACTCTCCTTTTTATCTATCTATGTCTCTCTTTTACCCCCTCTCTCTTTCCCCAACCCCCTCCCTCCCCTTTCTTTTTCAACCAAATGGTCTTCGGGTGTGTGTTGGCTCGTAATTTAGTGAAAGCAGGGCTTCTGTTATCGACCCTCCGTTGTTTTTCTTCACTCTGGTTTTGACTAGCTCTCTCTCTATCTGCGTTCCCCGTT
Organism: Allodiplogaster pararmata; assembly: GCA_964056735.1. NCBI lineage: Eukaryota > Metazoa > Nematoda > Chromadorea > Rhabditida > Diplogasteridae > Allodiplogaster > Allodiplogaster pararmata. The sequence continues at coordinate 11,397,622 of OZ057408.1, read as the reverse complement.
CAGAAACTCTCATTCTTGAGTCTCTCTATAAATGATGTGTTTCCATCCATTTACTCCTTCCTACCTGTCATTCTTTTAATTCGCTTCTTTCTTCATATTCATGCGTTCCCCTCGGACTCAATCTCTAGCATTCTTCTACTCTCTCAGTAAATATCGCTTTCTATTGCTTTTTCTTTATGTATTGACCTCTCATCTTTCCTCTTAGTTGTTTTGATTTTTTTTAGTCTCTTTGACTAACAAATTCGTTTGAGAAGCTATAAATATGGAAGGAAAAGATGCTGCCGTTCTCTGTAAGCAACCTCGAAAAATTGTCTTCTTATTCTGCAAAAAAATCTGGATAGATGACGTTTGGATAAATAAAGGAGATTAAAAACGTTTCAGAAAACTCGAAAAGATTTCTCTCGTTTCCTACACTTTTTGTAGTTTTTCTTTTTTCGATAGTTCTGAATGCCTTTTCCCTTTCTCGATCCATCTCTATTTCTCTCTCTCTCTCTCTCTCTCTCTCTCTCTCTCTCTCTCTCTCTCTCTCTCTCTCTCTCTCTCTCTCTCTCTCTCTCTCTCTCACTCACTCTCTCTCTCACTCACTCACTCTCTCTTTCTCTCTCTTTCTTTCTTCATTCTTCTTATGTTTTCATCTATACTTCTCTTATGTTACTATCAACATTCCTTTCTTCCTTTGTTTCTCTAACCTCATGGAAAAGAGAGACAAAGAGAGTTAGAGAGTAAGATATAAAAAAGAAAAAGAGAGGGAGAATGTTATGGACTCAGTCTTTTATTCATTCTTTTTTTCATTCTTTCATTCTTTTTTCGTGCTTCCGCCTGTTTTGTAGCTTTTTCTCTATCAATTTGTTCATTACACGTCCTTTTGGAATTAAACCATAGAATTATTTTTCTCTAATTTGTCTTGTTTCTCATTTTTTTCTCTTTTTATTGAGAATTGTTAAAACCCTCTTCCTCGAATTCTTCGTAATTTTCTTCAGCTTTAAAAAAAATATCTTCGCCAATGTTTTGTACATACTATTCATTTTGCTATTCTATCTTTCTCTCTTTTACCTCTCTTTCTATCTGAATCTTTTTTCCCTTTCCCAGAACTTCTCGCGCTTTCTCTTTCTTTCTCTCTCTAAATCTCTCTGTGTTTCACTCCACTCTTGTTACGCCTTTTTCACTCAAAAATTCAATTCTGATCGAGACATGTATCATTTCTTCTCAAAAATTCATGAAAATTGTTTTGTTTTTCGCATTTACTCATTCGCTTCCTCCTATTTGATTTCGCTCCAGTTTTCCTCAGCATATTCTCTCTCTCTTCCTCTCTTTTCCTCTCTCTTCCTCTCTTTTCCTCTCTCTTCCTCTCTCTTCCTCTCTCTTCCTCTCTCTTCTCTCTCTTCCTCTCTCTTCCTCTCTCTTCCTCTCTTTTCCTCTCTCTTCCTCTCTCTTCCTCTCTCTTCCTCTCTTCCTCTCTCTTCCTCTCTCTTCCTCTCTCTTCCTCTCTCTTCCTCTCTTCTTCTCTCTTCCTCTCTCTATTTTATCTCCTTTTTCTTGTCCTTCATATTTCTGCTCGCGACATATCTTCTTCATCACTTCTTGAGTGACACGCAGATGATGCAGCAAAAGATTGTTTGTTCTAGGCATTGTCGAATGCTCACTTGAGATTGATAGAGGATTAGTTAGATGGGCAGTTACTTTTCAAGCGACTCAGTCAGAGTTAATTTATAGGAACAGCGCTAACAGATTGACAAGAATGAAGAAGGAATTTACTCGATAAACTATCGAAAAGACTGGGAAAACGCTTCTGCTGAGTCAGTCTTTTCTATTCTCACGGGAGCATTTTTAGCTGGAGGAGGAGGAGTCAAGAAGGTCACACAGAAATTTGCGAATTTTCAAGACCCACGAATTGCTTTGAGAGGGAAGGTTCAACAGCTTTTAGTGTGATAGATTTCGAAACTCGTTATTACTCGTCTGGCAATATTCCATTCCTGATGATTACATGCATAGTTAGACACAACGATTTTAGCTGAACTGGCTTTAATCTGATTCCATTTCGGTTATCTCTTTATTTCCTCTTCAACTTCATACCTATCCTCTCTTCTAATAATTTTTTTCCTTTTCGTTTTCATATACCTCCTTCTGTTGGCCTTTCTGACTTTTTAAAACTATATTTTTTTGTTTTTTCTTCCAGTTTTCGCTTCTTCTCCAATTTTTCTTAGAGTGTTCTTCGAACCTTTTTCTTTTTTATGTTTTTTTGAGGCCTCAACGCTCACATTTCAATTCAAAACTCTTCATTCTTATTTTGAGTTAAATCAATTTTTTGGTGCTTTCAATGATTTTTGTCTACAGCCAATCGACAAAAAGAGAAATAATTAATAGGGTGAAATTCAAAAACAAAACTAGATTAACTTTTTTAGTTAATATTAATGGAAAAAGATATAGAGGAAATGATTGAGTGATGAAAAACTTTAAAAAATGATGTTAGCAGACAAAATGAAAGAGCGGGACGAGCTATAATGAAAAAAAGAAAAGAGAGATGTACTAAATGGATTAAAACATACCACTAGAAGCATTCCGATTCTTTGACTTGTGCATTCAATGGACTTCTGCCATTAAGAAAAAAAAGCGATAAACAGATAATTGAATGCATAAATTCCTGCAATTCGTTGTGACTAGCTTTGCTCTCCGTTCTTTTCTCTTCAAAACTGTGAGTTCTTCGCTTCCAAGTTTCCTTTTTACAATTGGTTTGAAAAAACATTCTACAAAACACTCACTTCTGACTTTTACTAGTTAAAAAAACTTTTAGTGTACTGTGTACATATGTCACATACTCTTTCAATTCAATTCAATTCGATTCATCTATCCATGTATTCAATTAAGAAAAAACAAAGAGTTAACTCACAATTAACAATAAACATGGTTTTGGTAAAATGAGTGTAGTCATAGTGAATAAATATAAACATAGACAGTAAACTTTTATCATTACAGTGACATTGTTTTAACGTATTGATATTATAGGTTCAGGTAGAACGGATTCGTAAGGAAGCTCTCTTATTTTCTTTAGAAAAAGTTCTGAGGAAGGGTTTTGGATTATATATAGTGTACGGCAAATAATTCCACACGGATATCGATCGAGAGGTAGACGTAGAAAAACGTGAAGAGTTAATGGTGAAAGGCAACGCAATTCTGAAAGGATTAGAGTTACGGAGAGCTATACAAAGTGGTGCAATGGAAAATAGTTGGGATGAATCGAAATCTGATAGACAATGCATCTTTTTATGAATGAAAGATAAATCTGCAAGCATGCGTTGATATTCGAGGGACTCCAAATCAAGCATTTCTAGCGTTTCATAGTAAGCTATATTCGAAAGACCGTTTCTGGCTAGAATTCTTCTAGTAAAGCTTCTTTGGACCTTTTCTATATCTTTAATCAATCCGTAAGAGACCAAACGGCTGTAGCATATTCAAGAATAGGTCTTATATAGATCACAAAGGCTTTTGTCAGCACTTCTAGAGATGTAGTCTTTAATGTACACAGAAACAGATTAGCAAGATTAGTAGACTTCTTACTTACATTTTACACTTGTTTCTTACAGCTAAAGTTATTCAAAAAATAGCTCCTAGGTCCATAATATCGCGAGATGTCACCAACACATGGTCATTTTAAAAAAATAGTCTACAAGCGGATTCTTACCAAAGTGATAGACATTACATTTAGAAACAGATAGTTTGAGATTCGAATCTTTGCACCAATTGGAAATGTTGTCAATGGTGATTTGGAGATCAGTTGAAAACATGGGCACTTCCGTATATAATTTAATATCATCAGCGTAAATTGCATAGTGAACATTAGGAGGGATCACATTCTTTAAATCGTCGATGAACAGCAAAAAAAGTTTAGGGCCAATAGCCGATCTCTGTGGGACTCCACTTAGAACATGGGAATAGCCAGAAAGAACGCCATTCACGTTCACAGTTTGAGTTCTTCCTACAAGATAGTCAGCTATCCACTTCAGAGGTGGACCACAGAATCCTAAACTTTGAAGCTTTTGCAATAAGAGAGTATGGTTGACCGAGTCGAAAGCTTTGGAAACATCCAAAAGAACGACATCAACAGCTTTACCGTGAGATAGGAGGTCAACAAGATATGAATGTGACCCTACGAACGAGATCACCGTAGACTTTTTGCTTCTGAAGCCAAATTGATGCGGAGAGAGGAGCTTATTGCTTTCAAGGTGATCATAAATTTGTTTAAAGAACAATTTTTTCTATGACTTTAGACATTGAACACGTGAGAGATAAGGGACGATAACTTGAGAGTTGATCAGGAGAGGATTTAGGCTTGTGGATAGGCTTAACAACAGAAGTTTTCCAGAGGGAGGGTACAATTCCGGTAAACAGTGAGTTGTTAAAGAATATAGAAAGGGGCTTCAAAAGAACAAAACGCAGTTTTCTGAGAACGATGTTCGGAATATTTCTGGAGAAAAGTTACATTTATTTTTCAATTGATTGATTGCCTGTAGTATCATTTCTGTTGTAATATAGTCCAAGTTAATTCTTATCTTCCTTCCGTTTCAAAATTCTCAATTGACACGTTATAAAACGTGTTTGCAGTTTAGTTCGCCGACGAAAGAAGCAGCGCATGTATTCTTTAGTCAACGAAATGGTCAGTTTTGAAAAAAAAAAAAATGCACAGATGTGCTTAAAAATATGTATGTGCTTTTTGTAATATGTATGTAATATGTAATTGTGTATCTTTTTAATGTACGGAGTTAAGCAAACATAAATTCTGCGGAGTCATTAATATACCTGAAGACGAACTTTGTGAGACGAGGTGTGACAGGCGAGATCTCAGCCGTTTTGTAAATGTTAAATGACACTTTTAAAATCTTCAAATTTCATTAATCTAAAATCTCGATTTTGGCTTCCAATATTTGTTGGTGGCAAAGTTATGCGTTATGAATCTATTTGGAGCGCGATTTTGTCGTTGAGGAGTATTGGCAACTCACTTCAAAGATCTGTCGTCGGCAACGATTATCCCGTCAGACTGTTCATCGAACGCTCAAACATTGCACCCTTAATAAGATTCCTCGCTAAGGTTTTCACATCGAAGATCGTCAGACAACGCTTTCACCGTTACCGAGGCTGAGGCATCAGAAAAATAATCGGATAATCCAAGCAATGTGAAAAGAATTTTGTGACAAGAGCTTGGTGTACACTTATACTCATTTATGCAAGAGATACGTCATGTTCTCACTCAGAGGTAGCACAATTAAGAGAGGGAAAAACGCCCGGCTGCCGTTGCTTGGACCACAACTGAAAAGCTTTTCATAACCCTCTCTACCAATGAGAAGACGCTCGTTGTAGAGAAGAGCAACGTACTTGCTCATTCCTCTGAAGCAGTTGCTTCTCACGTGCTTCCCACCGGGAATCTGTCACGGACGTCTGCTTAAAGGGTCGAACTACTACCTTTTTCGTTGAAAAGAGGCTCAAACATTACGAAAGTGTAAATATCGATATGATGATATTTTATGAAAAGCCTTAACCTCAACGGCATTTTGGGACCCGGTTGTGCACATTGCGGTAGGACGGCGCTCCTAATAATTTCAGGATGGAGACGCAATATCGGATGTTACAGAGTTTGACCTTCTCTTCGCCACCGAATAATGGCCTGCTTAGTCCATAATTTGACCTAACGGATAACTTCATCCGATACCCGATAATCTTGCACACTCGGTTCAGAATTTTCGAACCTTGGTGTCCAGTTTTTCAAATTGGTTTTAGTGAACATGGTACCTTAGTCTTCAGAAAGTTTTAAATGCCCGGTATCTGCCTACCCACGTCCTAGTAAGATTGTAATTTTTAAGAGTGGCATTAATCATTTGGAAGTCAAATATTTCAATCATACGACAGAAATTGTTTTTCAAACAGGTAGTTCTTGTACAAGGAAATTAATTTTTCTTAGTAAACTGCTTCTCACAAAATATGCTGATTAATATGTAGATAAATGCAGCGTTTCTTATACTGCTCTTGGCTGAGGGAGGCCAATTTCTTCAATTATGTAGCATAATATGACGTTTTCTTGTTGTGTATAGAATAAACATGTATAGAATAAAACTCTCTACCTTCTATTCTACTGTTTTCTGTTTGATTCTCTAGCTCTCTCTCTCTCTCTTTGTCTTTCTCTACCATTTGCTTTTTAATTAGAAAAAATCGAGGTTTTTTCTACTGTCTCATACTGTGTATGAGTCCTCAATATTGACGGGGGAATGACTAAGCTCTTTGACATATTCACTGGCATCATCGAAGCCAATTTATGGAGCAATCTATTTGTCGACATTACGGGCCTCTTCGTTTGATATAAAATAGCCACTTTTATCGAAAAGAGAGAATTTTAATAATATGAACAGGTAATGTGTTTTTCTACTCTTTTGCAAAAAAGTATGTGCAAATTCAAAAAAAAAGTGACGGTAATCGTGTTTGAGCAAGCATTTACAAATTGTGTGCAATTTCTGAGAATTGAGTTAATAATCGAAAGTTTTGGCTTTCAAAACTAGATTATTTCTTATATAAAAAAGCTCCAAGAAAAATTTTCAAGTGCGTATAAAAACATCCATATATGACGCTGCCGTTTTGATTTTTTGCCATAAATGTACTTTTCGATGATTTTTATTTGTTTTATGGCAGATTCTAGCAAAATAGCCTTATTTTATGGCGCTGCCATCAAAATAGCCTTATTTTATTGCGCTGCCATCAAAAATCAATTAATTTATGGCGCTGCCATCAAAATAGCATTATTTTATAGCGCTGCCATCAAAAATCAATTATTTTATGGCGCTGCCATCAAAATAGCCTTATTTTATGGTGAATGGCACAATTTCGTTGAAAAGTTCCTTCGTCAGTCCACTCCCACTACACTAAAAGATCCCACTACACTATTTCGTCTATTTCGTGGTTATTCACCAAATTTAATAACAGAATCATATAAGCACAAAGCGAGCAACCAATACGGACCGGGTTTGCACGAACGCTGTACTATTTTCTCTATCGCGAATCGAAAATAGTATAGCGTTCGTGCAAACCCGGTCCGTATTGGTTGCTCGCTTTGTGGATATATGATTCTGTTATTAAATTTGGTGAATAGCCACGAAATAGTGTAGTGGGATTTTTTTAGTGTAGTGGGAGTGGACTGACGAAGGAACTTTTCAATGAAATTGTGCCATTCACCATAAAATAATGCTATTTTGATGGCAGCGCCATAAAATAATTGATTTTTGATGGCAGCGCTTTAAAATAAGGCTATTTTGATGGCAGCGCCATAAAATAATTGATTTTTGATGGCAGCGCAATAAAATAAGGCTATTTTGATAGCAGCGCCATAAAATAAGGCTATTTTGCTAGAATCTGCCATAAAACAAATAAAAATCATCGAAAAGTACATTTATGGCAAAAAAAATCAAAACGGCATATGTTACCAGACGAAAGCGTAGACGTTAAAAGTTTTTCTTCATCATGTTTCCAGAAATCTTTTTTTGTAATTTTGTTTAACAGTTTATGTTAAACTTAAAGTTTCTGATTTAATTTTTCCTTCTAAATAATACAAATTCTCTAAATGTAAGTGAGATAGTGAAGTAATTGAAATGCAGGGAGAATCCCCGGGTATGCAGCAAGATCGAGGCCGTTTGCTTACCCCGTCTGATACACAAGAGAGCAACCGCCTGTCAGCACCAATCCCACTTAGAAGGTTTGTACAGATAACTAATAAAAAAATCATGATGTATCTAAAACCTTCGAAAAATCAAAGTAACTCGAAATCCAACAACAACAAAAAAAAACAGAGATTATAAAAAAATTTAGAAAGAAGTTTACGGAAAATCGGAAAAACCACTTCTCAAAAAATTTCGAAAACATAGGTCAATAAGGATTCTGTAAAAACAGGTATCTCTGTCGAAAGTATTTTTCTTTCTAGAATCAACAATTGAACTCGGAATCGCAGAAACGGTGTTGATGAGATGAGTTTTTGAGCCATCATTTGTAGCATAGTTTAGTCCTCGCACGAATTCGACAAAAAAAGGTCTGCTGTGGAGTAAAAAGTTAAAAACAGTATTTTTCGTACCATCTCTCAATTAGGACCAAACTGAACAACCTGCAAACATGAAAAATCGCACTATAAAAAGTTTTTAGTATATAAAAATTAGTATTGTATATTCTCAAGTATATGCTGTATTCACTTTTGCAATCTACTTTAGCAATCTGTAATTTATTCGCTTATTTGAAAACTTTAAAGTTAATCTAAACTTTCCTCGTTTTTAATTGTAAGTAAATTTGTGCGTTTTTGCATCGAAAGATGTAGAAAAATATATATATAAGCATAAAAAACATTTTGTGCACTTTTATGTTCACGTTTCAAGCTTAGAATGTCCGATACCGTAAAAAAGCTGTTTTTCTCGTTTCCTGTTTTTATTTCTCCCCTTATCAGCAGCATCCTTGAACTCATTATCTAGTTGGATTTGACACCCTCTAATTTTTATTATTCTCTGTATTATTTATCAAACAATATATATATATATATATATATATATATACAAACAGTACCGTGCAGAAAGTTATGAAATTGTACATTTTTGTCCATAACTTTCGACTCGATGTCCATACGACTGAATTTTTTATCAGTAATGTTAATCACAACCAAAAAAACACTGAAGGAAAGAAAATTACTTCAGAATTCGTTTTACGTATATGTGAAAATGTTTATGGCAATTTGAAAAAAACTTGGTTTTAGGCAACTTCACAGAAACATCAATATAAAATCTACAACAAAAAAAACAAAAATAAGGTCGCCTTCAGTTACTGCTTTTTAACGAGTTTAGACCTGGAACAACACAAAAAATGAGAGGATTGCAAACTTATCCGAAAAGATACACTGAAAAATGCACAATGTCGTAATTTTGTGTACGGTACTGTATATGTGTGGGTATATAATGGGTACTGTATATGTGTGGGTATATAATGGGTTGAGATGCCGCTCTGCCTCTCCTCTCCCCCACTCCAAACAGCAGGCGTTGAGCGAAGAACGCCAGACTCTGATCAGGTAACAGATAGGTACATATTATGTAGGTACATACATATTACATATTATGTTCTTATTATGGTACTACATTTCACATACTATGTACATAATATTATTTACCCACTTCGAAGTTTTACTCTCCTCCTGATTAGCCACAACTTGTTCGCATTTTCACAAACAGTGGAACAGAGTTTAAAATGTGACAGCCACTAATATTCGGAAACTGGACGAGAAATTTTTTTCGTGAATTAGTCACATACAGAGGACAATGAGTTCTCCATTCACACTTGCTAACTCAAAAGTAATGCGCACTCGCTAAATATGGATTAGAAGGGATGTCTGCAATCATCGCGTTTTAACCAATGCAGTCTCAATTTTCCACAACTCCAACCACCGAAGAAATAAAGTCAAATATTGAACATGTCTAATATGACATATTCCCTAAAACTGTGTTAATCAAAAGCTAGCTTTCTTAATCCCTTAGAAAGTATCTGATCGTTCACAAAGCGAGATCCAACCCAGCCGTCTCTCTTAAACCCCGGGCGAGATCCCAACCAGCCGTCCCTCTCAACTCCCGGGCGAGATCCAACCTAGCCGTCCCTCTTACTCAAAAGTAATGCGAACTCGCTAAATATGGATTAGAAGGGATGCCTGCAATCATCGCGTTTTAACCAATGCTGTCTCAATTTTTTCACAACTCCAACCACCAAAGAAATAAAGTCAAATATTGAACATGTCTAATATGACATATTCCCTAAAACTGTGTTAATCAAAAGCTAGCTTTCTTAATCCCTTAGAAAGTATCTGATCGTTCACAAAGCGAGATCCAACCCAGCCGTCTCTCTTAAACCCCGGGCGAGATCCCAACCAGCCGTCCCTCTCAACTCCCGGGCGAGATCCAACCTAGCCGTCCCTCTTACTCAAAAGTAATGCGCACTCGCTAAATATGGATTAGAAGGGATGTCTGCAATCATCGCGTTTTAACCAATGCAGTCTCAATTTTCCACAACTCCAACCACCGAAGAAATAAAGTCAAATATTGAACATGTCTAATATGACATATTCCCTAAAACTGTGTTAATCAAAAGCTAGCTTTCTTAATCCCTTAGAAAGTATCTGATCGTTCACAAAGCGAGATCCAACCCAGCCGTCTCTCTTAAACCCCGGGCGAGATCCCAACCAGCCGTCCCTCTCAACTCCCGGGCGAGATCCAACCTAGCCGTCCCTCTTACTCAAAAGTAATGCGAACTCGCTAAATATGGATTAGAAGGGATGCCTGCAATCATCGCGTTTTATCCAATGCTGTCTCAATTTTTTCACAACTCCAACCACCAAAGAAATAAAGTCAAATATTGAACATGTCTAATATGACATATTCCCTAAAACTGTGTTAATCAAAAGCTAGCTTTCTTAATCCCTTAGAAAGTATCTGATCGTTCACAAAGCGAGATCCAACCCAGCCGTCTCTCTTAAACCCCGGGCGAGATCCCAACCAGCCGTCCCTCTCAACTCCCGGGCGAGATCCAACCTAGCCGTCCCTCTTACTCAAAAGTAATGCGAACTCGCTAAATATGGATTAGAAGGGATGTCTGCAATCATCGCGTTTTAACCAATGCAGTCTCAATTTTCCACAACTCCAACCACCGAAGAAATAAAGTCAAATATTGAACATGTCTAATATGACATATTCCCTAAAACTGTGTTAATCAAAAGCTAGCTTTCTTAATCCCTTAGAAAGTATCTGATCGTTCACAAAGCGAGATCCAACCCAGCCGTCTCTCTTAAACCCCGGGCGAGATCCCAACCAGCCGTCCCTCTCAACTCCCGGGCGAGATCCAACCTAGCCGTCCCTCTTACTCAAAAGTAATGCGAACTCGCTAAATATGGATTAGAAGGGATGCCTGCAATCATCGCGTTTTAACCAATGCTGTCTCAATTTTTTCACAACTCCAACCACCAAAGAAATAAAGTCAAATATTGAACATGTCTAATATGACATATTCCCTAAAACTGTGTTAATCAAAAGCTAGCTTTCTTAATCCCTTAGAAAGTATCTGATCGTTCACAAAGCGAGATCCAACCCAGCCGTCTCTCTTAAACCCCGGGCGAGATCCCAACCAGCCGTCCCTCTCAACTCCCGGGCGAGATCCAACCTAGCCGTCCCTCTTACTCAAAAGTAATGCGCACTCGCTAAATATGGATTAGAAGGGATGTCTGCAATCATCGCGTTTTAACCAATGCAGTCTCAATTTTCCACAACTCCAACCACCGAAGAAATAAAGTCAAATATTGAACATGTCTAATATGACATATTCCCTAAAACTGTGTTAATCAAAAGCTAGCTTTCTTAATCCCTTAGAAAGTATCTGATCGTTCACAAAGCGAGATCCAACCCAGCCGTCTCTCTTAAACCCCGGGCGAGATCCCAACCAGCCGTCCCTCTCAACTCCCGGGCGAGATCCAACCTAGCCGTCCCTCTTACTCAAAAGTAATGCGAACTCGCTAAATATGGATTAGAAGGGATGCCTGCAATCATCGCGTTTTATCCAATGCTGTCTCAATTTTTTCACAACTCCAACCACCAAAGAAATAAAGTCAAATATTGAACATGTCTAATATGACATATTCCCTAAAACTGTGTTAATCAAAAGCTAGCTTTCTTAATCCCTTAGAAAGTATCTGATCGTTCACAAAGCGAGATCCAACCCAGCCGTCTCTCTTAAACCCCGGGCGAGATCCCAACCAGCCGTCCCTCTCAACTCCCGGGCGAGATCCAACCTAGCCGTCCCTCTTACTCAAAAGTAATGCGAACTCGCTAAATATGGATTAGAAGGGATGTCTGCAATCATCGCGTTTTAACCAATGCAGTCTCAATTTTCCACAACTCCAACCACCAAAGAAATAAAGTCAAATATTGAACATGTCTAATATGACATATTCCCTAAAACTGTGTTAATCAAAAGCTAGCTTTCTTAATCCCTTAGAAAGTATCTGATCGTTCACAAAGCGAGATCCAACCCAGCCGTCTCTCTTAAACCCCGGGCGAGATCCCAACCAGCCGTCCCTCTCAACTCCCGGGCGAGATCCAACCTAGCCGTCCCTCTTACTCAAAAGTAATGCGAACTCGCTAAATATGGATTAGAAGGGATGCCTGCAATCATCGCGTTTTAACCAATGCTGTCTCAATTTTTTCACAACTCCAACCACCAAAGAAATAAAGTCAAATATTGAACATGTCTAATATGACATATTCCCTAAAACTGTGTTAAATCAAAAGCTAGCTTTCTGAATCCCTGAGAAAGTACGTGATCGTTCACAAAGCGAGATCCAACCCAGCCGTCTCTCTTAACCCCGGGCGAGATCCAACTCAGCCGTCCCTCTTAACCGCGGGCAAAATCCAACCCAGCCGTCCCTCTTAACCCCCGGGCGAGATCCAACCCAGCCGTCTCTCTTAACCCCCGGGGCGAGTGCCCGTTTCTCGCTTCCAAGGACACGCTAATACATACGATTGAGCTAAAGAGGATTCTTATTCAATCAAGATTCCTTAAGTATAATTGTATGAACAAATAATCATTAAGTATATGTTTATATAAAAAGTTACTACATCAAGTAAGAATGAGTAGAATGGCATCAATTTATTACTTTTCCTGTCTTCCATTTGTCGTGTGTCCCCTCATACAAATCTTCTTCTTCTTCCCACGATGGCAGGGTCCGCTTTCCCTCATATAAATAACATCTACTATTGGAAATATGCAAGAATCCCTTAAAGAATGAATAATGAATAAGAGAGGATGAAGGAATGTTTCAGGAGGTCGTGGCACCGAGTGCCAAGACATCAGTTTGGCGAGCTGTTCATGCAAGATATGATGAGACGCGTTGGTAGGAGTACTTTCGGGGACACCGATTGCATATTCAGGTAGCTCTTCATGTTTCTCCAAGTTTTTACTTTCTGGAACTGCGTCTTCATTGCCTGCAGGGAAGGTTTTTCTAGAAGTCTCCTCTCAATTTATTTAGCGAACAAAGAAGAGGATTTTGAGTGCCTCCTCAATTGTAGTACAGAATTAGTAGACAAGCAGTACGGCGGATCGTGAATACTTCAGTAAGGGGCAGTGGAAGTTGGACAAGGGGAGCGTTGCATAGAAAAAAAAGAGAGAGAGAAAGAACGTGAGAGGAAAAGAGAGAGCGAGAAAGCAAGAGAAAGTAAAAAACGATTTAGTTGTACCAAAATCAATTCCCACGAGAATGCTCATTTGCCTAATAGTAAGAACAGGAAGAAAAGAATTCGCGAGCTTTGGAAGACGAAAAATTTTAGGCAAACGCCTTGTTTCAATACAATTTTTTTCGTAATCTTCAAAAATTCGTCATCTCATTTTGAGTGCCGAGTACGACCAGAACGATTTATGTATTTAGTAAAAAGGTTGGGGGAGAAAATAGACTTCTAGGGGAGGAAAAGGACAGAGGCGGAAGAGTGCGCTGTCACGAGGGGAAGTTCGACTTTCCCATCCATGGAGAAAGGGAATTATAGGAGAAGCGAGACAACCCATTGGATAGAGTAAATCATCGACTCAGCTCTTATTATGCCATCTCACACAGAAATTCGAATTATGAATCAAGGCTGTTCGAGTGTAAAAGGAGAAACAGCAAATGTCATTAAAACAATTAGATTAGAAATTTTGTGATTCGGCGAGCACCTAACTCGCGTCTATGCTTTCCAGGGATGCTCTTTCCCACTGAACTACCGATTCTCACATTCTTATGCGATTCAAAAAGCTCTTTGACATTAGGCACCGTCGTCACTTTGTTGACCTTGTTCACTGTGTCGTGGAGAATCTAGCGGACCTGGACTCCACTCTGCAGACGTGGACGGAGAATATCAAACAAGGTCATATTGGGATGCGAATAAAGTTGGTTAAACTGTTTTACGCCGATTACTCTGGTTTGCATGTGTAAACATACATATATTAATCATATTTATATGGTTTTCGGCGACATCGTTCTGTGACAGCAAATTTGTTAAAGTCCACCAATTCTTGGCACAGGGATCTAGATAAAGGAAATTTTGTTGATGTTTTAGATTACGACTTCGCAAAAGCGTTTGACACCGTCATGCACACAAAGTTGTTATTTTTTCTCGATAACATAGGGAAAAGAGGTGAACTCTGGAAATAGTTTGAATCCTTTCTTACTGGGAGATCATCTAAGGTCAGAGTGAATAAAATGCATTCACATGATTTTCTTACGACTTCCGATAACGCACAGGGATCAGTACTTGCTCCCCTTTTATTCACTCTCTATATCTCCGAACTCTCACTTAAACTTTCCGTGTTGCCGATGGTTACAGCTCAACTATTTGTAGATTATTTGAAAATTTAGACGTTTTATAACATCCTGAATTGTGATCACGCGCATGCTCACTTAACTAATGGGACTAGACTCATAGATGAATTCTGTGATAACTGGAAGCTCTCAATCGCCACACACAAATGTAATGCTCTCCATATGGGTGAAAAGAACCTAAATTTCCCTTATTTGGTTACGAACTCACCTCCAACTGCATTCATCATCTCAGAACCGCAAATTCGTGATTTAGGAGTTTATGTTGATAATAAGATTTCATTTGTTTTCCACATTGAAAAGATAACAAGACGAGCATTGAAAATTGTCTATGCCTTATTCAGATCCCTATCGATAAAAATAGCAGCACCATATATGTACATATTATATGCTTTATAACCTATGTTCTGCCGGTGCTAGACTTTGCTTCTGTTGTATGGTCTTCCGACAAATTTACCTTTATCAGAAAATTAGAGAAGGTTCAACATGTGTTCACAAAATTACTACAGTGTCGTTGTGTTGCACTCACGTAGTGGTGCAACTATGAAAGTAGATTGATAAGATTTAACCTGACATCTCTCTATGCAAAAAGAATAGAAGCTGATATTTTTTAGCTTTCAAAATTCTCAAGGGTTACACTGACGTTCCTGTTTGTAAATTTTACACTTTCAAACAGTGTAACGGTCGCACTCCTTTTATGCTTTCCATATAGGGCACACAAACAGAAACACACTTTTTCACTCTTCCGCTTATCGGACATCTCGATTTTTTGTATGAAATTACCGGTCAGTCTTCTTAGGAATCAAACCATTCTGAGTTTTCGGATAAATTTGTCATTGCTGGATGTTCCAGAGGTCTTAAACATCAATTTCAGTTTATGATAGTCGTTCGTTCTCGTTATCGTTGTTTTTTCTTCTTTTTTTCAGTTTTTTTAAAAGTTTTTAGTTTTGTCAGCACTCTTCCTCGTGTTTTTACATTGCAAAATGTATTTCACTAAAAAAAATAAATATACACCTATTCTTCGGATTCGTAGAAAGCTTTGAGAGAAATTCAGCGTTTTTCTACAGTAGTGAATACTTTCAAGTAATCCGCTGATTATTCAATGTTGTACAAAAGAAAGCGTCATCAGTTTTCTTTTTTTCCGGCCTCGGGTGTGGGACGTGTTTGGAGAGTCGCTCATGACGGCAGTGGCCGCTTTCATTGGTCCCGGGAAGCAACACAAGGAAACGGTGAAGAGCTGGACGCTGCTCAGCAGCATGGTCGCCGACTGGCTCGCTGCTGCTGCGAGGTTCGCCTTTCTTAGCCCCGTCTGTTGTAGCTTTGGAGCCTGAAGTTAAAATCTGATCAAACTAGTAATAATAGCCAAAAGTTGGAGAGGGTGTAAGCCCCGCGTCTTTAGCGCGTTACCACTTCATTATCATAACACATTGTTTGTTCTAAAGAAATTGTTTTTAGAGTTCAAGGAAGCTCTTTGACCTCACTTCGCTTTTGATGCAATCGGACTACACTCCATCATGAAAAACTGCAAGGTTTCTAGGGTCGTGTGACTGGTAACTACGTGTTGTCGAAATGCCTCGAATTTTTGCATGGCTCGTCATTCCTCTTTACTATGCCTGTTCATAATATCTCACAATGCTGCTTCGGTGTCGATCGATATTCAAACTCATCACTAATAGTACTCGAAGCAACGACTTGGCAAGTATACGTTCTTGGGAATAACAGAGGAGTGTTGATGAATCCAAAATTTATCAGATCTCTACAAGTGTATGTTTGACTTTGAAAACTCAGTTACTAAGTCTCGTCCTAACTCTTTACAATGCTGCGTTCCTCTCAATGTATAATTACTAAGTCTTGTCATGACATCTGCTTACTACTAATGGAGCATTGAAATTAAAAAAAAGTACTTTTTAAAGTTAAAACTAAAAAGAAAGTTAAATGGGCTGCCAATTTCGGACCTTCTTTAGTCTCAACACGAATCGCTGTGAAATGGCAATGGGTTATGGTGTTTTTTATTTCACTACTTTTTGAACGGAGCAATTACTTTTGAACAAGACTGAGGAATAAAAAACACCGTAATCCATTGCCATTTCACGGCAGATTGTGGTGAGACCAAAGAAGGTACGAAATTGGCGGTTCGCTTATCTTTCACCAAAACAGTACTTCTTTGAATTCTAACGCTTTTTAAGTCTCGTTATGAGGATTGGCGTTGATTCTAAGCCCATTATGCCTTGTTTTGAATCATGATCCCTATATCCGAGAGTCCTGACCTTTTGCATAGTCACGATGCCTTGAAATGTAGACTTGATTTGTCAATAAATTCCATCTAAACGCTTTGTCAAGATGAAAGTAGTGTTTAGGAAGATGAGTCACGATTTTGTGGAGAAAAAACCTCAACAAACTTTTGTGCAATACTGAATGATTATTTGGATCATAATTGGAACTGGAAAACCTTCGAAATTTTCTTGAAAGTTTTATTTATATACCATCGCCATATACCATCAAGTTTATGATTTTGTGTTGAGTCATTGACAGCTACTGATTGATCTCTCAATATTTATCCATATTTGAGTTGCGAGTAACCTATTATTCCTCTCCATTTTCATTCAAAGTACAATAAATTATTTAATTCATTCATTCATTCTTTATTCCTTGTAAAAAGCATAAATACAGATTCACAATGGATGACTGTCGCGGGTGCGAGTTCAGTAGGCAAGACAATGAAACGGAAAACAATTCATTTAATTAAGGCGTAATTTGGAAGCGGTTATGGTCATAGACACAGTAAGTTGAAGGATAGAGTTCTTGAAGGACTTGGGTGAAACATTTGATCCAATTTGAGAAGGCAAAGAATTCCATGAGTCAAGAAGACCTAAAGACACAAGTGCTTTGAGATTGAGGAAGATTGAAAGGAAGCACAATCCTCCACTTGTGAATTAAACGGTTGTTATAAGGGGAAGGAAGAATTCTCAACAGCGATGCATGATCGAGTTTAATCAGTTTATGAACAATTTTGTGAACAAAACATAGATCAGCTAAGGCTCGTCGATATTTTGAAGTTTGAATAGATAGGATACTCAAGCGTGATAGGTAATCAAGTTTGGGTTCACCGGCTCGAGCAAGAAGTCGCCTTGTAAATGACCTTTGAACACGTTCTAAGTCATTAGTGAGACCTATGGAGATGGGTGACCAGACTTCTGATCCATATTCGAGCAAGGGAAGAACATATGTCTTGTAAACATGGAGTAACACAGGTATCGACGAGGGAAAAATTATGTTCATAAATTTAGAGGCTTGAGAGACAGTTTTGGTTATATGGTTAGAGGAAGAAAGAGAATTTTCGAAATGGATGCCAAGGTCTCGGGCACTCGATTGCGTGGGAAGTATGTTGTTGCTAATATGGTACTGATTAGTCGCATTATTTTTACCACAGTGAAGGATGAGGCATTTTGGGAAAGAAATGGAGAGAGACCATTTTAAAGCTAAGTCTACTATTGAATCGAGAGCAACTTGCAGAGAAACAGGGTCATCTGAAATTTTTTTATTATCATCTGCATAGAGGAAACAATGTACGTTGTCTGGAATAGAATCTACAATGTCGTTGAAAAAGATTGAAAAGAAAAGAGGGCCTAAACAACTTCCTTGAGGCACTCCAGTGGAGACCGTTCTCTCTGTGGAAAGATTGTTATGGACATTGACTCGAAAAGATCACTGTCTTAAGAATGAGGACACAAGGGAAAGAAGGGACGAGTTAATACCGCAAGATTCCAATTTATGTATAAGGTATGTGATCAACCACATCGAAGGCCTTCGAGAAATCAATTAAGCAAATATCAAATGGAGTTTTGGTGGATAATAAGGAAAGGTAGATGGAGTGTGAGTGGACAAGGGAAGATACAGTTGAACTGTTCCGGCGGAATCCAGATTGGTTCGAGTGGAGGATATTGTTTAGTTCGAGATGATTGTAAATGGTATTGTAAATGTGCTTCTCGAATAGCTTGAACAATTAACAAACTAGCGTTATAGGCCGATAATTATTTATATCAGATTTGCTACCTTTTTTATGGATAGGTTTGATTATAACTCCTTTCCATACAGCTGGATAATAACCAAGGGTTAGACAATTCGAGAAAATGATAGATGAGATTTTTTGATCGATAGAGAGTTTTCCTTTGCACTCCTTTACAAGCAGATTAGGTATACAATCGGGAGATGTGTTAATCTTGGGAACAATGCATTTGATCAGAGTGATAACATCAAGAGGATTCACAATAGTATCAAATGCTATAGGGATCGAAGTGGAGATTGATGATAGAGGAACTAACATAGGACTTGTGGTTATGCATGCGAAGAAGTTAGAAAACGTGTTAGAATATTCAAGCGGAGATGTGAGTGGAGCATTGTTAACAACTAAGGATGAAATATCTGATACCGCAACCGATCCGTGCACAGATTTCTCACCCAATATTATTTACTATGTTCTCAAGAAAGAACAAGTTTTCAGAAGGCATAATTCAATTTCTTTTTAAAGAAATGTGCCTTGGCTCTTGCTTTCTCTCTTTCCCTACTATTCGAAGACTCTTTCAAGCGATGCTCAATTCCTATTCAATGGAAATCCGGAGAAGTCATCCCATTCCACAAACGTGAAGGTGATCGAGCGATTTTCAGCAGTTTTCGCTCTATCACTGTGACTTCCGCGGTCTGTCGAGTTTTCGAGAGCATTTTATCTAACCACGTCAGACTTAACCACAGAAACTTCTTCTCCAAGTCCCAATGTGGCTTCATATCCAACTTTTAAAATCTATCAGTGAGTAGGAAATATCTCTTCAGAAACGTCAAGCACTAGATGTTGTTTATTTTGATTTCGCGAGGGCTTTCGACGAGGTCTCACATTCAGAGTTGATCAAAAAGCTTCATTCCATGGGACTTCATGTTGCTCTAATAGACTGGATTACTTCATTCCTGCAAAACCGTTCATTTAAGGTTCGCATAGAAAATGTCTACTCTGATTCTTTCCCAGTACTCAGCCGGCTACCCCAAGGGACAGTTCTCGGGCCCCTCTTGTTCCTCTGCTTCATCAATGACATTGAGAGCTGTATTCCCTCGACTGTGAAGTTTTCCTTGTTTGCCGACGACCTTAAAATTTATAGCAAGGACTCTGATTTTCTTCAACTATGTATAAACAATATCTCAATTTGGTCACGTGAATTCAAACTTCCCTTAACAGTCGAGAAAATCAGCTACTCCGTCTAGGGAAATCTCAAAACGATTACTTCATTGATAGCTCGTTGATAAAGGTCGTTCATTTAGTCAGAGACTTTGGTATTTTTGTGGACTCTAAGCTCAACTTGAAGCAACACGTAGAAATCATACGTGCCAGGACTCTGTTGAATTTCACAAGTTTTCAAAGTGTTTAGATGTCTGGACTTGAACGGTTACAAAATCGTTTACACCACTTACATCAGACCCCTCTTTGAATACGGTACAATTACTTTCTCCCCGAAAGTCCGCAGTAATAATTCGAAAAGGTTGGGATACCCTCAAAGACTTTTCACAAAAAGAGCTTATTCTCGTTGTGGAAGTATTAGGTTGAGCTACCCCCAACGTCTCGCTGAATTCAAAGGATTCACTAATCATTCGACAAATCCGTTTTGATTAATTAGTAGTTTTTCGTTTACTTTCTGATAGAGCGGATTGTCAGACATGCAAAAAAGAGCTGAAGTTAAGAACTGAAACCAATCTCCGCACTTCAGACCGAACCTCCAAGTTAACTCTGATGAACTTTAAACGATACAATGATCCACATTCTTTCTCTTCTAGAGCAATTGCTTTATGGAATTAAGTCACTCCTACGACAATTCACTCCCGACGATTCACTTAGCAGTCGAGAAGTCGAGAAGCAGTCGAGAAAATCAGCTACTCCGTCTTCCCTTAGCAGTCGAGAAAATCAGCTACTCCGTCTAGGGAAATCTCAAAACGATTACTTCATTGATAGCTCGTTGATAAAGGTCGTTCATTTAGTCAGAGACTTTGGTATTTTTGTGGACTCTAAGCTCAACTTGAAGCAACACGTAGAAATCATACGTGCCAGGACTCTGTTGAATTTCACAAGTTTTCAAAGTGTTTAGATGTCTGGACTTGAACGGTTACAAAATCGTTTACACCACTTACATCAGACCCCTCTTTGAATACGGTACAATTACTTTCTCCCCGAAAGTCCGCAGTAATAATTCGAAAAGGTTGGGATACCCTCAAAGACTTTTCACAAAAAGAGCTTATTCTCGTTGTGGAAGTATTAGGTTGAGCTACCCCCAACGTCTCGCTGAATTCAAAGGATTCACTAATCATTCGACAAATCCGTTTTGATTAATTAGTAGTTTTTCGTTTACTTTCTGATAGAGCGGATTGTCAGACATGCAAAAAAGAGCTGAAGTTAAGAACTGAAACCAATCTCCGCACTTCAGACCGAACCTCCAAGTTAACTCTGATGAACTTTAAACGATACAATGATCCACATTCTTTCTCTTCTAGAGCAATTGCTTTATGGAATTAAGTCACTCCTACGACAATTCACTCCCGACGATTCACTCCCAGACAATTCACTCTCGACGATTCACTCCCAGACAATTCACTCCTACGACAATTCACTCCCAGACAATTCACTACCAGACAATTCACTCCTACGACAATTCACTCCCAGACAATTCACTCCTACGACAATTCACTCCCGACGATTCACTCCCAGACAATTCACTCTCGACGATTCACTCCCAGACAATTCACTCCCAGACAATTCACTCCTACGACAATTCACTCCCAGACAATTCACTACCAGACAATTCACTCCTACGACAATTCACTCCTACGACAATTCACTCCCGACGATTCACTCCCAGACAATTCACTCCTACAACAATTCACTCCCGACGATTCACTCCCAGACAATTCACTCCCAGACCATTCACTCCCAGACAATTCACTCCTACGACAATTCACTCCCGACGATTCACTCCCAGACAATTCACTCCCAGACCATTCACTCCCAGACAATTCACTCCTACGACAATTCACTCCCGACGATTCACTCCCAGACAATTCACTCCTACGACAATTCACTCTCGACGATTCACTCCCAGACAATTCACTCCTACGACAATTCACTCCCAGACAATTCACTACCAGACAATTCACTCCTACGACAATTCACTCCCAGACAATTCACTCCTACGACAATTCACTCCCGACGATTCACTCCCAGACAATTCACTCCTACAACAATTCACTCCCGACGATTCACTCCCAGACAATTCACTCCCAGACCATTCACTCCCAGACAATTCACTCCTACGACAATTCACTCCCGACGATTCACTCCCAGACAATTCACTCCCAGACCATTCACTCCCAGACAATTCACTCCTACGACAATTCACTCCCGACGATTCACTCCCAGACAATTCACTCCTACGACAATTCACTCTCGACGATTCACTCCCAGACAATTCACTCCCAGACAATTCACTCCTACGACAATTCACTCCCAGACAATTCACTACCAGACAATTCACTCCTACGACAATTCACTCTCGACGATTCACTCCCAGACAATTCACTCCCAGACAATTCACTCCTACGACAATTCACTCCCAGACAATTCACTACCAGACAATTCACTCCTACGACAATTCACTCCCGACGATTCACTCCCAGACAATTCACTCCTACAACAATTCACTCCCGACGATTCACTCCCAGACAATTCACTCCTACGACAATTCACTCCCGACGATTCACTCCCAGACAATTCACTCCTACAACAATTCACTCCCGACGATTCACTCCCAGACAATTCACTCCCAGACCATTCACTCCCAGACAATTCACTCCTACGACAATTCACTCCCGACGATTCACTCCCAGACAATTCACTCCTACAACAATTCACTCCCGACGATTCACTCCCAGACAATTCACTCCTACGACAATTCACTCCCGACGATTCACTCCCAGACAATTCACTCCTACAACAATTCACTCCCGACGATTCACTCCCAGACAATTCACTCCTACAACAATTCACTCCCGACGATTCACTCCCAGACAATTCACTCCCAGACCATTCACTCCCAGACAATTCACTCCTACGACAATTCACTCCCGACGATTCACTCCCAGACAATTCACTCCTACAACAATTCACTCCCGACGATTCACTCCCAGACAATTCACTCCTACGACAATTCACTCCCGACGATTCACTCCCAGACAATTCACTCCTACAACAATTCACTCCCGACGATTCACTCCCAGACAATTCACTCCCAGACCATTCACTCCCAGACAATTCACTCCTACGACAATTCACTCCCGACGATTCACTCCCAGACAATTCACTCCTACAACAATTCACTCCCGACGATTCACTCCCAGACAATTCACTCCCAGACCATTCACTCCCAGACAATTCACTCCTACGACAATTCACTCCCGACGATTCACTCCCAGACAATTCACTCCCAGACCATTCACTCCCAGACAATTCACTCCTACGACAATTCACTCCCGACGATTCACTCCCAGACAATTCACTCCAACGACAATTAACTCCCGTTTTTTTGTTTTTTTTTTTGTTTTTTAATGCTCCCAGACAATTCACTCCCGACAATTCACTCCCGACGATTCACTCCCAGACAATCCACTCCTACGACAATTCACTCCCAGACAATTCACTCCCGACGATTCACTCCCGTTTTTTTGTGTTTTTTTAAAATGAGTTTTTTTGTAATTATATATTATTTAAGCTTCTTTTTTGCATTCAATTGTTCCGTTTGTAGTTTTTTTGTAATTATATATTATTTAAGCTTCCTTTTTAGATTTAATTGTTCCGTTTGTATTTTTTTGTAATTATATATTATTTTAGCTTCTTTTTTCGCATTTTATTGTTCCGTTTGTAGTTTTTTTGTAATTATATATTATTTAAGCTTCCTTTTTGGATTTAATTGTTCCGATTGTATTTTTTTTTGTAGTTTTATTATATTTTACCTTCCTTTTGCATTTGATTGTTCCGTTTGTAGTTTTTTGTATTTATACATTGTTTTAGCTTCTTTCTTGCATTTGATTGTTCCGTTTGTAGTTTTTTGTTGTAATTATATATTGTTATTGTTTTTTGTAATTATATATATTAAGTTTTTTAACGTTTAATTGTTCCATTGTAGTTGGCGATGAAGTTTGGATATGATGATGATGATGATATATATATATGCCTGAAGAGACGACAATCAAAAAACTTTTTGTTACTTCTAAAAAGATGGGGGAAAACAAAGAATATAGAAATACAGTATTCAGTTAAACACCCAGAAGACGATGTTTAGAGAACTATTATTATTACAAAAAACTATTTTAACCAGTTGAGTTCCTGTTTTCGTCTTTTTGGATAAGGCGTTCTTGTGAAGATATTATTCACGTCAAAACATTTGCAGCATGAATAAGTCTTAGAAGAATACATCGTTGAGTCAGTTTTTGGCCGATTAATTGGGTAACCACATCTAACCTATCGATGAAGTCTTAAATATCATATCTAGATTTGCATTACAGTTAAACATTACAGTTGTAGTTAAACATGATCATCTCGATCTCTTAATTACTTTCCAATCGTTAAATCAATGACCAGTCACACACCGTTTGTCAGGGTTTTTTAGAGTGCAAGAAAAAGGTACAGTCGCCCGCCAAAGGCGGAAAAATTCTACTTAGAGGGCCGCACTTTACTTGGGGGAGTCGCAATTTACTTGGAGGGCTACACCCATGTTTCGCATGGTTACGTCACCCAACCTAATTTCTTTCAAGGCCTGGCTGCCTTCGAAAAAATACTTTTTAAAAAAAGGAAAGGAAAGAGAAAGGAAAGAAAAGAGAAGTAAATGATGCAATGATATTTAAGAAGGACTTCCTTGTTTTTATTAATTTCTTTTCTAAAAAAGGGATCTATTACTAGGATATATGTATATATAGCAAAGTATTGAAGCTAAAAAAAAAGTGTAGAGAGCATGACGGCAGTAATCCGAGTACTCTCTGAATGATTTTATGAGCGTGAAGAGACGGCAGTTGTACAAGAAAGTTTTTCTAAAGTGTCTATGTCTATTGAGTTCCAATTAAAGTTCATTTCACTTTTATTTATCGTTTTTTTTTATTCTCTGTGTTTTAAATTGATTCTCTTGATTCTCTGTGTGTTTTTGTGGCGATAAAACAGTCATTTTAGCTACAACTACAGTTACTGCGTTTCTTTCGTTTTCGCTAAAACCCGTGTTTGCATGACCAAACAGGAAGTGTGCTTTATCCTGACCGAATAACTGTGAGGCATGCTCACTACTTTTGTGAAACAACACCCGAAGGTTTAACACAATTACAGAACAACGAACCGGAAAACAACAAATACTACAGAACAACGAACCGGAACACATCAAATGAACAACATACTTGAACAAGATAAAGAGAAAGGACAAATATGCGAAATAATGGAGAGAGAGAAATAAGGAGATTGACAGAGTGCAAACGATAGAGAGGAGAGAAAGAGAACAAGATCAAAGTGACAATGCCCCACCCTGGGCTATTAGAGAGTCTTCGATGTACGATTCCATTCCCTTGGCTGTCTTCCATCTTCCTCTCTTCTGTACCTCCTGTAGAGAAGCTCCATTCTCAATCGATGCAGACGTTCCTCCTCCCCTGAGCTGATGCGGCGTCATACGTGCAACTCCTGCTCCCTTGCACGCTCTAGTCAGCTCTTGTCTGACATATCCCGTGGAGATAGGCTTACCGGTCGTAAAGGAAGAGAATACGGGAAGAGAAGGGTAAATCGCTGAGCGAATTTTGCGTGCACTCCATAGTGCGAACCCGGTGGACATGTTGTCCAACTTCGCTCTAGTGCACCTTCCTTCCCCCTCCTGGTCGTTTTTTGCTCTTACCACTGTGATCTTGAGTAGAGTGTCTTCATTGCTTTCTTCTTCCTCACATCCCCCCATGCGAGTGCTGTCACCTCGGACACTCTCAATAAAGCCGAAAACTATGGGGGCACAAATAAGGGCGATTCGAATATCTTCTTTTCCAGCTTCTAGCCGAGTGCTCCATACACATATCGCCTGAACGTCACTGACCGATGTTTTCTTGTGGTGCTTGACCTGGATACTCCTCCCTCTCTCTTTCTTCATTGCTTGAGCCAGGGGACCAAAAGGCGAGTTCTCCACCGTTTCTCCAGTCTCGAAAGTGTAGCTGGCCAACGCCACGGCCAGCGAACTTCTTGACGCTCCCTGTGCTATCTTGTGTAGCAGGAAGCAATAAAGAGAGAGTGGAGCACACTCATCCAATCCCTGCGCTGTTGCAAATTCTCTCCGTTGGATAGCCGAGTAGCGATAGATCTTGCTCGAAGAAGGAGCCACAGCTCCGAGAAGAACCCGATGCAAGTGGGGTAGAAGGTCCTCCCTCCTTGCGAGTTTCAGTCTCTCCTCCACAACATTCATCATTGCCGCTTTTCCTCCTACAAAATAAAAACTGTTTGGGAGGGTGGGTTTGCCGAATAACACTCAACCGAAAACCGGTCAGAAAAAGCGTAGAATGAAGAGCACGCCGCGATTTAACCCTTTTCCCGCCAAAAGGGGTTTTGGCTAAATCGCGGCCGGGCAACTTTCTGTTTAAATCATGCAAACATACAGTTTTAGCTACAACTACAGTCACTGCGTTTCTTTCGTTTTCGCTAAAACCCGTGTTTGCATGGCCAAACAGGAAGTGTGCTTTATCCTGACCGAACAACTGTGAGGCTAGATAACTAAAGGCGTGAAGCACCTTGTTTATAGGCTGGAATTTTCGAAATCACACAACAAAAATACGAAAGCCGAGGCAAGTTTGCTGCTTCCAAAAGCCCCTCTCTTCCTAGACGCAGGTATCAAAATATTTGCTCCTTTTCCGAAAGTTAATGAATCTTTTACATAAGAAGCCCAAGTATTCCCTTTTCTCAGAGTGGGAAAAGCAGTGTGACTTTACCAGAAAGTGGTGCCCAGAATGGTTCTGCTAGCAGAACTACCAGTAACACGCAAAGTCTTCGAAAGAAGAGATGGTGGAGAAACTAACCAGAGAAGATTCCTTCTATTCCAATCGCTTCTCTGTTCGAAACCATCGATCCCGCTCGAACCCGGACAGCTCAAAAAGATATCACATTTAGCGTTGGTTTCATCCGCAAAAATATCCCGGTCTGGCTGACCCCATTTCCTTGCACACAAATTGAAGATATCTCTTTTGATCCTTCAGTCATCATGATCCACCCATCTACTAACTTCATGCGCTTCACAATTCAACTCTCTGCGTATCCATACAAATTTAACTTTAGCATTTACTTCTACCACAATTTTGTTCACTTCTAAACACAGATCATGCAACGGTTCCTGAGAACTGCCTCTTTACAATATCTGAACCGCAGCCTGGCTATCGCAACGCAAAAGTACATGTTAACTATCGATCGGTATGCTCTGAAAGCAAAAACAACCGCTAACAGTTCTCGGAAAGCTTCTCGGAAAGCGCTGGACAATGACTTTTCATGCTCAGAGAGATTCCTCGCTCATTTTTCACTACAGGCATCATTTAACTTTAGCAGAACCTCAGTCGCTTCTGATGATGCATCTTTTTCAATTACTACACTAGGAGTCCATTCCTTTTCCACAAACGACTTCTCCACACCTCTCTCAAATTTATCCAACCAGAACACAATCTCATTTCGTTCTCCCTCCGACAGCGGCACTCTCGTTTTCGCTGACTCTTCTTTTCTTGAAGAATCTTCCACCACCCGAGAGACGATTCGACACCGTCGAACTCCTTCGTCACCTAGAACAAGGTGACATGAATGCACCGTACCCAAAAATACCTGACGATCTCGAATAGTGGGATTGTTGCAATCCAAAATAAACTTGAATCTTTCAATTGCTTTCACTCGCCGATGGGAAGCAACCGAGACACAACCTCGTCTCAAGTCAATAGCATAACCTAGCCACACACCTGTCTGCGATGGCAGCCAATAATTTTTCTCCTCCGCAACATGTACTCCAGCTCTCCTCAGATCATCTCAACCGTCTCCACGTTCCTTCTGCACTCCTCTTCTGTGGCGGTCACTAGGATGCCGTCGTCTAAATACAGAGAACAGGTAATGCCTGATCCTCTCCACTTCGCCACGATGGGGCGGAACAATTTTTTGAAGACGTATGGAGCTTGCGACAGTCCAAATGGAGCTGCCGCAAACTGAAAACACCTTTCCAATCCATCAAGCTCACACACAAACGACAGGTAATGCCTGTCCTCCTTGGCTATATACAGAGAACAGGTAATGCCTGAACCTCTCCACTCCGCCACGATGGGGCGGAACAACTTTGTGAAATCGTATGGAGCTTGCGACAGTCCAAATGGAGCTGCTGCAAACTGGAAACACCTTTCCACTCCATCAAGCTCACACACAAACGACAGGTAATGCCTGTGCTCCTTGGTTATATACAGAGAACAGGTAATGCCTGAACCTCTCCACTCCGCCACGATGGGGCGGAACAACTTTGTGAAATCGTATGGAGCTTGCGACAGTCCAAATGGAGCTGCCACAAACTGGAAACACCTTTCCACTCCATCAAGCTCACACACAAACGACAGGTAATGCCTGTCCTCCTTGGCGATGGCCAAATGATGATAACCGGTGGCAAAATCGAAAGTTGCCAAATAACCATTGAAAGGAAGAGAAAACCACAAATTTCTGAGATCTTCGAATTTGAAATAGGTTTTAGCGAGAAAAGAGTAGAAGTGTGAAAGGTCATGAATCAATCTTAATTTCTTACCATTTTCCACTACCGACAGCGGTGATAGCCACAAGCCCTTTCTTTCCCGTTCCTCCACCGCTCCAATTTTCCACCATTCCTTCACTTTTTTCTCCACAAAAACCTTGTTGGCCACTGCTGACTGTCTATTGCCTTATAACGGAAGGTGGAAGGGTGAAGAACATGGTTCAAAATTAAGTTTATAACCATTGAGAATAATTTCCAAAATGAAGGGAGAAGCCCCAATTTGCGACTAAAAGCCCACAGAAAACCTTGTACTTAAAAATGCCACTGAATTAGTATTATCCGTACCTGGGTGCTCTGCACTTGTTGCTGTAGTGGCCGAACTGGTTGCAGTTGTAGCACCGACCTCCTTGTTGTCCAAATAACACTCAACCGTCCAAATAACACTCCCAATAACACTCAACCGAAAACCGGTCAGAAAAAGCGTAGAATGAAGAGCACGCCGCGATTTAACCCTTTTCCCGCCAAAAGGGGTTTTGGCTAAATCGCGGCCGGGCAACTTCCTGTTTAAATCATGCAAACATACAGTTACTCTCTCTTTCTTCTCTCCTCTAGGCTTACAAGCAGAAAAGTGATGACTTTCTCTTCAAGGCAGAACAGCTTACTGTTTCTGAACAGAGTACACATTCAAATGTCGGTAGTAGGACGTAGGTTCACACTCAGAGTAGAGGTTGCAGTTATTCCTTTATAACTATCTCCAAACTTCCTGTTGTGTCGCGGACTACAAATTCTTGGTCGAGCTTTCCCAATTCGCCTGCTACAGTCTAGAATTTTCGGCAATTACCGAAAGGAGGCAAGAAACCGGGAGGCATGAGTGAGGCCGCGCGTTTTATTATTATATTGAAATATATTTTTACATTAAAAAACGCTTAGGCTTAGTAAAAGTTTATGATAACGAGGCCGTACGGCTTAGCTAACGAGGCCGTACGGCTTAGCTAACGAGGCGTCCTCCCTCATGCCTCCTTCTTGCCTCCTTTCGGTAAATGCCAGAATTTTCAGACATTTCTAGAAACAGTGTTTCAAACTGGTACTGTCCCAAAAGTCGTGTAAAAATCAGTTTTCTAATGCTTTATTCTCTTATCAACAATCCGCGTTTCTCATGTGTTGGAAAAGAGAAATCGCGATTCTTCCTCATGGATGATGGTCAAATCAGTCATGGACACATTTATTACTAGTACAATTGAGGTAACAAACAAACAAACGCTTTTAAACAATAAATAAAAATTTCCTACAGTCGAAGACAAGTGCTTTGAAATTTCAATTTGTTTAGAATTTGTTATTAAAATTTTACATGAAGTAGTACTGGAAAAGGCGATAATCACTCGGTTCAAAGTGAAGACTGCGACAGTTCCAGGTTGCACATAATAAGAATATCCGAGCAGCTGACAACGGAGAATGAGACTGAAGGTTACAACTTACTCTAAAGTACTCTCTAACAGGACGCACCACAACTTTGAAATAAGAGCTTCCAACACTAGAGGCCATAGCTCACCAAACTTGCTAAATTTCACTAGGTCGCCCGCCCGATTCCCGGAAAATTTTTTTCTGGTTATTAATATACAACTGACCTGACTTGCTTGCAGATTTTCGGCGTCTTCACCACATCTCGCCGTCTTCCTTCGCCTGAAACCGAACAATTTATAATAAATGTGAAAAAATTACTTGTAATGATAAAACTATTGGAAGAATTGTTTGAAAAAAACACACAATACAACGATGAAACACATAATCACAAAAAAAGAATTGATAAAGTTGAAAAATAATCCACCCTGCTCCGAGAACTATTTGCAGAAGAAATGCCTTCTCTATACGATCAGCTCGTATATTCACCGAAATTAATAGTTTTGATGAATGATATATGTTTGCCTGGTTGTAATCTGCATTGTTTCACCTATTTATGTAATTCAAACAATTCAATTGTCTAATCTCTCGTACCACGTGATTAATTTATGCGTTGCTGCATGTAATGTTTTCACGTAATAAAATTGAAATTGAACTTGGATTTTGAGGGTAAGGGAAAGATTAAACAAGGTTTCCAACAAGATAGATTTCCAAAAAATTCAAATTTGCATTACCAAACATTTCCAATGTTTGAAAATGAAAACTTTAAAATTAATTATTTATTTCGAAATGGAAATAAAAATTGAAATGGAAATGAAAACCTGAAAAAAGTTATTTCCAACAAAAAAACTTCAAATGGAACAATCAAATTCAAAAAGGAAGCTAACTTGTAAACTTTTGCAGTACGCCAGGCCTTATCTGTCGCGCTGCTCTGCTGTCTGTTACGTTCAGTTCATGACTACTACTTTGTCTATCTCCACTATGAGGCACTTTAGTGTAGGGGTGAGTGTGTCGACTGTAAGTAGATCGGTGAGAGTGCGGACTCGCTCTGATGAGTTTTTTTTGCCAAATTTTATTTTAAATCAGAAAATTTTTCAAATTAAAAAAAGCTTAGGCTTAGGAAAAGTTGGCTTTAATCTACTTAAGCCGTCCAAAGATTTTTTTTCTCAGAAAGAGATTTTATTCATGAGAACTCTCTTCCCCTTTCTCCTTAAGCCCCACTTCCCCCCTTTAGGGCCCCCCTTCCCCCTCCCCCCTAAGGCCTTTCCTCCCCCTTCGCTTAGGCACGGCCCTCTTGCTCCCCCTTCCCCCTTTAGGCCCCCTCCCTTCCCTGCTTAGGTAAACCCCCCTCCTTCTCCTTCTTTCCTTTCCCCAAAATTTATAAAGGTAATTTAAAAAGAAAGGAAGAGAAAAGAAAGAGAAAGAAAAAAGAAAGAGAAAGAAAAAAGAAAGAGAAAAAAATAAGAAAGAGAAAGAAAAAAAGAAAGAGAAAAAAGAAAGAAAGAGAACAAGTATGAAAAAAGAAAGAGAAAAAAAGAGAACAAGTAAGAAAAAAGAATTTAATAGAGCCAGGCCGTGTTTTAGGGCAGGGAAACCGCTCGGAAGAGTCGCCTAACGTAGTGCAAAATTTCACAAGTATAGTCTAATTGCCTTCGAAATGTGGCCCAGCGCACGACCCATTCCAGTTGTGTCATACGCTGGATCAAACTCATGCTCGTGTGCTTGTTTCTTGCTCGTTTCCAAAACAGTTTTAACTGGTTTAGATTGATTAAATTGCTCAGAAGTGTGTAATTAGCATTTCTAAGCTTATCCGTATGTAATAAAAAGTTTAGCGAAAAGTAACACTTTATTTTTTTCGAAAAAAAGTTGATATAAACCGATTCAATCCGCTCTTGCTCTCGATATATTTTCTAATGGACTCATGAGGATTTGAAAAAACCGGCGATAGTAACGCAGTGTGTTCCCGTTCACAATTCATGAAAAAATTAATCTTCTATTTCTCGCTTTTCGTGTCATTATCCGGGAAAAATTGTGGATTGACGCGTGGCAATCGGACAATATAGTTAGGTGATCATTTCTCGATTTTTTGTTTTTGAAAAGTTCCAACTTTTCTTTTCCACGTTATTATTTGCTTTCCAATTCCTTAGCTGATACAAGATCTGAATTAAACTTTTAATATCTGATGAGATCTGACTTGATTCCGCATAACTGGCGCGTATCAAAGTTCTTATTCTTATGCAGGATTCCGAATCCGATAGATTTTTCCTATCGTTGTCGAGGTAAAGGTGGCTACTGAGCAAGAGAAGCTGGAAGATTTAAAGGGAGCAGAATTGGCCACGTGTCACATGAAAAATCGCTACAGTCGACTGAGATTGGATGAGGAGGCGGACACGCTTATGTCTATAGAGAACGGCATGTTCAGTGGAGCCGGTGGATTTGGTTCGTTCAAAGCTTTACTGGACTATTCTAGATTCGGATTCGGTCTTTAATCTCTTTCATAGGCAAAGCTGTTCAGAAAAAAGTTTTAAAGTGAAAATCTCCTTATGATGATGTCCTAATCTGAGTATAGTTGTTCATGAATAAGTAATAGATCATAATTTATCAAATTTACGGGGAGCCTTTACGGCAAAACTGTTATAAAGTGGTCCCGTCGAATTTGCATTTTTGCATCAAACTTTTTCTAGGGTTACTTTACGAGCTAAAAACGAGAAGTGTGAAGCAAGATCTGAAGTGTTTGAGTATGTAAAAAAATCATTTGAACCTGGAAAAAAGAAGAGCTGCTCTCGAACCTGGAAATTTTTTTTTATATTGTATGTAGTACCTAAACAAGATGTGATTCATCATTAAATCACTGTATAAACATGTTTGCACAAAAAAACATTTTTATTAGAACATGTAAATTTAACATATAATGATAACAATTATAAGCATCTGACCTAGCGAACAAACGTTATCTGACTTAGCTGCCTGCGCTCTACCGTACCTCTAAAAAATGCCGTACCTCTAAAAAACGTCTCCACTATTCATTGACAAATTTAGTCATTGAATTGACAAAAAACATAATAATATGAGAAATTTTCTTATGCGGTATCGTTAGTCTAACGAGACCGCATAAGAAAATTTCTCATATTATTATGTTTTTTTTGTCAGTCCTGGCGTGGCATAGTGGTAGTGTGATAGACCATTGTGCGAAGAGTCCCGAGTTCGACTCCCACCCCGGACAGATCCACCCAAACCAAGGGGGTTAAGAAATGTTGGTAGTGCTCATGCAAGAATCTGACTCTCCCCACTGCTGCTAATCACACTAGCAGTGATATGGCAGGCAGCCACTGGTTCTACCAGGATAGTTCTACCAGGATAGGTCTGTCCTGCATCTCAGGGGAGCGCGTACCCTGCCGCGAGGCGGGAACAAGCGCGAGGAAGAAGAAGAAGGTCTCGTTAGTCTAAGCCGTGCGGCCTCGTTAGCGTAACCTTTGCCTAAGCCTAAGCGAAAAAACAGTGAATAATAGCTGAATAGATGAATTTCAAATGATTTTTTAAAGACTCAAACACTTCAGATCCAGCTTCGCACTTCTCAGAATCGTTTTTAGCTCGTAAAGTAACCCTGGAAAAAGTTTGATGCAAAAAAATCGAATTCGACGGGACCACTATATTACAGCATCGCCTAAATTTACTTCACGTGCTCTACTACTGACGATGGTCACCTTAGCAAGGATTATTTCACTTCTATTTAAATGTAACTCTGATGGATAATAACACTAAAAGTTCAGAAAAATTGAGTCTTTAAAATTATTGATTTAGAGAAGGAGAACCTATAACAATGCAGAAAAGAAGAAAATGAAAAGTGCTCAATAAGGTTCATCAATCGGGAAGCGCGCTTTTGTAGTTTAGGGACACTCCACCCTACCAGAGGTTCAATTGGGTCAGATGAGAGTGGTATTCTTTTGATACGGTATTGTTAGCCTAACCCGTGTAGGGACACCCCCCTTCCCCTACCAGAGGTTTAATTGGGTCAGATGAGAGTGGTATTCTTTTGATACGGTATCGTTAGCCTAACCCGTGTAGGGACACCCCCCCCTACCAGAGGTTCAATTGGGTCAGATGAGAGTGGTATTCTTTTGATACGGTATCGTTAGCCTAACCCGTGTAGGGACACCCCCCTCCCCCTACCAGAGGTTCAATTGGGTCAGATGAGAGTGATATTCTTTTGATACGGTATCGTTAGCCTAACCCGTGTAGGGACACCCCCCTCCCCCTACCAGAGGTTCAATTGGGTCAGATGAGAGTGGTATTCTTTTGATACGGTATCGTTAGCCTAACCCGTGTAGGGACACCCCCCTCCCCCTACCAGAGGTTCAATTGGGTCAGATGAGAGTGGTATTCTTTTGATACGGTATCGTTAGCCTAACCCGTGTAGGGGCACCCCCCTCCCCCTACCAGAGGTTCAATTGGGTCAGATGAGAGTGGTCTTCTTTTGATACGGTATCGTTAGCCTAACCCGTGTAGGGACACCCCCTTTCCCCTACCAGAGGTTCAATTGGGTCAGATGAGAGTGATATTCTTTTGATACGGTATCGTTAGCCTAACCCGTGTAGGGACACCCCCCTCCCCCTACCAGAGGTTCAATTGGGTCAGATGAGAGTGGTATTCTTTTGATACGGTATCGTTAGCCTAACCCGTGTAGGGACACCCCCCTCCCCCTACCAGAGGTTCAATTGGGTCAGATGAGAGTGGTATTCTTTTGATACGGTATCGTTAGCCTAACCCGTGTAGGGACACCCCCCTCCCCCTACCAGAGGTTCAATTGGGTCAGATGAGAGTGGTATTCTTTTGATACGGTATCGTTAGCCTAACCCGTGTAGGGACACCCCCCTTCCCCTACCAGAGGTTTAATTGGGTCAGATGAGAGTGGTATTCTTTTGATACGGTATCGTTAGCCTAACCCGTGTAGGGACACCCCCCCTACCAGAGGTTCAATTGGGTCAGATGAGAGTGGTATTCTTTTGATACGGTATCGTTAGCCTAACCCGTGTAGGGACACCCCCTCCCCCTACCAGAGGTTCAATTGGGTCAGATGAGAGTGGTATTCTTTTGATACGGTATCGTTAGCCTAACCCGTGTAGGGACACCCCCCGCCCCTACCAGAGGTTCAATTGGGTCAGATGAGAGTGGTATTCTTTTGATACGGTATCGTTAGCCTAACCCGTGTAGGGGCACCCCCCTCCCCCTACCAGAGGTTCAATTGGGTCAGATGAGAGTGGTCTTCTTTTGATACGGTATCGTTAGCCTAACCCGTGTAGGGACACCCCCTTTCCCCTACCAGAGGTTCAATTGGGTCAGATGAGAGTGATATTCTTTTGATACGGTATCGTTAGCCTAACCCGTGTAGGGACACCCCCCTCCCCCTACCAGAGGTTCAGTTGGGTCAGATGAGAGTGGTATTCTTTTGATACGGTATCGTTAGCCTAACCCGTGTAGGGACACCCCCCTCCCCCTACCAGAGGTTCAATTGGGTCAGATGAGAGTGGTATTCTTTTGATACGGTATCGTTAGCCTAACCCGTGTAGGGGCACCCCCCTCCCCCTACCAGAGGTTCAATTGGGTCAGATGAGAGTGGTCTTCTTTTGATACGGTATCGTTAGCCTAACCCGTGTAGGGACACCCCCTTTCCCCTACCAGAGGTTCAATTGGGTCAGATGAGAGTGATATTCTTTTGATACGGTATCGTTAGCCTAACCCGTGTAGGGACACCCCCCTCCCCCTACCAGAGGTTCAATTGGGTCAGATGAGAGTGGTATTCTTTTGATACGGTATCGTTAGCCTAACCCGTGTAGGGACACCCCCCTCCCCCTACCAGAGGTTCAATTGGGTCAGATGAGAGTGTTATTCTTTTGATACGGTATCGTTAGCCTAACCCGTGTAGGGACACGCCCCTCCCCCTACCAGAGGTTCAATTGGGTCAGATGAGAGTGGCATTCTTTTGATACGGTATCGTTAGCCTAACCCGTGTAGAAACACCCCCCTCCCCCTACCAGAGGTTCAATTGGGTCAGATGAGAGTGGTATTCTTTTGATACGGTAGCGTTAGCCTAACCCGTGTAGGGACACCCCCTCCCCCTACCAGAGGTTCAATTGGGTCAGATGAGAGTGGTATTCTTTTGATACGGTATCGTTAGCCTAACCCGTGTAGGGACACCCCCCTCCCCCTACCAGAGGTTCAATTGGGTCAGATGAGAGTGGTATTCTTTTGATACGGTATCGTTAGCCTAACCCGTGTAGGGACACCCCCCTTCCCCTACCAGAGGTTTAATTGGGTCAGATGAGAGTGGTATTCTTTTGATACGGTATCGTTAGCCTAACCCGTGTAGGGACACCCCCCCCCTACCAGAGGTTCAATTGGGTCAGATGAGAGTGGTATTCTTTTGATACGGTATCGTTAGCCTAACCCGTGTAGGGACACCCCCCTCCCCCTACCAGAGGTTCAATTGGGTCAGATGAGAGTGGTATTCTTTTGATACGGTATCGTTAGCCTAACCCGTGTAGGGACACCCCCCTCCCCCTACCAGAGGTTCAATTGGGTCAGATGAGAGTGGTATTCTTTTGATACGGTATCGTTAGCCTAACCCGTGTAGGGACACCCCCCTTCCCCTACCAGAGGTTTAATTGGGTCAGATGAGAGTGGTATTCTTTTGATACGGTATCGTTAGCCTAACCCGTGTAGGGACACCCCCCCCCTACCAGAGGTTCAATTGGGTCAGATGAGAGTGGTATTCTTTTGATACGGTATCGTTAGCCTAACCCGTGTAGGGACACCCCCTCCCCCTACCAGAGGTTCAATTGGGTCAGATGAGAGTGGTATTCTTTTGATACGGTATCGTTAGCCTAACCCGTGTAGGGACACCCCCCGCCCCTACCAGAGGTTCAATTGGGTCAGATGAGAGTGGTATTCTTTTGATACGGTATCGTTAGCCTAACCCGTGTAGGGGCACCCCCCTCCCCCTACCAGAGGTTCAATTGGGTCAGATGAGAGTGGTCTTTTTTTGATACGGTATCGTTAGCCTAACCCGTGTAGGGACACCCCCTTTCCCCTACCAGAGGTTCAATTGGGTCAGATGAGAGTGATATTCTTTTGATACGGTATCGTTAGCCTAACCCGTGTAGGGACACCCCCCTCCCCCTACCAGAGGTTCAATTGGGTCAGATGAGAGTGGTATTCTTTTGATACGGTATCGTTAGCCTAACCCGTGTAGGGACACCCCCCTCCCCCTACCAGAGGTTCAATTGGGTCAGATGAGAGTGGTATTCTTTTGATACGGTATCGTTAGCCTAACCCGTGTAGGGGCACCCCCCTCCCCCTACCAGAGGTTCAATTGGGTCAGATGAGAGTGGTCTTCTTTTGATACGGTATCGTTAGCCTAACCCGTGTAGGGACACCCCCTTTCCCCTACCAGAGGTTCAATTGGGTCAGATGAGAGTGATATTCTTTTGATACGGTATCGTTAGCCTAACCCGTGTAGGGACACCCCCCTCCCCCTACCAGAGGTTCAATTGGGTCAGATGAGAGTGGTATTCTTTTGATACGGTATCGTTAGCCTAACCCGTGTAGGGACACCCCCCTCCCCCTACCAGAGGTTCAATTGGGTCAGATGAGAGTGTTATTCTTTTGATACGGTATCGTTAGCCTAACCCGTGTAGGGACACGCCCCTCCCCCTACCAGAGGTTCAATTGGGTCAGATGAGAGTGGCATTCTTTTGATACGGTATCGTTAGCCTAACCCGTGTAGGGACACCCCCCTCCCCCTACCAGAGGTTCAATTGGGTCAGATGAGAGTGGTATTCTTTTGATACGGTAGCGTTAGCCTAACCCGTGTAGGGACACCCCCCTCCCCCTACCAGAGGTTCAATTGGGTCAGATGAGAGTGGTATTCTTTTGATACGGTATCGTTAGCCTAACCCGTGTAGGGACACCCCCCTCCCCCTACCAGAGGTTCAATTGGGTCAGATGAGAGTGGTATTCTTTTGATACGGTATCGTTAGCCTAACCCGTGTAGGGACACCCCCCTTCCCCTACCAGAGGTTTAATTGGGTCAGATGAGAGTGGTATTCTTTTGATACGGTATCGTTAGCCTAACCCGTGTAGGGACACCCCCCCCCTACCAGAGGTTCAATTGGGTCAGATGAGAGTGGTATTCTTTTGATACGGTATCGTTAGCCTAACCCGTGTAGGGACACCCCCCTCCCCCTACCAGAAGTTCAATTGGGTCAGATGAGAGTGGTATTCTTTTGATACGGTATCGTTAGCCTAACCCATGTAGGGACACCCCCCTCCCCCTACCAGAGGTTCAATTGGGTCAGATGAGAGTGGTATTCTTTTGATACGGTATCGTTAGCCTAACCCGTGTAGGGACACCCCCCTTCCCCTACCAGAGGTTTAATTGGGTCAGATGAGAGTGGTATTCTTTTGATACGGTATCGTTAGCCTAACCCGTGTAGGGACACCCCCCCCCTACCAGAGGTTCAATTGGGTCAGATGAGAGTGGTATTCTTTTGATACGGTATCGTTAGCCTAACCCGTGTAGGGACACCCCCTCCCCCTACCAGAGGTTCAATTGGGTCAGATGAGAGTGGTATTCTTTTGATACGGTATCGTTAGCCTAACCCGTGTAGGGACACCCCCCGCCCCTACCAGAGGTTCAATTGGGTCAGATGAGAGTGGTATTCTTTTGATACGGTATCGTTAGCCTAACCCGTGTAGGGGCACCCCCCTCCCCCTACCAGAGGTTCAATTGGGTCAGATGAGAGTGGTATTCTTTTGATACGGTATCGTTAGCCTAACCCGTGTAGGGACACGCCCCTCCCCCTACCAGAGGTTCAATTGGATCAGATGAGAGTGGCATTCTTTTGATACGGTATCGTTAGCCTAACCCGTGTAGGGACACCCCCCTCCCCCTACCAGAGGTTCAATTGGGTCAGATGAGAGTGGTATTCTTTTGATACGGTAGCGTTAGCCTAACCCGTGTAGGGACACCCCCCTCCCCCTACCAGAGGTTCAATTGGGTCAGATGAGAGTGGTATTCTTTTGATACGGTATCGTTAGCCTAACCCGTGTAGGGACACCCCCTTTCCCCTACCAGAGGTTCAATTGGGTCAGATGAGAGTGATATTCTTTTGATACGGTATCGTTAGCCTAACCCGTGTAGGGACACCCCCTTTCCCCTACCAGAGGTTCAATTGGGTCAGATGAGAGTGATATTCTTTTGATACGGTATCGTTAGCCTAACCCGTGTAGGGACACCCCCCTCCCCCTACCAGAGGTTCAATTGGGTCAGATGAGAGTGGTATTCTTTTGATACGGTATCGTTAGCCTAACCCGTGTAGGGACACCCTTCCCCCCTACCAGAGGTTCAATTGGGTCAGATGAGAGTGGTATTCTTTTGATACGGTATCGTTAGCCTAACCCGTGTAGGGACACGCCCCTCCCCCTACCAGAGGTTCAATTGGGTCAGATGAGAGTGGCATTCTTTTGATACGGTATCGTTAGCCTAACCCGTGTAGGGACACCCCCCTACCAGAGGTTCAATTGGGTCAGATGAGAGTGGTATTCTTTTGATACGGTATCGTTAGCCTAACCCGTGTAGGGACACCCCCTTTCCCCTACCAGAGGTTCAATTGGGTCAGATGAGAGTGATATTCTTTTGATACGGTATCGTTAGCCTAACCCGTGTAGGGACACCCTCCTCCCCCTACCAGAGGTTCAATTGGGTCAGATGAGAGTGGTATTCTTTTGATACGGTATCGTTAGCCTAACCCGTGTAGGGACACCCCCCTCCCCCTACCAGAGGTTCAATTGGGTCAGATGAGAGTGGTATTCTTTTGATACGGTATCGTTAACCTAAATCGTGCGGCCTCTTTATCGTAAACTCTTTCCTAAGCCTAAGCGTTTTTTTTCATATAAAAATAATTTTTTCTAATGTAAAAAATTTTTTGTAAATGTAAATAAGTCAGACGTATGACCCATGGAACCTCTGCTAGGGAAAGTGTCCCTAAACTACAAAAGTGCCTTTTATGAGATAATATTGACAGTAGAATCATCTGACACAGCTTACCCATCCCAATTACACGTTTTTCTTGCAAAACTTCATTTCTGTTTCTCAGTTTTTCAGAATAGATTCTCAAAGAAAATCCCACCGAAAGAGAAAATATGCACGGGTGAATGAGTTTTGAATGTAAAATGAAAAGGTTCAATTAATGACTATTTTTTAGTTTTTACGCAACGAACAAAATCAACCAGAGGATGCAGCTCTCGAACTTTTCGGTCCCGAACTTTGTTCAAGGTTCCATCAGTGTTTTATTGTTTGTTGAACATATGAAGTTTGCTTGGGGTGAGGAGGCTACATATAACTAGTGATTTCGGTTAAAAAAATTTTTGAGGGGTAGCGTTGATAGTTGACTTCCAATTCCCATAATGTTCTCTAACAGTGCACTATAGACTAGGATTTCGATCATCATTTCGCCTCAGTTTGCTGAAAATTGGTTCTTTCTTGACAAAAATCTGTATAGACAGAAATTCGCTTCTCTGATAATAAATGAGAAGAAAGAAGTGAGCAGACTACTGTAATAGTGACAAAATCTTTTTTAAATGGGCATGAAGTTAATCGAGGAATAATTGAATGAATTAGTTTGTTTTTTTTTTTACAGATTTTGTTGGTTTTCGGAATCGTGGTCTTCGTGTACGCTTTGGCGTTGCTGATAATGAATATCAATATTGCGAGAAGTGTAGAGAGACCATACAACAACGAGCCGTTGAGTAAACCTGAGGTTGTTATTCGTAGCAATTGCTCTTTTATATGTACAATGATTGAAGATGAGCATGAGTTTTATAGTTCTGAAAAAAGACACAAAGGCCCGCTGAAAGCAGTTTTCTTGGAGACAGAGACTCTTTTATAGTCAAATAAATAATTTTAAACAAGCGGAAAACATAAATGAGGGTTTCTCCAACAAGTCGATAACAGAGTATTGGTGGGGGTTGACACACTTCTGTTATTATTGAAGTATAACAGGATATTTAATTAGCAAGCAAATATTAAATGGTCCTCTCTGACTCTCCAATGGGGGGGGGGGCATCTGTTTTCTATCATAAATCATGATGAAAGGTAACGACCGGGAAAACATTCTGAAACAATTTTCTCGGATTTTTCGTAGGGAAAGTCCAAATAATTGGAAATATTGAATTTTTAACTCTAGATGAGAAAATCTAGATGAAAGCTTTTCTGATCGTTAAAAAAATTAAGGTTCTCTTTAATTAGAAATAATTATGAAAAAAATTCAATTTGAGCTAAACAAAAGCTACTGCTTGTGAAGATAGAAGATGGGTGACAAATACGGATGAAAACTCATCTTTTACAGAAAATTGTTTGAAGTTTATTGCAAAAGACTCTTTTTCAAATACTTTACTATAGACGGCACCACCGTTTTGAAAATTGCCAATAAAGCCCGAACTTTCAGTGAATTTTTTATGCAAAATTGTTTGTAAATTCTCAATTGAAAGTCCCGAAATAAAATTCACGTGTATTTTCACTGGCAGGAGTTTTTAAGGGTGCAAGAAAAACTTACAGACGCCCGCCAAAATTCGGAAACATTTTTTGCACATGAAGTTCCCCCCCTATGATGAAAAAACAAAGGCCCGCGAAATTTTTTTAAATGTTTTACATAAGGGTCCCCTCTTATGATTTGGAAGAACAGAGGCCCGCCGACAGATGGTCTGACATGACTACATATTTAACCCCTGTTCACCTGAAAGAAATCCAGATAGATATTAGTACTGCAAGAAAGGCCTGTAAACTTTGAAAAAATTATAATAAAAAGGTTAATGACTCCACGATTCGCTTATACATTTGTTCTTACAAACTCCACCACTACAATGATATTCTTTGCCTATTTACAATAATAACTGATCTGGAAAATCATCGGTACATGTGTTGAAAGATGGCATAGGTAAAATCTGTCTTGATTTTACAATAGGTCGATTTCTAAAGTATGCTTAAAATTTCCATTTCAGTTATAACTAAAGAAACGTTCTTTTCATGTAGAAGAATGAAGATTTTCAAGAAAAAAAGTCAAAAATTTGACTTTAAGCTGAAAGTAAAATTCTGATACATTAATTTCGAGTGAGGAAGAGGGACGGTACATCGGTCGCTCTATAGAATGTTTGGCCAGTTGGCAGTTTACCTAGAAAATGGAAATGTTTGCAGTTGTCTCCTGACGGGTCATTGGTGTACCAAATCGGAGTAGTGACTGACCTAGACAAAGAAAGCAAGACAGAGGCGGAGAGCAAGACTAAGTGGCACTCATTCTTCAAAAGGGGCAACTTGGTGGTCTCTTATTCTTATCAATCCTTTTCCCCTTTATTTTTCTTCCTAGTATTTAATATCGCGTTTAACATGCATTGTTTTTTTTCTCATTCGCTCAAACTCATTCAACGGATTATTTTCTATGACTACCGTATTTATCTGGTTAATTTTCTATCAAAACATTTTTAAAGTGCATATGTTCAATTTTCTATGTAGAGTCATTCTACCCCTGGTACCAATAAGGGAAACTCCCTGTTTTTGAATTCCTATCAGATCTCCCTCTGGCGCTTCAATGTACCCTTGATTTCCTGAAAAAAGAGGCTGCTGTCGAAGAGTACTCTCGGTTATCGTTAAAACCTTTCTTTACCTACCGCAGAGAAATGTGAAAATGTGTATATATATACGCTTTTAAACCGGGTTCTAATCAGCATTGAAGCTGTTGTTGAGATCGATAAGTCCGCCTCGAAAGTATGGATCGATTGGAATTCTATCCCGGACAAGAAACTTTCCTCCGAGATTGCGAACGGAGGCCGAGCAATGGAGCTCTCTGATCTAGTTGTCTTTGATCACCGCTTGATTACGGTGGACGACCGAACGGGAATACTGTATGAGGTATATAATCGATATAATATATAATATAATAGACGACCGAACGGGAATCTCGAAACACACTGGCAACAGTGGCCATTCGTGACTCTACAGCCTTAAGAGCCTGTCACGGATGGAGCCGGATTATCCAATCCAGAATCGAGCGCGACCTCAGGTCGCGGATAGAGGGACGCCTCCCGTACAATTCGTGCTAAGAGGTAGCGGGAGAAATCACGAACAATTCGTGCTAAGAGGTAGCGGGAGAAATCCCGCAGCGGACCAAAACTGGGTAGTATAGCTCTTCAAAGGAGGGCGATGCCGGACCGGCCTGGGCATGCCACCGGACAAAACATCAGCCGATACTCCGCTATACTTTTAAATGGCGAGTCGAGGCTCCAGTAAAATAACCTCTTGCCCTTCTCCGGTTAACGAATGGGTCTCGCCAAGAGGATCGCCGACTGCGGTGCGAGTGTAGACGGAGAAAATCTCTCGGGACTCAAAAGGATCCTCACCACCAACCTATCCCAAAAGGACTCCCCTCGACAGGACCTATGGGCAAGACAACAACAACGGTGGACGACCGAACGGGAATACTGTATGAGGTATATAATCGAATAATTATCCTAAAGTGTGAGACGATTCGGTGTATATAATGTTTTTACATGCTTTCAGGTTTCGGAAAGCTTTGAGATGATTCCATGGATAATTCTAGACGATGGACCAGGCAACGTTACGAAACCACTCAAGGTTCTTTCTTTATTCTTGTCACACACCTTTTTCTCCTTTTTTTCTCTAAGCCAGTTCTCGGCACAAAAAAAACAACAAAGTATTAGAAAATCAAATAGAACCTAAAACAGCCAACTTTTTTCTAGATTCTACGATGAATTTTATGACTCCTCTTATATAATAACTTTCACGAAGAATATGATTGAAGATTGTAGCAACAAAAAACGATTTTACGGGGCGTAGTCGAACTTGTCCGGGCGTGGCATAATGGTAGTGTGTTCGATTATTGTGCGAAGAGTCCCGAGTTCGACTCCCACCCCGGACAGATCCACCCAAACCAAGGGGGTTAAGAAACGTTGGTAGTGCTCATGCACGAATCTGACTCTCCCCACTGCTGCTATTCACACTAGCAGTGAATTAGTGGGCAGCCACTGGTTCTACCAGGATAGGTCTGACCTGCATCTCAGGGGAGCGCGTACCCTGCCGCGAGGCGGGAACAAGCGCGAGGAAGATTATTATTAGTCGAACTCAGCCAATTGAATTTCAATTCTACCGAGTTCATCCATTGGAGTTTATGAAATATGAGAATTGTAGGGGATGTTTGCAGGGAGAGTGGATGAGTGTGAAAGATGAGCATCTTTATGTCGGAGGACTTGGGAAGGAGTGGACTGATGAAGAAGGCAATTACATCAATGATCACCCCATGTGGGTCAGTTAGGCACCATCCTTTAATTTCTCTCAGTCGCCCGCATTATCATTAATTTACCCGAGGAAAAAACATTAATTTACTCAATTCGAGTCACTAAAAAGCGGCTAATTCTCTTTGAGATTGTTTGATGCTAAAAAATGCCCAATAAAGACTAGGTTTGAGCTCTGCGTTTAGTATTACCGTAATTAAACATTTTTAAATTTTTATCAACGGTGAAAATTTTTTTGAAGAAACAAACTTTTTTGGGTTGAGTTTAATCAAGTAAAACGGAAATTTTTTTTCTCGTTGTTTTCAACCCCCTTTCGGTACGCACAACCGAATTTTTCT
Source organism: Allodiplogaster pararmata (assembly GCA_964056735.1). Taxonomy (NCBI): domain Eukaryota; kingdom Metazoa; phylum Nematoda; class Chromadorea; order Rhabditida; family Diplogasteridae; genus Allodiplogaster; species Allodiplogaster pararmata. The sequence goes on along the minus strand of OZ057408.1, from coordinate 11,353,340 downwards.
GTTTTTCAGCATGTCTTGGGGAGCTATGGTTTGCACACGTTAGGAAGGTACAGGCACCTTTTCGAATCATTTCGATTCTCCTGATGTTATAGCAGAGAGAGAGAGAGAGAGAGAGAGAGAGAAAGAGAGCGTAGCAGATGGAGCGAAACAGGTAGATGTATAGTACGACAGGAATTCATGTATTCTTGATTGACTATTTTCAGGTGAAACGAGTAGATCGATTTGGTCGAGTTGAGCATTTACAGTGGGCTGATCGATATAAAGCCGTAAGTTGGTGAATACCGATTATCTTACTTTTCGTTGCAGAACCGAATCTTCTCTTTTGTAGAGATTATGGACTAGATAATGTTTTGTCGTTCCATTAGGTTCTTTTTCTAAAAATAAATGTGCAGTGGTTAAGGTCATTAGGCCACGAATTTAAAGGCCTCACAACTGGACACCTATTATTGAAGTATCAAGAATCCGAATTGAAGATTGAAAAGAATTTTTATCACATTTAAAATTGGAATCCAAAATGCATACGATTGAAGAGGGTTTTGATGATAGAAGCCCTGAATGTGTATAAAACTCATTCTGTGAATGTCTTTCGGTCGCAAGTGAAAATTTTGCTTGTATGCTTTGTTGTTGTTGTCTTGTCCATAGGTCCTGTCGAGGGGAGTGCTTGTATGCTGTTCGTTCTTTGTAATGATTTAAAGTGGATTAAGACCTTTTCTCCAACTGCGAATTCCATATTTATCTGGCAAAAAGATAACCTTCTATGTACATATGTATATGAGTTCTTCTTTCGCTTTCTCTCCGCTACTTTCTGAAACAAGAAGAGTTTCTACTCTACAAAACTGATTTCCAGAAGTAACCCTGCCATCATTATACATGTTATTAAACGATTCACCACTTCCTAATTCAAAAAGTCACCTCATGAATTTTTTTTTACAATTTGTTTTTATCAATAGCGTCTATCAAAGTTCAAAAAAGTTAGCATCATTGTAACCTTATATAATAAACTTATTGATCGCAAGTTACAGTGCTGGACATAATGATAAGACACCCCTGATTTTTGATGATATCAGCCGAACGGTAAAGGTAAATGGAAAATTATGATTATCTTTTTTTTTTCGCCTTCGAAAACCATAGTAGCCGTAGTTTAAAAAAAACAAAATTTCTTACTTCTCGAGAAAAACAATTTTTTAAAGGATTTTGACCTGGACATAATGATAAGACACACTTAAGACACTGGGCCGTTCGCGTACTTTCATTACCAACTACCTCGCCGACCCTCTTGGATATGGATCGAAAACCTCTGGAGGACGTCCACGCAGGCTCACGGAACGAGAAGAGCGGCAAATCGCCAGAAAAGCTTCGAACTCGACCGCCTCCGTAATGGACATTAAGGCAGAGCTCAACTTGAATGTCTCTCGCAGAACGATTCAACGCGCTATTCGCCGTAATCCTCACATCACACGTCAGAAAATGACGAAGATTCCGAATCTCACCACTGTTCATCAACAGCAACGCACGGACTTCGCGAAAAACAACATGGCACGTGATTGGACAAAGGTAAATTTTTGCTCTTTTTTATAACTTAAGAAATAATTATTTAAAATAATTTAGACAATTCAGATCATTTTCTCGGATGAGAAGAAGTTTAATCTGGACGGTCCAGATGGCTCCAAGTGTTATTGGAGGGATCTCCGCAAAGAGCCCCGCTACTTCAGACGGCGCAACTTTGGGGGCGGATCATTCATGTGTTGGTGGCTCTTTCTCTTTGGAGGCGGATCTTTCTCATCGCTCGGAAAGCTGCCAATCTCCTTCCCGTCATCTAGGATGAACTCGGCAGAGTACCAGGCGGCGCTGGAAACAACTCTCATTCCATTCATGAGGAGTCACCGCAGTCGTCAGCTTGTCTACCAGCAAGACAACGCTCCTATTCACGCCAGCGCCTCCACCAAGTCATGGTTGTTGGCTAAGAACGTCTCTCTGCTACCTTGGCCGGCTCGTTCTCCGGACTTGAATCCGATGGAAAATCTCTGGGGACTCTTGGTTCGTCGGGTTTATAAAAATAACAAACAAAGCTGCGATAACCAAGGAGTGGGATGGAATAGAGCCACATGTAATTTCTGCGTTATATAGAAGCATGCCAAATCGGATTTCTGACATTCTTTTGAAGAAAGGTCGTGCTATCAATTATTGAATCGTTTTTGTTGACAAGAAATATCAAATAAAGATTTATTGATAAAAAGCTGTTAAGTGTCTTATCATTAAATGTATCATTATGTCCAGGTCAAAATCCTTAAAAAAATGTTTTTCTCGAGAATTAAGAAATTTTGTTTTTTTAAACTCGGCTACTATGGTTTTCGAAGGCGAAAAAAATATGATAATCATAATTTTCCATTTACCTTTACCGTTCGGCTGATATCATCAAAAATCAGGGGTGTCTTATCATTATGTCCAGCACTGTAGTTTTAGCCCGGACGTAGTAGCCCCTATGACAGGTATTGGAAAAAGCTTTACCGACAGATCTATTATCACCAAGGAAATGTGAAGTGCAAAATAGTGATGAAACTACACTCTTGTGAGACATCCATAGCGCGCTTTGACTTCACGTTCCTGAAAAAAATTAAGGTTACGGGAGAAAAATTCTCAAGAAGTTTGCCTCCAAGTGGTTAACTAATATATTGTGTTAGATTTGTTTAGGTGCGGGCTTCGATGGGTATTCAATGGCCGGGGTATATGGTACACGAGGCCGTGCAGTGGTCGCCTGTTCACAGGTACTGTAGCAGGTTGCTCGGCCGAGGTTGCTCAATCTAGGCACGCGAAGGAAAAGAAATTTGGCATGAGAACCTAATGAGTAAGCTAACAGAGTGCGAGCTTTCCAGAAAATCGCATCGACACAAATGTTTTTTTGCATCGAACTCGTAGTGTTTTTGATGTTTTTTGTTGCTTTTTCCTGTTTTAAAAAAAAATTGTTTCCTTCGCTCACAAGGAAATGGTTCTTCCTGCCTCGCCGTGTCTCTCACCAGTCCTATGACGAGGCAGCAGATGAGTCGCGAGGCTCGAATGTTCTACTCGCGATTGAGGACGACTTCGAGCTGCCCGCCTTCGTAGTGCGCATTGGCTCGCTCAACGCGCCAAGCACGCGAGGATTCTCCGCGTTCCAGTTCGTCCCAGGCACGGAGGATCAAATTATCGTGGCACTGAAGAGCGAGGAGCGGGTTGGTGCACATAATACTCATTGTTGGTGCACATAATACTCATTGTTGGTGCACATAATACTCATTGTTGGTGCACCTAATACTCATTGGAAGACTTGTATTGAAAAAAGAAGAGGATCAAAGAAGAGGAGGATATTTTTTCATAGGAATGAGTGCTAGGTTACCAGCTCTGATCAAAACAATTCGGGTAAGGGCCTTGAATGATGGGAAGAGAGAGGTGGAAGGCAAAGAAGGGAGAGATACAGTACCATTTAAAAGTATATCAACTTCTGGTTTTTGCAACAAAACTTCTTTCAACCTCAACCAAAATTTATGAAACTTTCAGGGGTGATTTTCGCCTTCAATTTACACTTAATTCATGCTCATAGCGTTGGACAAGTTTGCAATAAGTGAATTAATACTTATTTTTCGAAATGTGATAAAATCACGATTTTTACCGCAACAACTGAATAATTTATAACTAACCAGAACAGATCAATTTCAAAAACAAACTGCCTAATATATCATCGAGTCAATTAGGTTGTCTATGAGGGACATAAGGATGCTCTTCCAAGCAGCCTCAATCTGCTGGAACTTGACGGACAGATTCTATTCATGCACGGTCCTGAGCATCTTCTCGACCTCGTACCAGAGGTGCTCGATTATGTTCAAGTCGGGACTCTGACTGGGCCAGTCAAGAACCTCGACTCGACGTCGAGCGAACCACTCCGACACGAGGCGAGACGAGTGTTTTGGGCTTTGTCCTGTTGGAGAATGAACGAACGACCCATCGACTGCAGCGCATAGGGTCTCATCGTGTTCTCAAGGATTTTTCGGTATGCGGCTGCGTCCATCCCACCTTGAATTCGAACCAGAGGTCCAGGATAAGCCGGTACGACACATCCCCAGAGAAACACGGAGCCGCCGCCATGTTTAACCGTTGGAAGCTGGTGCTGGGTTTGCAACGCTTGCCTGGAGGACGACGAATGAACTGTACACCGGAAGTACCGAACAAATAGTAACGTGATTCGTCACTCCAGAGTACTCTACGCGACTGCATAGGCGTCCAGTTGAAATGAGACTAGGGTGTTTCTTACCACCCGCATAACTTTTTTCGAGCGCATAGATTTTCAAAATCCTCAGAATTCAACATTCATTTTTTCCAATGATTTGGAATTTCCCTAACAAAAATCTTAGAAAAAATTTTTTTTCAAGCGCATAGATTTAAATGCTTTGCGGAGTTTTTGGAGAGCGCATAAATTTTCTTACCCGCAGTGCGGGTCAGAGAAACAACCTGAATGAGACTTAGCCCAAGCTACACGCGCTTTCTTGTTTTTCGCGGAAACAAACAGCTTCCGCGCCGGTCGCCTTCCATTCAACCCAGCTTTCCGTAGACGGAGTTTCATGGTTCTCAGCAATAGCATGGACACTCCTGGAGATGATACAACCCTAGCGACGTCCGCAGCAGTCCGCCTTGAGTCGGCACGAGTAACCCGAATGATTTTAAAGTCCCTAACGCGCGTTGTACAGCGAGGGCGGCTGTCCTTGCTGGCTTCGAAATGCCTGAAAGTGCAAAATAGACAACCTGAAACTTAAGACAAAATCTCGTATCATCATCTCCTATGATACGCACACGCTTCAATAGCCTCGAGACGGCTAATTTTGTAATGGAAAACTGCCTGGCGAGCTGTACTTGTGTTGAGCCCTGCTGGTGCCCCTTCACGATGGCATCGTGGATAGGCAACAACATGTCGCGCACTCCGAGACGTTTACCCATTATTATGTAACATGATTCCACATTGAAACCGATAACCAACAGAAAAAGTAATGAAAATGAAAAGTTGCAAAAATGTCAATTACGGCAAAAGAAGAAATTTGTGGTGTGCAATGGGAGACGTTTATTAAATTAAAAATAAATAAAAACACCGGACTGTGAAATACCCTTGCACACAAAATTATAATGAGATTGAGGTCCTTTCCTCACTCAATGGTAGACTATTCTATCTATATAGCGCTTTAATGAGAGGAGGGCCTTTCCTCACTCAATGGTGGACTATTCTATCTATATATCGCTTTAATGAGAGGAGGGCCTTTCCTCACTCAATGGTGGTCTATTCTATCTATCTATCGATTTAATGAGAGGAGGGCCTTTCCTCACTCAATGGTGGTCTATTCTATCTATCTATCGATTTAATGAGAGGAGGGCCTTTCCTCACTCACACAAACCTTCTATCAAGATAATGATCGCCTGCCATACCTTTCGATTCCAATTTTTAATCCCTTGAGTGAATGAATATATTTATCGGCTACTAAGGCAAAGATCAATCAAACAAGCAAGTAATCAACAAACAAAGATCACAAAGTTAACTCACTTTCAATTTAATATTATGAAGTCTTCAACACGAGGTTGCAATAAGGCCAAATTCGTATCCAATCCGCAAACACAGGAAAAACACAACTCTATTAGAAATTTGATGTGTTCACTCAGAAAAGAGAGAACACTGGATAAAGTTCGTATTGGCGCGTCTGCTGCAGAAAAAGCGTGTCTAGGTGTGCTGCGGCCCTGGATTAGTTTCTTTCGCTCAAATAAGCGCAACATAGCTTACCAAAATTGTGAATTTTTTCCCGGTCGCTCGTTCGGTTTTCCAGGAATTTTCACTCGTAAATGAAATATAAGAGTCAATCTATAAAAATAACTGAATCTTCAAAAGTGAAAAAAATTGAATCTGGTACAACTCCCGTCTGGCTACGGCAAAAATTATCATTCTACAACAAACCAAATTCTTTTGACTTCCCTTCCCCCTCTGTAGCCATATGTCAACCGGTCGCCCGCCCGAGTAATATTTTCCCAAAACATCCTGGTGAGCTATGAAGCGCAAGTGTTTTTAACAATTCTAAACCCCTCTCTCAAATGAGCGGAAGTTTTTCAAAACTTGATAAGTTTAGGGGTCTACCTACAGTTGATAAGAGAGTGCAATGAAAACATAATTCATTACATCTAATAGATTTTAATTAATTCAAACAGCAGTTAGCATGGAAGGAATCTTTTAATAAACTATTGTAGAAAATTGTTCGAAAAGTGAGCGCTTAAGAAGTGGTTTTTAGGGCGTGAAGTCTCAAGTTTATGGATCATTCGCAAAAATCTTGTAGTTTTCGCAGAGAGGGGTAACGGTTTTGGAACATGGTATTTTTTTCATCTGCCATGCGGGTGAAACCTATGCACTTCCCAAATAGAGTTGCGTCAACCATATTATAGAAAGCGAAAGCATGTTCCAGGACGGTATTCCTGTGGCGACTTATATTACCGTATTCAACATCGAAGGCCTTATCTTACTTCCAGATCAACCGCTGAACGGCTCTTACAAGTTTGAAGGCATAGCCTTCGTTTAAATTGGTTTTCACCGTTGAAGGCCGCTTTGAGAACCTAACATCAAACTTTATTTAGAACTCGACATCGAAGGTTGCACCGTGTTTTAATTACCTATATTCCTAGATTTTCTCTCTATAATGTATTATTTTAAGCTTATATATATATATATTACTGTAACTTGCTCAGCCGTCTAAAAACTATGTGTCCAGTGAGTCGTTTACTCAATAGTCGTGTCAATTCTTCTAAAAAAAGATTACGGTAGTTCTTTTTAGAACTAAACGGCTTTTTCACAGTTACTTGATGTGTGTCATTAATATCTTCGTTGTTACCTCAGGCTCTATTGTGATATGTCTAACGAGCAGATTAAAATATGCATTGCAATCAATATATTCATACGGGTTTAGGAAAATTGTATTTTTAGCTAAGAAGCTTTTCAGTTGTGTACCTTCTGTGAAGCTGGAAAAATAACTTTCTGTGTAATTGAGAATTGTGTAATGTTGATGTGTAATACTAAATCATAAAATAGAACATGATAAAAATTTGTTTATTTGTTCGTTTTCTCGTATTTTAGACTGAACACGGTGTACAGAGAGAGAGAAAGAGGGAGATAGAGCACTAGAGAGTGAAGAAGAGGGAGAGAGAGAGGACTAACACTACATAGTGAAGAGAAAAGCGAAAATAAGCGGGTAATTACAACGTAAAAAATTAACTGTTTCTGACAAGAATGCCTTACCCGCCACATTTGCTAGTTTTAATTATTGCTTTCCTAATGAATTATTGTGGTTTCTACAGCATGATTTGTTCACGATGAACACTATTTGTCATACTCTTCACGTGTAAGTGTTCCTGCAGAGTTAAGCGTTTTTCTTTGTTCGCCTAGATGGGTCTTATCTCTGATGCTCCTGTCTTATCAATCAAAGCTGTCATCTATGCATAAGAGCCATGACAGTGAAAAAATTAATTAATGTGTTTATTATTTATGCCTTTTTACTATGTAGTCTAATTTAATTTAATTTTTTTTCGAATTTTAATTTTCAGCCTACTAAGTTGAGCGTATGAAAGTTGGTCAAGCAGTCGACTGCGTTTTTGTTCGTGTGATATTTGATTGCTTGCTTTCAAGAATTGTCACCGGTTTCCTTTTACTCAACAGGTTATTTTCTAGAGACGTTATCTATTTGAATCTGGTGTGGATATTCGGCAAGAACATTTCCTCGTTCCTTCCTCCCCATCGCCGTTTTTATTCAATCATTCTTTTTTCTCCTTTTCTAATGTGTGGCTGATAAATGCACAACGGATTTTTTTTTAAGATAAAATGATTAATTTTAATAAATCATGTGTTGAATCTATCAACGGTATATGCGCCTTTAATGATATTTGATGGTTGAGCTGTACGAACTCGACAGCGTAACATTTGCCGAAGCCTTAGCAGAAAAAACATGAAAAGTACCTTAGAAACTTTTTACTTCGCTGGTCTGGAAAAACGGAGCAATGAACAGTAAGGGGAGAGGGAGTATCTCTCATTTTCCTTTCTCATCTCTCTCTCTCTCTCTCTCTCTCGCCAAATCACTGTGTCACGAATAGAATCTCTCGCCGCAGAGAGAAATAGCTGCCTGCGTGATTGATGATTGAATTTTTCTGTCTCTTTTTCTCTGCGAGGCACAGTGCATAATTAGACTCTTATTTTTACATTAAAAACTATTTCTTACATAAAAAAACGCTTAGGCTTAGAAAAAGTTAACGCTAACGAGGCCGTACGGCTCAGGCGAACGAGACCGTTTCAAGAAAATGCCACTCTCATCTGACTTGATTAATGATTGTGTGATTGCTTATCTAGGTCAAATCTCTCTTTTTCTCTGCGACGAAAATCTCTTATTTTTCTCTAGAGGACGAAGGCTCCGCCCATTGCGTGTTTTTTTCTCTCCAGACCATCGAAGTAAAAAAGTATTTTATTCTTGAGTTTGTGAATTTGTGTCAAAGTGAATCAAGGCGAAACTGGAGTACATTGGTCCCGTCGAATTCGCATTTTTTGCATCAAACTTTTTCTAGGGTTACTTCGAAAGCTGTATCTGAAGTGTTTGAGAAAGCTGTATCTGAAGTGTTTGAGTATGTAACAAATCATTTGAAAAATCATCTGTATTCAGCTATTATTCACTGTTTTTTCGCTTAGGCTTGGGCAAAGGTTACGCTAACGAGGCCGTACGGCTTAGGCTAACGAGACCGCATAAGAAAACTCCTCATATTAGTAAGTTTTTTGACAATTCAATGACTAAATTTCTCAAAAAATAGTGGAGAAGTTTTTTAGAGGTACGGAATTTTTTAGAGGTACGGTAGAGCGCAGGCAGCTAAGTCAGACAACGTTTGTTCGCTAGGTCATATGCTTATAATTTATAATTCTATTTTAAATATACATGTTCTAATAAAGTTTTTTTTTGTGCAAACTTGTTTATACAGTGATTTAATGATGAAACACATCTTATTTAGGTACTGCATACAATTACAAATTTCCAGGTTCGAGAGCAGCTCTTCTTTTCTCCAGGTTCAAATGATTTTTTTACATTCTCAAACACTTCAGATTCAGCTTCGCACTCATCAGAATCGTTTTTAGGTCGTAAAGTAACCTTTGAGAAAAGTTTGATGCAAAAAAATGCGAATTCGACGGGACCACAATACTCCAGCATCCCCGTGAATCAAACTCTGGAACTTTTTCACTTTAGGGCCCCTCCCATCTCAGAGGTTCAATTGGGTCAGTTCTTTGGTTCATGTTCTTGATACTGCCTCGTTGGCTAAGCCGTACGGCCTCGTTAGCGTAAATTTTTTTCCTAAGCCTAAGCGTTTTTAATGAAAAATTGTTTTTCTAAGTGTAAACATAACTTTTTAATGTAAAATTAACTTTTTTGAAAATGTAAATGAGTCAGAAGTATGACCCATGAAACCTCTGAGAGGGGGGGAGGGCTAAAGTGAAAAAGGTCCCAAACTTTGCACTGTCTGACGCTGCATACTGACCAGGGGTTGAATGGTTACCGGACCAGCTATGTTGGCGCAAACATGTTCGCGCCGAGAATGATCTACATTCTCTTCTCCTTCCGTTCTGTTTCACTTTTTATCTACCTCTCTTTCCACTCTTCTCTCCTTTCCCCATTCCTTTTTCCACTCGCTCGGCGCGTACAAACATGCCTTAGACGGGCTCATTTAACGACTGATACTGACTCGAGAAAGCGGGAGGTGAAGGCTTACAATAATAAAAATTAAGATAGGACGAATGGACTGCAGACGATCAGAGAAAATGGTAGCACGACACTTCGTATCCTCGACACTTTGTACCCCACATTTTTCTCACAAGAATGGCCAAGTTTTTCTGGCAGTTCTGGCTGAAGATAATTATGATGAAGTTTTTTAGTTGATAAGAAGAAGTAAGAAGGGCGAATTCAAGAATGGAAAGCCACCTGGACATTGAACACATTGTAAGTTTCTTTTTCCAGTTAATTCTAAGTTTTAAAATCAAATGATTTTTTTAATCCTATTAAATTTCTGAGTGAATACAGAGTTTTATCTTTACTTACCCATTTGAGCGGCCGCCATATAACAACTTCCCTACAAACTTCCCTTACCTTGTGCTACAACGATGTCCGCCTCCACACGGTGCAGCACGACAGTCTACAGACTGCAAAGGACATCACCTCACTTCTCCGGATGCAGCCCGCTCCAAAGAACAGCTCCACGTGAAGCTACCCATCGTTTCCTCGCTCAATTTTTTCTACAATGAGACAGCCCGACACGGCTGGTCTGTCTCAACTCCTCTTCTCCAAGCCGGGGACATCGAAAGCAATCCAGGGCCAACCACCTCCTGGAACTGCACGACATGCGGGAAGAAAGCCAACACCAACTGCGTACAATGCTCATTCTGCTCAGAATGGGTACACACGAAGTCGTCTTGCAGTGGCCTTCCCTCTGTCAAGAATTACGTCCAGTCCAGCTATCAGTGCCCATCCTGCATCACTACAACCACTCCTTCAACATCCAGTGTCACTGCCTCCATCTCGGTCCCTCCCAGCAACGCTCATACTACAGGCAAAAAGAGCCTAAGACTCCTGCAATACAACTGCAACGGCCTAAGCGGTAAAACTTCGGAGATCCTTGACCTCGTCACACGCCTGAAAATCGACCTATTCCTGCTACAGGAAACTCGCTCCAAAACACCATCGTTCCCCGGATACACACTGCTTAGAAGAGATCGCGGCACAAACACCGGAGGCGGCCTCATCACCGGCTTCACTCACTCGCTCAACAACAGTGTCATCCCCTCTCCAACGGACACTCATCTGGAATCACTCAGCATTCGCGTAACAGGAATCAACGGTACCTTCCTCGATGTCACTAACATCTGCATACCACCAACCAGTTCCTGCAGCAACGGTTACAGCCCAGATCTTTCGTCTCTACTCCTCACTCGTTCCAACTCCATTATCTTTATCGCGATCTCAACGCTCACGACGCAGCATGGTTCTCTCACACCTCCGACAGCAGAGGTACCCTCATCGCAAACGCAATCGACGACTCTGAAATACACTACACTCAACCGATACTCTCCTACCCGTGTTCCCTCCAGCGAAAGACCCTCGTCGCCCGACGCTGCTCCCAAGATCTCCTATCCGAAGCCTCATGGAAAACCGTCACATCAGGAAGCCCAGAACACCTACCCATAGTCATCGAAATCGAGAGCAACAACTTCATCCGGACGCACAGAAACGTGACCTTCGCGAACTACAACAAAGCAGACTGGTTCCGTTTCCAATCGCTAGTTGAGGAGAAGCTAGCCGAATCACCTCTCCCGAACCTTCCCGCCACCCAAGCTGAGCCCTTCTTACGGAAGATCCTGCTATCAGCAGCTGCCAGCATAATCCCACGCGGTCGAATACACAAGAGAGAACAGCGCTAACTTCGGAAATCCGTGACTGGATGTCCCAACGGGACGCTTTGAGAGAATCCGATCCCTTCCGCCCTGAGATATACAACCTCAACCAAAACATTAGGAGAGCCACAGACAAGAACAAACGAGAAGTCTGGAGACAATTCATGGAGAGCTGCGACCCTAAAAGAGGCAGCAACAAGTTATGGAAGACGATCAAGATGCTAAACAACAATGGGAGACCCCACCCAAGTGCGCCATCTTCTTCGATAAAGACCCAGTGACATCAGCCACAGAAGCCGCCAACAGTTTCAACAAAGTTTTCACCCGCCCAGTCTCGTACACAACCCCAACATAAAGACGATGAGAAAAGTACGGCAACTTCTCCCCGACGACTCCACTGATTTCTCAGAAAAAGACGTCACATCAGCCATCAGAGCAACGAAGAAATCAACAGCCCTTGGTCCAGACGGCCTTGCTCCAATAATCCTACATAACCTAGGTCCCAGAGGAATCAACGCTCTCACTATCCTCATCAACGATTAACTACGCACTGGCCGGATCCCTATGATATGGAAGTCTTCGATCATCATCCCTCTCCTGAAGCCGGGGAAACAAGCCACCGACAGCTCAAGCTACCGCCCGATCTCTCTTCTCTCCCCCGTCGCAAAAGTGATTGAACGCCTACTCCTCAACACCATGCAGTCCCACACATCATCGGCGGAACACCAACATGGATTCACGGCGGGCCGCTCAACCACTTCGGCACTCCTGAAGCTCACAAAAACATTGCATGACGGTTTCAAGGAGAAAAGACCAGCGAAGCGCACAGTCCTCATAGCGTTCGACATATCCCAAGCCTTAGACAGCATCGACATCACCAAGCTAATCGACCTCTATATGACCACAAGCGTGCCCAACTACATCAAGAAATGGCTCTCTCCGTAACTGAGAGGACGCACAAAACGCACACTCTTCCGCAACACCTTTTCGAGCTCCCTGATCAGAAACGGAGTCCTACAAGGCAGCGCCCTCTCGCCCACGCTGTTCAACCTCTATCTACGCGACCTTCCCTCCGATAGCGCTCACACCAATTTAATAACTTACGCAGACGATATTACCATATGGGCCTCAAACTCGAACATCAACACCGCCTCGGAGTATGTACGCATGGCAATACCTGGGATCTAAAGCTTCTTGAACAATCGCTCTCTCACCATATCTCCGGCCAAAAGTCAACTCATGGTCCTGGACGTATCCATCGGAGGAACCACTGTCCCAACAGTCAAGCTCGTAAAGATCCTCAGCGTAACTTTCTACATCATGTTCACGTTCAGCCATCACGCCAGAGACATTGCAGCCCGCATGACACAGAAACAATGTCCTGAAGGCCCTCGCCGGTAGCACCAGGAGCAACCAGAAGGAATCCTTACGGACAACCTTCAAAGCTATTTCGTAAGCGATCTCTAGTTACGCCGCCCCCGCATGGTCCACTTTCTTATCCGCTTCGGCCCTCGAAAGGATCCAACACGCCCAGAATGCCGGTCTCCGCGTAGTCACGGGCAACCATCAGATGGCAGACACCGATCACTTTCACAGAGAGCTCAAGGTCATGCGCCCAAAGTCACAACTTCACATGCTCTCCGCTCCATACCTCGTCAGGACAATGGATCCAGTTCACAACCATCACGACCTCTTGGAAAGTCATGCTCCACCACGCACCATGAAAAACGACCTCGTCATGAGCTGCAAGCACACGGTCGAGTCCGCAGCCTCCATAGCAACATACCCTCTCACTGGGAAACTCGTCGCAATCGCCATACACACACTGATGGTCTTCAGCGAACTCCAATCAATGAAAGGCGCCGTCATTCTCGGAGGTAGACCCCCGCCCGACATCAACGTGGGAAAAAATGACCTTCCCCGCAGCACAAGATGTACGCTTTCCCAGCTTCGATCCGGATTCAGCAGATTCACAAACTCGTAACTACACCTTATCGACTAGTCCATCCCAGACGTCTGCCCAACCTGCTCATCCACACCTCATGACGTCGCACACCTGTTCGACTGCATTGGTGAACCCACGACACTCTCACTCACCGACTTATGGGAGAAACCACGAGAAGTGGCGAACTTCTTGAAGATATCTATTTAAAATTGACGATTCATACACCACGAAAAACGAAGCGAAAAGAAACATATCACGTGGAGCTCGCTCTTCGATGACGGCTACAACCGGCAACAACAACAACAACAATAACTTTCCAATTTCCAATCATTCTGCCTTATTTTCGTCCTCCAGAGCGACTGATGCTTGATTAACATCACTCTTAATTTCAGTCCTCGAATTTTTCCGGAAAAAAGTCACATTAAATTGCGCCTGGGTACCTCTACAAATCTCCTTTCCTTTCTATCAATTTTCTGAATTTTCCACGTTCTTTTCACGCGATGTTTCGGGACATCTCGCGTAATAGAGGCTTCATAAACTTAAGAGTGTATTCAAAGTGCTAGCATCGCCAGAAATGATGAGAGGTTGAACCTAATGGTCTAGGAACGAATTCGTAAAGGAAACAAAGTATTCCTTCATTTGGTACAAAGTTGAGATAATATTGTCAACGCTCTGTTTCAGTTAATAACTCAATATTGAATAATAACGGGTTTTTTTCTTCAATAATATTCTCAGTAAATACTGAAATTTTCCGAAAACAAATTAGTGCTTGGTTTGTTATTTTTGTTAAATTTAGTTATTTGTTTCAGAAAAAGGCTTTAACGAGTGATATTTCACGGAACGCGTCGAAATGGTTGGAGGCATTGGACGAGTTGATATCCTCAGAGGGCGGACACAACAAAAATCATCAACATGCAAGTAAGTCACTTGGAAATGACTGGAACTGCGGCGTTCACTCCTTTTTCTTCAGTAGGCGGAGAAGGCAAATTTCAGTATCTCGCTAAATTGTGATTTTATTTGAATGTTCTCTGAGTCATAACTCAACTGCACTCGTCAAATGGTTCAAAAATGACCGCTTTACGGAGCTGGGGATCTAGACTCATGGGAAGCAAGCCAGAGGCGAAAGGGACCTAGAATCATTGGAAGCAAGCCAGAGACGAAGGGGACCTAGACTCATGGGAAGCAATCCAGAGACGAAGGGGACCTAGACTCATGGGAAGCAAGCCAGAGACGAAGGGGACCTAGAATCATGGGAAGCAAGCCAGAGACGAAGGGGACCTAGACTCATGGGAAGCAATCCAGAGACGAAGGGGACCTAGACTCATGGGAAGCAATCCAGAGACGAAGGGGACCTAGACTCATGGGAAGCAAGCCAGAGACGAAGGGGACCTAGACTCATGGGAAGCAAGCCAGAGGCGAAGGGGACCTAGAATCATGGGAAGCAAGCCAGAGACGAAGGGGACCTAAACTCATGGGAAGCAATCCAGAGACGAAGGGGACCTAGATTCATGGTAAGCAAGTCAGAGACGAAGGGGACCTAGATTCATGGTAAGCAAGCCAGAGACGAAGGGGACCTAGACTCATGGGAAGCAATCCAGAGGCGAAGGGGACCTAGAATCATGGGAAGCAAGCCAGAGACGAAGGGGACCTAGACTCATGGGAAGCAATCCAGAGAAGAAGGGAACCTAGACTCATGGGAAGCAATCTAGAGACGAAGGGACCTAGACTCATGGGAAGCAAGCCAGAGGCGAAGGGGACCTAGATTCATGGTAAGCAAGTCAGAGACGAATGGGGACCTAGATTCATGGTAAGCAAGCCAGAGACGAAGGGGACCTAGAATCATGGGAAGCGAGCCAGAGACGAAGGGGACCTAGATTTATGAGAAGCAAGCCAGAGACGAAGGATGAACCGGTCCCATCGCAAGGGACCGGTTCATCCTCACCGGTATCGAGCGCGTCCTCAGGTGGCGGATACAGGGATGGCTCTGCACAATTGCATTGGAGATAGCGGGCTTGCCCGTCGCGGACCAAAATTGGATAGTATAGTTCGTCAAAGGAGGGCGATGCCGGACTGGCCTGGGCATGCCACCGGATAAAACATCAGCCGATACTCCCCTATACTTTGTAATGGCGAGTCGAGGCGCCAGTATAATAACCTCTTGCCCTTCTCCGGTTAACGAATGGGTCTCGCGAAGAGGATCGCCGACTGCGGTGCGAGTGTAGACGGAGAAAATTTCTCCGGACTCAAAAGGATCCTCACCAAACTATCCTAAAGGACTCCCCTCGACAGGACCTATGGGCAAACAACAACAACAACAAGGGGAACTAGAATCATGGTAAGCGAGCCAGAGGCGAAGGGGACCTAGAATCATGGGAAGCAAGCCAGAAACGAAGGGGACCTAAACTCATTGGAAGCAAGCCAGAGGCGAAGGGGACCTAGAATCATGGGAAGCAAGCCAGAAACGAAGGGGACCTAAACTCATTGGAAGCAAGCCAGAGACGAAGGGGACCCTAACTCATGGGAAGCAAGCCAGAGACGAAGGGGACCCAGACTCATGGGAAGCAAGCCAGAGAAGAAGGGGACCTGAACTCATGGGAAGCAAGCCAGAGACGAAGGGGACCTAAACTCATGGGAAGCAAGCCAGAGACGAAGGGGACCTAAATTCAATTCAATTCTTTATTCCGCTTGAAACAAAACATAATGTTAAGTGACGAAACAGATGACACTGTCACAAAAAAAAGTGAATTCAGTGAAGGTTATGGAAAGTGAGATCTAAATATGACAAGAACAATGAGGAACATTTCATTTTAGGAAAATAGGAAAGCACACAAAAAAGCAAAGAAAGCAAAGCTTGTATCTTCAGTTATGAACTATTCATCAGCAATTAAGAACTATTCATCCGCAATAATAACTTGAAATTCCAAAAATTCAACTCACTCTTTATCATTCGAGAGCTAACCGAGAACACAAATATAATGGAAAAAAAGAGGAGAAACAAAAACAAAAAATTTGAAGAATCAAAGCACTTGAATTAAAAATGTATTCTAGAGTTGGTGACAATGGTCTCACAATCAAGCTTGATAAGTTCATTTCTAAAAATGCTAGAAGAGCTTGTAGAAACCAAAGAACAAGGTAACTTATTCCAGACATTAATCATTCTTGAGGCACAAGTGCTTGTTCTGCTTTGATATTTACACGGCAAGCATATTCTGTAGTTATTCGATTCTCTCAGCGAATAAGGCGATGGGCAAAGTTTAAACATATTTGAGTAATCTACTTGAATATTTCCGTGCAGAGATGAACACAAGATCGGCCACATTTCTTCTATATTCAAGCGAGGAGATGGAAAGAAAATTCAGTCTAGCAACATAACTCGTTTTGGGTAATCCGGCCCTTTGTAGTAACCTTCGTGTATATGATCTTTGCACTTTTTCTATGCAGTTAACGAGACCGATAGTTACTGGGGACCATACCTCACTCCCATATTCAATAAGGGGGGAAATAAGGTTTTTTCTAAACTCATGGGAAGCAAGCCAGAGACGAAGGGGACCTAAACTCATTGGAAGCAAGCCAGAGACGAAGGGGACCTAAACTCATTGGAAGCAAGCCAGAGACGAAGGGGACCTAAACTCATTGGAAGCAAGCCAGAGACGAAGGGGACCTAAACTCATTGGAAGCAAGCCAGAGACGAAGGGGACCTAAACTCATTGGAAGCAAGCCAGAGACGAAGGGGACCTAAACTCATTGGAAGCAAGCCAGAGACGAAGGGGACCTAAACTCATTGGAAGCAAGCCAGAAACGAAGGGGACCTAAACTCATTGGAAGCAAGCCAGAGACGAAGGGGACCTAAACTCATGGGAAGCAAGCCAGAGACGAAGGGGACCCAGACTCATGGGAAGCAAGCCAGAGAAGAAGGGGACCTAAACTCATGGGAAGCAAGCCAGAGACGAAGGGGACCTAAACTCATGGGAAGCAAGCCAGAGAAGAAGGGGACCTAAACTCATGGGAAGCAAGCCAGAGACGAAGGGGACCTAAACTCATGGGAAGCAAGCCAGAGACGAAGGGGACCTAAACTCATGGGAAGCAAGCCAGAGACGAAGGGGACCTAGACTCATGGGAAGCAAGCCAGAGGCGAAGGGGACCTAGAATCATGGGAAGCAAGCCAGAGACGAAGGGGACCTAAAGTCATGGGAAGCAATCCAGAGACGAAGGAGACCCAGACTCATGGGAAGCAATCCAGAGACGAAGGGACCTAGACTCATGGGAAGCAAGCCAGAGGCGAAGGGGACCTAGATTCATGGTAAGCAAGTCAGAGACGAATGGGGACCTAGATTCATGGTAAGCAAGCCAGAGACGAAGGGGACCTAGAATCATGGGAAGCGAGCCAGAGACGAAGGGGACCTAGATTTATGAGAAGCAAGCCAGAGACGAAGGATGAACCGGTCCCATCGCAAGGGACCGGTTCATCCTCACCGGTATCGAGCGCGTCCTCAGGTGGCGGATAGAGGGATGTCTCTGCACAATTGCATTGGAGATAGCGGGCTTGCCCGTCGCGGACCAAAATTGGATAGTATAGTTCGTCAAAGGAGGGCGATGCCGGACTGGCCTGGGCATGCCACCGGATAAAACATCAGCCGATACTCCCCTATACTTTGTAATGGCGAGTCGAGGCGCCAGTATAATAACCTCTTGCCCTTCTCCGGTTAACGAATGGGTCTCGCGAAGAGGATCGCCGACTGCGGTGCGAGTGTAGACGGAGAAAATTTCTCCGGACTCAAAAGGATCCTCACCAAACTATCCTAAAGGACTCCCCTCGACAGGACCTATGGGCAAACAACAACAAGGGGACCTAGAATCATGGGAAGCGAGCCAGAGGCGAAGGGGACCTAGAATCATGGGAAGCAAGCCAGAAACGAAGGGGACCTAAACTCATTGGAAGCAAGCCAGAGGCGAAGGGGACCTAGAATCATGGGAAGCAAGCCAGAAACGAAGGGGACCGAAACTCATTGGAAGCAAGCCAGAGACGAAGGGGACCTAAACTCATGGGAAGCAAGCCAGAGACGAAGGGGACCCAGACTCATGGGAAGCAAGCCAGAGAAGAAGGGGACCTAAACTCATGGGAAGCAAGCCAGAGACGAAGGGGACCTAAACTCATGGGAAGCAAGCCAGAGACGAAGGGGACCTAAACTCATGGGAAGCAAGCCAGAGACGAAGGGGACCTAAACTCATTGGAAGCAAGCCAGAGACGAAGGGGACCTAAACTCATTGGAAGCAAGCCAGAGACGAAGGGGACCTAAACTCATTGGAAGCAAGCCAGAGACGAAGGGGACTTAAACTCATTGGAAGCAAGCCAGAAACGAAGGGGACCTAAACTCATTGGAATCAAGCCAGAGACGAAGGGGACCTAAACTCATGGGAAGCAAGCCAGAGACGAAGGGGACCCAGACTCATGGGAAGCAAGCCAGAGAAGAAGGGGACCTAAACTCATGGGAAGCAAGCCAGAGACGAAGGGGACCTAAACTCATGGGAAGCAAGCCAGAGAAGAAGGGGACCTAAACTCATGGGAAGCAAGCCAGAGACGAAGGGGACCTAAACTCATGGGAAGCAAGCCAGAGACGAAGGGGACCTAAACTCATGGGAAGCAAGCCAGAGACGAAGGGGACCTAAACTCATTGGAAGCAAGCCAGAGACGAAGGGGACCTAAACTCATTGGAAGCAAGCCAGAGACGAAGGGGACTTAAACTCATTGGAAGCAAGCCAGAAACGAAGGGGACCTAAACTCATTGGAATCAAGCCAGAGACGAAGGGGACCTAAACTCATGGGAAGCAAGCCAGAGAAGAAGGGGACCTAGACTCATGGGAAGTAATTGTTTTCGCTAAATTCCGAAAAGTTATATAAAAAAGGTTGAAATAAAAGAACGTATTTAAAAGAACAAACAAGCAGTGAAATACATGGAAAACAGTGCACGTCAACTCTCTTTCTCAAAAAGGATCAGTACTTAGCACGGCCGAACCGGTTCAGGTTGGCCCACGTCAGATGTTCTAAAAAGGTACTCAAATTTTTAAGGTCTCTGACTACACTTTTTTCCCTGAAGTTTATATGTTTGTAATCAGTGTGTTTCTTAGCACCCGCACAATTTTTTTCGAGTGCATAGATTTTTTTTTAAATTTCGGAGTTCAAAATTCAATTTTTCCAACGATTTGGACTTTCCCAACGAAAAATATGAAAAAAATTTCTCCAAACGCATAGATTTATTTTTTTCTCGGGGTTTTTAAAGAGCGCATAGAATTTTTTAGCCCGCAGTGCGGGTCAGAGAAACATCCTGTTTTTAATGGCAGTGAAAATTGTCTATGTTCTTATAAAAAGTAAGATTGATCAAAAGGAAAGTTATCCATCCGTCAGCATTGTTCTTGCTTGAAGTGCCCGTGGGCCACGATGAGCACGGGGGCCATGTAATGAAGATGTGGTTCCACGGTGGCTGCGAAGAAGTCATACTTTTTGACTTCTGGAGAATCGACTCCTGTCTCGGTTGGTGTCTGCAACCATAGCGCTGCAAAGCTCACTTACAACCGCAACAAAGCTAACTTACAAAGTAAAATAAAACCGATTGCTCTTTGAACGGATCGGTCAAGAAAATTGAGAAGAAAGCAAGAGATGGATTTTTTTGGTGTTAAAAGCTTCTTATTTTAAGTCTTTCGCTCGACTAACGGTAGTTTTAAGTTTTTCAACAATTCAGAGGACTTGTGTCTGAGAAGGATACAATCCAATAAAAAAAGTCTCAAAAAACAAAATTATTCTCTCTATTTTTATTTATTATATTCGTTTTTATAAAAGGTAGGGCTAACCAATGATTTTTCACCGTTTCTACTCTTTTTTTTCAAGTTTACCATTCTTCCTACTTCAACCTAGGTTTCATATTTCGGCAGGGAAGGGGCGGTTTCTCTCTTAGAATTAGCTCAAATGGAACATGCTTTTAGCGATCTTACTCGATATTTTTTTGAAGTTGAAATACAGCACCTGTTCAGAAAAAAGATCAGTAGAATTCTGATAGTTCATAGTTGGCATGTTTAAAGCATTGTTGACAAATGCCATGTCCATCTGAGTTCTTTACTATTTCACATGATGAAAAGAATTGCAATTTGTGAGTGTTGATCCCAGGTCTTCTCTTGTCGTGCATAATCATCTTCGTGATGGGCGCCCTGTACGAGGGCGTGAAATGGTTCCGAGTGTACCTGCGGTTGACGAAGGAGCGCAAGCCGACTGGAAAAGAAGGCCGCCTCAAGCAGAAGGTGCTTGTCATGGAGAAAATCAATCAAGGCACTGCTAAAGAGGTTCGAAGCGTTCAGTATTTGAAAAAAAAGTTATCAAGCAAATAGTTCCCTTGTCGGAAACAGCGCTTCAACACGATAATAACAAGCTTATTCGACTTGTGAGCATACGTGACTAAGGTTTTTTATAAATCGTAAAAGCTTTACACATACCATCATCGCTCGGATTTGAAATGAGTCATCAGTATCGTCGAGAAACAACTGTGTTAGATCGTACCCTGCGAAAACACATCGGCGCATTTGGAAGAGAATGTGCTCTTCATTATGAATCGGTTATAAAATTGGTATATGAAAAAGACTGGAATTAAAATAACGGAATACTAAGCCTTGGAGAAAGGGCAGTTGCCAGGTAAGGAAAAATAAAGTGAAAGAAACACAATCGTTCAACCTACTTTTTAGATAGTCTATTTACTACATATATGAGCGGGAAATGTCCAACGAATTCGAAAGAGTGTTCTATAAGGTGAAAATCTCTTCTCATATAAGCGCGCACCCGGCTGCGTGAAAAATTATTACGGTACCAAGAAGTTGGTCGGTTGCATGCTACAAAAATTTTTTGGCCTTGTGAAGTCTGAAAAGTGTTGTAGAACGAGCAGCGACTGCTGGAGAACGGTGGGCAGCCGAGTGGGGAATCTGTGAATCCGGTAGTCGGATTAGCTGATTTCGCTCCGACATCAACTCCGCCGAGTACCCTGAGGAGGACTAGGTGAGAGCTCGTTTGAAATAGAAAGGAAACGCTGCTTCACCTTGTTTCTAGAAGAAAAATATCAGTTTGAGAGGATATTGATGTAATTTTGCCTTTATTTCACCCTTCTCTCTTCTTTTTCGCAATAAAACCAATGAAGAAGTTTTTTTCTAGTTGTGTACTACGAAATTTATTTAAAATTTAATGTAGCAGCTTAACTTTGAACTGTAACGTCCGATAAAATTGGTTCCGAGAAACTGCTCTCTTTCCTTCAAAAAAACTTGTTTCATTAAGTATCTCAAGAATTAATTATTCTTTTCTGTCAATTCAAGTAATTATCGATGCTGCTTCAGGTAATTTGTTCTTTTTTTCTAATTTGCTGATTTTTCACTTAACGTATGGTTCTTAATCATTGAATTCATTGAGACTTTCAAAAAACTTGACTTGAAAGTTTTTTCACCATCTTTTTCATCGAAATTCGAAATGTGAATAAAACTATCGGCACAAATTGAGCTCTCTCTTCTACCACGAGCGAGTGTAATACCCCTAAAGATTGCTAATCCACTTAAGTTCTTCGTAAATGGAAATGCTGGAGTGTACAGATCGGATCCTCGCTCGCCTCTGGAAGTGTTCCGCCTCGCAGAGGCGCTCCTCTACGCCTTCCAGCTGGTTCTCGCCTACTGGCTCATGCTCATTGTCATGACTTACAACTCATGGCTTAGTTAGTTGCATGCGTCAATTCATAAAGTATGAAGTTCTCGGCGTCATGAAAAAAAGGTAGAAAAAAAGAAAAAGGATTTAGTTTTATTTAAAGTTGTTTGATCTTCTCATTTATGATTTTGAGGTTGTTGTTATTGTATTTAAGTTGAATTTTTGGGTTTTTAAATAATGTTTTTATGATTCTTCTGAGTATTATATTTCGGGGGTATTTATTCCCATGATATTTTCGAATGAGTATAAAGGTTCTACTTGAGAAATCTTCGAAATATGAACAGTTATCAAAAAATCTCAAGAGTTCGGTGTAAATGGTATTTAATCCGATTTGAATTGGTATATTAGAGGAGTAATGGGGGGGGGGGGTACTTGAATATTTTGAAGTTATAGGCATCGGTTTTATTATATAGTTGTTTTAATATTGTAATCACTTTCCTTCGACATGTTCATGTCTAAATAACCAGCTCTAATTTTATGTATTATGTATTAGTTTGTTCTAAGGTAAGTGATTTATCATACATATCTTTTGTGATATTAATGAATTCTTGATATCTATCAGAGATATGAAGTAAATCGTCCATATATCTGATCGTTGAACCTAATGAACTTTTCAAGGGGTGTGAGTAATTTATATATTTCTTAATGTAATTGAGTTCCATCATAGCTAAGGTAAGATCCGCTATTTGAGGTGAAGCATTATTACCTTGTGGTATGCCTTTGTTTTGTTATATATTTTACTATTGTATGTAACAAAGCTGTCGTTAAGTATATACTTAACCATTTGATAAACTTGTAAAGGTAAATAAGTTCTTTTGTTCGAAGTATCATTAGTGTAATATGTGTAATTGCCTTTGATAGATATTGCTTTATAACCGCAATTATTAAAGCAAGTTTTTATTATACCATCCATGTGAAGTTTGACAGTTTCATGAGGAAGGTTTGTAAATAAGGAAGTGAAATCCGCACAAAATATTTCTATTTTTTTTCCAATAAATTTCAGTCCCTTTAATTTTTTCCAGTAAGTGTTTAGAGTTAATTATATAAAATAGGTGATTGGTGCCGCTTCTTTCACTAATTTGTTTGCAATAATTTGAGATGTTTAAGGATGAGTTGTAGTTCAATGGAAATAGGTTGGAGACTGTTTTTTGAGGCTCCAGTAATAAATCTAATTTTTATAGGGTTTCTATGCATTTTAGGGATACCATATACTTGAGGGATAGTATATTGTTCTTTTATGTTAATCGGTATTTTAAATTCTTTTGTTTGTTTCAAATGATTGTTGATGATATCAATGATATTGGTATAGGTAATTTGTTGATATGTATTGATGTTATGATAAGTAGTATTCATTTCGTCGTTCATAAATTTGATATAGACTTTCTTACAAAAAATGCATAGTTATTTGTTGATTTATCAATTGGAGTAATTATAAAATAGTTTTTCAATTTTGAATGCTTTTGTATATCATCTTTCGATATTTGTGATCTATGTAACAGAATCTATCTAGATATGATTCAATTTCAGAAATACTGCTATCTATAAGAATTTTTTCAATTGGTTTTTATTTGTGTGATTTAATTTGTATTTTCGGGCTATTTGCAAAGTAGTTGTTTTTTTATATCATGAATTACAATTCCTTTAGAAGATGATTCTTCACTGCTACGGTATTTCGTACCTTCATTGGATATATCCCTGTATATCCCTGAAATGAGTATGTGGGCTTATACTAGTATCGCCTGTACAGATATGTCCCAATTGACTATCTATCAGATATGGGTATTTATGTCAGTTGCAAGGGTTTTCCAGTATTTTTGTGTATTTAGCATAATTAAGGTTTTTGAGAAACGTGTTTTAGTTGAAATTGTTTTTAATTACAGGATCTTTTAGTTTATAGATGACACGTAATTTAAATTTCTCATTGAGTTTTTTTCAAAAGTTCAGTATCATTGTGAAGATTCAGAGCCTTATTGAGTATACGATTGAGAGGTATATTATCCATGTATTTGCCATGAAATGTTGATTTGACATTAAAATTATCAATATCTTTGAATTGATGTTTTTGTTTGACCCAAAAGTAATCACATAATAAGCTAGTTATTAAAAATCCTTTGATTATTTAAATTATGAAATTCTTTTGTGAGAGTGAATTTTATAAGCTGATCATTCTCTTTGAGTTTTAGTTTTTTTGTATTCCAAATACATTTGTCTTCCCATTTGGGTTTGAAAAATAATATTTAAAATTGTGGTTACATTTATAGCTTTGTAAGTAGGGAGTGTTCTTCTACGATTTTTGTCTCTGGATGATTTGAAATTGGGAACATTGAGTTGTATATTATGATAAGGTTGTTTAATTTTTCCAGAGGAGTTATATTATCCGAAATGAGACTATAGTTTTGTATTTGGTTGTTGAGTTCATAATGATATGCTGTGATAAGTAATCTTATCCAGTATAATTCTTTGTTGCGTAAATTATATTTGTTAACCCCATGATCTAATATATCTACTGTGATATCATTTGAAAAGTGAGATTGCTCTTTGAAATGATTGCATAGATACGTTTTAAGAGTATTTTTTAAAATATGATATTTCTGTTGAGAAATTCATTTTTTTATAGTTTGTGTAGTTTCTCCAACATACTGTCCTTTGCAAATAGAGCATGTCAATAAATAGATAAGGTTTTTGGTTGTGCAAGTTAAATTAGAAGGCTTGTTTCTAGTGAATCCTTTATTTGTACTACTAACAACATAGTCATCGTAATTTATTATATTACAAACCATACATCTATTATTATTACATTTAAGACATTTATTTGAGGAGGCATTATGGGGTTTGAATATACAACATATGTCTACCATCAACCGTTTTTTCATACATTTGTTTATTCAAAGAAAGGTTGTAGTTTGATGCTGTGTTGTTAAGCAGATAGATTCGGTGAGGCTGGCTGCTTATCCAGACTGTCTTTGTTGATAGTTCGGGTTTGGCGTAATGGCTGTGTAGCGTATTGTGCTGTGGTTCTCTCATATTTAAACTTCCTTTCTTCGAGATCCAACCAAATTAAAAAATTGATTGTGATAGATTTTGTGGTTTTGAATAAGGTTGAACGATGATAGTGATCTCCAGAAGTGAATTTCAGGGGCTGTAGATGATGATTTCAACGAATTTTTAATGATTTTCAATGATTCTCAGCGGTGGCAGTAATCGCGGGAGCTGCATTTGGTCATTGGATGTTTGCCATCCTGAGCCCCCATGGGGATTCTCATGACTCATTCACCACGGATGCGTGTCATTGAAGAAGTCATTGGATGTTTGCCATCCTGAGCCCCCATGGGGATTCTCATGACTCATTCACCACGGATGCGTGTCATTGAAGAAGCGAGAGAGAAAATTTGAGAATATTCAAATACTAACAGAATATTAAATCAGATACGCATACGGTGCTCTCTTATTGAATCCATTTCTGTTCTGGACTCAATCTATTTCAGATCGAGTGAATTTCCAAAGATTATAAAAGTTTTTTGTCCTGGATACAGATTAGATGTTTTTTAAACTTCTTCCTTGTCACGTTCTAATCAAATTTGTTTGTTATAGTAGTAGAAGACTTTCTCGTTGTGTATATCATATCCCGTGGCCGATGTATCTGCGAGTTCATTCTTCATTCTAATGTAATTTAAGAAACGGTTTCATGTTATGTGCTGATGAGATTTGCTTTGTTGTAGTTTTAGAAATTATTATAATTTGAGCTATTCACGTTTCGATCGCTTTCAAAGTATACTTGGAGATTAACTTACTTAGTTTTTGTAATCTCATCAAATCCACAAAAAAAAATCACATTATCAGTTGTATAATTATGAAACTCGTTTTAGCTGGGAATGATTTTGTGATGCTATCGTGAGAGACTGAATTCTCGGTTGTGTCCTTGGCAAAATGAGTTGTGTTCCAAAGAGGGAACTGGTTCTCATCTTCAGAGAAGCGTATTTTCATGATAAGAATCTCAATGTTTTATAATGAAAAGTAACTATGGTATTAGTAATAAGATCTCATTGAGCAATTGGATGTACTGAACTCTTAAAACCTAAACGTTGATGAATTTTATTTGGAAATACTGAATAAAGTTGATAACCTTGTTTCAGTTCTTGTGTAGAGTAATCACTATCGATTAATGTTTTCAAAAAATTATGTGTTGTTCGATGAAGATTTATTCAATGAATGTCTTCATTAATTAATATTTTTTCGCTTAGCCTTTCCATGAAAAAATTGTTCTTGACATATTATAAAAAGCAACTTATTATTATTATCATAGTAAAATGGTAAAAGATGTGATAAATATAATTTAAAATTTTTATATCACTGCTAAGACTATAATGTAGCAGAAGTCTGTTTTATGTTAACCGGGTTTGAAAGATTTATAAGATAGAAATTTTCAGCGTACTGTAAGAAATTTTGAACAACTTCATTCTTGTGTGATCATAGCATACATACTTTCATTATATGCTAATATGTACACATGTTATGGCTAGAATTGATCAAGCGCTCTAAATTTATCAAAAGTTAGTTTCTTTCAATTTTTTTCATTAAATTTATTTTTTATCAAAACTTTTCTTATGTGTTCTCGTTAGCCTAAGCCGTACGGCCTTTTTAGCTTAAACCGTTGCCTAAGCCTCAGCGTTTTAAAAAAAATAATTTAAATAAATGATGATTTTAAAAAAAATTACATTTAAAAACGCTTAGGTTTTTTGAACGCTTTTTTCCAAAAGTTTACGCTAATGAGGACCTACGGCTTAGGCTAACGAAACCGCATAACAAAAGTTCTTATATTCAGCCATCTGAAAGCCGAAAGAAAGAGATCTGATCAATTTAAATCGCCTGATCAATTCTAGCCATAACACATACATTTATGGCCGTACCATGACTGTTCACAGCTCGACACTTCACCCCCGGACTGTTCACATCCGACAGTTCAAACCACGACTCTTCACACCACTGCATTTAACACCATGACTGTTCACATCCTACAATTTGTACAACGACATTTGGCACAACCGACAGTTCAAAATTTATGATGTGATACATTTTTTCAGTGCGGTCTCGTTCCTAAGCCGTACGGCCTCGTTAGTGTAACCTTTGTAAACAGCATACACAATTTTTCACACTTTGAAAAGGTCTCTACCACCTAAGCCGCAACGATCTCATTAGCTGTAACGATTTCCTAGGCTTTAAATAAATTTAATATTGAACGATTTTTTTTAAATTTAAGTATGGAAAAGTTGTGTGCGTTATCTGTCGGTTGTGTTTTCGTTGTGCAAATTGTCGTGTGAACAGTCTGGGGTGAAGTCTCGAGGGGCTAACAGTCCTGATATCATTTATGGCGATTGACAAATGAAGGGTAATTGACTACAATTGTCCGGGAGGCGGTCTCATCACCGGCATCAGTCACTCGCTCAACTACAGTGTCATCCCCTTTTCAACGGACCCCTTTTTTGGAGTCACTCAGCATTTGCGTAACATGAATCAACGGTACCTTCCTCTATGTCACTAACATCTGCATACCACCAACCAGCTCCTGCAGCAACGGTTACACCCCAGATCTCGTCTCTACTCCTCACTCGTTCCAACTACATAATCATCCTTGGCGATCTCAACGCTCACGACGCAGCATGGTTTTCTCACACCTCCGACAGCAGAGGTACCCTCATCGCAAACGCAATCGACGACTCTGAAATACACTACACTCAACCGATACTCTCCTACCCGTGTTCCCTCCAGCGAAAGACCCTCGTCGCCCGACGCTGCTCCCAAGATCTCCTATCCGAAGCCTCATGGAAAACCGTCACATCAGGAAGCCCAGAACACCTACCCATAGTCATCGAAATCGAGAGCAACAACTTCATCCGGACGCACAGAAACGTGACCTTCGCGAACTACAACAAAGCAGACTGGTTCCGTTTCCAATCGCTAGTTGAGGAGAAGCTAGCCGAATCACCTCTCCCGAACCTTCCCGCCACCCAAGCTGAGCCCTTCTTACGGAAGATCCTGCTATCAGCAGCTGCCAGCATAATCCCACGCGGTCGAATACACAAGAGAGAACAGCGCTAACTTCGGAAATCCGTGACTGGATGTCCCAACGGGACGCTTTGAAAGAATCCGATCCCTTCCGCCCTGAGATATACAACCTCAACCAAAACATTAGGAGAGCCACAGACAAGAACAAACGAGAAGTCTGGAGACAATTCATGGAGAGCTCCGACCCTAAAAGAGGCAGCAACAAGTTATGGAAGACGATCAAGATGCTAAACAACAATGGGAGACCCCACCCAAGTGCGCCATCTTCTTCGATAAAGACCCAGTGACATCCGCCACAGAAGCCGCCAACAGTTTCAACAAAGTTTTCACCCGCCCAGTCTCGTACACAACCCCAACATAAAGACGATGAGAAAAGTACGGCAACTTCTCCCCGACGACTTCACTGATTTCTCAGAAAAAGACGTCACATCAGCCATCAGAGCAACGAAGAAATTAACAGCCCTTGGACCAGACGGCCTTGCTCCAATAATTCTACATAACCTAGGTCCCAGAGGAATCAACGCTCTCACTATCCTCATCAACAATTAACTACGCACTGCCCGGATCCCTATGATATGGAAGTCCTCGATCATCATCCCTCTCCTGAAGCCGGGGAAACA
This sequence comes from Allodiplogaster pararmata, assembly GCA_964056735.1. Taxonomy (NCBI): domain Eukaryota; kingdom Metazoa; phylum Nematoda; class Chromadorea; order Rhabditida; family Diplogasteridae; genus Allodiplogaster; species Allodiplogaster pararmata. The sequence continues at coordinate 11,324,520 of OZ057408.1, read as the reverse complement.
AGCGCCCGACAGCTCAAACTACCGCCCGATTTCTCTTCTCTCTCTCGTCGCAAAAGTGATTGAACGCCTACTCCTCAACACCATGCAGTCCCACACATCATCGGCGGAACACCAACACGGATTCACGGCGGGCCGCTCAACCACCTCGGCACTCCTGAAGCTTAGAAGATCGCAGACGGTTTAAATGAGAAAAGACCATCGAAGCTTGCAGTCCTTATGGCGATCCACATGTTTAAAGCCTTCGACAGCATCGACATCACCAAGCGAATCGACCTCTTCATGACCACAAGCGTGCCCAACTACATCAAGAAATGGCTCTCTTCGTACCTGAGAGGACGCGCAGGACGCACACTCTTCCGCAACACCTTTTCGGGCTCCCGACTGAGCAGAAACGGAGTCCCACAAGGCAGCGCCCTCCCGCCCACGCTGTTCAACCTCTATCTACTCGACCTCCCTTACGATAGAGGCTCACACCAAAGTAATAACTCAAGCAGACGATATTACCAAATGGGCCTCCGACTCGAACATCAACACCGCTCCGGAGTATGTACGCATGTCAATACCTGACAGTGAAAGCTTCTTGAACAATAGCTCCCTCACCATCTCTCCGGCGAAAACTTAACTCATGCTCTTCACGCCATTCAGCAGAGAATACAACACGGTCAAGGACGTATCCATCGGAGGTACCACCGTCCCAACAGTGAAGCTCACAAAGCTGCTCGGCGTAACTTTCGACACCATGTTCACGTTCAGCCACGATGCCAGAGACATAGCAGCCCGCATGACAAAGAGAAACAACGTCCTGAAGAACCTCACCAGTAGCACTCGGGGCAACCAGAAGGAATCCTTACAGACAACCTTCAAGGCTATCTCGCAAGCGATCTTCAGTTACGCTGCCCCCGCATGGCCCACTTTCTTATCCGCTTCGGCTCTCAAAAGGATCCAACGCAACCAGAATGTCGATCTCCGCGTATTCACGGGCAACCATCAGATGGCAGACCCCGATCACTTACACAAAGAGTCCAAGGTCATGCGAACAAAGTCACACCTTCACATGCTCTCCGCTCAATACCTCGCCAGGAAAATGGATCCAGTTCACAACCATCAAGTTCTCTTGGAAAGTCATGCTCCACCACGAACCATGAAAAACGACCTCGTAATGAGCTGCAAGCACACGGTCGAGTCCGCAGCCTCCATAGCAACTTACCCTCTCAACAAGAAACTCGTCGCAAACGCCATACACACACTGATAGTCTTCAGGGAACTCCAATCAATGAAAGGCGCTGGCATATTCGGAGGTAGACCCCCGCCCGACATCAACATGGGAAAAAATGACCTTCCCCGCAGCACAAGATGTACAATCTCCCACCTTCGATCCGGATTCAGTAGATTCACAAACTCGTATCTACACCGTATACACCGTATCGACGAGTCCATACCAGACGTCTGCCCAACCTGCTCATCCACACCTCATGACGTCGCACACATGTTCGACTGCATTGGCGACCCCACGACACTCTCACTCTTTGCCTTATGGAAGAAACCACGAGAAGTGGCAAATTTCTAAAAATTAAAAAGTTAAAATTTTTTGAAAATTGATGATTTATATGTTATGGCTAGAATTGATCGGATCTCTTTCTTTCGGCTTTCAGATGGCTCTTTCGGTTGAATATGAAAACTTTTCTTATGCTGTCTCGTTAGCCTAAGCCGTACGGCCTCATTAGCCTAAACTTTTGCTAATGACGCCATACGGCTTAGGCTAACGAGACCGCATAAGAAAAGTTTTGATGTAAAAAATAAATTTAAGAAAAAAATAGAAAAAAAATAACTTCTGATCAATTCAAAGCACCTGATCAATTCTAGCCAGAACATATACACAAAAGAAAGACGAAGCGGAAAGAAACACATCACGTGGGTCTCGCTCTCCGATTACGACTACAACCGGCAACAACAACAACAAGAACAGTTTTCAGGGTGAATCAACACTGGGCACACTCTTAACAGTGGTCACGTTCTTAAGTCGTACGGGCTTACCTTAACTAAGCCTAAGCGAGAAAAAAACAGTAAAAAAATACCTGAAAGCCTAAGCCAGAGCGACAAAAACATTTTTAAAAAAAACTAAAGTCTAAATTGGAATAAATAGAAAAATTAAAACAAAATTTTATTCAGGATTTTTTTAGTATACTTTTATACAATCTCTTTTAGACTATTGTCATACTTTTATGTATCAGTATTATAATAATAATAATATTTATCGCGATGTGTATGAATGACCGGCATGGAAGGAAATAATGAACTGTTACAATCCAATTAACACATGCGTGATACTTTACTAACTGAAGTGAGAAAGAAAGAACATACTAAAATAACACATTTAAAAATACACGAAAAAAACTATTGAAACACGAAAACTATTAAAACACTTAATTTTAATATTCATAATTTTAAAGGATGCGCTTTTAGCATACTTTTATACTTAGTTTTTTGTGTGCACAGCAGAGTAGATATGTGGCCATAGAGTTGCGGGAGACATTCAAGGCCCATCAGCTCACTTCTAATACGTTCAGCTGTTTGATCAACTGTCAATTTTTGAAGAGGGTGTACGATAAGAGATACTACTTTTGTAGCTGTAAATGAGAGGGAAACTTGAGGAAAAAATTCAAGGTTCATAAGTTTGGGACGGACTGACTTGTAATTGTAGATTGAGGTTGGAAGACCTATAAATTATCTTGAGAAAATAATCAGAACCACTTGGAAGACAGCTAATTTCAAGACTACATGATTCTCGATTTGTTTTACTTGTGAATTTTTTTAGAAATCCTTATGAGAGTTTCGGAAATGATATCAATAGTTGTGGAGGAAGGTGAAAAGCTATTCTAAATTCACGCTTCGTTTCCTACGAAATACCTTTTGTTTTCTGTTTCTCATGATCATGGAATTTTTCGCAAACGTTTTTGAATACGTACTCATTAAAATGAGTTTTTGATTTTTAGAACTTTGAAGAGAGAGAGAATGAGAGAGATAAAGGGAGAGACAAAGAGGAGGAGACCGAGGATTGCGGTGGAGAACGGTGCTCAGGCAGCAGCAGCACGACTCTTCTTTTATCTTCGCCTTCTTTCCCATCCAATTCGAAATACATATACATATGTACTTGAGGAGTTTTGAAAAAAGGGAACTATACATAGTTCGATTACTACAGTCAAGACACAGACAGAGGAATAAAGAGAGTGAGAAAGTAAGAGAGAGAGAGGATTGCGGTGGAGAACGGTGTGCAGGCAGCAGCAGCAACACTCTTCTTTTTTTCTTCGCCTTCTTTTTTCATATAATTGAAATTATATGTACTTGAGGAGTTTTGAAGAAAGGGAAATGTTCAGAGCCTAATTAGTACAGACGAGACAGAGACGGAGTAATAGAGTGAGAGAGAGTCAATTTCATGCAGTTGCGAATTCATTACAGGCATAATTTTAGGTGAAACAATACGAGAAGAACTGATTAGTAACTTTTTTTTTCTGTCATGACTCTTCTCATTCTTTTCTGATGCTTTCTTGTCTCGTTTTAAGGATCACCTGACAAATGCCCAACATATCAATTTTTTCTTCGCAAAACCGATTATCTACTTAAAACTTGATTTGTACATTATGTTGTCAACTTTTAAAACATTCTAAGGAATGTCTTAGAATAAGTTTCATTCAATGACTTATTTAAGTTGTCTGGTGACTGTTTTGGAGCAAACAAGTTTTTATTCAAATCATTTTATTCAATTCGTTTAGACTCAAAGAGGGAGAGAGAGAGAGAGAGAGAGAGAGAGAGATATTAAAATAGGCCCCTCGTTCAATTCCTTCCACCCTAACACCCCAATCTCGAACTGTTCCGTAGAAGCAGGAGATCGGAAAGCGCAGGGCAATAGGAAAACAAGTAGAGTCAGCCAACAAGAGACGGGAGGGAGGAGAGAGAAAGAGGAAGGGAGGGAGGAGAGAGAAAGAAAGGAAATTCGACAATAAAGTTGAAGAAAAATTGATAGAGCAAGACAATCCAATGCTTTTGAGAATAAGTGACTGCACACGAATGCAACAAACTTGGATTCTTAAAAATCGGGTTCAACAACGTTTTTTCTTCTTCTTCTGCCTCTCTCCTTTATCTGCCCTTCGAGAACCTGCAACAAAAAAAATTCCTTGATCGAACTTCAAATTCAATTCAGAAATTTTTTTTACGCAATTAATTTCTGCACTTTTTTGAGTTTAAGTTTTCAGAATTAATTTTCGCGCTTTTTGAATTTAAGTTTTCAAAATTAATTTTTGCGCTTTTTTGAATTTAAATTTTCAAAATTAATTTTCGCGCATTTTGGAATTTAAATTTTCAAAATTAATTTTCGCGCTTTTTTGAAGTTAAATTTTCGAAATTAATTTTCGCGCTTTTTGAATTTAAGTTTTCAAAATTACTTTTTGCGCTTTTTTGAATTTAAATTTTCAAAATTAATTTTCGCGCTTTTTTGAATTTAAATTTTCAAAATTAATTTTCGCGCTTTTTTGAAAATTTGAACTTCGCGCATTTTTTTTTAATCTCTGCGCTTGAAAATCTTGGCGCGAATTCAAAAATCTATGCGCAAAATTTTTTAGTGCGGGTTGCAAGAAACACCCTGATAGAGAGTCCCCACTTTTTAAACCAGTCGGCAAGAGCATCTAAGCCTTGCTGAAGAAGATGATGATCACCAATTGAATAGAGCTTAGCATCATCAGCGTAAAGAGAACAAGGAATACCGGGATGGAGGCACTGCGGTAGGTCATTTATGTAAAGAAGAAAAAAGAGTGGACCTAAGACAGACCATTGGGGCACTCCAGAAACAACTCCCGAAGGTTCTGAATGACTGTTGTTGATTACAACGCTTTGTGACCGTTCATTCAAAAATGAAGAAATCCACCTAAGGCACCCGGAAACACCGTAATACGATAAATTTCTACAAAGTAGTTCTATTGCAATGGAATCAAAAGCTTTTTTGTAGTCAACAAAAGCAGCTGTTATGTAAATGTTTTGATCTAAGGCTACGTGAAATTCGGTGAGAGTAGAAAGAAGAGCTGATGAGGCAAAGAAATCGCACAAGCAGTGCCCTTTAGAAATGCATATGGAATACCATCGGGTGATGTAGAGTTTCGCGATGGAAGTTTCTTTAAATAGCTGTATACATACAATTGTGGGATCGATATCAACGAAGGATATAATATATATTTTGAAGTATGCATAAAAACACATTGATAAAGTATTGTTCGAAATACTTTTTAATTTAGTTTGTTCATTTTTATACTTTGAAAGTGTGAACTTTCATACAATTTTTTGTGTGTGCTCGAATTCGAGTTTTCGGTCTACCATAACCTATCACAACGCTTCTTTAAAGATTTTTAATTCCCATAAATTTCATTCTTTCTTCAAAAAAGACGAAGTTGTTCAAAGTGAGCGGGAATTTACCAGAATATGGAATTTACCAGAAGATGGAATTTACCAGAAGATGGAATTTACCAGAAGATGGAATTTACCAGAAGAATTTACCAGAAGATGGACTCACGTGTTACAAGATAAATAGAGTTTTTTTTAAATGATAGAGCTTGTCTCAATCTATACAGAAGCACGCCCTACAAGCGGTAGAATTTCATCGTGCTATTTTCGTCTATTCCTCTTTTTAGTGTGATAACCTCAACAATAAAAAGATTTTGAAAATTAGTTATGATAAAGTACTATTTCCTCCCCAATGCGCGTAATAGGAGGATGGCGCACCAAAAGTAGATACAACACATCAAACTACATTTAAATGATTGCAAATTGGAAGCTTCATTCACAACTAGATCTAGTACTAGAGCCTTCCCATCAATATTGATTAACTCCGATTCTCCGGTAATCGGAAACATGGTTCGGAAGGAGATGACTGTTGAGAAATTAGCAGAGCCACGAGAACAGGTAATTTATGGTTCTTTTGATTAGGCGAAATTGTGTGTCTTAGAATTTCATACAACCAACCGTCTTGGCCAGGTAAGAAAATGGAGACAACCTCGACTTTTTTTAATCGACTGCGCTTCCCAGGAACTTGGAAATTGAGTTTAGAATATTATGGAAGGAACAAGTCTACGCATTTTTGACTTTTCATTACGCTCAATTTCTCTAATTTGAAACTTTGTTACTCGGGGCATTTCACTTGGGGGTCAGGTTACTTTTCACTGATTTTTTCGCTTATTTAAATTGTATGCTGACGTGCTGACGGAGTCGTACGGCTCAGGAACAAGGAAGTATGGAACAATCAGCCACACGATTGTAGTTTTATCCAGTCTAATTAAGTTTATTGCCTTAGTTGTTTTCAGCACTGTTTTTTTCTCGCTTAGGCAAAGGTTACGGTAACGATAATGTACGTCTCAGGAACACGACCGCATGAAAAATACGACTGCATTATTTTCGATTCACTAGGCACAATTTAACGTGGGGGGGCTCCGCTTTACTTGGGGGGGTCAGCTTTACTGGGAGGGGCGCTCCGCTTTACTTGGGAGGGGGCTCCGCTTTACTTGAGGGCGGAGGGGGGCTCCGCTTTACTTGGGGGGTGCTCTTTTCGGTGCGTTCAAAAAATGTAAAAATAAAAATACAAAAAATGTAAATTTTATTATGCGGTCTCGTTCGCCTAAGCCGTACGGCCTCGTTAGCGTAAACTTTTTACTAAGCCTAAGCGTTTTTCAATGTAAAAATAATCTTTTAAAAAGTTATTTTAAAAAAGCCCCCCTCACAAGTAGAGCGCGCCCCCCAAGTTAAAAAGAACCGATTCAATGACTAAATTGGTCAAAAAATAGAGAGCACAATTTTACTTGGGGATGGGGGGGGGGCGCACTTCACTTAGGGCGCTTTTGTTTTTAGTTTGTTTAAACTACTGTATTTTCCAAACTATTTTCTCTATTTTTTGACAAATTTAGTCTTTGACAAAACTCGTTAAAAATTAATAATATAAGAAATGTTCCCATGCGGTCTCTTTCCTAAGCCTTACGGCCTCGTTAGCGTAACATTTGCCTAAACCTAAGCGAAAAACAGCAGTGAATTATAGCTGAAAACAGCTAAGCCGATTAACTTGAAAAGACTTTATAAAACTAGAATACTGTGGCTAATTTTTCCATACGGCCGCGTTCCTAAGCCGTACGGCCTGTTAGCATACATTTTAACTAAGCCTAAGCGAAAAAATCAGTGAAAAGTAACACGACCCCACAAGTAGAGTGCGGCCTCCCGAAGTTAATTGCACCCTTCCCAAGCAACAAAGTTTCAAATAGAGAAAATGGTGTGTATAATACAGTAGTTCAGATATACTAAAAAAAAAAGCCTCCTCTAAGTAAAGTGTGCCCCCCCCAAGTTAATTATGTCATCTAATTTATGTTATTCACCTCTTCTGCGCTTCTTATTATTCTACGCCTCCCCCTACCGCTTTGAAGAAGGGTAGTTTGCATTTTTTTTTCTTCTTGGTAACTGCTGTTGACCTTTGCTACTGAGCTTGAAATGTTGCAATATCTTCACCTTCTTTCACCCTTCTCCTACCTCTCGGATGAGGCACGGGTTTTTTTTAGTGTGCAAGAAAAAGTTACAGACGCCCGCCTAAAACCGATAAAATTTTCACAAAAGGGTCCCCCTTATGATAAAAAAACAGAAGCCCGTGAAAAATTTTTGTTTTACATAGGGGTCCCTCCCCCCTTTTGATTTGTAAAAACAGAGGTCCGCAGACAGGTCTGACATGACTATTTAACCCCTGATGAGACATTTCTGCGAAGTTATGAAGATAACTTAGATCAGAGGCTTTTTGATTGCAAGCGTACATATTCACAGATAACTTTTGACGTTGTGTGGAACGAAAAGTGAGCAGTATCGATGACTGCTTCGGCTTATACAGTTCCGAAAGACTAAAAATTCACCTGTTTGCTGTTGTTGTTGTTGTCACGCTATGCATCGTCCGTTGGCGGTGGCTCCGGTTGAAGGCGATTCGGGAGACCCAGGTACTCCGCGGCCTCGATGAGTTTCTGCCAGAGGGCGGAAACATCGTGGGATGTTGGAGACACCGAACAATGAAACATATGACACGTGTCGTGGCCAGGCGTTCCGCAATCTGGGCAAATGTTTAGGGTAGTGGGGTCCAGGCGGTTCCGATGAGACATCAGAAGGTGACAGTGGTCTGATTGTGACAGTGACTTTTACTTGTGATAGTGACTTATAAGGTGACAGTGACTTATACATTTTCGAAATACTAAAAACTCATCTGGTTCCAGAAAGTATCTGATTTAATCAGTCTTAAAGGCTTTGCTGGTTTCATTAATGAAAGTACTTGATGTTCATTGACTTTCTCTTACTGAAATTGAAATTTTTTTTAATTTCTCACACTTTCAAATAAATAAGATTTTTTTCAAGGTTGGAGTCTCAGAAACATTCACAAGAGGCATCCGGGCTATTTTGATAGGACCTCCCGGATCGGGCAAAGGAACACAGGTGAGAAAAAATTACGAGATTTCCTCACAACTTTTTATCAAGTTTTTGAGAGAATGGGAGGTCTAAGCTTCAATTGAGTAATTTAACCAAAGCTTTCAGAATTTACGAATTAAACATCTTTTTTTCTAACTTTACTGAAAAAGATCGTTTTGTGTACCAAAGTGAGCTGGATAAAGTTGATGGAAGGTTTAGGCGCCACGCCTGGCCGACAAGTATCATGCATGTCATCTAGCTACAGGTCTGAAGTTAATATTTTTAAAATTTATTGATACATTTGCGACTTATACATACAGTACCGTGCAGAAGTATACCAAAAAGTATCTTTTACAGTGTTTCTCTGCAGTGAACGCGAATTAAAGGCTCAAATTTTATTAGATAATCTTCAAGTACTTCGAAACACTATTTCAACATAACTTTTGAGATGCCCGTTAACTGTGAACAAAAACAGCATAAAATATGAAATTCAAGAAAAACACAATTTGAGCACATATTCTTCAGTAACCTATGACATCTTCGCTAACAACTTAACCGTCCAATTTTACCCGAAACTTTATTACCCCAGTCTAATACTTCGTCGTCATACCCCTAGCGTCAATGACTGGCTTGCATCTTTGTGGCATAGAGGCCACCAAGTTGGCGAGGGTTGAAACCGGGAGGACGTGCCAGGCCTGCTCGAGTTGGGCGAATTTCTCCGCCGCATTCCGAGCAGTCTTGACTTGGACGGCCTTACCTAGCTCCCCCATACGTGCTCTATCGGATTTAGGTCCGGTGACTGGCTCGGCCAGTCCATGAGGGTCACTCGACGCTGACCAAAACAGTCTTGGACCGCACGCGAAGCGTGCTTTGGATCATTGTCCTGCTGGTATATCCAGCCCCGGGGCATTTTCGAGCGCGCATAGGGCAGCATGACGTTCGAGAGTATTTCTATGTAATCTTCCTTCCTCATAATACCCTCTACCCTGTGCAGAGGCCCGACCCCACCCGCGTGGAACGCTCCCCACACCATCACTGAACCTCCTCCATGCTTACAGGTCGGAACCTGATACCTAGCATTGAACCTAGAGCCTACAGGCCGCCTCACATGGCTAATTCCGTCTGTCCCGAAAAGCATAAACTTGCTCTCATCAGACCAGAGCACCTGATTCCATTCCTGCACTGTCCAACGCTGATGGTCCTTTGTCCACTACAATCGCCTCTGCCGGTTCTTCTCCGAGATCATCGGCTTCTTCACCGGGCGACGACCGAAGAGGCCGGCGGTGCGCAGACGCCTCTTTACCGTATCGACGGAGATCTGAAAACCAATTTTTGCTCAAGAAAAAAATTATCATGCCAAAAAAACACAAAAAATTACTTTAACATTGAAGTGCTGCAGCAGTTCCTTGTGAATTTCAACCGCGTTTCTCCGGGGGTTGGCTTTGCTTATCCTAGTGATGACACGGTTGATGCTGGGAGAAGTTAGGGAAGGCCTTCCACGTGATTTCGTCCGAATTGGCGTCTTCGCGGAGCGAGAGATCGTGCCGACATCAGTCTTGAATTGGCGCGCCAGATCGGCCAAACTCATGCCCATTGCCCGCCCACTTGCAATGGTCTGCCGGTCCTTTTCACTTAAATTCTTAGAGCCTTTGGGTCGACCCATTATCTGAAAATGCTAGAAATTTTTTTATGATCATTGCATTAAACAGAAACAAATAAACAAGAACATATGTCAAAAATCTCGAAAAAGACTGTTTTCAGAAAAAATTGCTGAGCTGTTCTGCTTTTTCAGAAACCGCTTCATTACATTACAGTATGACGTAAATCACGAGCCACACAACATATAAAAAATTGCGCTAGTGGGCGCAAAAACACAAAAGTTATACGATAAAATATACTTTTTGGTATACTTCTGCACGGTACTGTATATGACGCTGCCGTTTTGATTTTTTGCCATAAATGTACTTTTCGATGATTTTTATTTGTTTTATGGCAGATTCTAGCAAAATAGCCTTATTTTATGGCGCTGCCATCAAAATAGCCTTATTTTATTGCGCTGCCATCAAAAATCAATTATTTTATGGCGCTGCTTTCAAAATAGCCTTATTTTATGGTGAATGGCACAATTTCGTTGAAAAGTTCCTTTGTCAGTCCACTCGCACTATACTAAAAGATCCCACTACACTATTTCGTGGCTATTCACCAAATTTAATAACAGAATCATATATGCACAAAGCGAGCAACCAATACGGACCGGGTTTGCACGAACGCTGTACTATTTTCTCTATCGCAAATCGACAAATCAGCAAGAAGCACAACACGACTAATTAAAGGCCTCAAACGGACAGACGCTCCCCAAATTTCCCTGGCACAGATCGAAGAAGCAATCAAGAAAACCAAAGGTTCCAAATGCCCAGACAGTGAAGGCATCTGCCCTCTACTACTCAAAATGGCCGGTGAAAACTTCAGAAAGTGTCTCTGCATCCTCTTCAATAACACGCTGCAAACAGGTATTATCCCGTCCAGATGGAAAGATGCAAGAGTGATAATGTTACCTAAACCAGGAAAGGACTCCAGCAACCTGAACGGCTATAGACCAATATCAGTACTATCACCTATAGCCAAAACATTCGAACGGGTCTTATTACCATTCCTGGCGGAAGGCTTTCAAATCGCTGACTGGCAACATGGATTCCGCAAAGAGCACTCGACTACTACCGCACTCCTGGAAATAACCGGGAAAATAACAAACGGCTTCAATCGGAAACCACCCCCGGACCGCACTCTCATGGTCGCCGTTGACCTCACTGCAGCATATGACTTAGTGAACATATCCCTTCTCTGCAAGAAACTCACTGAAACGAATATGCCAAGAGCCATCGTCCGATGGATGTCCAGCTACCTAAGAGGCCGTACAATCAAGGTAGATTTCCAAGGAAAAAGCAGTCGACGTCTCACATGCAGATCTGGTGTCCCACAAGGAGCAGTGCTCAGCCCCCTCTTATTCAATCTCTACATAAACAACCTCCCGCAACCCACAGGAAACACGCAGATGACAGCCTACGCCGACGACATATCAATTCTCTCCTCAAGCCACTGTATTGAAACCTGTGAAGATCAGATCAACCACTTCCTACCGATACTCGTAGAATTATTGGAACAACGTAAAATGATCATATCCAAGGAAAAGACTACGGTCACTCTTTTCACAACCCATACAGGCGAATGTAAAAAAGAACCCAAGGTAGAAATCCACGGAACCCTTTTGCCGACAACTAAAACACCCAAAATACTCGGTGTCGTCTTAGACCATTTCGGCACCTTCCGACAACATGCAGAATACCTTAAACAGAGAACGGCCAAAAGACTGAATATACTACGTGCCCTCGGAGGAAGAACATGGGGCCAACAGAAAAACACCCTTCTTGCAACCTACAAAACAATGACCAGATCCGTTCTCAACTACGCCGCACCAATTTACTCCCCTCAATTGGCCGAGACGAACTGGAAAAAACTACAGGCAAACCAAAATAGAGCAATTCGGATAGCAACAGAAAACCTAGCAATGGCCGGCACAGAGCACTTAGCTCTAGAAAGCGAAATGTTACCCATAAAGGAGCACAACACGATGCTTACCAAGCAATTCGTTGCAAGAGCAAGACTCCTCCCAAACCACCCCTCCCATCGTCGATGCATGGAACCCAAACCACCTAGAACTATTCGTAAACATGCCAAGGACTTAGAAATTATGCTAGTAGACAGTGATCAGAAAGCCGCACTTAAAAGAATACATACTGAGACTGTTAGAAATTTCATTAGATCTTGCTCCCCTAACCCAGTTCTAGGTAAGAAACCTCCCAGAATCCATAAATCAACGAATCAACTTCCCAGGGAACAACAAATAACATTATCGCAACTACGTAGTGGCTATGCAAGTTCCCTTAACAGCTACCTACACAGAATAGGAGCTGCCCAATCACCTCTTTGCCCAAAATGTTTAGAAGAGATACAACTAGTCATTTATTCTCGTGTCGCTGTGACCACACACTTTTAAGAATTATAGATTTGTGGAATAGCCCGACGTCTGTTGTTAAGTTCTTATACCAGTGATTCCTTTCTCTCTCTCAAAAAAAAAAAAGGGGGAAAAAAAACCCGAGAGAGAAAGAGAAATAATGTAATTAGATAAATGATGTAAGTAAGGTTATTGTTTTCTGAGCCATGTCAAAGAAGACCTCGTCTACCCAGCCGGAGACCTACGGCGGGCAATCTACAACTACAACAACATCGCAAATCGAAATTAGTATAGCGTTCGTGCAAACCCGGTCCGTATTGGTTGCTCGCTTTGTGGATATATGATTCTGCTATTAAATTTGGTGAATAGCCACGAAATAGACGAAATAGTGCAGTGGGATCTTTTAGTGTTGTGGGATTGGACTGACGAAGGAACTTTTCAATGAAATTGTGCCATTCACCATAAAATAAGGCTATTTTGATAGCAGCGCCATAAAATAAATGATTTTTTGATGGCAGCGCAATAAAATGAGGCTATTTTGATGGCAGCGCCATAAAATAAGGCTATTTTGATGGCAGCGCCATAAAATAATTGATTTTTGATGGCAGCGCAATAAAATGAGGCTATTTTGATGGCAGCGCCATAAAATAAGGCTATTTTGATGGCAGCGCCATAAAATAATTGATTTTTGATGGCAGCGCAATAAAATGAGGCTATTTTGATGGCAGCGCCATAAAATAAGGCTATTTTGATGGCAGCGCCATAAAATAATTGATTTTTGATGGCAGCGCAATAAAATGAGGCTATTTTGATGGCAGTGCCATCAAATAAGGTTATTTTGCTAGAATCTGCCATAAAACAAATAAAAATCATCGAAAAGTACATTTATGGCAAAAAATCAAAACGGCAGCGTCATATATGATTGTGGCTGAGAGAAATTGAGAATTAGAAAAAATGCATTTAATAAAATGGGTTTTGATCGGTTGGTAAACAATGACTATAAATGAATCGAAGTTTCGATCTCTTTATTTAGGAAAGAATGAACGAATGAATACGAATAGATGCTTTCCATATAGCTCTGTCGCTCATAATAGCAAGGTGCAGGGGTTAAATGGTCATGTAAGACCCTGTGTCAGCGGTCCTCTGTTTTTTCAATGCATAAGGGGGGAACCTTTGATCAAATCGAGAAAAATTTTTTCACGGGTCTTATTTTTCATCATAATGAAAGACCCTTATAAAAAATTTCGAAATTTTTTCTTCTCAAGAGAGCCGAATTCACGGTACTCTCTACTAAAACAGATTTCTCGCCTTCGGCGGGCCTCTATACCCTTTTCTTGCACACTAAAAAACCCTTGTTAAGGTGTCCTCTGAAGTTAAAACTAGGATGTTTCTCTAACCCGCACTGCGAGTAAAATCAATGCGTAAATCTATGCGCATGCGAAAAAGGCTGACGATGCGAATTTTTTCGTATGTACGTGTTCTCTATTTCTTAAACACGCTCGGGGGTTAAATAGTCATGTCAGACCTTCTGTCGGCGGGCCGCTGTTTTTCCAAATCATAAGGTTGTCGGTCCGTCATGGTACATCATGTCGGTTGTTTAGTTGTCGGCAGGGGTTTTTTTAGTGTGAAAGAAAAAGGGACAGACGCCCGCTTTTTTTTTTTCACATAAGGGTCCCCCCTTATGATTTTTCAAACAGAAACCCGCCGAAAAAAATTCACATAAGGGTCCCCCCTTACCATTTGGAAAAACAGGCCCGCCGAAGGCGGAAAAATTTTTTTTTCACATAAGGGTCCCCCCGTAGATGTGAATTTTTTTTCTTTTTTTTCTCACATAATGGTCCCCCTTACCTTTTTTTTCACATAAGGGTCCCCCCCTAAAGATTTGGAACACAGAGGCCCCCCCGACAGAAGATCTGTCATGACTAAATAACCCCTGCCAGGGGGTTATTTAGTCATGACAACTTGTCGGTTCTTCATAGTTCATCTATCATATTCATCGAGTTGTCGGTCCATCATAAGGCTGTCGGTCCATCATGGTCCAAATGTCGGTTGTTCAGTTGTCTTTCCATCATAGTCTATCAATTCAATTCTTTATTTCCATGTACACAAAAACAGTTTCACTTCAACATTTAATGATCACAAATTAAACATGGATTATGATTCTTTTAGAAAAGAATTGTATTACAGTGGCAGTGTGTCTATAATTGTATTACAGTGGCAGTGTGTCTATAAAAAGTGTTATTCCTAGTTTAACTTAGTCGCAGACAATTGGCTCGGGTAAAATACAATTTATCGGTAGTTTTCTGAGTTTATTCATAAATACTTCGCTGGAATGATTACATACTACTTCGCTAGGTAAGGAATTCCAAATAGTGATCGACCTAGAAGCACACGTAGAAAACCTAAAGGAGTTTAGAGCATATGGTAAGGCGATTCTTAATGGATGGGTATTTCTAACAGCTCTAGTAAGAGGAGCTAAAGTAAACAAACGAGAGAAGTCGAACTCTGAGTAGTCGTGGACTCTCTTATGTATAAAAACTAAATCAGAAACAACCCTACGATATTCAAGAGATTCTAAATTTAACATTTTTAAACGTTCAGAGTAAACTAGACGGGTAAGTCCTTTCCTAGCCAAGATTCTTTTAGTGAAATTTCTCTGTACTCTTTCGAGGTCCTTAACTAAGCCAATCGCGGTAGGTGACCATACAACCGAGCTGTATTCGAGGATCGGACGAATATAAGTAACGAAAGCACGGGTTAATACAACCAGAGAATTGGTTTTGAACGCGCGCAAAAAGAGATTGGCGAGGTTTGTAGATTTCTTACAGACATGCTCGACTTGTTTATTGCAAGAAAGATTACTCGAAAAAACAACTCCTAGATCTATTATTTCAGAAGAGTTGGCCATTGTATGATGATCGAGCTGATAATTTTGCATGGGGTTAATACCAAAATGCGAAACTATACATTTTTGAGCTGATAGTTTGAGATTGGACTGTTGACACCAGTTGAATACATTGTCTATGGCAGTTTGGAGGTCAGACGAAAAAGTTGGTACTTCACTAAATAATTTAATGTCATCGGCGTAGATAGTATAATTTACATTGGGAGGAATTACATGTTTTATGTCATCAATAAACAGTAAGAACAGTTTCGGTCCAATAGCTGAACCTTTTGGTACACCGCTGGTAACAGAAGATGAGCTAGAGAATTCGTTGTCAACACATACAGTCTGAATTCTACCAGTCAAGTAGTCCGCAATCCATTGAATGAGGTTACCGCAGATTCCTAGCTTTTTTAGTTTAAGAAGTAATAATATAGTATCTACTGTATCGAATGCCTTTGATATGTCAAGAAAAACAACATCGACGGCTTTACCATGGGAGAGTATATCAGCGAAATAAGAATGAGATTGCACCAATGAAGTCACAGTTGACCTTTTGTTTCTAAAACCAAATTGATGAGGAGACAGAAGATCATTTTGCTTCAAGTAGGCATCTAATTGACTTATTATAACATTTTCCATCACTTTGGACATTGATCACTTTGGACATCCATCATATTCATCCAGTTGTCGGTCCATCACAAGGTTGTCGGTTCATCATGGTCCAAATGTCGGTTGTTCAGTTGTCGGTCCATCATATTCATCCAGTTGTCGGTCCATCATAAGGTCCAAATCATAAGGCTGTTGGTCCATCATGGTCCAAATGTCGGTTTTTCAGTTGTCGATCCATCATAGTCCATCCATCATATTCATCCAGTTGTCGGTCCATCATAAGGTTGTCGGTTCATCATAGTCCAAATGTCGGTCCATCATGTCGGTTGTTCAGTTGTCGGTCCATCATAGTTCATCCATAATATTCATCAAGTTGTCAGTCCATCATAAGGTTGTCTGTCCATCATGGTCCAAATGTCGGTTGTTCAGTTGTCGGTTCATCATAGTTCATCCATCATATTCATCCAGTTGTCGGTCCATCATAAGGTTGTCTGTCCAGCATGGTTCAAATGTCGGTTGTTCAGTTGTCGGTCCATCATAGTTCATCCATCATATTCATCGAGTTGTCCGTCCATCATACGGTACAAAGCATAAGGTTGTCAAATCCCTTGAGTGAAACAAACAAAAAATAAATTTCCGCGGGCCTCTGTTTATTTTTATCATAAGGGAGACCCTTATGTGAAAAATTTTTTCCGCATTTGCAGGCGTCTGCACCTTTTTCTTGCACACTAAAAAAACCCCTGCAGACGCTCTCGGTTTTCTTCCTCAGTCTGCCGTTTTTCATGTTTATTCGTTCTTTTTTATATCTACCTCTCCGGTAATTTATGAGTAATTTGATATTTATAGGAGATATGCTTCGAAACGAAATAGACTCTGGTTCGGAATTGGGAAAAAAGGTCAGTTATAATTTTTTTTAAAATTCAAAGTTTCAATTGAAATAAACTTATAATTAAGCTGCAACATGTTGAAAACACTGTTGAGATCATAGAGTATGTATGCTTGAGTGCTAAGGTTCGATTCCACTTTTTGAAGTTTTTGTTTTTTGAAGTAAGAGAAAGGGAAAACACATTAAGTTGTATATCATGAAACATCGTGGAATTTTTGATACAAACCGTTGAACACTTCTTCTTCTTCCTCGCGCTTGTTCCCGCCTCGCGGCAGGGTACGCGCTCCCCTGAGATGCAGGACAGACCTGTCCTGGTGGCCATTCGTGACTCGAAACACACTGGCAACAGTGGCCATTCGTGACTCTACAGCCTTAAGAGCCTGTCACGGATGGAGCCGGATTATCCAGTCCAGAATCGAGCGCGACCTCAGGTGGCGGATAGAGGGACGCCTCCCTACGAATAATTCGTGCTGGGAGGTAGCGGGAGAAATCCCGCCGCGGACCAGAACTGGGTAGTATAGCTCGCCAAAGGAGGGCGATGCCGGACCGGCCTGGGCATGCCACCGGACAAAACATCAGCCGATACTCCGCTATACTTTTCAATGGCGAGTCGAGGCGCCAGAAAATAACCTCTTGCCCTTCTCTGGTTAACGAATGGGTCTCGTCAAGAGGATCGCCGACTGCGGTGCGAGTGTAGACGGAGAAAATCTCTCCGGACTCAAAAGGATCCTCACCACCAACCTATCCCAAAAGGACTCCCCTCGACAGGACCTATGGGCAAGACAACAACGACAACAACAACAACTGGTAGAACCAGTGGCTGCCTGCTAGATCACTGCTAGTGTGATTAGCAGCAGTGGGGAGAGTCAGATTCGTGCATGAGCACTACCAACATTTCTCAACCCCCTTGGTTTGGGTGGATCTGTCCGGGGTGGGAGTCGAACTCGGGACTCTTCGCACAATGGTCTATCACACTACCACTATGCCACGCCCGGACAAACCGTTGAACACTTCTTCTTCCTCGCGCTTGTTCCCGCCTCGCGGCAGGGTATGCGAGATGCAGGACAGACCTATCTCCCCTGAGATGCAGGACAGACCTATCCTGGTAGAACCAGTAGCTGCCTGCTAGATCACTGCTAGTGTGAATAGCAGCAGTGGGGAGAGTCAGATTCGTGCATGAGCACTACCAACATTTCTCAACCCCCTTGGTTTGGGTGGGAGTAATAAGTCGAACTCGGGACTCTTCGCACAATGGTCTATCACACTACCACTATGCCACGCCCGGGCAAACCGTTGAACACTTCTTCTTATTCCTCGCGCTTGTTCCCGCCTCGTGGCAGGGTACGCGCTCCCCTGAGATGCAGGACAGACCTATCCTGGTAGAACCAGTGGCTGCCTGCTGTTGTTGTTGTTGCCGGCAAACGTCTCGCGTCGAAGAGAGTTGGCTATGGAGAGCCGCTCTCTCTCCTCTCTTTTTTTATTATTTTTTTATTTTTAAATACATCTCTTCCTCTTTCCTTCACAATAGTCTCAGAAATGAGGCTACTTCTTTTGGTTTCATCCAGAGATCTTCCAACGTGAGTGATCTAGCACTAGCAGTGATCTAGCAGGCTGCCTGCTAGATCACTGCTGGTGGGAATAGCAGCAGTGGGGAGAGTCAGATTCGTGCATGAGCACTACCAACATTTCTCAACCCCCTTGGTTTGGGTGGATCTGTCCGGGGTGGGAGTCGAACTCGGGACTCTTCGCACAATGGTCTATCACACTACCACTATGCCACGCCCGGACAAACCGTTGAACATTTCTTCTTCTTCCTCGCGCTTGTTCCCGCCTCGCGGCAGGGTACGCGCTCCCCTGAGATGCAGGACAGACCTATCCTGGTAGAACCAGTGGCTGCCTGCTAGTGTGAATAGCAGCAGTGGGGAGAGTCAGATTCGTGCATGAGCACTACCAACATTTCTCAACCCCCTTGGTTTGGGTGGATCTGTCCGGGGTGGGAGTCGAACTCGGGACTCTTCGCACAATGGTCTATCACACTACCACTATGCCACGCCCGGACATATGAACACTATAATTCGAAACCGCTGAACACTATAATTCGAAAAACTATTTTTTTCAAAAATAAAGTATTCTATATGAGATACACTAGGGTTATCTAGTTATGTTTGTATACAATACGTCAGTGTGTTTCTCCTTGACGCAGAATCACATGCGCAAATACTTGTAATTTGCCACAAAACAGCTTATTAAAGGTTTACGATAAAAGGATTTTTAAACGCATATTTCCGGTATTTCCAAATTCTTCCGTTCCCTCATAATAAGTCTTAATCTACAAAATTTTTGGCGGAAGTTGAGAAACAGACGGGAGCAAATACCAAATAAGAAGCGGACGGGAGCAAATACCAAATAAGAAGCAGACGGGAGCAAATACCAAATAAGAAGCAGACGGGAGCAAATACCAAGTAAGAAGCAGACGGGAGCAAATACCAAATAAGAAGCAGACGGGAGCAAATACCAAATAAGAAGCAGACGGGAGCAAATACCAAATAAGAAGCAGACGGGAGCAAATACCAAATAAGAAGCAGACGGGAGCAAATACCAAATAAGAAGCAGACGGGAGCAAATACCAAATAAGAAGCAGACGGGAGCAAATACCAAATAAGAAGCAGACGGGAGCAAATACCAAATAAGAAGCAGACGGGAGCAAATACCAAATAAGGCACATAAAAGTTAATTATGTTTCTTCTAATTAAACATTCAAGTTTGTTTTTTCCTGCTGAAAGTCTGTTTGTGAGATTGACAAAATGATGAACGTGGAGGGAAAATTGGTGACGGACGAGATCGTGTGCGAGATGATCGACGCCAATCTGAAGAGACCTGAATGCTCCAAAGGATTTATTCTGGATGGCTTTCCCAGAACAGAACGTCAAGCTCAGAAGGTTCGAGTTATACCTCAACAAGTCACTTTCTTTTGTTAAAAAAAAAGCAGAAAGAGAATTTAATTTCTCGAAGAGTTTAGTCTGAAATAATGAGAAGAGAGCGGAAGGTAAAAAGCAAAGAATGGTAAGGTTCACGTTAATTCAAATTCTTCCGCTCAAAAAATGCGGTTTTCCTAAATTCTCAGCAGTGCTAATGATCAATGGTTCAATCTTGGGAGAAATTTTGGGTGTGTACTCACGTCCATAAGTCATCATTGAGAAATAAATGTCTGTCGGTCTCCCGTTTAATAACCAATAATGTGTGACATCATCAAAACCTGAATGCATGGATTTAGGATCAGGTAATCATGTTTGTTCTCTTATTTTTTGTATCAAAATAGTGGAACTCTAGATTTATATCAATCAATAGGTTCTTTCCAAGCAGCCGAGAATCTAATCTGAAATTCAATCGCTTTCTTTTGAAGCAAATATGGTTCCAAAGTTATTTTGTCATTAGGGGTTTTACATCTTTTGTTCCCCTTTTTCACTAGAAGCAAACAAGAATAAAACGTGGAGAAAATATGATGAAGGCGAGAAAACTGTTTGAAGTCTTAGTATGAAACATAAGGAAAATGATGATAAGGATTAATTTCCCTCCGTTGCGTTCTGCTGATCCTTGTGACTTGCAAAAGAGGCTTTTTTCGAGCAAAGTGATGAACAATAAGGCTCTATAGCGAATCTAGTCGCTTCAAAGCCTTGTAGATGTAGTGCCGGCATAGAAGCAAAGGACATGGTATGTAGCTGGGTTCGCGCCATAGTTAGGTTGGAAAGACGATGTGGATTCGTTTAATAAAAGAGGTAGTCCGAAATCTTTTTTCTTTCTCAAAATTCATCATTATAAAACAACTCATTTGGCAAATGACTTGAGTCTACTTGGGAAAATGGGAGAAAACATGTTCAAAATTAGAGATCGATCTTTTGAATTTCTGTTTTTTTTCAAGAGAGAAAAAAAACAGAAATTATTCTATTATACTTTTTTTATATTTATTTTTCTCTTAATACTAAAACTTTGAAAATTCAAAAAATTTCCCTTGTCAAGTTGGATGAGCTATTGGAAGGAAATAAGACACCTTTGGACGCCGTGGTAGAGATGAAGATCGAGGACGATTTGCTCTTGCGGAGGATCACTGGACGATTGCTACACCCTGGTAGTGGAAGGTTAGAGAGTCTTGTGGAAGGAGAGGGAGAGAGATAAAGTCTTCGGAAAAGAGTGAGAGAGAGTCATATGCAGGGAGATAGTCATGTGGAGGTAGAGAGAGAGTCATACGGAAAATATAAAGCCACGCGGAAGGAGATGGGGTCATGCGGAAGGGAATATTACGGAGAAAGAGTCATGAGGAAGAAGATGAAGCCACGTGGTCATGTGAAAGGAGATATAGAAAGTCTTGTGGTAAGGAAGAGTCATACGGAAGTGACGCAGAAAAAGATAAACTCACGCGGAAGGAGATATAGTAAGTCATGCGGAAAGAGAGAGAGAGTCATACGGAAGGAGATAAAGCCACGCGGAAGGAGATATAGTAAGTCATGCGGAAAGAGAGAGAGTCATACGGAAGGAGATAAAGCCACGCGGAAGGAGGTATAGTAAGTCATGCGGAAAGAGAGAGAGAGAGAGTCATACGGAAGGAGATAAAGCCACGCGGAAGGAGATATAGTAAGTCATGCGGAAAGAGAGAGAGTCATACGGAAGGAGATAAAGCCACGCGGAAGGAGATATAGTAAGTCATGCGGAAAGAGAGAGAGAGAGTCATACGGAATGAGATAAAGCCACGCGGAAGGAGATATAGTAAGTCATGCGGAAAGAGAGAGAGTCATACGGAAGGAGATAAAGCCACGCGGAAGGAGATATAGTAAGTCATGCGGAAAGAGAGAGAGAGTCATACGGAAGGAGATAAAGCCACGCGGAAGGAGATATAGTAAGTCATGCGGAAAGAGAGAGAGTCATACGGAAGGAGATAAAGCCACGCGGAAGGAGATATAGTAAGTCATGCGGAAAGAGAGAGAGAGTCATACGGAAGGAGATAAAGCCACGCGGAAGGAGATATAGTAAGTCATGCGGAAAGAGAGAGAGTCATACGGAAGGAGATAAAGCCACGCGGAAGGAGATATAGTAAGTCATGCGGAAAGAGAGAGAGTCATACGGAAGGAGATAAAGCCACGCGGAAGGAGATATAGTAAGTCATGCGGAAAGAGAGAGAGTCATACGGAAGGAGATAAAGCCACGCGGAAGGAGATATAGTAAGTCATGCGGAAAGAGAGAGAGAGTCATACGGAAGGAGATAAAGCCACGCGGAAGGAAATAGAGTCATGCGAAACGAGATAAACATGAAAAAGTAGAGAGAGATTCATGCATTTTTTGAAAATTTTTCAACTACCCTTCGTTTAGGCCCTACCATGTGGAATTCAATCCTCCCGTTTAGGTCCTACCATGTGGAATTCAATCCTCCCAAAGTACCAATGAAAGACGATGTTACCGGTGAAGATCTTCTAAAAAGGTTTCCGAGAAGAGTTTTTGTTTCTCCGACGAATCAACATCAATATATGTAATTGACTGAATTTATTAAGTTTTCACTTCAATCTAATCTTAGTTTTTTGTACGAAGTTTAATGGAGAATTTCCTTATATAATAGTTATCCACATAAAAGTAACGGTTTCTTGTCTAATTAAAAAAAAGTGTTGCATTCTCTAGGATTGAGTCTCTCGTTCGGTTTCGAGTTATTTCGTTTAAACAACAAATAGATCGAGAAAAAAAGGTTTCTTTCCAAGAAGGATGTAGATGAAAAAGAGTCGGTATTAATGGATTAGTTCTGCCTCTCGTAGACTGTTTCAGTCCGAAAAGTCTTTCACATGTAAAACAATGGAATGTCACGTTAATTTTGTATGAACGTCGGCAACCGGTTTTTCGAATTTTAGAAACTATTATATTACCGTCGATTAATCTTGAAAAGAACAAGATTTAGCGATTTTTTGAATTAATTTCATAGATAATTAAAATCGGAGGGAGAAGTTGGAATGATGAAAAGTGGAGAATAAATTTGGTAGATGACTAAAATAGGAGGGAAATTTAGATTGAGGTTGAGCATTGGAGAATAGACGACCAAATGTAATGAGAAATGCTCTGGCAGGAAGGATGACAATGAAGCCACTCTGAAGCAGCGACTCAGCGTCTTCCATTCCATGGTTGGCTGTTGAAATGTTTGCGGGGGTGCGGGTTCTATGCTGCAACGACCATTTCGTTCCTTCTTTCCACCATTACTCTCTCTTCTTTCCCTTCATTTTTGTCTACGTCTTTATATCATATCCAGGCGTTGAATGAGGCCGGTCTAAGGCATGTTTGTACGCGCCGAGCGAGTGGAAAAAGGAATGGGGAAAGGAAGAAAGAGTGAAAAGAGAAGTAGAGAAAAGGTGAAAATATAAGAAAATGTAGATCATTCTCGGCCCGAACATATAAGCGCCAACATAGCTGGTCCGGTAACCATTTAACCCCTGATCATATCTCATATCTCATGATAATTATTTACATTACTGTACGTGATGAACATGAAGAGACGGGTTTTAACAGTCTGCGAAAAAAGTTGCCAGAAAGACTAATTATAAGAGAACGGCACGCTTGCGTGTAAAATAGAGAATGTGTACCACTAGTTTTTTTCTCTGAAGGATCGCGCAGATTTAAGCCGCAAAATGGGAACACACAAATTGTGATTTTCACGGTGAAAACGAAGAATCTCGATTTTTCTTAGTAGAAAGGTTTCAGACAATGCCGGTGGTACACTACTACAGCAAGCAGGGCATCCACACCACAGTAGACGCTAGCCGGCCAATGAGAGACGTCTCCTATGCTATCGACGCCGTCTTCTCCAAGTGTCTCAAGAAGCAGAAGAAGGACCGAGTCGTATTCATTTGAGGATAGACTCTATTGTGAAGTGGTAGTTGAGAGAGGAGAGAAGAATAGGGAGGAGGTTTGTGAAGAGAGGTGTTGTGAGGGTATGAGATGAGATTGAGAGTCATAGGCAGTTAGAGAGAAGGCCGCACTCGAGATGTATTTTCGTATCAGGTTGATTGTTAAGGCTCATCAGGTATTTTAAACACTTCAGGGCAGATACATATTATCTAATGGAATCTTCATTATTTTGCGTTGTCAAGAGGTATTTATTGGTTTTGTGTGGAAGTTGAAGTTTGTGAGGGTTGTTAAGCGATATGAGTCTATAATAAAGGACTTTGTCAAAAAAAGCACTTGAAAAAATCCAGTGTCTTCCAGTAATGTAAATCTGTGGGTATACCTAACGCTGAGTGGGAGAAGTAAGCAAAAATTTTCCTCTCATCGAGATCCTATAAAATGATTGATGTAGATTCATAATTTGTCTCAGGCAAAAAATCTTTTTTTTTTCTCGAATCATATCTGGAATGCGATATTAGTCTACGGAACCAGTGCTTTTTGATTGATCTGTTTCCTCAAGGGTGCATTTTCCCGATTCCCAGTGAGACAAGCGATAAAACTAATAAAATATTACACTATTCTAATGGAGCGTAAAGATACAAAATAGCACTTTTCTCATGAAAGATGAACGCAGCGCCAGTTTCGTACCTTCTTTAGTCTCAGCGCGAATTGCTACTAAACGTCAATAATTTACGGTGGTTTTTTATGGTTACTTTTTGTTCGTATCACGACACTTTGTACCGCGTCACTTTGTATACGACACTTTGTACCCGACACTTTGTACCCCGTCACTTTGTACCGCGACACTTTGTACCGCGACTTGAGTGAGGCCGCGCGTTTTATTTTTACATTAAAACATATTTTTACATTAAAAAACGCTTAGGCTTAGTAAAAGTTTACGATAACGAGGCCGTACGGCTTAGCTAACGAGGCCGTACGCGGTACAAAGTGTCGCGGTACAAAGTGTCGCGGTACAAAGTGACGGGGTACAAAGTGTCGGGTACAAAGTGTCGTATACAAAGTGACGCGGTACAAAGTGTCGGTAATTCAGGGAGGACGAAGAAAGAAGTCGAAAGGCCAAGAGGCTGAAAGCCGTTTGTTATTTGTACCAAACAAGCAACACACCAATAACACACTTCTAATGTTTAACACTACGGACACGTATCACGACACTTTTTACCGCGTCACTTTGTATACGACACTTTGTACCGCGTCACTTTGTATACGACACTTTGTACCCGACACTTTGTACCGCGACACTTTGTACCGCGACTTGAGTGAGGCCGCGCGTTTTATTTTTACCTTAAAACATATTTTTACATTAAAAAACGCTTAGGCTTAGTAAAAGTTTACGATAACGAGGCCGTACGGCTTAGCTAACGAGGCCGTACGGCTTAGCTAACGAGGCCGTACGGCTTAGCTAACGAGGCCGTACGCGGTACAAAGTGTCGCGGTACAAAGTGTCGCGGTACAAAGTGTCGCGGTACAAAGTGTCGTATACAAAGTGACGCGGTACAAAGTGTCGGTAATTCCTACGGACAACCTTTCAGTGTTAATTACAGCTGTATTGAAAACTACTGTGTTATAAGTGTGTTACTTGTTTGGTACAAATAACAAACTGCCTTTCGACTTCTTCCTTCCTCCTCCCGTTGGCATTTGCCTTTTTGGAACAACAAAATTTGCGATGAAAAAATTCACGGCAGTTCGTGGAGAGACTAAAGCTACGAAATTAGCGCTGCTTTTAATCCTTCACTAGAAAAGTACCTTTTTGTAATTTTAACGCTCCATAAGATTATGAAAAAAGAAGAGGATTATTTATCCTTTTTTGAGTTTCAAAACCTCATGCATTTTAGCTGTGACTCTGAACAAGTCATACTTTGTGAATGAAGATATCATTATCTGAATCTTTCCGACTCATACAGGGTATTAGACAGAATCGGGAGTTAAAATCTCACCTCCAATCTTTCACTTACATCCGACAGAAGTTTTCATACGGAAATAATTCATTAAAATGATAAATGTGTGTTTGAGAAGGGTGTATTACGACACTTTGTACCCGCGACTGTTTGTTATTTTTCAGTTATTCCTCACAGTTTTTTTCGCTCAGCTCAGGCGAAGATTACGTTAGCGAAGCCTTACGGCGTAGGGACAAGTCGCATAAAAATCCTAATATCAATTTCCCCCGATTTGTTCATCGGTGCAAAGTGTCGGTGATTCAGAGAAAGGAAGCCCAATTGATTAGATTTCAGGGGTCTTCTCGAAAGAAAACTAATTTTTGATTCGAGACGTTTTCTGTCACTAAACCATTCTCGATTGATTAATTGTGAGGAAAAAGGCAAGTGACCTTGGTAATGTCCAATAGATGCTTTCTCTATCTTTCTTTCTTTCTTTTCTTTTTGCTCAGAAATGACTAGGCTTTCAGAATGAGTTGGCTAACAAGAAAGTGACAAGCGTCCCCAAAGGGGACGCTAGTCTTGGTTATTAACGCTGTAGAGCATCCAAAAAAGCGAGTCTCATAAAAACTAACTTTTCGAGATATGCATTTGGCAGTAATCGAGAGTATTTTTGGAGGTGTTTTTCTATAAGGTAGACATCGTGAAAAACGTTTGCCCCAAAAATGTTTTTTTTGAGAATCAAAGAACTAATTAATTACCTTTCCTTTGGAAACAATCTTGTATCGAAATTTCTTCATCAATTGCACTCTTTGTTTATTTCTTATTCCAACTATTGTTCAATGGTGATTTGTTGGCTGAAACAATTTTTTTTGCACATGATACACATGCTCGATTTATTCTCATAGACTCCGTTAAACTTCTCTCTTTCAAACAAAGAACCAAAAAGAAATATTTTCTATTGTTTAGTTCGCGTCATTTTGATAAGTTTTGTTGCGAAATGGTGAGTTCTCAGAAGTTTCTTGATGGAGTTGAGTCGATCTGTTGATTCTACATGCATTGTTGACTTGAAATGAAGTTCTCCAGTTGAATGGCTGAGGGATCTGCTGAAAGTTTAAGCGTAATTTCGCCTGTAGGACCTCATGCGCTTCCCATTTTTCCCTATTTTTTCCCTATTCGTGAAGCACGGGCTGAAGAATACCGCCTTGCATGGGTGATAAAGACAGTGCTTCTCCCTCTCCTGCAGCCTCTCACGAGCTGACGGTGGCTTCTTCAGAGTTAGGCCGCCCCAGTCGATGTTTTTGAGCTCTTGTGTGGCCGCCCTAGCTGGTCCCTCTTCCGCCCCGGCCTTGATCGGCCGCGCGCTGTCGCCCAGCCTGTGGTGCGCAAAAGGTCAGCGGCATTTGAGAAAAGCAACCTGGTCAGACGACCAACTTCATGGTTTATATGGAGATATTTAGTATTTTGTGGAATTAATTTCTATTACACATGAATTCCTTCAGCAAGTGTATTATTATTATTATTATTATTATATTTTCGAAAAGCGTTGTCTGTCGTGCCTTTCCATTTGTATAAAGCTTCAGTCAATCCCCCTCTTGATGGACATCTCGAGGGTAGAAGCACGATAAAACAGCAAGCTTACCATGTTTAAGAACGATTTCATTTCAAATATTTACTCTTGAACCGTTTTTAAAGTTTTCTAAGAGCTTCGTTTTCTGTGTTGCTTCTTTTTTCTTGGTTATGAAGTTAATGTGTCTCTGAATCTTTATCGTTTTCCCTTTTCACTGAAAAACTCTGGAATGATGTTCGCTCTCATAATCTGCTTTCAGAGGAAGATATGTTGTCTTTTATCGTGATCTTTTGAAGGCTGAAAAATAGTTCTGCGATAAAGCGATAAAGATTGAGACCGAACCACTGAGGAGCATAGTTTACATGCTCTGTTGAAAATTATGAAGAGCGAGCGTTCTTTGAGCGAGGCAGTCTAGAATATTGAGAAGCTCTCCTGTCTCTGTTCTTCACTTCTAGCTCGCTTCTTTGAGCGGGGCAGTCTAGAATATTGAGAAGCTCTCCTTTCTCTGTTCTTCACTTCTGGCTCGCTTCTTTGAGCGAGGCAGACTAGAATATTGAGAAGCTCTCCTTTCTCTGTTCTTCACTTCTGGCTCGCTTCTTGAGTGAGGCAGTCTAGAATATTGAGAAGCTCTCCTTTCTCTGTTCTTCAATTCTAGCTCGCTTCTTTGAGCGAGGCAGTCTAGAATATTGAAAGCTCTCCTTTCTCTGTTCTTCAATTCTAGCTCGCTTCTTTGAGCGAGGCAGTCTAGAATATTGAGAAGCTCTCCTTTCTCTGTTCTTCACTTGTAGCTCGCTTCTATGAGCGAGGCAGTTTAGAATATTGAGAAGCTCTCCTTTCTCTGTTCTTCACTTCTAGCTCGCTTCTTTGAGCGAGGCAGTCTAGAATATTGAGAAGCTCTCCTTTCTCTGTTCTTAACTTCTAGCTCGCTTCTTTGAGCGAGGCAGTCTAGAATATTGAGAAGCTCTCCTTTCTCTGTTCTTCACTTCTAGCTCGCTTCTTTGAGCGAGGCAGTCTAGAATATTGAGAAGCTCTAAGTTTCTATGTTCTTCACTTCTAGCTCGCTTCTTTGAGCGAGGCAGTCTAGAATATTGAGAAGCTCTCCTTTCTCTGTTCTTCACTTCTAACTCGCTTCCTTGAGCGAGGCAGTCTACAATATTGAGAAGCTCTAGCTAGCTTAGCCCGCTTCCCATTATTCCAGACCAGAATGTTTCTCTTACCCGCACGGCGGAAGAAAAAAAAAATCTATGCGCTCTGCAAGAGAAACCGGAAACCTTCAGATCTATGCGCTCGGAAATTTTTTCGATTCTCACATCAGGGAATTTAATAATTCATTGCGAAAAAAACTTCGAACTTTTGGAAATTTCACAAATCTATGCGCTCGAAAGAAGTTCTGCGGGTGGTGGTAAGAAACGATCTGTTTCAGACTCCCCCGCTCGAAGAGCCTTTGTTATTTACAAATTTTAAACAGTTACATTAGACCTTTGATGAACTATGGAGATTAGAATTCAAAAAATCACAGTGAATCACTATGTTTTTTTTTTGAAGTGTAACGGTCCATAAGATTTGTTTGTCTATGCAGAAGAAGCTGTCATATCCAGCCTGAAGTGTCCAACCCATACTTCCATCTTTGTTCGTCATTCCTCTCGGCTGATAAGGATTTTTGTCAAAGTCTGAGAATCTAATTTCCGGATGCTTATTATTCAACCTGTCATTTTGACGTGATTGCTTGTGTTCATGTAAAGACACAACCGGTTTCTGTCTCAACGCACAAGTTTGTGTCATAAAAATTATTTTGATTTGTTTCCAACTCCTGTGTGTCTTGCGGTGATTATAAACTGAATGTGTTTTTACAAAAGGCGCGACAATTTAACGCCCATAATACTTAAAATATAAAATTGCACCTTTTTTGTTCTCTGGAGGGGACTGACCAACCGATTTTTTTTCTTAATTTTTTAATCTGAAGAGATAGTTGTTTAGAGCTTTACTTAAAAATGGTTGAAAAAGATTTTTATTTCAATGGATGCCTTACTTAATAGTCGAAACTGAACCGGAAAGGTTTTAGTTGAAGACTGAAATTTTTTTAAACTTACTCGAAAGAAAATTTTTTGCCATTCAGCAGTTTAATCATGTTACTGAACAGGACTTAACAAGATCTCTTTTTTTTGGGTATACATGCGTCTAGTCGAACGCATATAAGCGCAGTTCTTACCCTCTCCAATCTGTTTTGCTATAAACCCTTGCTTATACAAAATGACGGAAGGCGACCCTTTGCTCCAAGTGTTGTCCTCTGAGCAATTCAAGTTCAGAAGTGCTCTAAAGTCGTCGTTGAAGTCAAAATTATTTTTCCGTCGACTTTTTATAAGATTAATGCTGAGAGTAAAAAAATGTAAAATGCGATTGTTTCTGTCACATTGGTCTGTCGATTTGAAGCGCTTGTACAATGTGATTGAGAGTGAGCATTCGCTTGATCTTTTTCTGACAACTCTTAACTTTAGAATCCCTGATCCGTTTACGCGTCTCGGTCGTCCGAATGTCAACCTCAGTGGGTGTTTGTGAGTCGATGAATGGTGCGGTGAAGAAGTATGAGCGGCTGCCGTCGCACACGCGACCGCTGCACTACAGCATCGCGCTCCAGCCTGATTTGAAGACGTCAGTTTAGAGAGGGAAAAACATTTTTCAACTTGAGGTCTCTTATAGATGATTCACCAGGACCGTCTTTTGAGGGAATATGTTTCCGTTTAATTTGAGAGTTCCTCATCAGAACCTGTTTTTCTATGTTTTTTTTATGTCTCGCTCTCGGAAAACAACGACGCTCGATCGCGCAGTCGTATTCTTAAAATGACACATGGCTCGAACATTTCGAAACTCTTGAGTTGAATAAGATTATGAATAACTTGAATAGTTCATGATGTTCTGTCATAGATTTGTTCGTAGAAGCTTAGTGAAAGTTTAGGGTTGAAGTGTTATCAGTTGAAAGTGTGGGAGAAAAAGGTTCTTTGATAAGGGGAATAGAAACAATCGAGATGAGTGATTGTAATTTAAGAGCTATGATGACGAGCAGAAAAGTTGAAAAATTTTGTTTTATTTGTGTTTGTTTTAGAAAGCTCACTTTATAGACAGATTCCAAGGTTTCGATAGCTTTCCTAGGCGAAGTTATAGCTCATCACAATTTGAAATTGAATCGGGAAGTAAAATAAAAAGTGGACCTGAAATTCGGTGGAACATTAGGAAGAACCAAACCGATGAAAAGAGAGGACCTCAGGTGAATACAGATAATTATCTTCTTCGCGCAGTGGGGAAAGTCAGATTCGTGCATGAACACTACCAACATTTTTTAACCCCCTTGGTTTGGGTGGGAGTCGAACTCGGGACTCTTCGCACAATAGTCGAACACACTACCATTATTTCACTCCCGGATTTTGCTATTATGGATACAAAGAGCTAGAAAAAATGGAGAGAAATTCGTTGGTGTTTGCGGTTCTCGTCGAAAGTTAACGTTGAGATCTAGTCTTTTGGAATTTTAAATGAAAACTTCCGAGTCCGCTGAAACTTAATCTTTAAAACGCACTAATCGCGTTCGCTGATACTCTTGGAAAGACATATTTGTTAACCAAAGAGAATATTATACCGACGCACGACTACATTTAAAAAAGTATAGGGGAGAAGACAAAGAGAAAGAAAAAGACAGAGGAGAAGAGAGACAAAGAACTATCGATCTCTATTCTGTCAAGCGGTTGATGTTATTACTGCAGATTCGTCGTGACCGGAAGTGTCTCTATCGACTTGGAAATCAAAGAAGCGACGGAGAACCTTAAGCTTCATGGGAAATCCCTTCAGATCAACAAAGCCAGATTGGATTTCCCGGACGGCAGAAGTGAGTCAAGAGATGAGGCAATAGGGGTGATTAGAGTGATTTTTCATCATCTCATCAACAGTTACCTGAAGTTTAATGCATGAATAAGATTAGAAAAAAAAATCTGCGTAACTCAAGGAGGGGGGGGGGGCGAAGCGTGTTGAAAAAAATGTTTCGCGACTGAAAAATCTAATTCTTTGGCCTTAATGTACTCAGGGGTTATTTAGTCATGACAGATCTTCTGTCGGCGGGCCTCTGTTCCAAATCTTTAGGGGGGACCCTTATGTGAAAAAAGGTAAAGGGGACCCTTATGTGAGAAAAAATTTTTCGCCTTTGGCGGGCCTCTGTTTTTCCAAATCGTAAGGGGGGCCCTTATGCGAAAAAAAGTTTTTCGCCTTCGGCGGGCCTCTGTTTTTTCATAAGGGGGGACCCTTATGTGAAAGAAAAATTTTCCGCCTTTGGCGGGCCTCTATTTTTCCAAATCGTAAGGGGGGACCCTTATGTGAAAAAAGGTAAAGGGGACCCTTATGTGAGAAAAATTTTTTTCGCCTTCGGCGGGCCTCTGTTTTTCCAAATCGTAAGGGGGCCCTTATGGGAAAAAAACTTTTTCGCCTTCGGCGGGCCTCTGTTTTTTCATAAGGGGGGACCCTTATGTGAAAGAAAAATTTTCCGCCTTCGGCGGGCCTCTGTTTTTCCAAATCGTAAGGGGGGACCCTTATGTGAAAAAATTTTTCTGTCCCTTTTTCTTTCACACTAAAAAACCCCTGAATGTACTGAGGACTGGTCTGGTTGATGGATAACATTCACTCGAGCTAAAATTGAAGAAAACTAAACCGATTGGATAAAAGTACTTCCATTTTCTCTCAAAAGTTGATAAGAGCGGAAAAAACCCAAAATGTTAACTGTGAGAAGAGTTCGTTACTGTTTGTTACAGGATTGAGTGATCTACGTGTAGAGACTTCGGACTCTGGAATTATGTCGGTTGATCTGCAAGGAACTGTGAGTCCGCAAAAGGCAAAGCTGACGATGGACTTTGTGGGGGAGCTAGGGTGAGCGAAGATGTCAACTTATCCTCTCAACATGGCTCACCAAGATGTTTTGAAAATAATTTTCTCGGGTAGTTGACCGGGCGACCCTGGGCGGCCGGAGAGGGGGAAAGGGGAAGTCAACAAAAACTTTGGTCTGTTTTGTGAAGTCAATTGAAATTTTATTCCGCGTAGTTGGGGCGGTAGTTTAACCAACGGACAAATAGTTTATTTACAAGCATTTAGGTTTTAAAAAAAATCAACTTCTGTTATATTTTCTTTATAATGAAAATAATTTCTGGAAGACCGGGTGGGCGACCGAGAGAAATGTTACAAGTTTGGTGATCGTCTCAACACAGCTCAAATGTGCATTTTATAAAATTCCGGTTTGGGCTGTAAATCTAGAATAAAAAGAAGCGAGCAGAAGGTGAAGGCAGGTATAATATAGTGACCTGCCACTCCTATGCGGCGGATACGTACATGCAAAGCTAAAATGTCTTGATTTCTCGATAGATCGAAAAATGGTCTTACTACTGATTTATAGATATTACTTTTTAGTCGATCAGGCATGCGTCTGTCGCATAGGATACCAGTCGATTCTCTCCATTTGAGACATGCGGCGTTGATTCTGGCACTGAAAGCGGCTTTTGGGTTCCCGTCTGTGGATATTTGGGAACCCAAATACTTGAAGTGCTCGACTTTCCGTAGCTCAGTATTGTGTACTTTTATGGAGCTTGGGTCTTGGATTGTACTCGATGTTCCAGCTTCAAGATACTCGGTCTTCAATGCATTGAGTCGTAGTCCGTACTCCGCAAAGCGATCATTCCATTTTACCACTTGACGTTCGAGATCTTCTCTGTCTCCGAGCATAAGACGATGTCGTCGGCGTACAGGAGTGTCTCCGGTGGGTCTCGCTGGAGGTCTCTGGTTATTGTGTCCATGACTTAGATGAACAGCAAAGGCGAGAGTGTGGATCCTTGATGAAGTCCGACAGAAATTTGGAATGGCTCAGAATTTCCTGCTGAGGTGACCTAACGACGCTCTGGGGTTGGCATACATCATTTGTATCCACCTGATGTATTCTTCTGGCACCAAAGGATCACGAAGGGAAAACATATGAGATCATGGGGGATCCTGTCAAAGGCCTTTTCTAGGTCCAAGATAGCACAGTGGACAGATTTCGCCTTCTCTCGGTGTTTTTTCTAGATGTAAGTGGATGGCAAAGATCGCATCTGTCGTCCCTATATATATATATATATATATATATATATATATATATATATATATATATATATATATATATATATATATATATATATATATATATATATATATATATATATATATATATATATATATATATACAGTACCGTGCAGAAGTATATACCAAAAAGTCTATTTTACAGTGTTTCTCTTCAGTGAACGCGGGAATAACGGCTCAACTTTTTATTAGATTATCTTCAAGTACTTCGAAACATAATTTCAACATAACTTTTGAGATGCAGAATAACTGTGAACAAAATAAGCATAAAATATGAAAAGCAAGAAAAACACAATTGAGCACATATTCTTCAGTAACCTATGACATCTTCAATAACAACTTAACCGTCCAATGCTACCCCGAAATTTGATTATTCCAGTCTAATACTTTGTCGCCATACCCTAGCGTCAATAATGACTGACTTGCATCCTTTTCACTTAAATTCTTAAAGCCTTTGGGTCGACCCATTATCTGAAAATGCTAGAAATTTTTTATGATCATTGCAATAAACAGAAACAAATAAACAAGGACATATGTCAAAAATCTCGAAAAAGACTATTTTCAGAAAAAATTGCTGAGCTGTTCTGCTTTTTCAGAAACCGCTTCATTCCATTACAGTATGACGTAAATTACGAGCCACACAACATATAAAAAAATTGCGCTAGTGGGCGCAAAAACACAAAAGTTATACGATAAAATATACTTTTTGGTATACTTCTGCACGGTACTGTATATGCTTTATACGTTATTGAAAACGCAGAACAATAAAAACAGAAAAATACAGAACCATGAAAACAGAAGATCATACACACGAGGAGAAACAATCGATTCAATTCATTCAAAGAACCCAACATTCAGTATTCATTGTATTGGTACGATTAATGGTGGCGAGTCCCTTGATCTTCTCAGTATTCTTCACTTTCTCAAGGGGTGGCAAATCCCTTCATCAAATCATAGTAATGAGAAGTGAAAGTTATTTGGTAAATAAGTTCGGCGTCTGTGGGGTGGCTAGTCCCATTTACATTCATAAGGATTCATTCACAAAGGGGCATCATTCATCCAAAAAACAAAAAAAATATTCAAAGTAATACTCATTCGAATTCTTATTTGAATTCTTACACTTAAATGAACAATTTTTACAAAATGCATCAAGTAACCCTTTTCCTTTCACGAAGCCACATTGATTCACACTTGTGTCGGTGATCTCCCGTAAGCGTGCTTCGATGATATTTTCCAGGAGTTGTGTGAGGCATAAGTCTGATGCGACGGTAGTTGGCGCAGTCGGTAACATCTCCTTTGCCTTTGTATGTTGGAATGGTGATTGACATGCTCTAATCTTCAGGATACTCCTGACGAATCGTAGGAAATAGCTCGACGAGGTGTGAAACTCCAAAGTTTCCTGCTAGTTTCCATGCCACTGATGAAACATCGTCTGGTCCAGAAGTGTTATTCGGACTGGAGAAAGACAGTACTCGGACTGAAAAACAATAATCAGTTCGGTGTGTCAATTGTTTTCTTCAAAAAGTCGTTGCCTGCGTTCTCAAAATAGACCTACTTCTTCACAAACAAGTATTACGACTCAAACGTGCTACTTCTTTGGAAACAACTAAACTATGAATTTAAAAACCTTACTCTGCTACAGTCAGCTTGAAGCTCGTATGCACGTCCGCGCGATTGACTTTTTTGGCATGACAAAAAACTCGGGGGAAATTTTTTTTGCTGAAGTCTTTTCCACTTACCACGAGCGCGCTAACGTTCAGTTAGACTGTCGCACCAGCGGCTACACTTTCATGTACAAACATTTTTTTGCGTTAGTTAAAGTGGAAAAAAACATGTTCGCGCAGGGTTCATACCACTTTTTAACTGACATGATTGTGACCGTTTTGAACTACAGTATTATGAGAATGAACACACACTTTCTACTTTTCTGTATGATAACACAAGCCTTTATGCTGTGAGTGCAAGAAATTTTATGTACCCGTGCTGCGGGTTAAATCAAATCACAGCACAAGGAAATCATTTGCGCTTTGTTTTCATCATGTGTGTTGCCAGAAAAAAATTTTGTGCTATGCTATCGAGATGAATAGATAGTCGATTGCTCCAGAGACTGAATCTCAAAAAGAAACAAAATCTTGTCTTAAATACTGACGTGGAATTATCATCAATACACGGTTAGAGAAAGATTCAGAAGAGATGCTAAAAATGCTATCATCCATATTGTTGACTGTTGCATACGTTCGATTAGAAAACGAATGAGCAGTAATGTTTTTCGAATCTCAAGTTTGCGAGAAAAATATCTCATCACGTGAATTTTGGTTGCAGAGAGAACATGAAAGGCTTCTACCGTAGTTTCTACAAAGGCGTGGACGGGAAGGAAGGTGTATTGGCAAGCACTCACTTCGAGGTGGGCGGTCTTTGGTTGCTGTGGGTGCTGAATGCTTTTCGGTTCTGAAAAGAAGTTGGGAAGTTGAAGCCTTACTGATGAAGAAAAAATATGGTAGTATTTAGGGGTTGTTGTTGTTGTAGATTGCCCGCCGTAGGTCTCCGGCTGGGTAGACGAGGTCTTCTTTGACATGGCTCAGAACAATAACCTTACTTACATCATTTATCTAATTACATTTATTTCTCTTTCTCTCTCGGGGTTTATTTGGGTTTTTTTTCCTTATTTTATTTTTTTTTATTTTTATTTATTTTTATTTTTATTTTTATTTTTTTAGGGAGAGAAAGGAATCACTGGTATAAGAACTTAACAACAGACGTCGGGCTATTCCACAAATCTATACTTCTTAAAAGTGTGTGGTCACAGCGACACGAAAATAAATGACTAGTTGTATGTGGCTCTTCTAAACATTTTGGGCAAAGAGGGGATTGGGCAGCTCCTATTCTGTGTAGGTAGCTGTTAAGGGAACTTGCATAGCCACTACGTAGTTGCGATAATGTAATTTGTTGTTCCCTGGGAAGTTGATTCGTTGATTTATGGATTCTGGGAGGTTTCTTACCTAGAACTGGGTTAGGGGAACAGGAGCTAATGAAATTTCTAACAGTCTCAGTATGTATTCTTTTCAGTGCGGCTTTCTGATCACTGTCTACTAACATCATTTCTAAGTCCTTGGCATGTTTACGAATAGTTCTAGGTGGTTTGGGTTCCATGCATCGACAATGGGAGGGGTGGTTTGGGAGGAGTCTTGCTCTTGCAACGAATTGCTGTTGTTGTTGTTGTTGCCGGCAAACGTCTCGCGTCGAAGAGAGTTGGCTATGGAGGGCCGCTCTCTCCCTCTCTCCCTCCTCTCTTTTTTTTATTTTTTAAATACATCTCTTCTTCTTTACTTCACAATAGTCTCAGAAATGAGGCTACTTCTTTTGGTTTCATCCAGAGATCTTCCAACGTGAGTCTTGTTGGACGTCTAGCGCATTTGAAGAGATGGGCCACGTCGTGAGGTCCATTGAGACAGTCTGGGCAGTAGTCAGGTATCGAGTCATCGATCCGGTGTAAGTAGTGGTTGGTGTACCTGCTGTAGCCTGAGCGAAGTTGGCTCAGCGTGCAGCGGGCGTTTCTCGAGAGGTCCACTTCTTCTTCATTTATGTCCGGTGGTGGTCGGCCGCCCAGTATGACTGGACCTTGGATGGTTTCCTTTTCTTCTGAGACCATGTTTGTGTGGACTCGGTTGGCGACGTTTTTCCCGTTGTTCTTTTCTGCTGTTTCCGACAGGGCTCTTTCAACAGTGTTTCTGCATGCGATGTAAAGATCAGCTTTCATGTTGCGTGGTGGGGGTCCTTGGAGAAATAATCCGTGATGGAAGTGAGTTTGGCTCAAGGTCCTTGCCAAGTATTGGGCTGATAGCATGTGAAGGTGCGATTTCGATCTCATAACTTTAGCTTCAGCATGTATGTGGTCGACGCTGGCCATTCATGGTTTCCTGTTACGAACTCTCAACGAATTGCTTGGTAAGCATCGTGTTGTGCTCCTTTATGGGTAACATTTCGCTTCCTAGAGCTAAGTTGGTGCGGCGTAGTTGAGAACGGATCTGGTCATTGTTTTGTAGGTTGCAAGAAGGGTGTTTTTCTGTTGGCCCCATGTTCTTCCTCCGAGGGCACGTAGTATATTCAATCTTTTGGCCGTTCTCTGTTTAAGGTATTCTGCGTGTTGTCGAAAGGTGCCGAGTTGATCTAAGACGACACCGAGTATTTTGGGTGTTTTAGTTGTCGGCAAAAGGGTTCCATGGATTTCTACCTTGGGTTCTTTTTTACATTCGCCTGTATGGGTTGTGAAAAGAGTGACCGTTGTCTTTTCCTTGGATATAATCATTTTTCGTTGTTCCAATTCTTCTACGAGTTTGGGTAGGAAGTGGTTGATCTGATCTTCACAGATTTCAATACAGGGGCTTGAGGAGAGAATTGAGATGTCGTCGGCGTAGGCTGTCATCTGCGTGTTTCCTGTGGGTTGCGGGAGGTTGTTTATGTAGAGATTGAATAAGAGGGGACTGAGCACTGCTCCTTGTGGGACACCAGATCTGCATGTGAGACGTCGACTGCTTTTTCCTTTGAAATCTACCTTGATTGTACGGCCTTTTAGGTAGCTGGACATCCATCGGACGATGGCTCTTGGCATATTCGTTTCAGTGAGTTTCTTGCAGAGAAGGGATATGTTCACTAAGTCATATGCTGCAGTGAGGTCAAGGGCGACCATGAGAGTGCGGTCCGGGGGTGGTTTCCGATTGCAGCCGTTTGTTATTTTCCCGGTTATTTCCAGGAGTGCGGTAGTGGTCGAGTGCTCTTTGCGGAATCCATGTTGCCAGTCAGCGATTTGAAAGCCTTCCGCCAGGAATGGTAATAAGACCCGTTCGAATGTCTTGGCTATAGGTGATAATATTGATATTGGTCTATAGCCGTTCAGGTTGCTCGAGTCCTTTCCTGGTTTAGGTAACATTATCACTCTTGCATCTTTCCATCTGGACGGGATAATACCGGTTTACAGCGTGTCATTGAAGAGGATGCAGAGGCACTTTCTGAAGTTTTCACCGGCCATTTTGAGTAGTAGAGGGCAGATGCCTTCACTGTCTGGGCATTTGGAACCTTTGGTTTTCTTGATGGCTTCTTCGATCTGTGCCAGGGAAATTCGGGGAGCGTCTGTCCGTTTGAGGCCTTTTATTAGTCGCGTTGTGCTTCTTGCTGATTTGTCGACCTCTTTAGAGGCTTGTTTGGCTAATTTTCTAGCAAAAGCGTTTGAGGCTGATGTTGGGCATAGACTTTTCCCTTCGTGGATGATGGTCAAGTGCGTCGGTTTTATTGATTTGCCCTCGATAGCCTTTATCGTTTTCCAGAGTTTGTTGCCCGGTTCGTTGTGGTTTATTTCAGATATGTACTTTTCCCAAGCCTTCCTCTTTTCGAGGTTGATGCGGAAGGAGATTTCGGCCATTATTGAGGGGAGTGAGGGGTCCGTAGGATTGTCCCTTCTCATTTGGTCCCGTTCTGAAATCAGTTT
The DNA here is from genome assembly GCA_964056735.1 of Allodiplogaster pararmata. Taxonomy (NCBI): domain Eukaryota; kingdom Metazoa; phylum Nematoda; class Chromadorea; order Rhabditida; family Diplogasteridae; genus Allodiplogaster; species Allodiplogaster pararmata. The sequence goes on along the minus strand of OZ057408.1, from coordinate 11,285,668 downwards.
CTTCGCTCAAGTGAGGCGTGTATTTTGGCACCTTTCCACGGGGAATGTTGTTTTTCGCCGCTTTGGTCAAGGTGGCGGTCAGGAATTTGTGCATCTGAATTGAGTTGCCGGTGAATGGGAAATCCATGAGAATCTTGTTGATATCCCTTTCGAAGCCCTTCCAGTTTGCTTTGTTATAGTTTGTATAACAACGTGCGTTTGAGATGTTGGATGGCTGTGTTTCGACGTCAATCAGGCATGGGAGGTGGTCAGAGTTCATTCTGTTGATTGTTGACCAGTTGCAGTCGATGGCTATGTCGTTCGAGGCGAAAGTGATGTCTGGTGATGCTTTTTGTCTTGTGGGCATCTTTGAGTTGTTGAGACATACAAGATCGCTGTCGTCAATGAAGTCACATAGTTCATCTCCACTGCTGTCCTCCGTACCTTCACTCCAAACTTTATTGTGTGCGTTGAAGTCTCCGCCGACAATGAGAGGTTTCTTCTGTGTTAGGAGTCGGCTGAAGTTCGGCGCGTATGAGTTGGGGCAGGACGATCGAGGTGGGATGTATATGTTGCAGATTCTTATGGTTCCTTGGTCAGTTGGCACGTCCACGCTGAGTGTTTCGGCTGTCTGGTCCGTCGCTGGGGAAGTCACGTTAGCATAGCGTATATTCTCTTTGACTAGTATCGCAAGGCCACCTCCGGAGTTGGAGCGGTCTTTTCTTATGATAGTGTATCCTACGATATTGGGAGATGGAATACTAGCATCCATTTTGGTTTCTTGGATGAGTGCCACGTGAACATTCAACTCATGTAAAAGGTCCTCTAGCTCGGTTAATCGGGCTCTAAGTCCATTAGCGTTCGATTGGATTATCCTCTGGTTAGCTACCGTCTGGGAGGCAGTCTGCTGGATCGGGGCTCTCTCACAAATTCGACATCTCCATTGGGGGTTCCAATCATTAAGATTGTTAAGGTTGGAACAGCGGAAATGTACCCATTTCTTACATTTGCTACAATTAACACAATTCGAAGGCGCGTTAAGAGAGCATACAGAACAAGGCCATCTTGGGCCTGGGTTAGTCTCGATACCAGCGATTTGGAGGAGTGTTCGGATCAGAGACGCTGGGTCTTTCTGATCCGTGTTAGAAAAAATGAGGTTTCGGGGGAAGCCGTCCTCGTTGTCCCTTGCGGGAGATTCCATTGGGAAGTTTTGTTTTGGAGGTCCATTGGGTCCGACGCCATGTAGCGTCGTCCACAGTCGCACCGCGTGTAGGTGACCTCCGTCGCGACCTATCCAGGGGTTAAATGGAGCCGCCCTATTTGGGTTTACATGTATCCGCCGCTCAAAGTTTGGAAGAAAAAAGGAGAGGGTATGAAGGAAAAGGGTAAGAAAAGAGAGGGAGTTTTTTGCCAATAGTGTGTGTACATGTATCCGCCGACGGGACCGATCCGGTCACTATTTAACCCCTGGTAGTATCTTGCAGTCACGTTTTTTTGGTACCAAAGAAGTGATGAGAATTTATATACTTATCAGAAAAAAATCTTAAATTTCTTAGTCGAGAACTAATGAAAAAAATTAGCTAAGCTTAGCTTTTCAAACAAGGTAAATTTAGTCTTTCGTGTTTTTTCTATAATTTTCGAGCTTCTATGTAACTTTTCTTTCCATTTTTTTGTGAGTTAGTTCTTGAAATTCTTGAAAAACTTGAGTATCGAGGCATTTCTGTAAAAAACTTGAACGATTAAAAAAATTTAGCTCAAATCAGTTTTTTTCTCTTAAGAATATACATGTACGTAGTAAACATTTCATAAAACATACAGTAAAATCGATTCTTTAAAAAACGCTGGCGAAAAAGATTTTATGTTTCTATTTCTGGCGTTTTTCTTCTACGCACGCTCTAACGGTCTCCATTTTTTAAGCGTGCTGTCCGGTATCACGACATATCACGACATTTCGCACAATGACAACCCACACCCTAATTTTTACAATCGGAATATTTCCATATTTTTTTCGTTGGATTTTGTGCTTGGGCTTAGTAAAGATTACGCTAAATGAAACCGTGTTAGCCACATAATTAGATCTTAGGAGAAAAAAATTGCGAAATCCGGTTGCGAGTTGTCGCGATGCGAAATGTCGTGATCATGGAACCATGATGTCGCCTCCCCTTTACTCTTGCCGATGTACACACTTCGGATGGTCGTATAAAAATGGCCTGATTCCTCAGCATGTACATACAGGCGTAACGACTGATTGTAACCAAGTTTTAAAAAAAATTCTTGGCGTAAGAGAATGCATTTTGTTCGAGGCTACAAGCGCTCGTTACGCCTTTCCGTGCTGGGATGAGCCGATCTACAAAGCAACCTTTGATGTGCAGTTGACGGTTGACAAGAGTCTCACCGCGCTCTCTAACATGGTAATTGAGTTCTTCTCAATTGAGTTTCTTTAAAACACTGAAATACCAAACAGCCTCGTAACTTTTTACTTGATTGTACAGATAGATACTTAAATAATCAATAACCGCATCGAGAATCTATTGTAATCTGAAAGATCTTTCTTTTTTCCTGTTTTTTACTCTGTTTTAGAAAAATTCGCAACAACAAAAAAACAGTAAATTATTGAAAATTCCTGTGAGATTCTGAGTTTTGTCCAATAATTTCACGGCAGAATATTCCTTGTTTAAACTTTTCATATCTTCGTTTTAAACAATGATTTTTTTCTCATTTGTTCGGGATCTTACCTAGAAAAAAAGTATATAACAACAGAAAAAAAATTACTAGCAGAAACGTAAAATTCACCTTTTTTAAATGTTCTCTATTACTTATTTTATTTTTTCTTTGAAGAATATCGAGAATGAGCAAAATTCGGGAGAAGACAAGAAGATTGTCAAGTACGCCCGGACGCCGCTGATGAGCACCTACTTGATCGCCTTCGTCGTGGGAGATTTGGAGTACATCGAGGTAAGAGGGACCTTTTTTCGCTCCACGGCAGGGTGTGCCTGCCATCCGCTGTAATCAGAGAGAAGCCTCAATTGGTAAAGCAAGGGGCTGTTCGCTATATCACTGCTGTTGTTTTGACTGGGGAGAGGAAATTCGGGCGGGCATTCAAACCTAACCGGAAAACACAAAAGTTTTCTTTTTTCGCTCACATCTCCTTTTCTGAATTGTGTTGCTTTCTCATTATTTCATTTACACTCTTCTCTCTCTGCATAGCTCAGCAGGTGTGCTGATGAAAATTTTTCCAGGCGGGTGACCGTTCGAGACCCGGTGGGAAAGGGAGGGGGGAGAACGAAAAAATTGTTCTTGGTTTTACGTAATTGTATCCGGCCCGAAAATGAATCAAAATTGTCTTTTTTTGAAACATTGATACGTTTTTTTGAATATCTCAAAAATGCGGTTACACGCAAATTTTAAACATAGATTTTATGGAGCATTTTTTAAAGCATTACACATACGCGAAGAAAGTTAGCCGGTTTTTAGTGTTTAAGCTAAGTGTATGAAATTTTTTCCTCGGAGATTAGGCCAGCGACCGGGAGAAATTTCGCATGTTTATTGAGCTATGTCTCTCTGCCCTCGTTCTTCTTGTTTCCATTTTTTCACTTTTGAAGGACAAATTAGCTTAACTTCACAAATTTACTGTCGATATCTTGGCAGTTGCACGTTGCAGACAAAGTCGAAGGCTGACATTCCGGTTCGCGTCTACACGGTTCCGGGAAAGAAGAAGCAAGGCGAGTTCGCACTTGAAATCGCGACCAGAGCTTTGGATTGGTCAGTGAGGAGAGTTGAATAATACCGCTGTGTGAAGCGAACACAGGCAAGATTCGCTATACAAATTGAAAGCATTTGAAAACTATTCAAACTTGGCTGCTTATCATTCTGACACAAGTCTATCAAGCGATTTTCGTTTATTCAATTCCTGAGCAGTTTAATCACTGCTACAACATTTTTAAAATAGAAATAAGCTCTGCTTATTTGCACTTTTTTGTACAAGGTTGTCTATAACTCCTAGTCTGAACGAAGTAGAAATCAAAGTATGGGAAAGCTTTGACTTTACTTTTTTGAGGTATTCCGAATGGTTCGATATACCTTATCCTCTGCCGAAATGTGACCTGGTAGCCGTACCAGACTTCGCCATGGGTATCTTCTTTCTTATTCATTGACTTGTCTTTTCAAACGGAAATCTGAATGTATGGTTCAGCCAAGCCCGTTTGCTTTTTCCATTTTGTGGTCAGTCGCTCACACCTTATTTGTCAGGAGCAATGGAAAACTGGGGGCTGGTGACCTTCCGTGAAGTGGCTCTGCTGTGTGACAAAGCAAAGACTTCCGAAGTACAAAAGGTAGGTTGTTAATGGAGAAAAGACATTTAGAAAGGTATCCCAGCATGCTGTTGTTTAGGAACCGCGAAAAAAGGATGTAGATCAGAAGACCAAGAAACAACCTTCTCAGAAAAAAAGGAAGTCAGCGAAAGAAAGGAGGAGAGTGCTATACGACCAAAAAAACTGAGAAGCGGTCTTAAGATCGTAGGCACGAGTAGAAAGCAAGAAAAAAAAAATTTCGTCTCTTAAGCAGGGGTTTTTTAGTGGGCAAAAAAAGATACAAACGCCCCCCCGAAAGGGTGAATTTTTTTTACATAATGATCCCCTTTACCATTTTTCAGAGACCCGCGAAAAATTTTTTCGCTTTTACATAAGGGTTCCCCCTTATTATTTGGAAAAACAGAGGCCCGCCGACAGGAGTTCTGACACGACTATTTAACCCCTGCTCATAAGGCTGTTTAGTGTATAACCCACGGCCTACGTATCAGGGTGAGGGATTTGAGGTATTTCCGCAATGTGAAAGATATGGAGCAAGAGCATATCTCAGCAATATTAATTATCTACCACTTTCTCTATTATGAATCAGAATCTCCGAATATGCCTTGTTTTGAAAATCCAATAATTATTGTGAGGCTTTTGAATCAGTTCATTTGCAGCGTTACATCGCGAGTGTCGTGGCACATGAACTGGCACATTTCTGGTTTGGTGACTTGGTCACAATGGTGAGTTTAGGTTAAACTTTTAGGTTTTTTTGTCTTGCTGGAACGGGCCCGAGACAGGCTTTCATACTCATACTCTTAAGGGTGCTCTTCTCGGTGAACTACCTACCCTCTCTATACTCTACTAGACCCACCCGAGCGCCATTTTAAACTCAACAGAAGACTCTTTCGCAGAGGGTAGGCAATTTTTTAGTGATGCACCGTTTAGGACGAGGTATTACTCATGGCCCTAGTAGGTTCTCACTTCTCTAACAGTTGCTCTTGATAGTTCGGGCTGTAGTTACACCTGATTGATACAAGTTATGAATACTCGATCGCATGTTGAAAAAAACCGACTTTTGGGAAGCGTGAATCGAACGCGGCCGTTTTTTGTGGCCAAAACTACCTGGGACACATAGCCTTCCCATTTGATTGTGCGAGGTGAAGAGTACAATCAATATGCCGATAGTATAAAGAGCCGTTTATGTTGTCCTTGCAGAAATGGTGGACAGATCTGTGGCTGAAGGAAGGATTTGCGATGTTCATGGAATTTCTCTTCATCTACCACAACTACCCTGATTTTAAGGTAAAAAGAGATTTCAAGATAAAAAAAAGTCAAAAAAGTCGAGGCGCCAGTAAAATAGCCTCTTGCCCTTCTCCGGTTAACGAATGGGTCTCGCGAAAAGGATCGCCAACTGCGGTGCGATTGTAGACGGAGAAAATTTCTCCGGACTCAAAAAAACAACACTGATGTCTTTATCGCCAGAAGACACGCTCAAATTCGTTGCTAAAAGATTGAACAGAGAGATATAATATTCACAACTTGAAGAGATGAGTTATCGCGGTTTTGAACCGAAAATTCCAATCTGCGTTAAAATTATTAGGACGAGCAAGATGAAAAAGCTTAGAACTGGATGATTTTGGCACAAAAATGAGAAAAGAGAAGAAGAAGAAAGTGTTCTAGATGACGATGACCTTCGCTCGAAACGAAATCTCTAGTGCTCTGGAGTTGGATGCGCTCAGAAGTTCGCATCCTATTGAGGTGATCCATGGGATTTTGAAAGGATTCCGACTCTGTGGACATCCTTTTTACCGCCTTCTCACCCCATTTTCCATTTCTTCACTCATATCAGAAAACTTCTGTTTCTCGCATTCGTAATTATGATTTGTTTTTCGTACTTTTCTGATAGAAGAAATAAATTATGAATAAGAAAAAATTGAGAAACTTCTGAAATGAGAAAGGGAGAATACGAATAAGTTGCCTGTAGAGGGCGCAACTAAGAGAGGCTGCTGATATATCCCATCTCCATTGTGAGAAGATCTTACCCATGCAGTCTGAATGGGCAATCATCAAGAGCAAGAAGGACTTTTGTAAGCTGGGACAGTGAATGGTCCTCTCGTTCTACCCTGATACATTTTTCTACAGGTGGAAATCGATGATCCAAATGAGCTTGACGAAATCTACGATGCGATCACATACGCCAAGTCGAATTGCATGAATCGCATGCTCTATGAGTTCATCGGAGAAGATAAGTTCCAGGTCATTTTTTTCTTTACAATATTCAGTTTATATTTCTAGTTTCAGGTCATTTTATTGTTCTTCTTTTTCAAATAGGTTGGAAACACTAGGAGGCTTTGACAACTCATTGGCATAGCTCTTGATTGTTGTTGTTGTTGTTGCCGGCAAACGTCTCGCGTCGAAGAGAGTTGGCTATGGAGAGCCGCTCTCTCCCTCTCTTTTTATTTATTTTTAAATACATCTCTTCTTCTTTCCTTCACAATAGTCTCAGAAATGAGGCTACTTCTTTTGGTTTCATCCAGAGATCTTCCAACGTGAGTCTTGTTGGACGTCTAGCGCATTTGAAGAGATGGGCCACGTCGTGAGGTCCATTGAGACAGTCTGGGCAGTAGTCAGGTATCGAGTCATCGATCCGGTGTAAGTAGTGGTTGGTGTACCCGCTGTAGCCTGAGCGGAGTTGGCTCAGCGTGCAGCGGGCGTTTCTGGAGAGGTTCACTTCTTCTTCATTTATGTCCGGTGGTGGTCGGCCGCCCAGTATGACTGGACCTTGGATGTTTTCCTTTTCTTCTGAGACCATGTTTGTGTGGACTCGGTTGGCGACGCTTTTCCCGTTGTTCTTCTCTGCTGTTTCCGAAAGGGCTCTTTCAACAGTGCTTCTGCATGCGATGTAAAGATCAGCTTTCATGTTGCGTGGTGGGGGTCCTTGGAGAAATAATCCGTGATGGAAGTGAGTTTGGCTCAAGGTCCTTGCCAAGTATTGGGCTGATAGCATGTGAAGGTGCGATTTCGATCTCATAACTTTAGCTTCAGCATGTATGTGGTCGACGCTGGCCATTTGATGGTTTCCTGTTACGATACGCAGGCCATTGTTCTGTCCTCTTTGAATTTTGGTATGTGCTGAGGAGGAGAGAAAGCTGGCCCAGGCTGGAGCTGCGTAGCTGTATATGGATTGGCAAATGGCTTTGTACGTGAGACGGAGTGTCTCCTTTTGGTTGCCCCATGTACTGCCGGCTAGCGCCTTCAGTACATTGTTACGTTGCGACATTCGGCCTGCTATGTCTTTCGCATGATGACTGAATGTATGTAACTCCAAGAATTTTGGCGGTATTCACGGTGGGTACGCTCTGACCTCCGATCGAGACATCTAGGATAGTCTTGTACTCTTTGCTGTAAGGTGTGAAGAGTAGAAGCTGGCTTTTGGCAGGAGAAATAGATAGTCCACGATCGTGGATGAACTTTTCGATGTGTGGGAGACCGGATCGTATGTGTAGCGAGGCAGTGGAAATGCTCGGATCTGACGCCCATAGCGTTATATCATCAGCATAAGAGACGATTTTGATGTTTGGATCGTTGTTCGGAAGATCGCTTAGATATAAATTGAAAAGAAGCGGTGAGAGTGCGCTGCCTTGAGGGACTCCGCTTCTGATCAGGGATGAGCTTGAGAGGACGTCGCGAAAGGATGTACGGCTCGTTCGTCCTCTGAGGTACGATGCTAGCCATTTCTTTGCGAAGTTTGGGGCGTCGGTTTGTAGGACGAGATCTATGAGTACCGCTATGTCTATGCTGTCGAAGGCCTTTGACATGTCGATTGCCAACATCACTGTACGTTTAGCTGGTCTCTTCGCGTTAAAACCTGCAGCTACGTCTTTTGAAAGAGTGAGGAGGGCAGAGGTGGTGGATCTTCCTGTTGTGAATCCATGCTGGTGCTCAGCTACTCTTACGTACGGCTTGAGTTCTTCCAATAGAAGTCGTTCTATGATTTTCGCCATCGGTGAGAGTAAGGAGATCGGTCGGTATCCTGGTGAATCCGTTGCCTCTTTTCCTGCTTTCAGGAGTGGGAGAATGACTGAAGATTTCCAAATCATGGGAATTCTGCCAGAGCTGAGGGAGTCGTTGATGAGCTTTGTGAGGGCGGCTATACCTCTGTTCCCGAGATAATGGAAGAGTATTGGAGCGAGTCCGTCCGGTCCGAGGGCTGTTGATTTCTTTGTCTTCTTAATAGCTGATTTCACTGCGGCCTCTGAGTACTCGACAAAATCTTTAGCGTGGATGTTGTGAACTTTCTTCATGGTTTTCCGATTTTCCTTTTTTGTTTTGTAGTCGACTGGGCGTGTGAAGCGTTTGTTGAACTGGTTCGCGATTTCGAAGGAGGATGTGAGGGGTCCTTTCCCGAAGTCGATGGCGCAGTTTGGTGGGGGACGTCCTTTATCATTCAACATCTTGATCGTTTTCCACAGTTTCTTGCTGTCTAGTTTGGGATCAAAGGTCTCCATGAAGTTTCTCCAGATGTCCCTTTTGTTTCTGTCCGTGGCTCGTCTGATGTTCATGTTGAGGGTGCTGATGTCTTGGCTTGATGGGTCTTATTCTCGTAAAGCGTCTCGTTTGGTCATCCAATCTCGGATTTCTGGTGTTAAGGCAACGTTTCTCTTCTTGATGCGACCGCGTGGCATTGAGCTGGCGGCTGCAGATAACAGGATCTTCCGGAAGAAGGGCTCAGCTTGGGCGGCGGGGAGGTCGGGAAGAGGTGTCGTGGATAACTTTTCTTCGACGAGCTGTTCAAAGATTTTCCAGTTCGCTTTTCCGAAGTTGGTGAAGGAGACTTTCCTGTGCGTACGGATGTAGTTGGAACCCTCAAGGACGATTACGATGGGTAGATGGTTGGAGCTTCCAGATGGTATTGTTTTCCATGAGACTTGAGAAAGTAAGTCCAGCGAACAAATGGAGATGTCTGGAGAAGATGTGAGAGCGATGTGAGAGCCTCTGCTGTCTGAAGATTTGGAGAACCATGCGGCATCATGAGCGTTAAGATCACCGAGTATGATGGATTTCTCGCGATTGTGTAAGAACGGAGTGAGGTCGGGCGCGAGCGGTATTCGACTTGGATGTATTCTTTGAGTGAGGAGAGGCCACTGCATGTCGATTTAGTGTGGACCCACTCTGAGCAGTAGGAGCACTGGATGCAGTTAGTATTCGCCTTTCTCTTGCATGTAGTGCACAGCCACATCCTTGGTCCTGGGTTACTCTCGATGTCTCCGGCCAATAGGAGAAGTAGTTGGGACAGGCCAGCCGGATCGGACTGTCCCTCAGGCGAAAAAAAGAACGAAGACGGAGGTGTAGTGAAGAGATGAGAGAGAGAGAGACAGAGAGGCTCTCTTGTAGTTTCTTCGGAGCGTGATGCTTCCGGAGAAGGTTGTTGATGTCCTTTGCAGTCTGTAGACTGTCGTGCTGCACTGCGTGAAGGCGGACATCGTTGTAGCACTTATAGGAATGGTTCGTTAGCTTAGCATTGCTCTTGAGTAGTAGGAGGCCTTGACAACTCATTGGCATAGCTCTTGAGTAGTAGGAGGCCTTGACAACTCATTGACATAGCTCTTGAGTAGTAGGAGGCCTTGACAACTCATTGGCATAGCTCTTGATTAGTAGGAGGCCTTGACAACTCATTGGCATAGCTCTTGATTAGTAGGAGGCCTTGACAACTCATTGGCATAGCTCTTGAGTAGTAGGAGGCCTTGACAACTCATTGGCATAGCTCTTGAGTAGTAGGAGGCCTTGACAACTCATTGGCATAGCTCTTGAGTAGTAGGAGGCCTTGACAACTCATTGGCATAGCTCTTGAGTAGTAGGAGGCCTTGACAACTCATTGGCATAGCTCTTGAGTAGCAGGAGGCCTTGACAACTCATTGGCATAGCTCTTGAGTAGTAGGAGGCCTTGACAACTCATTGGCATAGCTCTTGAGTAGTAGGAGGCCTTGACAACTCATTGGCATAGCTCTTGAGTAGTAGGAGGCCTTGACAACTCATTGGCATAGCTCTTGAGTAGTAGGAGGCCTTGACAACTCATTGGTATAGCTCTTGAGTAGTAGGGGGCCTTGACAACTCATTGGCATAGCTCTTGAGTAGTAGGAGGCCTTGACAACTCATTGGCATAGCTCTTGAGTAGTAGGAGGCCTTGACAACTCATTGGCATAGCTCTTGAGTAGTAGGAGGCCTTGACAACTCATTGGCATAGCTCTTGAGTAGTAGGAGGCCTTGACAACTCATTGGCATAGCTCTTGAGTAGTAGGAGGCCTTGACAACTCATTGGCATAGCTCTTGAGTAGTAGGAGGCCTTGACAACTCATTGGCATAGCTCTTGAGTAGTAGGAGGCCTTGACAACTCATTGGCATAGCTCTTGATTATTAGGAGGCCTTGACAACTCATTGGCATAGCTCTTGATTAGTAGGAGGCCTTGACAACTCATTGGCATAGCTCTTGATTAGTAGGAGGCCTTGACAACTCATTGGCATAGCTCTTGATTAGTAGGAGGCCTTGACAACTCATTGGCATAGCTAGTAGTAGTAGTAGGAGGCCTTGACAACTCATTGGCATAGCTCTTGAGTAGTAGGAGGCCTTGACAACTCATTGGCATAGCTCTTGAGTAGTAGGAGGCCTTGACAACTCATTGGCATAGCTCTTGAGTAGTAGGAGGCCTTGACAACTCATTGGCATAGCTCTTGAGTAGTAGGAGGCCTTGACAACTCATTGGCATAGCTCTTGAGTAGTAGGAGGCCTTGACAACTCATTGGCATAGCTCTTGAGTAGTAGGAGGCCTTGACAACTCATTGGCATAGCTCTTGAGTAGTAGGAGGCCTTGACAACTCATTGGCATAGCTCTTGAGGCTTATTTTCTCTGGCCCTCTGCTGGTCTTTCAAGTTTTTTTCTCTCCAAAATTCGTTAGAATGTTGTTGTTTTTGTTCTTGCCGGCTGCAAAGAGTGATATCCATAGGAACCTTTAAAATGCATTAGGTCCGCGTTTCTGTCATTGCAAATTTAAAATTGTTGTACAGAGTGATATTTCTACATTAGCTTCGTTTCTTCTATCTCTTTTGCTTTGCTGTATATTTTATATTTTTGGAAGTCACTCAAATAAATATTCATTTTCTTGTTGAGCTCTCTCAAAAATCTTGAACTTGATTTTCTCACATTTTTCAAAAATTGGAATGTCTGTGATCGGACTTGATTATAGATCTTATCGTTTTTTTTCGAGCTTGCAACCCGCACTATGCAATGAAGTTTTAGTAGAATATCGAATTGAAATCATCTTTAGGACATGGTATTATTTCTGTTTTTTAGTTGTTTTGTGTGAACAGGCTGGGCTGCGAATCTACTTGAAGCGTCATCAATACAGCAACGCCGTCACCGTGGATCTTTGGGCTGCATTGGCAGAAGCGAGTGGAGTGGTTGGTTACATCTTAATTGAGACATCCAATTTAGATTTACTCTTGAACAGGGATAGAGAGAGAGGCTCAATATTAGAAAGAGAGAAAGTATTAGAGCGAGAGAATATCAGAAAAAAGAGTGAGAAATGTAGAAGACAGAGTGAAATTTTTCATCTATAGTTGCTGCCTATTAGTTTTCCCGGAAAATTCAGTTTTTGCTGTGTAGGACATCAAGACGATGATGTCGGGCTGGACGCAGCAGATGGGATTCCCCGTTGTTACCGTCACTCAGCAGAAGGTTTCTACTGATGTTGTCCCTTCTCCATCAAAGATAATCTTGATGATAAATCCTCTAGCGGATTGATTTCAAACAACTCTTCTGTTATCCTTTTAACAGGTATTGATTGATTGGCGTGCATGATCTCAGCATAAGTTGTTCGAAAATGAAAAAAATCAATTGAATAGCCCTACAACTTTGAAAAAGTTTATTTAAGTTTTTTTTTTGTGACTTGCTTTGGTATATTTATGTTCATAGGTGAACTAAGATTTTAAATCAGGCCCAAGTCAGCTGGCAATAAGTGTTTTTGGTTCAAAAATTGTGATATTGAGCTAGAAATTGGAAGAAGAAAATAGAAAAATAGTATAAAAAATATTGGAGATATAAAAGTATTGGGAGCTAATGGAGACGGCGGAGAGAGAAAAATAGAGAAGGAGCGAAGAATTTGAGGTGAGGAGAAGGAAATAGTAAGGTATTTCCATTTGATCTAAGATTGAGATCCCTCAAATTTCTTAGGCAGAAGGAGAAAGTCGAGTCTTGTCCCTTCATCAAACTCGCTTCATCGCCGATGGTAGCGAAGATGAAAAGAATCCGCTGTGGATCGTATGTTTTTTTTGAGATATTCCTTAAAGTTATCCTACAATAATCAAGCTTTTGGGTAGATTTTACAATCTTAGGAAAGGAATAGTTTCTCATGTCGCCTGATTCACAGACTTCAGTTTGTTCATACCCGTCCCGGGGTAGGGGCTTAGGAAACCGAAGGCTTTTAATATAATTTTTTTTAAGCTAACCTTATCGTCAATTTTTTCGGTCACAAAAGGAAGTCCAACCTATGGGAGACCGTATTTATTAAGTCGAAACAAGGTTGATGCTCAGCCAAACATCTCAACTTTATTTTTACTATCATTACCACAGTATTCCCATGCAGATGTATCATTCGTCATTCAGATACCTGTAACAACTATCAAAGGACCGAACGCAGTGGAAGGAGACAAAATACTGCTGGAATCTCGAGAGGGCTCTCTGACGGTCAATGATGTGTCACCCAGTGAATACATCAAGGTTCCTTTCCATATTTAAACCAGAACCTCGTATTTTTTTCATTTACCGGTAGACCTGGTTTTTGTGAATAACTGGTGACTTTTGAAAAAAACGTTAAGGTTTTCTGGAGCGGTGTATTTTAGAATTTTAGAAAATTTGAGCTGGGATTTTACTGAAAATATGTGAAAAGCTTTCATTTTTTCATCCATAAATCAAAAGTGCTGATACATTAGATAACATTTTCATGAAAATATTCTGTCCCGAAAATAATGCTGAAGATCTTATTTATTCTGAAGAATCGAACAGTCTGGAATCAGCTGTTAAATAGTCATGTCAGACCTGTCGTCGGGCCTCTGTTTTTCGAAATCATAAAGACCCTTATGTAAAAAAAATTTTTCGCATTTGGCGGGCGTCTGTACTTTTTCTTGCACACTACAAAACCCCTGTATGGAATATATTTAAGAACCAAAAAAACCAAATGAGATGTGGTTGAATTATTGCACATATAGAAGCTAGTTTATTGGATGGAATAATCCCGACGGCTCTCTTTCACGAGGAGCGAGCGCATAACGAAACATATTGCTAACCAATGAAGTATGTGCAATTTGGGAGCTTGCGACTTGGTAATATAGAATGAGAGTTTTCATGTGTCATATGAATGTGGTTTGAGTTGAACTCTCGCACGGGCGGGGTCTACCGCGTCGCGTACTCGGAGGAGCTTTTCGCGCCGCTCATCAGCGCATTCCATACGCTGCCTCCACTGGACAGATTCGGCATTGCCAGCGACACCTTCGCTCTTGTCAGTCTATTGTAGCCTCATAAAGCCTCTTTTTTCATTCATTCTTTATTCCAATTGTTATGGTTCAGACATACAACGGATAACTGTCACGATGTGAGATCAGTGTGAATCGCTAATGGTTATCAATTATTTCCGAGCGGGAAATTAAATAAAAACGTAACTCTCCAGATGCTCGCGGGTCGTTACTCAGCGCGTGAGTTCCTCGCCTTAGTGGATGCCTGCTCTGCTGAAGAAGTTACTTATTCCGAAAACTTACCATAAATTGCTTTCGAAAACTGAATATGAGAGAAGTTTCGAGCTTCAGTAATGAATGAATCAGATTTAAAATTCTTTCTCATTCATTGAATTTGTTTAGAAATTTTGTTTCGAAGTGGAAGACATGTAAATGAAATTCATTTGGTGAGCAAAAAATCACGGGAGAAGAGTTAAATGAAGAGAAAGTGACAGAGTGTTTGTTGTTGTTGTTGTTGTTGACAGTTTGAGAGAGCAGAGGGGCAACAAAGAAGCGAATAGAAAGCGAGGCCGTGAAAAGTTGCAATTAGGAGAGGATGTTGTTTCAGTAAATTTTTGAACTATTATTGGTGTGAGTGCAGGAGTTCGCAGTGTGGGGGGCTCTGGACGACGGATTAGCCTCCCTCAGCAGTGTATTGGGAGACGGTGATGAGCAGCTGAAGCGGCGACTGGACGCCTTTTTAGTAAACATTCTCGCGCCCCTCGGAGACCGCCTGGGATGGATGCCGAGGCAGGGAGATGGTCAGCATTTCTCAATATTATAGGTTGGAATGCCAATGTACACATGTGGCGAAATAAATGTTTGCGCTGACTGCTAGTTTGCGCTCATGCAGATTCATTCAAACCGTAGAGATTGGGAAATGTAAGATCATTAATTACATTACTGATTCGAATTCCGTTTATCTCTCTGTATCTTGTTTATTCCTGTATGTTCTATTTCCAGATGGTCTTCGCAATCTGCTGCGTGGCCTCATCCTGGGCCGTCTCTCTAAAACGGGTCACAAGAAGACGATTGAGGCGGCGCTCTCGCTCTTCTCTGAACAAGGGGCAGAGCTGCACCCCGACATACGTCCAGTCGTCTTCTCGACGGTCGCCAGATCGGGTGACCAGGTCAGTGTGAATTCTTCCCATGGACTATGCATATTGGGCCTTTTCATTGGGCATAAGGGCCTTTTTCAGCATCGATTCCTTTGAAGAGCGGGGTCTTCTGTGTAGATAGCATCTGTTGTTTCACACGATTCTAAACAAACAGCTAACTTACAGATGTTTGGTTCTTTGGTCTACCAATCTCCCCATCAAATATTCTTATCTCAAGCAGATCTTATATGTAATAACCTTTTGCCGTAAAAATGGGAATTTCTATGGCGTTTCGTCTATTGACAACAATTTGTTAGCGTTTCGTCACACTTCCACTTCCAGTCGGGGTCTGCTGATTTATTTATTATGATTTATTTATTATGAGTAGTTCAAAACTCAATTCAGGTCTTTCTCAGAATTGCGATTCTATTCTTTTTGATTGAATCGTTCCAAGAGCATATATTATCTATACAAATTGTGCAAAGACAAACGTAAACTAGTTACATACACATATAAGATAGGGAATTGAGAGAAGAAAAATTCAAAAACTGGAATAGTTACCTTGACATAGTTTATCGACAAATAGACATTGGCTTCCTTGATTTTACCGAAGTAAAAGTGAAAGACTTGAGTCTAAGCAAGTGAATTTCGTTTCCAGCAACAGTACGAGCAACTGCAGAAGATCTTCGAGAGCACTGGCTTCCCCGAAGTTGGTTTTTTATCTGGCGGAAATCTGCTTGCAAAATGCTGAAAAATTCCTATTTTTTAAATGGCGTAAAGCTCGCAAAAACAGAATTTCTTTACTTTCAAGAATGAAATTTTCTTATATACATAATATATCATTGGAGCTGTTCGACTTAGTAGTTGCGGAAGAAACTATCACTTCTTCATAAAGAGTTTGAGCTCCAAAATGAACAAATGAAATTCTTTGTTGAGAATTTAAATATTCAAGTGTACAAAAGGAGTTCTCCGAAGTAATTTTAGCAGATGAATTTTGAAATTAAAGTGAAGCGATCTTTTTTATAGGTTGAACGCAACACAATCATTGCTATGGGACAGACGCCGAAGAAAGATCTTCTCGAGGGATTCTTCAAATGGGCTATCGATGGGGTGAGTCGGACGGAGAGAAAAAGAGGACTACCGATACAGAAAGAGGGAAAGTAAAGCGGAAGATATAGAAATAATGAGAAGAGAGAGTCTAGAAAGGTGGACGGGAAGAAAAGAATGCGACCGAATTATCAAAGAGCACCGGTTCCAAGAAGTATTTTATAGGGCGCAGTCCGCAACCAAGACCTCATGTACGTCTTCCTCGGAGCATCAGCTTCTCCGATGGGAAGAGAGTTCTCCTGGAACTACTTCAAGGTGAGCGGTATATTAAAGAAAGAGAGAGCTGATTCTTCGATCCGAAAACATTCTGCCTCGAAACAAGGAATGTCTTGAAAGTTTTGAAATTTCCTGATTCGAGACCCTGAAGAAAAGAAACATTGGCGCTTCCCAGTTAAAAATAAGAAGTATTGAAAAAAAGGTTTTCAGAATTCACAGCCTGTCCTCCTGAAGAGACTCAACAACCCGGGTGAATCGCTCTATCAAAAATCCTTCAAATTTGCTGCGGATGGGTTCTCTTCGGAGCTGAAAGCCAAAGAAGTTGAGGTGAGATGTCATATTGTTCAAAATTAACATTTTTCCTCCTTTTTTTCTTTCTACCGATTTCATGCAAGCGAAAATAGATCAAAAATTTCCTTTGTAAGACTTGAATATCGAAATGAATATTCAGCACAAAAACATTTCCTGTGTGCGCTTTATCTACGAATTCGAACGTATCCATGAATGTCTTATTCATGAGCAATATTCTAATGAATGTCACATTATAACAAGGGGATTGGATGGACATGTATCATGTGAAAGTAACTGGACGGATACCCAGTAAAACAATTGTACGGGGTGCACCAAAAGTCCAGGTAGATGACATTTTCACTTTGTATATTTTTTGTTTGGTGTAGCGGTCGTGTGATTTTTCACTTGTATCTTATTCATAATGTTGTCGATAACTCGTTTCGTTTTCCGGTAATGCTCTCTGATATGGACCGAGGATACATTCTGCGCTTGAACCAGTCCGGGCACACTCAAAAGCACATCGCCAGAACCACTGGATTCTCCCGCAGGACCATTGAAAACACAATACGTCGCTTTCGTGAGACTAATACGACGAATGAACGTCCCAGGAGCAGCAGACCAGTGACCGCGACGACTTCCTTCAACGTGAGAAGCATCCGAGACACGATTAGATATAACCCCAAGCGGAGTCTCAGAAAAATCGCAAAGGAGCTGAATATCTCGAATAGTTCTTTTCGTAGGATCGTCGAATCTCGCATGGGATTTCGCCCCATCAAGCTGCAGAAGACTCACGCATTGACGGACCAGACGAAGGCGACTCGTCTTCGGAGATATCGTGAACTGTCAAAGCGGTTCAAGCCGGTAGACTGTTTGGATACTCTCTTCACCGATGAGAAGTTGTTTAAGCCCACAAGGCTAGAGTGTTGCAAGACTGGTCCAAGACCAATTTACCCTCCATGATCACCTCCGTCGAATAGCCTCCGTACTCACCTAATTTGAATTCCCTGGACTTCTCTGTGTGGTCGGTCCTTGAGAGCAAGGCCTGTGCTTCCCACAAGAATTTGGAAAGTCTGAAGCGCGCCCTACAGAAGGCGTGAGATGATCTTGACGTCGCTCACCTGTCTAATACGGTGGGTGCCTTCCACAGGCGACTCCGCGCCTGTTTCAAGGAGAAAGGAGTGCTGTTTGAAATTTTAAAACGCAGTTATATCCCAAACTATTTGAATAAACATTGATGAAATTTTTATCGGAAAAATACTATCCACTTGGACTTTTGGTGCACTCTGTAGAGTCTTGAGACAAAAAACCGTTCCTTTTCTTTTTCCTTATTCTCAGAAGGTACCTCAATTTCTGATTTTAGGAGTTTTTCTGCAGCTGCAGTGAACTGAGTTCAGAGATGGTGAAGCCTCTCCACCGACCCATCAAACAGGTTTCTTCTGTTGAAAGGGTTTGCACGAATCCTCAGACATTCAGGCATGGGGAATTCTCTAATATTTTCCGATTTAGGCAAAATATCTAGTTCAATTCTCTTTGTCATATCTGTTAGAATTTGATAACTTCTTTCATGATTGTTACATAACAAGGGGACTTAAACAAAACGCGAAGGGCTTTTCCGCATTAGCTCTGTAAAACGAGAATCGTACGCAAAGCGGATTTTAGCGGATTACGCAAAGCGGATTTTAGCGGATTACGCAAAGCGGATTTTAGCGGATTACGCAAAGCGGATTTTAGCGGATTACGCAAAGCGGATTACGCACTTCATTATCCTGCCCATTCATAAATTTTAGCACGAGTTTAAAAAAATTTTTTATAGTATAATTCTCTATTAACTTCTTTTAGTCTTTGAAAGGGAGTAATTGGTTGGATTTGACTGTTTTCCATTGTCCCGGGCAATTCAAATATGATTCCAGGTCGTGGAAACTATCCGGTTGAACGTTCGCCTCCTGAATGACAATGCAAAGGCAGTCGATGTATATCTCTCAGAAAGAGGGTTCTAAAATCTTCCCCAAAATGATTGTCTTATGAGCGTAATAATGATATTGTCATCATAACTGACATCTCATTAGGGTAAATATGACAACAATCCGCTTTCTGTATTTCTCTCTTATCATGATGGGAGTATCGATAGACAAATACCGAAATTTATCGCCATTCATTCTAGGTCCCGTCGACTGTAATCACCCATAATGTTTTACTAAAGACTGCGGTATGTCAAAAGCATTTTAAGTGTGCCCGGATTCATTGGTTGGAAGCGAACCATTCCAAACAACATGTGTGATTTGGCGCATCCATCTGTTGTTTCTTAAAATCGAAATTCGGCTTGAAGGCAAAGTTTTTTTTAGTTCTGATATTATATTTGGTGCAATAACGGAGCACTGTAGATTTTTACACTTCACGTTTCTTGGGGAAAAAGTTCTAATATTCAAGATTTATCGTGTTTTATATGATTTTTTTTTGAAGAACTTTGTGATTTTTCTAAGCGAAAACTTTCTGGTTACACTAGGTTAAGAATAAACTATGAACTTTTTCAATTCGCGGTGATTTTCTCATGAAAAGACAACAAAACATTAGGAAATTTTATTGAAAATAAAAAAAATCTCAATAATGTCTGCCTCTAAATTAAGTATGAATGGTAATTAATTGTTATGTCTTCAGCGTTCTCAGATATTTTTGTTCTTTAACAGTTTCGTTAGTTTTGCTAATTTTTTGTTCAAAATCTATTGAGTTTGAAGAATGTTTTCGATGCATAAGAGTAAAATTCTCATCCGTTCAGCTCTGATTTCATTCGATTTGGCAGTTCGAGGAAATACGGTCAACAGTATCCCTATCATTTTTCTTCTACGGTGTATATAAAACATAATTTCCTATTCTGGAAAATCGG
Organism: Allodiplogaster pararmata; assembly: GCA_964056735.1. Lineage (NCBI taxonomy): Eukaryota > Metazoa > Nematoda > Chromadorea > Rhabditida > Diplogasteridae > Allodiplogaster > Allodiplogaster pararmata. The sequence goes on along the minus strand of OZ057408.1, from coordinate 11,266,261 downwards.
ATCCGAAAGTAACGGACGTTCTTATTTGAGAGTTTAATGATGCTTTCTATTCGCGCTTAGCGCGCGATGCGCACAGCAATTCTTTCAAAGTGAGCAATCGCTTTCGAGTTACTTTTTTTATATCTTTCTTCCGCTGTTGAAGTTCTAATTTTTGCACTTCTGTTTCGTTTTCGCTATTTAGCAGGAAAAAAAACTATTGTTTTCCTGTGAGGAAGTTCTTCGACTTGATTTGAACAAAAAAATAATAGTATTTTAATTTACTGATTCTTTGATGCACAAGCTCTGGCATACGCTGTATGAATGCAGGAAAGGTTTGAAAAGTTCTTAGGCTCAAGCCTGCTTTTGCACATATCAGACAGCAGCCCGAATTATGCAGAATCCGCTCCCTGGACGCTTAGACTCTTCGTTCGGGGCAAGGACAGTAGTTGGCGTCTGAGCCGTCGGAGGCATTGTCGCCGTTATCTCCATGTTCACCATCGCAGCCTTCCTTGCCGGGGTAGCCAGGAGGTCCTTGTGGGCCTTCGGGACCGGGTGTGCCATCGCGACCCGGATTACCGGGCTTGCCTTGGAGTCCATCTGGTCCGGGCCATCCGGCGGGTCCAATTGGTCCTTGAGGTCCGGGGTAAGCGACGATGCCATCCTGGCCAGGTTCTCCTGGGAAGCCATCGAAACCGGGCTCGCCTTTTCCGCCGGTGTTACCGTCGAGTCCAGGTGAACCAGGAAGGCCATCCTGTCCAGGTGAGCCCATCTCGCCAGTCGCACCAGGGAATCCAGGCTGGCCAAGGTCGCCCTGTAAAGAAATCCTCCGTTTTATTAGATTCGTACTTTTGGTTTTGGAATAAGTTACTTATAAAGTGAGAAAAAGAGTATAAAGTGAGAAAAAGATAAGAATAGGGAAGTGGTGTTAAAATTCTTACCTGAGGTCCGAGGGGACCAGGAGGTCCAGGTGGACATTGGACACAACCACCAGGAACGTCATGGATAGCTGCGAGTGAGACTCCGGTGGCTCCGGGTCGTCCGTGATTGCCAGGGGCACCGTTCTCTCCTCGCTGGCCAGGGGGACCTTCAAGACGTTACCAAATTACTTATCAAAAGTCAGAGTAAATGGATTTCTGAGAACAATTCACATTGGCTATGATCAGAGGCTCAACGGCCAATTCCTTCCAGCTGTAATTGGATTTCTGTAGGGGTCTCTGTTTTTTCTTCTTCAAATTTCAAGGCATGAACCTCAATTGAAAACCTGATTTTCTATTCACAATATTTTTGTGTTGCTAGACTTTGTTCAAACATTAACGCTTCCCACGAAACTGTGTTATTCTTGAGCGCAATATATAAAAAAACTGGCTGAGTTACCGGGAGGTCCGGGAGGTCCAGATGGGCAGCCATGATTACGCTCGCTACAGTTGCAAGTGCTCCAAACAGAGCGCTTATGACGCGCGAAGAGAGAGGCAAATGTGGGAGGCGCGGCAGAGTTGCCGCTGGGGTGAGCGTGCAGAGCGAGAAGACGCACCCAAGTGTCGTCAGCGATGACGCGGAAGTCGCCCATGCCATCCATGATCTTTGAATCAAGCGGATATTTCAATTGCACGAAAGCTTCACTGTTCATGTGAAAGGTTCATCTACGAGGTAGATAACAGTTAGTACAGGTAGAATTTTATCTTCCATTTTACTTTGTTGCTTCTTCCTTCAAAAGAAATGTATTGGAAGGGAGGAGGGGAATCTGAACTTGTTTATAGGGCGGTAAAATTTTTCAAAAGCTCAAAAGATAACGAATTCTCTACTTTCACATGAGCGTATTCGCGTTTGAAGTCAGTTAACAGTACTTTATCCACTGAGAAGTTCTTGAAAATTTGAATTGGGAACCTTTTAAACTAAAAAAAGCAACCATAAGTCTCATCAATACATATTCGGCACAGAGATTGGAAATCCTTTCTTGTTTTGAAGATGTAAAAAAATTTTTTAAACCCTATCTTTCACCTTTATCTAGCTCTTCAGTCGTAGTGAATTGTCAATGAGATTCGCATGATTTTGGAGAGCTTCGAGCACTGTGGGCCACATTGAATATTTAATTTCCGGTGTCATGTTAAAAATGGGGAAGGGGTCTCAGTCTGTGGAGAGAATTTCTTACGGATGCTGTCACTCATGAGTGAAGTATGTTTGCGAGATCCACCGCAAAAGAAACGGTACCTCTTCTATTGTCGCCGTGTCTATTGCTCTTTTCATCTCAAGCTTTGGCGCAGTTTGCTTTTGGGTTAGGTATTTTATTTTTGTTTGATGATTTGCGGACAGGTGAGTCGTACGTAGCAACGTAAAGGTTGGAGAAGTAGAAAGAGGAAGAGAAAAAGAGAAGGGAAGGGGAGGAATAACTGCTCTGGAGAGCAGGGAGCGAACTGGCTAAGCAAGTGCTGTAGATCGGGGCAACCGTGAAAGATTAGCTGGGAGAGTGCATGAGTGAAAGGGAAAGGGCACGTGTTAATCTTCCCTTGAGGGCGCTTCATCTTATTTCAAACCGAATCACTTTTTGTTGCTCAAAAATTACAATAAAACCAGTACAATTGAAGCTGCAAGCTGCAAACATTTATCAATGGTTTTTAAACAAAGATTGAGAGCTTCTTCGTGCATTTAATACGAAAGGGACCACTTCGAAAACGGTAAAGCATTTAAAACGGTAAAGCATGAATGGTTTTTAAATACCTATTTTTAGCATTCAGATTAGCTTGAAACAGAATTAAAATATTCCTCGACAAAAACACAAAGTTATCTACTAATAGGTTTTCCTAATTATCTATGGAGACTACAAAAAATTTTTTCACCAAGTTAGGCCTTTAAAATGAAAAATAATAACTCTTTTTTTTGGAAAAAAATATGAAAAACGGGACTACGTACCTCTTCATGCATGGTGTCGATGTCGGAGACGATCCTGCCGACACCGATAAGGGCGACTAGGACAGCGACAAACGCGACAGCGGTTCCCCACTGTACGCCAACCATTCTTACTGAAGTAGAGGCGCTGTAAAGTATAATCTTTGACTGAAGAGGGTACACAATGATACTTCGACCGAATGCATGAAATATTCACCCGCAGACATGGCATCGTGATGATATTTACTATTGGAGAGCGAGAACAATGAATAATATGTCTCTCAATGAAAAACGCAGACCTTTTCAACGGAAAAATAGGCTTTCAACGCAGTACATCAGTTAAGTAATTCACAACTTTATCAATAAAGAAGATCCCTTAATTGCGCCTAAAAAATGTGATGCTTGAATTTAACATTCAAACTGGGTTTAGGGTTTTTGTTCTCTTTTAAATGACGGTACTGATGATTTTTGAACCTTGTTTCAAAGAGAAAATACGAAAACTGTTTGAGTGCTTAGATAATGTATGGAATGAAGCGTTTTCTTACTGAATGAAAGGTCTTATAATGTTCTCAAGGATTGAAAAAGAGAGCGTGCTTAGAAGTGGAAAGAACATGGACACGCCGTAAAAGTGATATAGCTCGAAAATGGTGTCCTTGGTGGCTTTTATCCTTGTTATTCGTGACTTGAGAGATAGGCGTTCAATAGGCTCCGCCCTTCTCCGCCAACCATACTGGGTTTGAAAGGAGGCAAAACACTGCCTAAAACACGGTAGATATCTCTGACAATTTTGACTTCTGCCTAGCATGGACAAATTCCTTGTTTTAATGAAAGACGAGAAGAAAGCGTTAGTGGCAGAGATTAAAGAAGGAGAGTAAGAGAGAGCGCTTGCAATGAAAAAAACAACCATTTGAGAAAGATAAAGCGTATGGGATGAAGAATTAAGGAAGTTTCAAGAAATTCGATAGAGAAAGAGCGAAATGATAGTTGTAAAGAGAACAATAAACTCCGGAAAGCACAACTGAGAAGGGCAGAGAAAGCTTACGAGATTTTACAAATAATGGAGAGGAGTCAAAAGGATTTTTGAGGTAGCTTCTCTCTCTGTCTGCTTTTTTGTAGTAACGTCTTACACTATCCTCGTTCCTGATTTCTTTGATTATAGCGCTGCCTTGATTTGCGCTAACCGATGCGGCATTGGTACCAGCAAAACTGCATCCTTCGCCTTTTCTTTTTTCGGCTTTTTTTGAGATACACTCAATGTTTTTCAACAACTTTCTCAACCTTCAGAAAGATTCATCCTGTTCTATTCTCAGCCACAATTATACACTATTTTGCAATTACACGCATGATCTTTTCCCCTTTTTCCTCCACGAAAATGGTAAAATAGGAATTCATGATTAAGAAAAACTTGGCTCGATGACAGCTATCACCCTTTTTTTCTGGTGCTTGAAAACAAAGATAATTGTGACCGAAGAGAGAGAATGTTTTGAACAAAAACGCGAAAAACACACCTACGTGGTAGGCGGAAGTTGTTTCAAACGGAAATTCCATAAGTTCTCTCAGAAAAAGGAGATTGCCCATAAGGCGGATTCTTCTACCGTAGTTTTCATAACAGTTCGGTAGCTACGGAATTCTATGATGTCCTTACCATATCCAGTAGAAAAACTTTCTTACCTGACCATTAAAAAACACGTGGTTGATCTAATCGTCTTTTGTTGAGGGTTCTATATTTTACTTTCCCATATATACATTCTTTCATTCATTCTTTCATTCGTCTCCCTCCCTAAGCGGTTGCTCCCCGCACCGTCTTTTCCCTCGTCTGGAAGAGTCCTTTCCCGAGAAGATTTGGCGCTCCGGGATCGTAGCGCCATGATGAGCGACAGAAGAGGAAGAGTAGCACTTCGATCGCTACTGCTTGCCTCGCTCAACCTTCGCTCAACGCTCAGATCCCATAATCGATGATTTCCCGATGTGGCTTGTTGATCTTGATAAAGCGTTTAAATTGAAAAAAAAATTGAATTGAAAATAGATAGAGTCTAGTTGACTTTTTTTTCTTACTTTTTTCTGGAAATGAAAGAAAGTAGAGATAGAGGTTAACTTGCAAGAGAAACATTCTTTGTTTATCATCAGACTCTCTCTCTCTCTCTCTCTCTCTCTCTCTCTCTCTCTCTCTCTCTCTCTCTCTCTTTCTCACTCTCTCGCTATCTTTCGTTCAGTGGCGTGCTCTGCATAAATGGATATCAATATATCCGAGTATCCGAAAGTGCTAGTGTGCACAACTTTGAGAACTTCGCAGTTGCATTTACAATTGTGATGCAAGAAATTTTGTGCCTCCAGTCAAACTATGGAGGTTTAGTTAAAAGTATAACTGTTCAATAGATTTAGTTAAAAGTATAACTTTTCAGTCTATAGCCATGGAAGATTCGCCTTGATTGTGATACTCACTTGCTTCTCCAAATACACCACAGCATACACTATAGTTCTCCTTATTTCTCGAACCTTTCGTCTTGCTTTAACATCACGCACTCATTTGTCTCATGATGTCTTTTCATGTTAAATATCCTCCCTTGTGAGTCCGCAGAGCTTTCTATCGGTACTCATTCTATCCATTCTATTCATTTATGTTTTCTTCTTTACACATCCATACTTGAATCACACATAGAAATGCTTCCTTTCAACCTCATCATTCGTTTCCATTTCAAGTTATCCTAATGTTTTCAATCTTTTTGACGCCAATCTGTTCCGCTCTTTCTCTCTTACTTTCTCTATCTCCCTGTCTCTTTCTCTCTTGTCTATTTCTTTCTCTTTTACTTTCTCTATCTCCCTGTCTCTTTCTCTCTTCTCTTTATTACTTTCTCTCCTACTTTCTGTATCTCCCTTTCTCTTTCTCTCTTCTCTTTATTTCTTTCTCTCTTACTTTCCCTATCTCCCTGTCTCTTTATTCATTTCTCTCTTACTTTCTCTCTTACTTTCTCTCTCTCTTTCTCTCTTCTCTTTATTTCTTTCTCTCTTACTTTCTCTATCTCTCTTCTCTTTATTTATTTATCTCTTACTTTCTCTATCTCCCTGTTTCTTTCTCTCTTCTCTTTATATATTTCTCTTTTACTTTCTCTATCTCTCTTCTCTTTATTACTTTCTCTCCTACTTACTGTATCTCCCTTTCTCTCTCTCTCTTCTCTTTATTTATTTCTCTCTTACTTTCTCTATATCCCTGTTTCTTTCTCTCTTCTCTTTATATATTTCTCTTTTACTTTCTCTATCTCTCTTCTCTTTATTACTTTCTCTCCTACTTACTGTATCTCCCTTTCTCTCTCTCTCTTCTCTTTATTTATTTCTCTCTTACTTTCTCTATATCCCTGTCTCTTTCTCTCTTCTCTTTATTTCTCTCACTCTTACTTTCTCTATCTCTCTGTCTCTCTCTATTTTCTTTATTTCTCTCACTTTTTCCATTTCCTTACTTTTTACCTCTTATCATTTCTGTCGCTCTCTTTTCTCTCCAAGACTCTCATAACTGGGCTTTCACATGTCCATTGCCTCTTCTATTCATTTGAGTAGAAGAAAAAGCGACAAGTGCAGCGGGTGGAAATTTCTTCCATGGCGTATGAACAGGCAATTATCTTCGGTGGGAAGAGGCGCGGTCGGATAAGCCATCAATTAAGAATTTTCCTGATTGAGAGTTGACGAGCTGATAGGAACGTTTGTTTTTCGCCTTGTCTTTGAGACAGAGAGGAAAACATATTTTGGTTTTTTCTAAGAGTTATGCTGCTATCCTTGAATCAAAAAAAGCATTGCGTTACGCTAGACCAATCCATACAAATTAGAAGAGCAGGATAAGGGATTGGATTGACTGACCACCGGGGCATGTGGGCGAAACGCCCTACCACACGCGATACCTATGTATGATATAATTGTTGATGGATGCAGAACGCAGGAAAAGATAGTGAAATTAGTGAAATTCTAATCAAAAACAAAAACTATTTGTCACCAGAGGTTAAATAGTGACCGGATCGGTCCCGTCGGCGGATACATGTAAACACACTATTGACAAAAAACTACCTCTTTTCTTACCCTTTTCCTTTATCCCCTCTTCCTTTTTCTTTCAAACTTTGAGCGTCGGATACATGTAAACCCAAATTGGGCGGCTTCATTTAACCCCTGTTTGTCACGTGTAATACTGCACTTATGAGACTTTGCAGTATTAAACGTGTCACATACTTTAATTGTGTTACATGTTTTTTTTAATGTTCCTGAAATTTTCATTCTCATCAATCTTCTTGGGAGAAAATCATGGATTCCCGCATTTCGATAAATTAATAAGCAAAACGTATAAATTGGTTCCTTCTTATTTCTTTTCAATTCAGTTCATTTCAATTCATTTTTTTTTTCAAACTTTTTATGAACAAGTTATTTCTTTTGATCTCATCAGCTGAAGTAAAGAAACCAAAGTTTTGAGAACTGCAGTTATGTGAACTCCTTGAAGTTGATAAAAATGTTTGTAAAGCTCAGTGAATAAAACATCTTCAAAAACATTTCAATTTTTCTCAAACAGATATACAAGTATTTCAAGTGTTCGAGTTGTCGTTGAACAGTCTCGAAAAAAAACTTTTAGCCTTGAAAGGAAAGGATTACTTTGCAAGATAATGTTTCAACATTTGCAAGTTTAATTATCCGAATTCTACTTCTTCTGAGAGTTCGAAATTTTTGAAGCATAAATAAGTTTTTTTAAAGTTAAGCACAATTTTACGGGTGGAGGCCGCACTTTACTTTGAAGGGCTTTTGTTTTGAGTATGTTCAAACTACTGTATTTATTACACCATTTTCTCTATTTTTTGACAAGTTTAGTCATTTATTCGATAAAAATTAATAATATGAGACATTTTCCCATGCGGTCTCTTTCCTAAGCCATACGACCTCTTTAGCGTAACATTTGCCTAAGCCTGAGCGAGAGAAAAAACAGTGAATAATAGCTGAAAACAGCTAAGCCAATTTACTCAATTAGACTGGATAAAACAAAATCAAACCAAGGGGGTTAAGAAATGTTGGTAGTGCTCATGCACGAATCTGACTCTCCCCACTGCTGCTAATCACACTAGCAGTGATCTAGCAGGCAGCCACTGGTTCTACCAGGATATATATAAGTTTATCGCATCGTAGTAAATAAATTGCAAGAGAATGCAAAACAAATACAACGCAGCGTGACACTTTAATTAATAAAGTGAGAAAAATTGGTTCTTTTCGAGAAGAACCAGAAAGAAAACTAGAACAATGAAAAAGGCCAGCTTAATTTTATAGAGCTAAAGTCCTAATTTTTAAAAAAAAAACAATTCAGTTGAACTAGTTGTAAAAATCGAATGAGGTAAACTATTCCATCTTTGTACGACTCTAACAGGCAGAATGTTCGAGTGCGCCACAGTCTTCATTCTAGGCATCACGAGAGAATACTGGTGAGATCTAGTAGCGTAACTATGGCTGGGAAGAGAGAATATGTTCGATGATGCTAGTGGCGTCCTTCCACTCATTATTTTATACGTCATCAACAGATCTGCTTGAATTCGTCTTTTTTCTAAAGATTCCAACTGTAAGAAACGGAGGCGATCTTCGTAAGTCATCTCTCGGAGTCCTGATCTTCTGCAAATGAATTTAGTGTAAGAGCGCTGTACTTTCTCAATGAGATCGTTATATAATCTGAGATGGGGTGACCAGATAGTTGAGCAGTATTCTAGTTGGGGGCGAACATATGTAATGAATAGATTCTTGTAAAGAGAATAATTCTTGGATTTGAAAGTCCTAAGAATATAGGCGCACCTAGCTTTCGCTTTATTACAAATGTTCTCGATGTGTTGCGTGAAATTCAAACTGTTTGAGTATTCTACACCGAGATCTCTTACTATATTTGATGAAGGTAGTGTTTGATTGTTCAGAAAGAAAGGATGAACAGGATGATTTTTACCTAGATGTATGACTACAGTCTTGGTTGTTGATATGGAGATACCCCATAGCATGGCCCACTCTGATATTTTCTCTATGGCAAGCTGTAGGAGAGCAGGGTTATTGATGGTGGAAATTTTAACATCATCTGCATACATTTTAATTTCGCATCCTTCGGGAAGACCCGTTGGGAGATCGTTTATATATAGTAAAAACAGGAGTGGCCCCAAGCAGCTTCCTTGAGGCACTCCGGAAGGTGTCGGATAAGGTGTCGAGTACGAGTTTCCAATTCGGATTCTTTGTTCGCGATTATAAAGAAAGTGACTTATGAATCTTAAAAGTGAGCCGGTAATTCCAAATGAGGATACTTTTTTTATGAGAAGGTGCAATGGAATAGCATCGAAAGCTCGTGTGAAATCTATAAGAGCACAACTTATGAAATCTCTATTATCTAGTCTACGATGCCATTCGACTTGAGACTGTAAGAGTGCTAGCTCACATGAATGACGTGGCCGGAATCCAAATTGGTTCGGATTTATAAGATTATTTTCATCCAAGTACTTCAAAATGCTCGAACAAACCATGCGCTCCAAAACTTTGGAAGTAGATGTGGTAAGGCTGATCGGTCTATAGCTACCACAATCAGTTCGCGCACCTTTACGTTTGTATATTGGTTTTACGATTGCAGTGAGCCAGACAGATGGACATGTTCCAATAAGAAGAAATCGATTGAACAAAATTGACAAAGGTAATGCAATGCTTTGCGCAGTATTCTTCAAGAAAATGTAAGGTATTTCATCTGGCGATGTATTTTGTTTCGGTGCGAGATGATTCAGCTGAGCGTACACTTCATGAGAGGAAATCTGTATAGAATCTATTCTATTTGATGTCACTAAATCTACTGTAGGATTCATGCTGAAACAAGAATTAGAACATTTATAAAGGGATTCGAAATGTTTTCCGAAGGCTGAAGCCATACTTGAATCTCTGGTAAGAGTAGTAGCATCTGATAAGACAATAGGTCCAATTTTAGAGCCATCTTTAATGTTCGCGCTTGTAAAACGGTATAGTCTTGTGAGGTTTTTACTTTGAATAAGCGATTTCTCTAAGTTACGCCGGTGAGAATCTAGAGCTCTTCTTAGTTTGTGATTCATCTTAATATATGGCGCAAGTCCGATGATATCTCTTTTCTGGTAAAGACGAGACACGTGGCGTCGGATGCGAGAAACAAAATGCGGCTGTTTAGCCGATTTTCTAGCCACCTTCACTTTTGGTACGCATTTTACTATAATGTCTTGGATAATGTTCGTGAATTTGTTATAAATTACATCAGGATCATTTGAAATAGAAAAAATACTAGACCAATCCATTGAATTGATGAGGTAGTTGGCCAACTTGTAGTTACCCTTTTTGTAGCAGAGAACTTGTCTGGATTCTTGGAAACTCTCAGAATTAGTTAATACACTGAAAATGACGGTATTATGGTCGCATGATGGCGGGGGAAGACTCACCCAGCAATCCGAGATAGTATTACGTTCAGAAGTGAAGACGAGGTCTAGGATATTATTCAGACGTGTGGGGGAAGTCACATGTTGATCTAAAGAGTATTGATAAGCTAATCGAGATAGAGTTCGGGAGTGATGATTAAAAGGAATATTCCCGGGTACGTTACCAGTAGGCCACTCTATTTCCGGAGTATTGAAATCTCCCATTATGATATGTTTACAGTCAGTGAGAGATACCATAATACTTTCTATGTGAGACAACGCATTTTCAAAAGCGGAAAAGGTGGTACTCGGGCTACGATACACTAAATGCAACACGATGTTCAGTTGGGAGTTGATATGCAGTCGGACACTGATAGTTTGACAAAATTCAGTGAATGAGTCAGAAGAAACAAGGGAGGCACAGATTGAATTATGAATAAGTAATGCTACACCCCCTCCAGGAAAAGTGCTAACTCTGTCACTACGGAAAACGGCATGGGTTTGACCGACTGATAGCATGGAATCGTGAACGGTTGAGGGACTAGCCCACGTTTCGGTCAAAGCTACGATCAATGCTTTATGCTGCATAATCTGATCTTCGACAATGTTAATCTTATAGGAGACAGAACGAATATTGATCAGGATACATAGAAATTTGAACGAGTTTTTACTCTTGCTAGTTTTCAGGTAGCGGACAGAATGCCTATGAGAATCTCTATGAGCTTCATCCTATTTTGAAGACACTTTGTTTTTGACCTTTTTTGAGCTAGAAAGGACTGACGGCCCTTTCTTCGTGACTGGGCAAACAGCAGCTTCTCTCTGATCCTCAGATTTCTCAGCTCTTCCGTCTTGACTTGACTCCGCTGCTCTCTTCCCACTTCTAGTGACGATGGTATGGCTGTTGGCCCGAGTTCGAGCTGATTCTTCCCTGTGTTGCACTGGTTGTTCATTCTGAGAAGAACGAGAAATAGCGGGATTAGCGGCATAGTTACCTCTGTCTCTCTCAGATTGCTCATGAATTTTACGTCTCGGGAGCTCTCTTGGGTTTCGAAGACGGAATATTTCCGGCCCGTTACCAATGTCCCTTACGACAAATGTCAATGAATTTTCTGCTTGATTTTTCTTACCGCACTCTTTTCTCAGTTCGGCATCGTACTGAATCTGATGCTTGAGATAGTCAGGTCTCGCGTAGCTGTGAGCGTTTCCAGTAAACTTAGGAACGCAGCGAGTGCCTCTTGTGAGCTTGAGAAATTCATCTCTCGATTCTTTGCTAGGTAGTTGTACTTTTATAGGCCTAGGTCTGAACTCTGCTTTTTCCCGAGAGTAACTTACTCCAGTGTGTCTATACACACGAATCTTACCGCTGTCTAATGAATCCTCAGGTGTGAGAAGCTCGGAAAGTGCATTACTTTCGGCCGACCTGATGATTTGAGTGACCAATTCCTCGTCTCTCGCTTTCGTCTGCGTCTCTGACTCTCCTTCTTCGACATTGATAAGAACGACTCTCGTCATCTTTTCTTTCGCCTCTGCGTCTCCCGCTAGACAGCGTGTTACGACAGAGGCAATAGCACTGTATGACATAATAGGCGAAGTGTCAGAAACAATAGGGGGTTTGAGACAATGGAGGAGCGCGAGGGCGCAGACTGTGAAAGAAGAGAGTTAACACATTGTATGAGAGAGGAAACAGTAGAAATCAGTTGATTTGTTGACTCTGTCTGAGCACTAATCATGCTCTTTAAGGTATCGATTGTTTGAGCATTAGACGACAGAGTTTGCTCAATCAGAACTGTTACATGCTGCAGAATAGCAACTCCTTCCTCAGACAAGTTTGATGTAGCAAGAGTCATGCTACGATTTGAACTGAAATGAGGATGATTAATGAACAAATTCACGATAAAACACCTATGCTCAACTGGGCTGAGTAGCTAAATAGCTACGCCGCGAAAGCCTCTTTTAGTAAGTTTTAGATTCTCAGATCTCGCTTCTTTTACTGCTGCTCACGATACCCCTGCGGCAGTTGGTGGAAAGTATGAACCGGTGCTCGCAGTTGCACGCAAGACAGCAGTTGTGGCTGCTCAGGCTTATCTGGCACGACACAGGAAGAAAGATCAAAGAACACAGTGAAAGAGTAAAGAAAAAAAAAAAAAAAAAAGAGCGAAGGGATGAGCAACCTCCCCTCGCGAGCACTTTTCACGGGAATGATAGGTCTGTCCTGCATCTCAGGGGAGCGCGTACCCTGCCGCGAGGCGGGAACAAGCGCGAGGAAGAAGAAGAAGAAGAAGAAGAAGAATCATCAATAGGCATGAGTTTTAGAGCACCGAGTGCGAAAAAAACTTGGTTGGGGACATTATTGTGATAGTGACGTGCGGGAATTTCTTGTTTTAGGAAGGAACAGTCGAGTGAAATGATCGAAAAGAAACATACTTGGTAGAAGAAGACAAGAAATTGAGAAGCATGATTAAAAAACACTATAAAACATTGGGGAAAAACAATACAATTGATAAGCATTTGAAAATTATTTTCTTGAGTTTTCCAGTGTCAATCATCAATAGGCATCCGGGCGTGGCATAGTGGTAGTGTGATAGACCATTGTGCGAAGAGTCCCGAGTTCGACTCCCACCCCGGACAGATCCACCCAAACCAAGGGGGTTAAGAAATGTTGGTAGTGCTCGTGCACGAATCTGACTCTCCCCACTGCTGCTAATCACACTAGCAGTGATCTAGCAGGTAGCCACTGGTTCTACCAGGATAGGTCTGTCCTGCATCTCAGGGGAGCGCGTACCCTGCCGCGAGGCGGGAACAAGCGCGAGGAAGAAGAAGAAGAGACTGGATAAAACAAAAATCTTGTCGCTAATTGTTCTATAAGGCCTCGTTTCTAAGCCGTACGACCTCGTTAGCATACATTTTAACTAAGCCTAAGCGAACAAACCAGTGAAAAGTAACCTGCCCCCTCCCCACAAAGTAAAGTGTAACAAAGTTCCAAATATTCATACACATATTCTATCAACGGAATGCGAATTCTTTTCATTCAAATCAAAAAAGTTTAACATAAATTTTTATACTAGCAACTTCTGAATGGATTCATCACATCAGAAACTTCTAAATATCGCTTAATGTCAACAGATCCAAGTCTTCGATTTGTGGCCTTTTATGTTTCCGACTTTAGAGAATAAAGCGTTAGTTTTGCATTAATAATAATGAAAATAGTTTATCGCACGGTGTATATAACGTGCATCATGAAGAAAGGTAAAGAATCGAATAACTTCAAACACAAGCGTATCACTTTGGCTAAAGTGAGAAAAGTTGTTAAACAACAAAAACAAATCAGAGATAAGTTTTAAATAAAGGTGGTAAAACTTAAACAAAGCTCATTTCATCATTTTTTTGATCGAAAAAACACATTAATACCTGCTTTGAATGAAATTATTGTGCTAGAGTTAACGATTTCGACCGGAAGACTGTTCCAGTTGTCGATGACCCTAACCGATAGTTCGTTTGAATGGCTCACAGTTCTAGATCTAGGCATTACTAGTGTCAATGAGTGAGATCTAGTGTTATAATCATGAGACTGAAATCGGAAAAAAAGATTGAGAGTTAAATGGAGTGCGGTTCGTTATAATTTTGTAGACGGTCATCAAATCCTTCTTCTATCTCCTAACTTCCAATTTATCCAGTCCCATTTCCTTGAGTCGTTCGGAATAAGCCATTTGAACTCCTGATCATCCGAAAACATTTCTAGTGTATTTTCGCTGAACATTCTAGATCAAGTCCACATACCTTCTAAGATGGGGAAACCAGATAATGGAACAGTACTCAATTTGTGGCCTGACATAAGTTACAAACAGTTTTTTCAGAAGGTAAACCTTTTTCGTCTGGAAGTCCGCATCTAGCATTCGCATTTTTACAGATATTTTCAATGTGTTGAGAGAAATTGAGTGTGTGAGAGTACTCTACTCCTAGATCACGAACTCTGTTGGACTCGGGTAGAAGGTTTTCCGCTAGATAGAACGAAGTAGGTGGATGTTTTGAATTGGTGACAGCTAATCAGTTCATTCTCATTAATATATTCCAGTAGTTTTCGATAAAGAATTCGCTCCATGATTTTAGAAGCGGATGGGGTGAGACAAATGGGTCTATAATTTCTGACATCTTTCTTATTTCTTTTTTTCTTGAAGACGGGTTTTACAATAGCTTTTTTCCACTTTGAAGGACAACTCCCGTTAAGTAAGAATCGGTCGAACATGATAGATAAAGGAGCACATATTGCGTGCGCAGTGTTTTTGGAAAATGTGTATGGTATGTTGTCCGGTGAAGTGTTGTTCTTGCTAGCGAGCCGTTTTAGATATAAATAAACCAAATGAGCCGGTATCGGGATGAAATCAATGGCAATGGTAACATCGGATAAAAAATCAATGGTAGGTTGGTAGGCTTGATGAATCGTATCTACTAGTACTTAACGTGTCTTGATTTTTATAGAGAGATTCGAAATGTTTAGCAAAAATATAGGCTTTTCTAGAGTCTTCGGTAGAGATTATGCCATTTTCTTCTGATAGTGGACCGATTTTGGGGTCGTCTTTTATATTGTCATTAGTGTAGCGATACAGATTTTTTAAATAAGCGCTTCCGACGAGAGAATTCTCCATGTTTCTACGATGAGAGTCATGAGCTTTTCTTAGTCGATGATTCATACGAAGGTAAGGAGATAGCCATATAGATTCTCTTTGTTTGTTTAGTCGGGCAGCGTGGCGTCTAATTCGAGAGATGATGGGGGGAGGAGGTTTCACCCCGGACTGGGATACTCTTACTAAAGTACGCATCCTGCAATCATGCTCTGAGTTATTGACGAGAAGACTTCATATACCTCACTAGAGTTAGTAGACATCGCGAATAGAAAGTACCAGTCAGTACCGCTGATGAGACAATTAGCCAGCTTAAAATTCGATTTTTTGTAATTGTACTTGAGGACTAGTGCGGACTTTTTAAAGTCATGGTGAGGTATACTAAAATGAACCAAGTTGTGGTCACATGAAAGAGGAGGGGGAGATACAGAGCATTGAGAGATTTCATCTGGCCGAGAGGAGAACACAAGATCTAAAGTATTCTGAAGCCTAGTGGGGGAACTGACGTGTTGTGTTAAAGAGTGATAAGACGCAATATCAGAAAGAGAGCGAAAATGATGACTGGGTGATACCGAGGAAGAAACACTACCATTTGGCCATGATATTTCAGGACAGTTGAAATCACCAACTATTATATGGTCGCAGTCATGTACTGTGAATATGTTCTCGATTTGAAAGCGCATTGGAGAAGTCGGAGTTTGTAGTACTGGGACTTCTATAGAGGCAATGGAGGATTATGTCTCGAAGATGTTTGTTGATTAGCTTGACCGACAAGTATTGACAGTATTGAGAGTGACTGCTAGAGTGAACAAGAGAGAAAGAGATAGACTTGTCAATAAGTAGAGCAACTTCTCCCCCATTACTATCCCTATAACTACGGAAGACAGAATATTTTTGCTGGCATGATAGCATAGAGTCATGCACAGTAGAAGAATCAGCTCAAGTTTCGATTATTCCGATTATACTCGCATTGTATTGTGTAGCCAATGCATCTATGATATTTATTTTGAAGGAAGTGGAGCGAATATTGACTAGAAAGCAATTCCAGTTTTTTTAAAATCTAACAAAGTCTCAGATGATGAAGAAAATGAGTTCAGCTTAAATTGAGACTTAATGGTTTCACGAAAGGGAACTACCTATGGAGAAATCTGAGATAAAACTGGCTGTCCTCCCGTCAAAAGAGGAAATTCTTCGATACCTCTGTCGACTTGTGCTACATCTCCTACGCTCACGAACGAGTGCTTGCTTGATTGCAAATTTTTCTCGTAGAGGCTCTGCCGACTCCGCGAGCTCTGCCAACTGCAGCGCTCCTTCTACGACCACGACCACGCTTCGGAAAAGGAAGAGGAGAGGGTAATGGGATCCGAGCATTTGTTGCAGGAAGAGATTCCCAATTAGAGCTAGTAGCAGCAGTCTCGACCATCGTAATATGCGCGTTACTGAGTCTCCTATTCAGCTCACAAGGGTTACGAAGTTGAAACACTTCCGGCCCGTTTCCGATATCTCTCACGATGTGTAATAGCTTACCTTCTAATTAATTTCTCCGTCCGCATTCTCTGTGAAGTTCAGCGTCAAACCGAAGCTGATGCTTCATGTAATCTGGACGTGCGTATGCGTGAACGTTATTGCTACACCTAGGAACGCATCTAGAGCTACGCGTATGAAGTAAAAACAAGTCACGGGTCTTTTTGAACTTTAGCCGGTCTAGGTCGAGAGTTCACTCTATCGGCAACGTAGCTATGACCCGAATGTCTATGTATAGTGACTAGATTTTTGTTGAGTTTCACAAGAAGCCGAAGGTAAGGATAAGTAGCTAACTTGATAATGGATGCGAGAAGAGTGTCGTCTTCGTCTGCGGTTATCTGTTCGGAGTCACCTTCGCTGATGTTGATGAGAACTGCTCGAGTAGTTTCTCTTGTGCTTCGCTGTCACTCGCAAGAGAACGAGTGACTGCGGAAGCGACTGCAGCGTATGACATAGGGCCTAAAGACGAACTGGAGACAGGAATGGGATGGTTTGAGTGAGCAGACATCAGTTTGTTCACCGAAGAAACAAGACTCGAGGCTGTAGCGATCAGATTGTTCGAGATCGTTGTTTGCTGATTGACAACTTCTCTTAATGAACTGATTGCATTGAGATTTGCCTCCTGCATATTTACAATCATACAAGTAATGGAGCGTTAGAATTCAACTTTTCACTTTGCAAAGTAATTCTCTGCAAAGTGATCCCGTTGAACGCTCCAATGTCTCACCACGAATTACTTTGGATAAAGGACTACGGTATTACTTTTATAATAACTTTTACTGTTGGACGTAATTTTTATGAATTTTACAGAAAAATCGTCGCTTTGTCTTAGAATGCATGTGTTCTTTCTTTTTACCGTAGTCCATGTTTCTTTTCACGGTAATTCGTGGTGAGACATTGGAGCGTTCAACGGGATCACTTTGCAGAAAATTACTTTGCAAAGTGAAAAGTTGAATTCTAACGCTCCATAAGTCTATTCATAATGACGAGACTTTCTCCGGAAAGATCTACAAAGCTAGACATGCTACAAAGAATAGACAGTGCGTATTGAAGAGAGTAGTTGATAGAATGTTGTAAATCGAGCAAGCGAGCGAGATCTTGCGTAGATCGCAGCAAAAGGCCTCGCGCGAAAGTTGAGTTTCTGATCAAACTCGATGTATTAGAATAAGACGCAGAGTATGAATTAGAGAGTGTCTCAGAATGAGAGACAACAAAGATAAAACACTGACTCGGCTTTGATTGTACAATACTCTCCTTACTGCAAATTTAGTTGTTTAAAGCGTTCGTTTCAATAGTTGCTATTGTCACTCCTGTCCTTTGGTTAACGACAGAAGCCTCACACCGGACAAGAATCGTCCTCTGAAGTGAGGCAAGAATCCCCCTTATCCAAAATGAGAGTATTAAGACAGCAAACAAAGAAGAAAACGCGAAATGAGTGAACCGCAAGAGAGACAGAGTACCGAGTCACTGCACTCTGGCAAGTAAGGAAGAGCAATTTTGAATGAAATTGAATGACTTCACTGCTCTTTTCCTCTCTATAGCCATGTAGTGAATATAATTCAGTCCGGTTCCAGTAATGTATAGGATTCGTACACGGCATTCACGTTTGTTTCCGGCTTTCCTTCGTCAAAATGTGTATATTTCCAGTTTTCTCCTATCTCAACAATCGGTATACAGCATCATTGATCAGGACCAGAATAAGATAGGATTGTCTGGAGGAATGGCGACTTCTAAACCCCAATCTTCACAACAAGAACTTGTTGACAGGGTATCAGTCTAAGTTGTTTCCTGTTTTTGTGTGAACAGTTTCAAAAGATCTTGCATCTTCAAGAATGAGTTCGGCAGAGTTCTTCATATATTATGAATATGTTCAAGCGATAATTTGGTCAATAAATAATTCAGTTCGGGTCGAATAGACCTGGAATGTTTTCGTGAACACATTTCCGATGTTCTTCCCGAATTGAAAAAGAGTTGGACTGAATATGAAACTGTGAACTCGAGTCATAAAAATCCTGCCAGCTCTTAACAATTTCTTGAGAAAAAAGTATAAATTGGTCCTTTCAAAGTGTTCTCTAAGCTGTTCAGTGACATTTCTCCTAGAAATCGACAGAAAGAAACAGAAAGTCAACAACAAATATGGAGGAGGTTTCAGAAAAAAATGATGAGGCGAGTGAGAGGTTGGAGAAGAGGTGGAAGATTCCATTAAGAGGAACGGAGTGATGATGATTAAAGAGGCAAGGAAGAAGGGCCGCAGAAATTTTTTTTATCTTTCTGATAGTCTATGTCTTGAAGTAGCGCTTCATTGAGGCAACTTATAAAAGTACACCAAAAACCATTCAGGTTGGTTTTCTTACGGAAGAAGAGTTCTGGTCTCCAATCAAAGACGATTATCTCAACAAGTTGGCGAAAATGACGGAAGAGGAGATATATCCCTCCACCAATCCAGGTTACAAAACACGGTTCCCCTCAGGTGATATTCGGTCGAGAGAAGGCATCAAATTTCGCGCATCTCCAGATTGTTCAAATATTCGCGATAGTTGAAACAATTTCCCTTCTAGCTGTTTCGCTTTCCTTAGTCAAACCACCTGTTCTAAATAATGATTCTATTTTGCATTACATATCAACTATTCATGGAAGCAAAAAATTACACTGCCGTATTCTAAACAATCTAGAGAAAATTTATATCATATTTTTAGGTCCATCAAATCCGGACGGAAGTGTGAACTTTGAGTGTCATTGTGTCGGCCACCTCGTCGCTTCTCCGTGTGGCTATGAGTTTCGAAAAGCGATTTCCTGCGCCAAGGTCTTTCGGAAGAGTAATCAATGCAACTTCTTGACACAATCGCTGATTATGAAACCGCATTGTTCGGCAAGAATGATTTTTAATAAACTGTGGAGCCGAGACACACAAACTCACATGAAGAGAGTGAAAAAGAGATTCGGAGAGAGAGAGAAGGGAAAGAAAAAAAGAAACAGTCAGATGTGAAGAGAGAAGAGAAAGAGACAGGAAAATGTAATAATTAGCATGAACTTGATAATACACAACTGATTCACTTTCAAGCTTCAATGTGTCCAATGACTAGCATTCAAAAAGTACCAATCTGCTTTCATCTTACAGGCGAATCCCGAAGATGACAAGAACTGCGTCGACGAGATGATGAACTTCATGGAGTGCACTGTTAGGACTCAGTGCTTCAAGAGTAAGTGCCAGAATTGATATGGAATTTTCAAATCTGAAAGAGAGAGAGAGCGATTGATTCCCATTCTACAAATTTATAAACATTTACAAAAAGTACTGTTTTTCGAGTTATCTTCATTGGAAACATGAATGGTTTTTTCGTTTTCGAGTTTTTAGATGTTTCGAATTTTTCGACATATATTAGACAACTCGTATGATTCAGAAGCAAAAGACGATGAGTGATGGATTAGAAAGGCCGTTCAGAAAGGATTTCCATGGAGGAAATTTGGAATTTCTCAAATTATTTTTTTTAAAGCTGCATTTGTATGATGAAGGTGTAATAAATAGCTGACATTCAACTCTGCTGATTTACAGGGTAAAAAATACAAAAACGAACACATGCATTCCAAAAAAATTTTTCTCCACTCGTTCTCCCTCTTCAAACTCTTTCTCCACTCGTTCTCCCTCTTCAAACTCTTTCTCCACTCGTTCTCCCTCTTCTCCACTCGTTCTCCCTCTTCTCCACTCGTTCTCCCTCTTTAAACTCTTTAAAATTGTTAAAAAGGTCGGGTCTACTCTACTTTACTACGACTAACTCATGGATCCTTTACTTTTTTACATCAAAAAAGTTGGCTGATTTCTCGCTTTGGGTCACAATGAAGCTCTTATCGAGTTACAACTACTGATTAGTTCTACTACTACTAGTGTTACAACATAAATGCTACTGATCCCTCTGCCCAGTAACCACAATACAACAGAAATGCTACTGATCCCTCTGCCCAGTAACCACAATAAAACCCTCAAACAAATCCTCTTTCGATTAAAAAGTTGTTTTTATAATAAAAATTGAGTATTTTTCTGATTATATTTTTTTTTTAAAAACGAATAGTCTTATTTTATAATAAGCAAAAACCCTTCCAAATCTTCAAATTTTATTCATTTTTCTAAATTAAAATTTTAACTGATCCTCGTGAATAATTCTCGCTAAATTAATTTTATCAAAAAATTCACAAATGAACCGGAAATGAGCAAAAAGAGAAGTCCCTTACAAGAATAGTCGACGTAAAATTTCGGCAAACATTTTACCGGTTCCCATTTGTCGTAGAATATTCTCGAGGAACCCATCTGGAATGGTGCAACTTTCACGTTTGTTCTTCAACTGAAAAAAACCGGGCGATTCATACAACTATCAACAGGCTCTTCAATAAATTCCTGAACGTGAATCTACTGTTGGTAATCACACTCTTATTTTTTATTTACTCCGCTCAGCCATCTAGAAATAGGTAAATTGCGGCTATTAAATGCATATTTTAGTAAGGCTTTTAAAGTTACCGAAAGTAGCTTTGTTCAGGATTTGCAGAACCATAGATTTTCTTTCGATTATAATGTTTTCCATTTCATGATATTGAGTCTCGGCTGATGAGATATAATCTATTGCGAACGTTTATAAACTAATTTAAGATTAAAAACAAAAATAATTAATTCACATAAATACATTAAAAATCGTCTCTATCCAATGTCACAGAGCAGCTGTAGTACGTGTTCAGCTTTCTCGAATTCTATATCGTTACCGGTACGAATTACATATCGTCTCGAATTTTTCTCATTCTAACATGTTACCGGTACGAGTTTGTAACGCTTGCCCGTTATTCCCACTTTTTCAAGTTCGTGAACAAGAAAACTTATTTTTACAGAGTCGAAAGCCCGTGAAAAGTCGACTAGATAGATGTCAAAGTCTATTTATTTTTTATTCTGAAGCGCGAGGTAAATGGAATGGGCCTCTACCAGGGATGTTACCGTGGACCGTCTCCGACGGAAACCATGTTGTTTGGGATGTAGTATGCCATTGGTTTCCAGATAAGTTATATTGAAGACCAGTTTCTCGGATACATTCGACATAGAGCACACCAATTTTCGATTTGAGAGCGAGGCCCTTTTTTATGAACTGGTTTGAATATTCCTTTTTTCCAAGCCAGAGGGTAGTGCCCTAAAGTTAGTGAAAATGATGGAGAGAGGTATGGCCAGTGAGTCCAGACAATTTTTGAGTAGCCTACTTGGAAGAAAGTCTGGGGACGAGTTCAATTTTGGAGCGATTCTTTTCAGGATACAGTTCACCTCAAAAGGGATGGAGTTCACCTCAAAAAATTTTACCTCGACCACAGTATCATTACTGTGGTCGAGGTGAAATTTCGGGCGAGAGATTTGAAGGGTTCCACTAATTGGTAGGGGTTGTAACTTATCAAAGTACTCGGCGAAGTGAGTTGCTTGTTCGATGGGGATCGTAGTTGGTTTATTGTTCACTATGAGAGCAGGAATAGATGTGTTGCTTTTAATGCGGTTGGATATAGTTCTGAAGAATACCTTATAGTTTCTCGGGAACTTAGGCTTGTCTTCCCTGAGAACCTCAAATTTGATTAGTTCTTTGTGAAGTTTCTTGGATGTGCATCATGATGTAATGGAGAGAGGGTTGCGTTCTCTCTCTTTCCTTCTCTCGGATGATCGAATCGAAAGATTGAGTAGATATAAGAATAACAGTGAATGACGGAGATTGGTGCATAAAATTTTTTATTACAGCTATTTAACTTCATGTTTTTTAGAAGATGAATAGCTTAGTCTCTTCAACTTTCCGGATGCGAAATGAACTTTTTTGTCTAGCAGAAAGGTACACTATTGGATCTTGCAATGTACTCATTAGGAACATGGTACCACAAAAGGATCTTGCAATGTACTCATTAGGACCATGGTACCACAAAAGGATCTTGCAATGTACTCATTAGGACCATGGTACCACAAAATGATCTTGCAATGTACTCATTAGGACCATGGTACCACAAAAGGATCTTGCAATGTACTCATTAGGACCATGGTACCACAAAAGGATCTTGCAATGTACTCATTAGGACCATGGTACCACAAAAGGATCTTGCAATGTACTCATTAGGACCATGGTACCACAAAAGGATCTTGCAATGTACTCATTAGGACCATGGTACCACAAAAGGACCATGGTACCACAAAAGGACCATGGTACCACAAAAGCTCAGCGTAGAACAGTCTCACGAGAAAACAATTTCGTCTCTATTTCTTATCATGCCAACATCGAAAAAAGGGTAAAATTAAGGGGTGCCTGACTCCAAAATACGTGAGTTTGAGTACAGTGGCGGCTCATTCCATAGTTTTTTCCTGGTAAACGAATGAAGGAAGTTCGGTTTTCTACACTGCGCAGTATTCACCCTAGTTTTCAAGACTCGTATGAGCATGTACTTTTGTAAATTAGAGTGTCAAATATCATTTGAGACTTTAGTGAGCGTATTATCACTGCTTGTTGACAAATTTTGAATACTTATTTTACAACTGTTAATATGATTGGTTTTTTTTATTATAAAACACCTATATATTGACTAGATTGTAATTCAGTTAAATCAGCTTCCTGAACAAGTCGGCTGATTCTGTTTTGAGCACATCGATACTTAGATTATTCCACCTATCTTATCCATTCTTTTCTCACGAGCAGGTCCTCAAAAGTCTCAATCGGAGAAACATTATCATTATATAGTTCTGAAGTGCTTTGTATCTCACTTTCCATCACCAGCTTTGCTTTTTTGTGTGTTTTCTGATATTTCTTCAAAAGAACTTTTCATGATTGTTCTTGTCATATTTATACCATCTCACTTTCCATCACCTTCACTGAATTCACTTTATTTGTGACAGTGTCATCTGTTTGTCACTCAACATTATGTTTTGTTTCAAACGGAATAAAGAATTGAATTAGAGAGAGGGTGAATGAGAGAGACAGAGTGCGAGACTAAGCATTTCATAGGTCGTCGTAGACCTGGGCCCGTATGCAGAGTCGTGTACCAAAATGCATGACATGAACAAAGTTCCACGAATGCCCGTCAGTTTTGAAGCGAGTTGTGGCCACTTCAAAAAAAGACCCTAAAACCCTAAAAATATACTTTTTTTCAAAAATTTTTTTATTCATTCTCATCAGCTCAACTAGACAAAATCGATAATGTAAGAACCTCGAAGAAAAACCTACGTTGAAAAGAGTTATCATGGTTAGTTCAAACACAAAAAACCTCATTGGGTGTCCTAAAATACCTTTTTTCATAAACTCTTTTAGGTTTATCCCCGAGGTTTTAATAACTATATAACTGGTTTTAATAACTCTTTTCAAAGTAGGTTTATCCCCGAGGTTTTTTAATTATCGGATTTGTCTAGTTGAGCTGATGAGAATGAATGAAAAATTCTATTTAAAAAATAGATTTTAACGGTTTTAAGGTCTTTTTTTTGAAGTGGCCAGAAATCGCTTTAAAATTTACGGGTACTTGTGGAGCTTTGTTCATTTCATGCCACATAAAACGATGAACATTTTTGTAGTTAATCACTTTTTGCTCAAATCAAAACATAATGAGTTTCGACCAGAAAAAACTGTTTTCAGGTTTTTTAAAACTGGCATAACTAATCGATAATGAAACTTACAAACTTGAACCCTCCTCCTGTAGATCTGAGTTTAGCGAATTTCAACATTATGGCCAAAATTCATTTCTCAATTCAAAAAACGCGTTGAGTTATTTCAACATCCAAACATTATAATTTTTTCATTTCAAAAATTTTTTTCCAAAAGTTAGTTTTGAAAACGAGGTACCTATTTGACAGGGTTCCCGACGTCCTAGAATCAGGTCTGTTATCATTTTAAAATCAGGAGTGGATAGCAAGAATGATTCTCTTGGTTTTAGACTCCTAGAAGTATTTTGAAATCTTTAGAACTACCTATAGTAATATGTATACGAAATCAAAGCGATGTATCTCGAGTTTGCCCAAGTAGTTTG
This sequence comes from Allodiplogaster pararmata, assembly GCA_964056735.1. NCBI lineage: Eukaryota > Metazoa > Nematoda > Chromadorea > Rhabditida > Diplogasteridae > Allodiplogaster > Allodiplogaster pararmata. Next base: position 11,241,834 of record OZ057408.1, on the reverse strand, counting down.
AAAAATGATGTACACGAAAGTTGTAGCAAAAACTCAGGGCTACAACATACTGACTGGAATCCCGGATCTTTTTCCTTTACTCCGAGAAAAATCTTTTTTCATCTTTTTATGAAATGTCTGTTTTGAAATTTGTTTTCGCGAAAACCGTTAAAGTTGAATAAGCTAAAAAGCAAACACGGTACTCGAAGATACATCATTCGACTACATCGAGTCGGTATTTGGTGGATCTAGCTATCAATCTGACTGACATATGCCTCTTAGAACAGTGCGACACCCTCATGTACTTTCGGCGAAACAAGCTTTTTTCAATCCTCTCTGCTTTCCTAAGAGCTGAAATCAGGAAAATTGAAGTTGACCATCGTTCTCGCCATACTTGAAATACTCTTTGGTGGAATTTTCAGCGAAATCTGTGACATCAAAATTCCATTGCCCCAACCGGGCACACTATCGCGTTCCGCGTCATATATGTATATCATTTTCCATACTTAGTTTTTTGTGTGTAGACTTTATTTATGATTTCATATATTATAAAGTTTATGATGTGATCTTGCACGTGTAAAGAGATACAAACTCTCCGTTGATTCAATTTTTTTCTTATATTACCTTCCGTATTTAAATGTTCTTCAAATAAACGTCTAATCACCCAAGTTTGATGTGTTGCTTCACAAAACAACCCCGATGAAACCAGACATGAATTCTCAAGGTCCAAGTCATTCAATGTTGACTTTCTGAGAAAAACACCTGAGAAAATTTGAAATATACGCTTTTAAGGTTTTCGACTAACAGTTTATCGCATTGAGTTCATTCATCAACATAAAGGCATATGTGGAATGAGTACACAAGCGTGACACTTTAGGCATATGTGGAATGAGTACACAAGCGTGACACTTTAGGCATATGTGGAATGAGTACACAAGCGTGACACTTTAGGCATATGTGGAATGAGTACACAAGCGTGACACTTTAGGCATATGTGGAATGAGTACACAAGCGTGACACTTTAGGCATATGTGGAATGAGTACACAAGCGTGACACTTTAGGCATATGTGGAATGAGTACACAAGCGTGACACTTTAGGCATATGTGGAATGAGTACACAAGCGTGACACTTTAGGCATATGTGGAATGAGTACACAAGCGTGACACTTTAGGCATATGTGGAATGAGTACACAAGCGTGACACTTTAGGCATATGTGGAATGAGTACACAAGCGTGACACTTTAGGCATATGTGGAATGAGTACACAAGCGTGACACTTTAGGCATATGTGGAATGAGTACACAAGCGTGACACTTTAGGCATATGTGGAATGAGTACACAAGCGTGACACTTTAGGCATATGTGGAATGAGTACACAAGCGTGACACTTTAGGCATATGTGGAATGAGTACACAAGCGTGACACTTTAGGCATATGTGGAATGAGTACACAAGCGTGAAACTTTAACAATTAAAGTGAGAAATTCATTTTTCGAAAGAAGAAAAAATTACTGAAACAGCGGAAGAAGAGAAAGAAAAAAAAACAATTCATGGATCGGGTATTTTCTATTTAGAATAGCTATAGTTCTGAAATCATGACTCTAAAAGATTTCTCTCTCTCTACTAAAAAAAAAGACTACTAAAAAGAGGTGTATAATGGAGCGTTAGAATTCAACTTTTCACTTTCTCAACGTAATCTTTCGTTGAACACTCCAATGTCTCACCACGAATTGCCGTGAGAATGAAAATGGACTACGGTATTTTTATATTTACGTCCAACAGTAAAAGTTACCATATAAAAAATTACCGTAGTTCATTTTGATTCTCGCGCGAGTTCGTCGTGAGACATTGGAGCGTTCAACAAGAGCACTTAACAGAGATTATGTTGAGAAAGTGAAACGTTTAATTCTAACGCTCCATAAGACTTTTCTAAATACCGTTTTTTTCTTTTCTGTTTTCAAGATAAAAAAAACGGAAGTATATGTCCGCCGACTTGCGTAAAAGGATGAGACAGAACCTTTGATCGGGATTTTTCCGTCCTCGGGTGGCGGATAGAGGGATGTCTCCATGCATGCGAGCATCGGAGGTAGCGGGCTTACCGTTGCGGACCAAAAATGGGTATTATAGTAGCTCGTTAAAGAATGGTGATGCTAGATTGGCCTGGGAAAGCTACAGGAATGAACTTTATCAAAACTCCGCTATACTTTCTAACGGCGAGTCGAGGCGTCAATAAACTAACCTCTTGGCCTTTCTCCAGTTGGAAAATGCTAGAGCCCTCTACTCCCAAACAAAACGATGCTAGGCTGGATCGACCACCCATACAAAACCCTATTGCATGAACACGTTGCTATAACAATGTCCGCCTATACAAGGTGCAGCATGACAGTCTCAGGACTGCAAAGGACATCAACAACCTTCTCCGGGGGCCTCTTTCCCAGAAGAAACTACCCTCGATGCAAGCTGCATACCGGCAACAACAGCAACTTTTTCCATTTACAAGGGTGCAACTCATAAATAAGGCTTCTTATTTATGTATGGTTCTCTAGAAACTATGAAGCCATATAAATAAAAAAAGGAATGCTTACCGCTGTGGAAATATCATTAGACTTATGGAGCGTTAGAATATCACTTTTCACTTTGCTAACTGATTTTTTTCTCTGCTAACTGATTTTCTGCTATCTGGTTTTTTTGAACGCTCCAATGTCTCACCACGAAAACATGACTACGGTAAAAAGAAAGAACCTAAAATGTGTACAATTAGTGAGAGAAATATAACGTTCGAGACATGAGCAGCGATGTCTTTTTTTCTTGCAGCGAGAGAGCGTTCAAAAAAAAAAATCAGTTAGCAAAAAAAATCAGTTAGCAAAGTGAAAAGTGATATTCTAACGCTCCATTAGTTTTCTGATGAGACAACAGATTGTTCTAGTACTCATCTGTCAAGAAGATTATATATTTTCCATCATTTTATCGCAAGTTCACTCGAATGAAATAATTATGAAGTGAAGTCTGCTCTCTTTTCCTTGGCTTTTCCGAAGTCAGGCCGAAGTGACTAGTTGAAAGGGACATGATTCAAGTTAGCCTTCACTTAGAACAAGATATATTTTCTTCTCATGAAGAACAAAAAATTGCTCATCCGGAAATGGTGGAAGAGCGAGCCTCTAGACTGCTCAACGTCTGTCCTTTTTTACTTGAAAAATGTTCCCATTTGGTGAAACTTCTTTAGATCTCTCTCTCTCTCTCTCTCTCTGTATCTCTTTCTCTCTTTCTCTCTCTCCCTTTTTTCTCTCTTCCTATATCTCTCTCTCCCTTTCTCTCTCGTTCTCTCTGTCTCTCTCTTTCTTTCTCTCTCTTTCTCTTCTGCCGCTATATCTTCAATCTCTATTTCTACACATAATTATTTCATTTTCTTTTTCCTTATATCTTTTTCTTGTGAATCACTAAAGCAATCGTTAATTTCTCTATCTGTTTTCGTATTTTTACCCTATTAAGAGAGTTTCTTGGACCTTTTTCCTCTTGTATTTCTTCTTTCATACAAGTATAACTTGTTCATACTTGTTCAGCACCGTCGTATCACTGACTGCTTCCAACACTTCGCACTACAAGCATCACTTTTTACAGCCGTCGAGATAATTTTCAAGCTTCCTGAACCCCTCTTTTGCTCTTTGGAACCCTTCCTTTTGAGAGGCTGAAAAGACTTACAAGTTTTCTTTCTACTCAAATGAACTACTTACTTCGGTTAACCCAAGGTATCACTCGGGGTTGTGTGTAATTCTTTGCAGATTAAGTGCTACTAAGTGAGTATGCGATACCCTAAAATATTTTGTATCTTTACTTGAAATAGTAATGCTCATACCATGCTCCCAGACCGAAACCAAGGGGTCAAGAAATGTGGTTAGTGTTTACCCGTATGTATCTCGCTCTCATCACTGCTATGCGCACTATCAGTTATTTAGGGAAAGCAGGCACTCCCTCAACTCAAGTGTGCAAAACACTCAACTCAAATCAGTCGCAAGCTTTGAATCAACTTTTTGTGTTGAATATTAGAGCTTTGAACCAGGATCCTAGAATTTTCTGGGTGAGGGATTACTCCAAAAACGCATGCTAAGGCAAACTAATGTGGGTAATAGAGAAGAAAAAAAACATTCTCTCATCTGATGTTTTAGTTATTACCTTGAAAGAGCACAATGACACACATTGATTGAGTCAATACCGAGGAAGAGCTTACTAATATTTTACTAAGATGATTGCTGCAGAAAATATCTCCAGTAATCTTCAGTATTCTAGGCGGCTTCATTCTGAGTTTAAAGATTTCGAAAGAAATTGTTTAAGAAATTATTGGTCATTTATGGTCTTACTGTATTTTTCTCTTTTACGAAAGATGAAGCTCGACAACAACATGCTTTTCAAGGGGAAACGTTCCACCGCTTTCTTCATTCACTCAATCCTATTTATCTTAATTAACTTCACTGCATTTGGAGTTCCAAACTGAGCTACTTTTCATACACAACTCTCAATTACGAACTGAGCTTCGGTTTCTATTCAAGATTAGTAAAATTCCAAGACAAGATTAGTAATAGAGAAAAAGGGTTTAGTAGCCATATTTGAACAACTATGTAGATACAAATAACCGAAACAAGGCAGTAGTTCTGAATCTGTTACTTCAGAGCCAAAGCAAATGCAGAAACTCTGATTTCAAAATGTGTGTTAACACATCATATAAAAATTTACAAACACATAAATCTTATGAATTTCATTTAATGTTTAAAAATATAAAACCGCATGTCTCTGAATAAATATATTCATTCACGGTGAGTGTGTATTGAATTAACATTTAAATGTTTGCATTTGTACGCGATTGTGTACTTCAACATTCGGAGTACATCACCAAGTACATCACCAAGTACTTCAACATTCGGAGTACATCACCAAGTACATCACCAAGTACTTCAACATTCGGAGTACATCACCAAGTACATCACCAAGTACTTCAACATTCGGAGTACATCACCAAGTACATCACCAAGTACTTCAACATTCGGAGTACATCACCAAGTACATCACCAAGTACTTCAACATTCGGAGTACATCACCAAGTACATCACCAAGTACTTCAACATTCGGAGTACATCACCAAGTACATCACCAAGTACTTCAACATTCGGAGTACATCACCAAGTACATCACCAAGTACTTCAACATTCGGAGTACATCACCAAGTACATCACCAAGTACTTCAACATTCGGAGTACATCACCAAGTACATCACCAAGTACTTCAACATTCGGAGTACATCACCAAGTACATCACCAAGTACTTCAACATTCGGAGTACATCACCAAGTACATCACCAAGTACTTCAACATTCGGAGTACATCACCAAGTACTTCAACATTCGGAGTACATCACCAAGTACTTCAACATTCGGAGTACATCACCAAGTACTTCAACATTCGGAGTACATCACCAAGTACATCACCAAGTACTTCAACATTCGGAGTACATCACCAAGTACATCACCAAGTACTTCAACATTCGGAGTACATCACCAAGTACTTCAACATTCGGAGTACATCACCAAGTACTTCAACATTCGGAGTACATCACCAAGTACTTCAACATTCGGAGTACATCACCAAGTACTTCAACATTCGGAGTACATCACCAAGTACTTCAACATTCGGAGTACATCACCAAGTACTTCAACATTCGGAGTACATCACCAAGTACTTCAACATTCGGAGTACATCACCAAGTACATCACCAAGTACTTCAACATTCGGAGTACATCACCAAGTACATCACCAAGTACTTCAACATTCGGAGTACATCACCAAGTACTTCAACATTCGGAGTACATCACCAAGTACTTCAACATTCGGAGTACATCACCAAGTACTTCAACATTCGGAGTACATCACCAAGTACATCACCAAGTACTTCAACATTCGGAGTACATCACCAAGTACATCACCAAGTACTTCAACATTCGGAGTACATCACCAAGTACATCACCAAGTACTTCAACATTCGGAGTACATCACCAAGTACATCACCAAGTACTTCAACATTCGGAGTACATCACCAAGTACATCACCAAGTACTTCAACATTCGGAGTACATCACCAAGTACATCACCAAGTACTTCAACATTCGGAGTACATCACCAAGTACATCACCAAGTACTTCAACATTCGGAGTACATCACCAAGTACATCACCAAGTACTTTAACATTCGGAGTACATCACCAAGTACTTCAACATTCGGAGTACATCACCAAGTACTTCAACATTCGGAGTATATCACCAAGTACTTCAACATTCGGAGTACATCACCAAGTACATCACCAAGTACTTCAACATTCGGAGTACATCACCAAGTACATCACCAAGTACTTCAACATTCGGAGTACATCACCAAGTACATCACCAAGTACTTCAACATTCGGAGTACATCACCAAGTACATCACCAAGTACTTCAACATTCGGAGTACATCACCAAGTACATCACCAAGTACTTCAACATTCGGAGTACATCACCAAGTACATCACCAAGTACTTCAACATTCGGAGTACATCACCAAGTACATCACCAAGTACTTCAACATTCGGAGTACATCACCAAGTACATCACCAAGTACTCAACATTCGGAGTACATCACCAAGTACATCACCAAGTACATCACTAAGTACTTCAACATTCGGAGTACATCACCAAGTACATCACCAAGTACTTCAACATTCGGAGTACATCACCAAGTACATCACCAAGTACTTCAACATTCGGAGTACATCACCAAGTACCTCGTACCATCAATCGGGTTATCGCTTCCGCATAAATCAGATTTGTAGCGGAAAGAAGCCTTTAACATGTTGTTGAATCTAATTTTCCAAGAACTATTTAACCTAGGAAACTCTATGTTCTGTATAACTTTGCTTTTGCGACAGCGATCGGGTGCTCCCTCTTCATCTCTCTCTCTCTCTCTGTCTCTCTCTCTCTCTCTCTCTCTCTCTCTCTCTCTCTCTCTCTCTCTCTCTCTCTATCTCTCTCTCTTGTATCTCTCTCGTTCCTTCTCACTCTCTCTTTATCTCACTCTTATCTCATCTCTCTTTCTCTCTTTTCTTTCCTCGGTTTCCTTTTGTCATTTCTTTGTCTCATTTTCTCACTTTTACTTTTTCCTTTATTCATCAGTACTTCTTTTTTGTATAATATACCCGAGTATGTCAATCTGAACAGGTTTCCCTTCTCCGCTCCGTGTGGAAAGTGAATAGAAGAGCGAGAGAGGAAGAGGGATATTCAGAAGAAAGTCGGCTTAGGAACTTTCGAGACTTGATCTTCCGCTCAACTACTGGAGGATGAAGCAGATTAATGAGTCTAGTTGTGCGTGTTCTTCGTTAACACACTACTCATTTTGTAATGCTCTCTCTTTCTTTTCTCTCGCTCTTCTATTCTCTCGCTTTCTCCCTCACTCTCATCTTTACGTCAATTTACTCTTATCCAGTTTTATATATATATATATTTATAGCTATTTCTATCTAAACACTCTTCTTGTGACGCTCAAAGATGCAAATAGTTTCCAATATGCTATAAAACCCAGGAAGGCCCTGTTCGTGAGACTAAATTCCAAACTCTATCAAGGCTTGCTGAGAAAACTCATTCGCTAACGAATTTCGTAAGTGCTTCGGTTTTTCGCACAATGTGTGCATATATGAAACCCTTTTAGTGCTGGTTAGAATTTTGAAAGAAGTCATTTTTGCATGCTTTCTCGTTCAAAATATGTATAAACTTTCACTCCCTAGTAGAAGAATTCAATTTAAATACCGCACAGATAATTGCCTAACCACACGTCTGAATCTAACTTGTCTTTCTTCTCAAATGCAAACGCTTCACCCCTACGTACAGATACGACAACACATTTTGAATTCTCGCGATAGGGCTATTTGAAATTTTTATCCATCTCGCTCTCTGACACGTATGAAGTCCCGAATTGTAACTTCTTATTCTCTTCCAGCTTTCTCATTGTCTCTGAATGACAAGATTGAAACCGACTACGAAGAGGATATAGACAATTTGAAGGCGTACCGTCCAAGCATTTCTAGAGTAAGTTTTTCCACTAACAACATCTAAGATGTAAGTTATATTGATTGCGCTTCATGTCCCCGACATAATTAAAACATTTTTTAAAATTGGATTTTTAACTCAAAAGTTTTGAGAAACTTGTAAGAAAATTTCATAATCTCTAAAGCATAGTGTTCTGAGAAGTGAAATAATCGGTGATTCTTTTTCTGAGAATTTATCCGAATAACACTTGGAATTGGAATCAGTTTATATATTTTATCTACATCTTTCGATGCAATAAGGCACAAATTTAATTACAATTGAAAATGAGTAATGAATAGATCAGCTAAACAATTGTCAAATACGATAACAAAAGCGATACATCAATTTGACTTTAATATAGCGAATTAAACGGGAAAAAAAGTTTTTTTTTGTTATTTTTGTTCTTCAGTTTTCGTATTACTGCATAAAAACGTATGGGATTCAGTGAACAGTTTTCAAAATAAAATTTCTGAAAAATTGAACAGCTTACTGTGTCATCCATTCATTATCTTTCCGAATTTTCCTCTATTTCAACTTAAAGTTTTCATGTTTTCTTCAAACTTTACCTTATCTGCGTGAAATTTGGAAAATCAATTTTTTCTTGTTGTTATACCGAGAGAGAGAGAAAGAGCACTGTGAGTGAAAAAGAGAGAGAAGCTTCTGCTTTTTTACCAGACAATTCATACTCTTGTGAGGAATGTTTACAAAAGCATCGCACGAACAGCCGAAATCATTCACATATTATAATGTCATCCGATCACATGAATCGAAATTTGGAACGAGGCGCAACAATTAATGCAATTATGCATTTGAAACGGCAATACTTCACTTTTCGCGATATTTCATCGCCTCCAAATTATTCTCTCTCTATCTTTTTTTTTCTCGCTCTATAACTCAATTTTAGAAATCGGAGTAGCTTCCCTATGGAGAAAACTAGTTCACTAACATTTAAAAATTTACGAAGTAAACGAAATTTCATGTGTTTTATGATTTTTCTTGAGCAATTGACTTACCGAAATTTTCAAGCTGTTGAGTCTAATCGATTTCTAAAGTTCTCCATGTAGTCAAAAACGGGCTCTCTTTCAGTTCATGTCCGAAACAAATATCAGACTTTTAGTAATTATTTTACTGAGATTTCTATGCATTTTCATATATATTGGTTGTTGCATTCTACTCTTTCTTCCAAAACTCGTTGAACTAATCAGCTTTCACTACTTATTCGAAAAGATGCATGTGTTGTGCCTTTACTGTGGAGAGTAAAATTTTAAATCACCAACAAAGGTTAAAAGGAGAACTATTTTCAACAAGTTGGATAGTATTTTTTTCCGATAAAAACTTAACGGATTGAGCAAATGAAACAAAATTTTCATCAAAGTTCATTGAAATAGTTCGGGATATAACTGCGTTTTCAAATTTCAAACAGCCCTCCTCTCTCCTTGAAACTGGCGCGGAGTCGCTTGTGGTAGGCACCCACCGTGGTGGACAGGTAAGTGACGTCAAGATCATCCCACGCCTTCTGTAGGGCGCGCTTCAGACTTTCCAAATTCTTGTGTGGGGAAGCACAGACCTTGCTCTCAAGAACCGACCACACAGAGAAGTCCAGGGGACTGAAATCAGGTGAGTACGGAGGCCATTCGGCGGAGATGATCATGTGGGGGAAATTGGTCTTGCATCAGAGTCCTGCTGGAACGTCCATTTGCGTCCCGCGAAGTGAGCCCGGCTCCAGGAAAGTACTTCCTTAATGAGAATGTCGTTCAGGTAGTTATTGGAATTTACTTTGACTCCCTGCTCGACGAAAACGAGTGGAGTCTTGTCAGTCGCGCAAATCCCGGCCCAGACCATGACAGAAGCGGGATGGCCCTTTCTCGAGACGTAGCGGCCACTCTTATTGGCATCGTTCACCGATCTCGACCAAATCCTATCTTTCTGGTGGTTGGAGGACTGCTCAATATTGAACAATTTATCATCTGTGAAGAGAATATCCAAACAGTACACCGGCTTGAACCGGTTTGACAGTTCACGACATCTCCAAAGACGGGTCGCCTTCATCTGGTCATTCAATGCGTGAGTCTTCTGCAGCTGTATGTGAGCAGCATTATGAATAAGAAACAAGCGAAAAATCACACGACCGCTACACCAAACAAAAAAGATACACAGTGACAAAGTCTTCCACCTGGTTTTTGGTACACCCTGTATTTCTACCATTTTCGTCATGAAATTTTTTGCTCCATATTGTCAGCATACAAAATTAGAAGAAATGAGTATGACGTACATATGATTTTCTCGTCTGAGTCTCTATATAACCATCTGCTCTCACTGATCGGCAGACGGTGCTTGCTGCCTTCTCACTATAATCCGTATGAAAAGCAGGCGAGACGGAGCAAGGGCGAGAGGCAGAAGGGAGAGAGAGGGCGAGAACTGAAGAGAAAAAAGAAAGAAGTGAAAAGAAAGAGAAAGAAAAAGAGATAGAGATCGTGAGAGGAAGAGATCGTGAGAAAGCATAGAACATGTGCTAATTATCTCATTAGAGAGTAGAAAACCTTCTTTGGAGATTGTTTCTTTCATTCTACATGACTCTCTGCTACTCTCTCCTCCTCAATAAACATTTTCGGATTTACGCTTGCGTAGCTTCCCTTTTCTCTCTCTCTTCCTCTTTCTTTCTCTCACTTTCTTTGTTTCTCTATTCCTTCATCTATGTACATATATTCATTTCTCTCTCTTTCTATGAATCACTCTGTTTCTCTACTTCTACATTTTTCTCACCATCCCTCTCTCTCCTTTCGTTTCCCTCTTCCTTGCTATATGGCTGACTTTCACTTACACTCTATGTTTCTTATTCTCTGCTTCTCGCTGGCTAATGTGATCATATCCCCTTCCTATTGCCAGGTGTCGATCCAGCTTGTTTGGCTTGTTTTCTTGATGGTAGTTAGTATGCCAAACTGTGAATTTAATAGAAAATCGGTATCATTATTCTTGGTTTTTTCTCCGATTGGCAGCTCTTGGGCTTCGTGTGGAGATGAAAGCATTTGAGTGGCCGAAAACCTTCCTGAAATCGAGCTCTCTTCTTTTGGTCACAGTCTCTCGTTGATTCGATGGATAACTATGTTTTGTTTTCTTAATTTTCATAGTGTGTATTTGTGATTTAGTGTTGGTGATATGTAATTATAACATGATAACTTTTTCCATGACGTTGATTAGATGAAAGTAAATCAACAAGGTTTGTTTTCATTCGCTTATAAAACAATACTATTCGCTTGGAATTCGATTTGATCCTGCTCGATGCAAATTACTTTTTCCCGAATCTTTTTTTGTCTTTATGAGAAGCATTTCTTTTTTGGTGTAAGAAGGTAATCTTCGAAATTTCTTGCATAAGATTTGCAATTATTCAAACCATAGAAATGTTTTGTTATCTTTTCAGAAAATTACACCTTCTGAGTGCCTCATTTTCTCATTTTCGAAAAGAAGACGACGCTTTTGCACGATGAAGTCAAGCTTCGCGATGTCCATTAACTACTTGTTAGGGACCCCCCCCCCCTCCGCACTAAACGAGTTCTCTCTGTTATGAATCGCTCTGAATACGAATATATTCATCACAAACCTTGCTTTATTCTCATGCTACTCCTGGAAAGGATGTGCCTGAAATTCTCTTTCGTTTACATATTATTTCTTATTTAGTGTCCTTTCGACGTAACTACCTCTTTATAAAACTGTTTATATCTTTGTTTTCTTCTCTACATTCCTTTCTCTTTCTGAATGTTTCTTTCTCCTCCACCCTCACTTTCTCCCATTTCTCTCTTTCTCTAACACTCTCTCCCTCTCTTTTCTTCTCTCTCACTGTACGAATTGCAAAATTTTACTCACTTGCGCAACTTCTTTTGAATCATATTATAAGAAATTTTCTGAGCACTCGTTAGATTTCATACTTGTAACACCGCCCTTCATGTCAGCTTCTCTCATTTAGATCCCCTTTTCATACTTGTAACACCGCCCTTCATGTCAGCTTCTCTCATTTAGATCCCCTTTTCATACTTGTAACACCGCCCTTCATGTCAGCTTCTCTCATTTAGATCCCCTTTTCATACTTGTAACACCGCCCTTCATGTCAGCTTCTCTCATTTAGATCCCCTTTTCATACTTGTAACACCGCCCTTCATGTCAGCTTCTCTCATTTAGATCCCCCTTTCATACTTGTAACACCGCCCTTCATGTCAGCTTCTCTCATTTAGATCCCCTTTTCATACTTGTAACACCGCCCTTCATGTCAGCTTCTCTCATTTAGATCCCCTTTTCATACTTGTAACACCGCCCTTCATGTCAGCTTCTCTCATTTAGATCCCCTTTTCATACTTGTAACACCGCCCTTCATGTCAGCTTCTCTCATTTAGATCCCCTTTTCATACTTGTAACACCGCCCTTCATGTCAGCTTCTCTCATTTAGATCCCCTTTTCATACTTGTAACACCGCCCTTCATGTCAGCTTCTCTCATTTAGATCCCCTTTTCATACTTGTAACACCGCCCTTCATGTCAGCTTCTCTCATTTAGATCCCCTTTTCATACTTGTAACACCGCCCTTCATGTCAGCTTCTCTCATTTAGATCCCCTTTTCATACTTGTAACACCACCCTTCATGTCAGCTTCTCTCATTTAGATCCCCTTTTCATACTTGTAACACCGCCCTTCATGTCAGCTTCTCTCATTTAGATCCCCTTTTCATACTTGTAACACCGCCCTTCATGTCAGCTTCTCTCATTTAGATCCCCTTTTCATACTTGTAACACCGCCCTTCATGTCAGCTTCTCTCATTTAGATCCCCTTTTCATACTTGTAACACCGCCCTTCATGTCAGCTTCTCTCATTTAGATCCCCTTTTCATACTTGTAACACCGCCCTTCATGTCAGCTTCTCTCATTTAGATCCCCTTTTCATACTTGTAACACCGCCCTTCATGTCAGCTTCTCTCATTTAGATCCCCTTTTCATACTTGTAACACCGCCCTTCATGTCAGCTTCTCTCATTTAGATCCCCTTTTCATACTTGTAACACCGCCCTTCATGTCAGCTTCTCTCATTTAGATCCCCTTTTCATACTTGTAACACCGCCCTTCATGTCAGCTTCTCTCATTTAGATCCCCTTTTCATACTTGTAACACCGCCCTTCATGTCAGCTTCTCTCATTTAGATCCCCTTTTCATACTTGTAACACCGCCCTTCATGTCAGCTTCTCTCATTTAGATCCCCTTTTCATACTTGTAACACCGCCCTTCATGTCAGCTTCTCTCATTTAGATCCCCTTTTCATACTTGTAACACCGCCCTTCATGTCAGCTTCTCTCATTTAGATCCCCCTTTCATACTTGTAACACCGCCCTTCATGTCAGCTTCTCTCATTTAGATCCCCTTTTCATACTTGTAACACCGCCCTTCATGTCAGCTTCTCTCATTTAGATCCCCTTTTCATACTTGTAACACCGCCCTTCATGTCAGCTTCTCTCATTTAGATCCCCTTTTCATACTTGTAACACCGCCCTTCATGTCAGCTTCTCTCATTTAGATCCCCTTTTCATACTTGTAACACCGCCCTTCATGTCAGCTTCTCTCATTTAGATCCCCTTTTCATACTTGTAACACCGCCCTTCATGTCAGCTTCTCTCATTTAGATCCCCTTTTCATACTTGTAACACCGCCCTTCATGTCAGCTTCTCTCATTTAGATCCCCTTTTCATACTTGTAACACCGCCCTTCATGTCAGCTTCTCTCATTTAGATCCCCTTTTCATACTTGTAACACCGCCCTTCATGTCAGCTTCTCTCATTTAGATCCCCCTTTCATACTTGTAACACCGCCCTTCATGTCAGCTTCTCTCATTTAGATCCCCTTTTCATACTTGTAACACCGCCCTTCATGTCAGCTTCTCTCATTTAGATCCCCTTTTCATACTTGTAACACCGCCCTTCATGTCAGCTTCTCTCATTTAGATCCCCTTTTCATACTTGTAACACCGCCCTTCATGTCAGCTTCTCTCATTTAGATCCCCTTTTCATACTTGTAACACCGCCCTTCATGTCAGCTTCTCTCATTTAGATCCCCTTTTCATACTTGTAACACCGCCCTTCATGTCAGCTTCTCTCATTTAGATCCCCTTTTCATACTTGTAACACCGCCCTTCATGTCAGCTTCTCTCATTTAGATCCCCTTTTCATACTTGTAACACCGCCCTTCATGTCAGCTTCTCTCATTTATATCCCCCTTTCATACTTGTAACACCGCCCTTCATGTCAGCTTCTCTCATTTAGATCCCCTTTTCATACTTGTAACACCGCCCTTCATGTCAGCTTCTCTCATTTAGATCCCCTTTTCATACTTGTAACACCGCCCTTCATGTCAGCTTCTCTCATTTAGATCCCCTTTTCATACTTGTAACACCGCCCTTCATGTCAGCTTCTCTCATTTAGATCCCCTTTTCATACTTGTAACACCGCCCTTCATGTCAGCTTCTCTCATTTAGATCCCCTTTTCATACTTGTAACACCGCCCTTCATGTCAGCTTCTCTCATTTAGATCCCCTTTTCATACTTGTAACACCGCCCTTCATGTCAGCTTCTCTCATTTAGATCCCCTTTTCATACTTGTAACACCGCCCTTCATGTCAGCTTCTCTCATTTAGATCCCCTTTTCATACTTGTAACACCGCCCTTCATGTCAGCTTCTCTCATTTAGATCCCCTTTTCATACTTGTAACACCGCCCTTCATGTCAGCTTCTCTCATTTAGATCCCCTTTTCATACTTGTAACACCGCCCTTCATGTCAGCTTCTCTCATTTAGATCCCCTTTTCATACTTGTAACACCGCCCTTCATGTCAGCTTCTCTCATTTAGATCCCCTTTTCATACTTGTAACACCGCCCTTCATGTCAGCTTCTCTCATTTAGATCCCCTTTTCATACTTGTAACACCGCCCTTCATGTCAGCTTCTCTCATTTAGATCCCCTTTTCATACTTGTAACACCGCCCTTCATGTCAGCTTCTCTCATTTAGATCCCCTTTTCATACTTGTAACACCGCCCTTCATGTCAGCTTCTCTCATTTAGATCCCCTTTTCATACTTGTAACACCGCCCTTCATGTCAGCTTCTCTCATTTAGATCCCCTTTTCATACTTGTAACACCGCCCTTCATGTCAGCTTCTCTCATTTAGATCCCCTTTTCATACTTGTAACACCGCCCTTCATGTCAGCTTCTCTCATTTAGATCCCCTTTTCATACTTGTAACACCGCCCTTCATGTCAGCTTCTCTCATTTAGATCCCCTTTTCATACTTGTAACACCGCCCTTCATGTCAGCTTCTCTCATTTAGATCCCCCTTTCATACTTGTAACACCGCCCTTCATGTCAGCTTCTCTCATTTAGATCCCCTTTTCATACTTGTAACACCGCCCTTCATGTCAGCTTCTCTCATTTAGATCCCCTTTTCATACTTGTAACACCGCCCTTCATGTCAGCTTCTCTCATTTAGATCCCCTTTTCATACTTGTAACACCGCCCTTCATGTCAGCTTCTCTCATTTAGATCCCCTTTTCATACTTGTAACACCGCCCTTCATGTCAGCTTCTCTCATTTAGATCCCCTTTTCATACTTGTAACACCGCCCTTCATGTCAGCTTCTCTCATTTAGATCCCCTTTTCATACTTGTAACACCGCCCTTCATGTCAGCTTCTCTCATTTAGATCCCCCTTTCATACTTGTAACACCGCCCTTCATGTCAGCTTCTCTCATTTAGATCCCCTTTTCATACTTGTAACACCGCCCTTCATGTCAGCTTCTCTCATTTAGATCCCCTTTTCATACTTGTAACACCGCCCTTCATGTCAGCTTCTCTCATTTAGATCCCCTTTTCATACTTGTAACACCGCCCTTCATGTCAGCTTCTCTCATTTAGATCCCCTTTTCATACTTGTAACACCGCCCTTCATGTCAGCTTCTCTCATTTAGATCCCCCTTTCATACTTGTAACACCGCCCTTCATGTCAGCTTCTCTCATTTAGATCCCCTTTTCATACTTGTAACACCGCCCTTCATGTCAGCTTCTCTCATTTAGATCCCCTTTTCATACTTGTAACACCGCCCTTCATGTCAGCTTCTCTCATTTAGATCCCCTTTTCATACTTGTAACACCGCCCTTCATGTCAGCTTCTCTCATTTAGATCCCCTTTTCATACTTGTAACACCGCCCTTCATGTCAGCTTCTCTCATTTAGATCCCCTTTTCATACTTGTAACACCGCCCTTCATGTCAGCTTCTCTCATTTAGATCCCCTTTTCATACTTGTAACACCGCCCTTCATGTCAGCTTCTCTCATTTAGATCCCCTTTTCATACTTGTAACACCGCCCTTCATGTCAGCTTCTCTCATTTATATCCCCCTTTCATACTTGTAACACCGCCCTTCATGTCAGCTTCTCTCATTTAGATCCCCTTTTCATACTTGTAACACCGCCCTTCATGTCAGCTTCTCTCATTTAGATCCCCTTTTCATACTTGTAACACCGCCCTTCATGTCAGCTTCTCTCATTTAGATCCCCTTTTCATACTTGTAACACCGCCCTTCATGTCAGCTTCTCTCATTTAGATCCCCTTTTCATACTTGTAACACCGCCCTTCATGTCAGCTTCTCTCATTTAGATCCCCTTTTCATACTTGTAACACCGCCCTTCATGTCAGCTTCTCTCATTTAGATCCCCTTTTCATACTTGTAACACCGCCCTTCATGTCAGCTTCTCTCATTTAGATCCCCTTTTCATACTTGTAACACCGCCCTTCATGTCAGCTTCTCTCATTTAGATCCCCTTTTCATACTTGTAACACCGCCCTTCATGTCAGCTTCTCTCATTTAGATCCCCCTTTCATACTTGTAACACCGCCCTTCATGTCAGCTTCTCTCATTTAGATCCCCTTTTCATACTTGTAACACCGCCCTTCATGTCAGCTTCTCTCATTTAGATCCCCTTTTCATACTTGTAACACCGCCCTTCATGTCAGCTTCTCTCATTTAGATCCCCTTTTCATACTTGTAACACCGCCCTTCATGTCAGCTTCTCTCATTTAGATCCCCTTTTCATACTTGTAACACCGCCCTTCATGTCAGCTTCTCTCATTTAGATCCCCTTTTCATACTTGTAACACCGCCCTTCATGTCAGCTTCTCTCATTTAGATCCCCTTTTCATACTTGTAACACCGCCCTTCATGTCAGCTTCTCTCATTTAGATCCCCTTTTCATACTTGTAACACCGCCCTTCATGTCAGCTTCTCTCATTTAGATCCCCTTTTCATACTTGTAACACCGCCCTTCATGTCAGCTTCTCTCATTTAGATCCCCTTTTCATACTTGTAACACCGCCCTTCATGTCAGCTTCTCTCATTTAGATCCCCCTTTCATACTTGTAACACCGCCCTTCATGTCAGCTTCTCTCATTTAGATCCCCTTTTCATACTTGTAACACCGCCCTTCATGTCAGCTTCTCTCATTTAGATCCCCTTTTCATACTTGTAACACCGCCCTTCATGTCAGCTTCTCTCATTTAGATCCCCTTTTCATACTTGTAACACCGCCCTTCATGTCAGCTTCTCTCATTTAGATCCCCTTTTCATACTTGTAACACCGCCCTTCATGTCAGCTTCTCTCATTTAGATCCCCTTTTCATACTTGTAACACCGCCCTTCATGTCAGCTTCTCTCATTTAGATCCCCCTTTCATACTTGTAACACCGCCCTTCATGTCAGCTTCTCTCATTTAGATCCCCTTTTCATACTTGTAACACCGCCCTTCATGTCAGCTTCTCTCATTTAGATCCCCTTTTCATACTTGTAACACCGCCCTTCATGTCAGCTTCTCTCATTTAGATCCCCTTTTCATACTTGTAACACCGCCCTTCATGTCAGCTTCTCTCATTTAGATCCCCTTTTCATACTTGTAACACCGCCCTTCATGTCAGCTTCTCTCATTTAGATCCCCCTTTCATACTTGTAACACCGCCCTTCATGTCAGCTTCTCTCATTTAGATCCCCTTTTCATACTTGTAACACCGCCCTTCATGTCAGCTTCTCTCATTTAGATCCCCTTTTCATACTTGTAACACCGCCCTTCATGTCAGCTTCTCTCATTTAGATCCCCTTTTCATACTTGTAACACCGCCCTTCATGTCAGCTTCTCTCATTTAGATCCCCTTTTCATACTTGTAACACCGCCCTTCATGTCAGCTTCTCTCATTTAGATCCCCTTTTCATACTTGTAACACCGCCCTTCATGTCAGCTTCTCTCATTTAGATCCCCCTTTCATACTTGTAACACCGCCCTTCATGTCAGCTTCTCTCATTTAGATCCCCTTTTCATACTTGTAACACCGCCCTTCATGTCAGCCTCTCTCATTTAGATCCCCTTTTCATACTTGTAACACCGCCCTTCATGTCAGCTTCTCTCATTTAGATCCCCTTTTCATACTTGTAACACCGCCCTTCATGTCAGCTTCTCTCATTTAGATCCCCTTTTCATACTTGTAACACCGCCCTTCATGTCAGCTTCTCTCATTTAGATCCCCCTTTCATACTTGTAACACCGCCCTTCATGTCAGCTTCTCTCATTTAGATCCCCCTTTCATACTTGTAACACCGCCCTTCATGTCAGCTTCTCTCATTTAGATCCCCCTTTCATACTTGTAACACCGCCCTTCATGTCAGCTTCTCTCATTTAGATCCCCTTTTCATACTTGTAACACCGCCCTTCATGTCAGCTTCTCTCATTTAGATCCCCTTTTCATACTTGTAACACCGCCCTTCATGTCAGCTTCTCTCATTTAGATCCCCCTTTCATACTTGTAACACCGCCCTTCATGTCAGCTTCTCTCATTTAGATCCCCCTTTCATACTTGTAACACCGCCCTTCATGTCAGCTTCTCTCATTTAGATCCCCTTCTCGTCTTTTTCTTATGCTTTTCTAAATGCCCTGAGCACATTTAACTTAGTTGGTGTTCTTCTATTCTTTCAAAGGCTAACCTTTGCACTCAATCCTTCCTCTTCCTTCATCTCTCTTTCTACATATTTCTCTCTTTCACTCTCTCTTTTCTCTCTTCTCACTGCTTTCTCTCTCTGTCTTTTTCTTAATTTCTTTCAATGTTCGTACTATCGAAGCTGTATTCGAGCATTTTTCAGTTATACTATTCACTCGAAAGCTCTTCTCTCTTCTCTTTTCTACTCTTTGCGCTTGCACTGAAATGTAAATTAGGCTAATGACCGGTTAGACGCCTCACTTACGAGGAAAGAGATAATCACTGAGAAGGTGAGAGAGAAGAAACGCATGCTTATGGGGGAAGACTTGTTATTCAGGATTAGTGGAGGCTATCAGAGTACTACATAAGAAACAGCAAAAGCAGATTCCGAAGTTGCAGAATTCAATAATTAGAAAGTAAGCTGAAAGAGAGAGAGAGAGAGAGAGAAAGCAGAGATAAAGAAATAAAAACGGAAGAGAGAGAGTAAGAGAAAGAGAGAGGAGAGGGAAAGAGAGAGAAAGATAGAGAAAGACCGAGAAAGATAGATAATAAAATGTAGAGAAAGAGAGAGCCAGGGGAAGAGGGAGAGAATAAGAAAGAAGGAAAAATAGAGATAGGGAGAGAAAGATAAAAGAGAGAGAGATAGAGAGAAAGAGGTAGTAAAAAGAAAGAAAGAAAAGAAGAAGTAGAAAGAAAAAAGGGAGGCAGAGAAACACATAAGAAGAGAGTAAAAGACAGATAAAGAGAGAGAAAGAAAAGAGAGAAAGAAAGAAAAAGAGAGAGAGAAAGATACATGAAAGAGAAAGAAAGAAAGAAAGGTTATCTTAATGTTCAGAGGACATGCTTGAATTCTCGATGATGTAGTAATAAGGTGCTCCTAAACCGAATGAAAGGACACTCTGAGCTCAACTAAAAATATTTCGATTAATGTAAGCCTATCTGTTCATTGGTGAAGAAAGTTTTGACCCCTCTGATAATATCTTAGATTAGATATTTATCAGTTTACTTTTCAACCTGGAATGATGCAAAAGCTTTCGATTAATTTTATCTTTTTTTAAATGGATGTCTAAACACATAAAAATAGGTATTAACTTCATAGCGACACTCTGACCGCTTTTCTACATTCATTTATGTTTATACGTGTAAGCGATTCCCGATTCTTTCGTTGACACTCGTTTCATCTTGCAGAACCATTCGATTGACCCGAAACGATCTTCTATAAGAAATTGATAATGAAACATTAAGAACGAATGAAACTAAGATTTTGTCGCCGGCCTTCCTACTTGTTAAAATTTTCATTTTCCGTTAATAAAAAGCTCCATAGCTTCAGAGCGGTCGAGAACGATTATTTTTTGCGAATTTTCATCTTTATATTTAACTGAATTCGAATAGAGTGTATCTATCAAACGAAAATTCCATGAGTCTATTTAGTGCGCTTTCTATTTATCTCTCACACTACAAAACCAATGGTTATGCATTCTTAATTCCGGCATATTTTATCAACTAATCTCTCTTTATCTCTGAAACTTGTGATTTGATTGTATTACTTCCCGTATACATTTTCACTTTTGTTTGTGGTTTCTTTAGAGTTTTCCTCACTCCTGATGGTCATGTTCTGTATTTCGCGCATTTTCTGTTTTTATTCTACTTTTTACATTCAGCTCCTTTCTCTAATTGTCTCTGTTGCAATCGGAACACTGCAGATCTTTGTACCTCTCTTTATCTATCCCCCTCTCTCTTCTATTTACTATCTTTATTCTCTCTTTCTCTCGTCTTCTTCTTCTTCCCCTCTCTCCTTTTTCGCTCTTTATCCCTTTCCGTCAATATCTTCTGGATATCTTTTAAAATATTTTTCTGTTGATTCGAAGATTCGCTCTGAGTGTACGTTAATCCGAAAATGAAAATGCTCTATAATGCCTCTGGATGGCTTCTCGCCTCTCTTCCCCCTCCTTTCCTTTTCTTTCCCAGTACACAGACAGACGCATCTATTCAATCATGTGCTTGCAATGCAACTCATTCCATCGTCTTGGCTGACGAAACCACATTTTTGGCAACCCCGAAAACACTTTCATTTTCACCATAAGACACATCTTCCCGAGAAAAAAGGGAAAATTTTAAGGAATGACGCACCTTTTTCCTTGAAATGTTGGTCACTTGTTGTGCTTTACTTTCACCAATGTTTCCAATTTATTGAATGATTTGTATTGTGTAAATGATTCGAAAAATTACCTGAGAAAAACAGGTGAAAGATATTTCATAAAAAATATATTCAAAATTTTATTTTTGAACAATTTTCTATTGAAAGTGCAACTGTGAAAAATTTCACTTATTTACATATTTCCGCTTCTGAGACGAATGATTGTCATAATCATACAATCAATTTGGCGCGCTTATTTAAACAGTTAGAAAAAACAATAACAACAAACTTTATCTTGAGATTAAGAATTTAACGGGAGTCTTTTCTAACTCTTCATTCATTTTAACTCACTTCAGTTCACTTCCTCATTTAATCATATTGTATGTATATTCAGTCATCTCCCAATGTTTTTGAATTGTCCGTTTATTCGATTATCAAGTGAATAAATCAATTTCTAACATTTCCGTTTTGTTTGGTTCATTAGTTCGAACAACCAAAAGTTAGCAAATACTCGTAATGCAAGACTGTTCTAGGCGCTGTCACTCCAGCCTACTTCATTCATGCTCGCCCAGAGACAGACATGAACGGCAAAACAGCTAACTCAAACAATTTTTTCAACCCGAAAGCTTCCATTCAAAAAGTTTCTAATTATTTATTGTTTTCTAAAGTTATTGTTTTCTAAAGTTATTGTTTTCTAAAGTTATTGTTTTCTAAAGTTTTGAATTTTCATAAATTTTCAATTAATTGAACATTCACTAGTTAATTCATTCACTAGGAAAGGAAAGTATTGGCATCAAGTACCTAAAAATCAGATTTGATACCATATAAGCCCATATAATGCGATAAGTTTTGACGTACTTTTTGTTTGAAGTTTTATCTTTTGCAATTTGTTAAAACATTGACCGAAAGCCATCTAGTGAAAATATCTACGAAAAAAAATTCACATAAGCTTTTGTGCATTTTATTGCGCAAACAGATAGAGAACAACTGGGCCCTCGGCAGTGTTGTTATGAGGCACTCGCTCTGGAGAGATAATTCATTGCTGAAGGTTCCATTGCTTTTCCGGGGACCCTCTTCTTCGTTTATGTAATAATGCTCCACTATTCGATTTGAGAAGTCTAAAAGCGAGACGAACTTCACCGATGAAAACAGGAAGATCTCCTCGGGTACACTGAATAGGCTGATTTTGGTTGCCCAGGTGAGTTACTTATCAATAGATGTCTCATCCAAGCAGAACTTGCAGCTAATTAAAGACTGATAGACAAATTGCTAGACAAGATGAATAGACCCATGCTTAGTAACTCCGATGATGTGATGTAACGAGCAAGTTTAGTTTCGTCAGGGTGTACAGAAGTCTCGAATAGCTATATTGAATGATAGTTTATTGCGAAAAGGTGACTGGTTTGGTATTGGCTAACACTGTTAAGAGAGGAAAGTTGGAAATGAGTTAACTTGAGAAGGCTACTTGCCAGATTGGGTGAATTCATGCCGAAGGCTTTTTCCCAGATTGGGTGAATTCATGCCAGAACGCTGAACCGTTCAGCCTCATAATCATTTCCTGCTATTTTTAGTGTTTTATCTAAACCGGGTCGACTTCGTAACAAATGAAACTGCAATCGCTTTTTTCTGAATAATTTTTTATTTGAAATTGAGAATAATTTTCATGAATTTTCACAACAAAATGAAGAAAGAACGAAACATAGTTTGAAATAAAAAAAAACCTTCAAGGTTTGAAAACACTTGTGAACAGAGAAAAGAGGTAAAATCGGTAATTTAGTTAGCTAACCAAAAACCCCCCCCCCCCCGATTCACTCACAATCAGTTTAGAAGATATGTGAATGCATTCTTTTGAAATTTAACTTTTTTCCGAAGAGGAAAACATTATGAATTTCAATGTATGAGGCTCGTTCGTT
This sequence comes from Allodiplogaster pararmata, assembly GCA_964056735.1. Taxonomy (NCBI): domain Eukaryota; kingdom Metazoa; phylum Nematoda; class Chromadorea; order Rhabditida; family Diplogasteridae; genus Allodiplogaster; species Allodiplogaster pararmata. Next base: position 11,218,666 of record OZ057408.1, on the reverse strand, counting down.
GCCCTGATGAATAAAAATTAGTAATGCATCTTAGGCTCTCGAAAGCGAAGTGGACACTAGACGCCGCACCGCCATGCACGGAGGAAAGATCGTCTTGGCCATTCGAACCGCCAACATTGTAAGTCTTCCCCTTCTTCTCTAGTAGTTAAGTCTTTTTCCTTTTACTTGTTTCGATTAATATTTTTTCTCATTTATCTATTTTCTTTCTCTTGTAGTCCGAATGGGGCGCAATGATAAAACAAAGACCCGAATTCAAAAAACCCAAGCTCGTGCAGGAATAAACTCGAAAAACATTCCTTTTCTTGTTTCCTCTTGATTTCTTAATTCTTTCTTTTTCATTCCTTTTCTAAGTCTCCTTTTTTAATTTTTTTTTCGATTAACACTTTTTTCAATTGACAATTTCTCTCTTTTCATCTGAAAAAAGTTTAATTAAGGTAATAGTAAAATATTCCCGGTTTGAGTCGAGATGGTCTGGGTTCGATCCGGTTTGAGTCGAGATGGTCTGGGTTCGATCCCGCCCGGCGGACTAGTTTTTTTCCGTGCGATAGTTCAATCATTTGTCATCTCAACCAGGCGTCACTGCCTTCAAACTGTGTAACTTAGAACTTGAAGTAAAATATTTAGTTTTTCGCTCTCAGACTTTTCTTCAAGTTCGTATATTTTGTTCTAGTTTTTCTTATATTTTGAATAGTTCCTATTCCTCTCTTTTTTGATTCAATACATTGTGATGACGTAACTGGATCGTCTGGGTATTCAAAATTATGTCTACATGCAGTAGTAGTCTACTTGTGTTGGAAAATAAATTCTCGGATAAAAACTTTTATTCAATCAGATAGTCCTTTGTCTGGTGAACATTCTGCTCTTCACTGGAATCGGTCAGTACCAAGACGAACGGGGCCAATCGGTTGGTTTCACCTTATTTTCTCTTTCTTTGGCTGATCTTGAGAAGAATGATAGAGGTTAAACTTCTGGGAAAATAAAGCTATGTGTTGATGATTTTAAAGGTAACGGAGCGGAATGAAAATCGGCTTGAAAGCTCCGAAGCATATTGTTCTTCTTCATCGACTGTACCTTTTTCATAGAGATTTTTTGAATACCGGAGGAGAAACTGATTCAATCTTTACTAGAATATGACAATCAGATTTACCAATTAGTCAGCAATTAAACTATCGACTGACTAATAAGTTTACATGGAAATTTTTTTAATGATTTGCTAATTGGGGAAGAAGTTTATTTTAAACACGGAATTGAAACCGTCCTTTCTTTACTAAAAAAACAAACGCTATCCTGTTTTCTTTTTAGTGCTTGTAAGAACTTTTTTTTAGTCAGCTGTATTTTGAGTGCAGCTTTCCATTAAATAAATATGACTTCCAGTCTTTCGTTCTTACCCCGGAAAAATGGGTGAGTCCCGGGGTGAATTCGGGATTGCCTTCGCCATTCCACGAGATGTTTATTTCAGGTGAATACTATTAGTTCCGTTCAAGTTTCATTACAAATAGTTCTACTTCATGGAAAACTTTATTTTCTCCTTTACAGCTTTTTTCTGATTAGTTACGGGTAGCCTGTAGTGCAAATATAATATTCGAATAGATATTAAGTGAGAGAAAAAGTTAGAACAATTTTCGAGATTTAGTTATAACAAAATCTTTGAGAAAATTTCGAGTTGTTTTATGTGGGCCCCTTTACAAGTGTAATTTGAGGGAGTGTTATTCACCCCTAATTTTGTAATTTAGCGAGACAAGCGCTGAAATTTTTTTCTAAGGAAGTAGGCCGATTCTACATTGACAAAAAACATTATAATTTATGCGTAATATAATTTTTCAGAGCCTTGATTTAAATTATCTTCTGAAATTTAGGTCAGTTTTTGGCCGGTTCCCTCGGTCTAATTCTCCTGAGCACAACGGCTATCGTTCAACTGCTCAGTGCTTGTGAAATAGGCGACCCTCGGGTTATGGTGAGTATTCAAAGTCATTCTCAAATGTAGATGTTTTTGTCAGTTCACATGTCAAATGTCGAAACAAACACAGAGCTCGCTAACTGTATGTTCAATACTTTTTCATTTGAAGTTTTTGTGAAAAAATAGCTATAATCAGGAGAATTAAGGTTTCATTTCATTTAGTTTATTAATCCATTTAGGGTGTATTCAGAGAATTAAAATTCAACTACATGTTCACTAAAGTATAAACATGGTTTTTATGGGAACAAACAAATTCATATAATTTCAGGAAAAATAATCTCAGTGGCAGTGTTTCTATTTACACAAGATTAGGTAAAATAATATCGATTAGAAGTTCTCTAATGTTTTTGATCAAGAATTCAACGGAAGAGTTCCTAACTAAGTTGTATGGTAACAAATTCCAGACGGATAATGATCTAGAGGCGCAAGTGGAGTACCGGGAAGACTTGATGGTATAAGGCAGTGCAATTCTGAAACTATTTGACTTACGAAGAGCATTGAAAGAGGAGCCATCAAATATAGTCGAGATGAATCAAATTCACAAGATGAGTGAACTTTTTGTGGATGAATGCTAATTCTGCCACCGTGCGTCTGTTTTCAAGGGTTTCTAGAAAGAGCATTCTAAGCCTCTCGGGGTAGGATAAGTGAGACAAATCATTTCTGGATAGAATTCTTCCAGTGTAATTTCGCTGAATATGTTCTTTATCTCTAATTAAACCTAACACCGTCGGATACCATACTGGTGAGGCGTATTCGAGAATAGGCCTTATGTAGATAACAAAGGCTTTAACCAACACATCTAGCGATTAAGTCTTGAATGTTCTCAGAAATAGATTGGCTAGGTTAGAAGACTTTTACAGATATTCAACTTGTTTTTTACAAGAAATATTGCTAGAGAATATGACAACTTGACACCTAGATCCGTAATATCTCGAGAAGTTTCTAAGATAGTTTCTAAGATTTTGCGAATTTTTTTTCGTTTTCCTTTTCCTTTTTTCATATTGAAGAAGAAGTTTAAAAAACAAGATGAATTTTATATGAGCAAAGTGAAGATCAAAAAGTTAAAGAACATCCAAGCTCGCGCGCTTCCATTTATAAAGTTGTATTTTATACAGTTCATAGAAATACTACTACGATAATGTTCCTGATAAAGTACGGACGAGCACGTTGGATTTAGGGATGAGAGAACGTAGATTATGGTTTGAACGATACGGTCTTGAAGGCGTCGAACTTCTGCTAGATACAGAGCTCAACCGTGCTGATGAGTGGCGGAAGAAGAATGGAGGTGGAGAAACAACCACTCTTTGGCCGGTCCGAATAGGTGCCGAACCCACGAATCTCTCCGAAAAACAAAAAGCTCTCCGAATAATAGTCTAATGCTCTACCGATTGATCCATCGCGGGCTGTTAGCGGTAAAAGTTAGATTTGCAGTCGCTGGTGTTGTGCTTCTTCTCAGTGCCTTGCGCACTCGTGGTCTTCGGGCTCCAGATGCACTACTCAGCGTGTCCTTGGATTGAAGATTACTACAGGGTTTGACTCAATTCTTTTCAGTAGCTGAAACAATATCTGTCACATTCAAATACTTTATATAAAAAATTGCTTAAAATTATTAAATAAGAAGACAAAAAGGTTAACTAAATAAATTTTTAGAAGAGAGGAGAACATCATATATTATAAATGAATCTATCTGGGTTATGACGCTTTCGCTCACTGCTGAAAATCGGGAAGTAATACATATTTGTTCTTATGCTTTTTTGTGGTTTGACACCAAACTCAAAGACTGTAAATTTTTATCTCATGAAAATGGAATTTTCTTGTTCGAGACAAAAATAAACTCTACAATTGCTCGCACAAATTGCCTTGTTCATCTCAGATCAATCTCATGGCTAAACGACGTTCTTACCGACCCGTAGAAAGGCAGCTTCTCGATCCACAATGTGCCATCAATGGATGGGCTCTTGCTGGCGTTCGTTCTTTTTTACACTTTATCAAATGTACACATATTTAATACTCAATGTTTTTAATCATTAAATGATCAGCTATTTTGTTCAAAAGTCATTCATTCATCAATTTATTATTCTAACCATCATACGTACACATGTATGTCTCATCTATGTACATACATGTATACATCTATGTATAATTCGCATCTTGTTTCTGGAACCAGCATCATCATTACAAAGATTGCAAAACGAGCGAAAAAAATGCTTGAAGTTGGTATCAGCTATTATCGATGCCTACCGAATCCGGATTGTTCACGTGCTATTTCTTTTAATTTTCGTAAATTCTTTGACTAGACTCACTTGGGTACCTCTTCGTTGATAAATATGAGAAAAGTTGCGGATCTAGCCAGGATTCATTCATTCATTTATTCCTTTTCACATGGTTTATAAAATTTATAATGGATAACTGTCACAAGGTGATTCAGTTCGAGGCAATAAGATAATACATATGTACATTCACCGTAATTCTTGCAATTAAATTACAATTGATCACGAGGTTCAAGGTGTGAGTTCATAATTAATCTTTTGTTAGCACTACTCAAATACCATGAGAGTCTTAGTTTAGAAAAGAAAACAATTACATCAATTGGTGAATTTAGAAGAGCATTTTCGAATTGTGACAAAGATTGCATTGAAACAAGAAACGAGGGGAGAGAAATCCAAATGTCATCACAGCGAGAAACACACGTATTACATCAGGCACATTGAAGGGTAATATGCTAAGGGAGTGTGAGATTCTTTGGCTGTAGGGAGTAGGCCTGATCACAAAAAGATGTGTGGTTCCCACCGGGGGTTGGTTAATTTACCACAGCAAGTCAATCGTCGCTAGATAAAGCTAGGAAAATCTTATCCTTCTTGAAGCATTTGTTCGTTCAATCCACCATATTTGGGTACAATTCAATTTTTTTTCTTTTCAGATCTTCGCACTTTTGTCATGTGCGCTCTTTGTAAGTGAAGCCTTGACAACTTCATTCTTTCGCACAGCAACGAACTCTTTGCGACCTAGAAGAACGACCCTTACGACATTGTGAGAGTACTTGAAATTTGAAAAAAAATTATTAAATTAGGCACGAATCGTAGTTTTGGGAGTGGGAACGATGTTCACGAGTATTTAGATTTTGCATGCAGTGATTGTTCATTGTTTTCTTTATTTTTTCGAAGAGGAAAATTCGACCGCTGGATTCCTTCCCCGTTTTCTCTTGCTTTTGTGATGGGTTTTTTCTTCAGATCTTTCCAATACTTTTTCACAAGTTGTACATCAATTTACTTTAATACTATAATCTGAAACGTTTTAAATATGTCACATGCATAAGTTTTGTTCTCAAGGTAACTTAGTCGTAGTGTTTGTGATAGTTTAAAATTGAAAAAAGGCGGAAAGCTCGGTCTTAAAATTAGTTTTTATTTCTTGTTTTCGAAACTTCGATTACCATTCATTTGTTTTCAGAAATATTATCGATCGTGATATTGCTTGGCTCCTTCTCTGTGACTAATTTTGAATATTATGCTCTTAGCCATCTTTCACGCAAAACTCTACGGATTTGTTCTATCAATACATAAATAGATGTGCAAATGCGAACTGCTCGAAAAAACATTCACTGAGTTCGATTGCACTTATTACGAGTAAAGAGAATAAGGGCGTTCAGCGACCGCTGATTCAGCAAAATCAGGCATTGAACGGGTATCTGATAAATTTACTTCCATAGCTGTTGGAGAAATTCATAAGTTTCTTCTGCAGTAGAATTAATCTCATTTCATGGAAAATTGCATCGAGCAGCGTTTTCTTGCAGTCAGTGGGATAGTGGTAGTGTGATGTGCTTGCACCGGTAAGAAATGAACACCTGGGTTCGCCTTCTTGCAGTCAGGGGGATAGTGGTAGTGTGATAGTGGTAGTGTGATGTGCTTCCACCGGTAAGAAATTAACAGCTGGGTTCGACTTAAGCCCGTCTACAAGCTGTTTTCCATGTGATCAATCAGTTGTAGAACAGATGAGAACTGATATTTTCTACCCTGTGCAACATCTGATATATTCTGCTAGATAATTCTGCTTCTGCTGCTAGATAATCGTATGTACATGAGTTAAATATGAGACACCGGTGCAAATTGATCTTGATGAACATTGATAGCAAGTATATGATGATACACTAATGATTTTTTTCGTTTTGATGTTTTGTTATGATAAAAAATACAGATGTGAGCCAGAGAAGCTATGAGTGTAAAAAAATATTAGTTCGAAAATCTAACAAATTGAATAGTCAAAGACCGAAAATGAATATGGAAAATTTTCCGACAATAGATATTTTCAATTGAAGAAAAACTAGATGAATTGTGGGTTGAAATTAAACGAAATAAGATTTTATAATAAGTGAACGGAAGTTTGAAGAAGCTGTTGAGAATTTTTGCATCGTTGAGAAAGTAGCCACCCGGAATACTTCGGAAGCTCGACAGGCAAAACTAATTTAGGTTGTGGGAAGAAAGACACCGAATTTTACGTCAATAACATCATTTATGACGTTTTCAAGTGGGGCATTTGAATATGATTGTGGAACGGGTTCAATTAAACAATTAAAAGAGAGTGAAGCAGGTAGTCTACGGGCGGAGTCGAACTCGACCTTTTCTCTATTACCAAAAACGAACACCAGAGAGAGCAGAAGTCTGTTTGAGTTGGGGCGAAACAGAATTCTGCTACATTATAGTCTTAGCAGTGATATACTAATTGTAAATTATATTTATCACATCTTTCACCATTTTCCTATATTAATTACCACCTTGAAGCCGAAGAAACATTGCTGCCGTGTGTTGGATTGGATTATAGGAGATGTTGGATAGCCTTGTACTCTCAGTATCCAAGACCATGTTTTGGCATGACTGCCGTTCGCGTGAGTTCATATTTCTACACCTAGGCTAATAGAAAATAGTTTAACACGACTACTCGTTGCCTCAGCAAAATAAAAGGTGTTTTAACTTGTTCAAAAGTTTTTAGTCAGACTTTTTTGTAGGAAACTTCGCATGAATAGTGATTTGAGTCATTTTGTTTGATATCCAAACTTCTTTAGATTATGCGATATTTATTTAGGGCGTAATAACCTCTTTCCTCAGCGGGAAAACTTTATCGTGGACGATTCTGCGAGACGCGATGTTCTGGTAATATGAAAAACGGGGAAGTACACACGAAAAATAGGTATGGAAATTGGCACATTTGCATTTGAAAGTATGACTATTCGTACTTTCAATCGATCTTTGAGAGGTGACCGACTCAACAGCTCTCATATCGATTTCAAAACCAACAAATCTCACATAATGCCTCGTTGCGCCAAAAAAATACCATGCCTGCTCGGCCTCGACATTCCAAATGTTCCGCTTCCGTTCTTTCAAGTCTTACTTCAGAAAATTATAAGACAAGCCGTTCTTCCTCTTCAAAAGAATATATTTGAGCAAGCCCACAAAATTAGTTTTCTGCGTTAAGCCCTTGCTGGAGCACAGAGAGATGTATCTTCATCACCACAACGTCATCCTCTACCCCCAACAACAGTTCCGTCTAAAGTTAACAACAAATCCACTTCAACCCAAACCATTCCATCCCCTGCTCATCCTCGCCTTTCAATCATACCTCGCCCAGTTCACTTTGTTCCCTCTTCTCATGTCTCCATCGCCTCAAGCTCGACAACTCAGTCCAGCGACCCTCCAAATACCACTCATTCGGAGAAATCATCCGTTACCCGACGCATCACTCGTAAGCGCGTTCTGGTCCGGGCTCCATTCGATGCTTCAGCCATTTTTTCCCTGCAGCCACGCGCTAGTTCTTCTTCAAGGACCTCAGGTTCAGCCACAGCGGCTTCTATCTCCGTATCAACATCGCCGCCTGTTCTAAGAAGTAGCGCACGGATTCTGAAGTTGACGGATCGAAAAAAGAAAACTAACACAAAATAGGACATGATGCGTGGGGAATCAAAAGAGCTCAAATGCTTTTCTTTTAACGCCCGATCAATCAAGAATAAGTTATTTGATCTCCACCATCTCCTGCGCTTCAGCAACCCTGATGTAGTCTTCATCTGGCTATCCTCAGCTGAATCTGATGCTCTCCTTTGTGATGGTCTTCCTTATCAAGTTTTCAGAACGGATCGTCAAGATGGTACCCGAGGGGGGGGAGCAGCCATAAAAACCAGAAATCTTCTTTCTCCGCCATTTCTTTCATCCTTCTATGGAGATTCCGTCGATTGTATTTCGATCGATATATTTCCGAGCGAGACATTTACCTTATCATTTTCCTGTATTCGACCAATTTCCTGTTATCGATCTTCAAACTCCTCTTCTGATGCGATCAATGAGTTCATCAGACATCTCAGACCTCAATTTTACCCAATCATCATTTGCGGCGACCTCAACTTTCCCAACATCAACCCGTCCAGTCCACTTCTAACCATCAATCAACTGAAACTTTTCTTGACTTCACTTACGACTTTCGTTGCGACTTTCTTAACCCAATACGTTCTCTCATCCACGCGAGCAGACAACATCCTCGACTACGTATTTTGTAATCAGGGGCCATATTCATAGTGGCTGCGTAGCCTACCCCGGGTAGGTTACCCTGGCTACCCTGGGTAGCTACCCAGCAAGTTCGTATTTATAGAGCTGGGTAGGCTACCCGGGGTAGTTACCCGGGTAGCCCTTTTGCTTACCCTGCTCCAGACCAGGGTAAGTTACGGGGTAAGTTGATTATTTTCAAGATATCATTAGAAAACTAATGTTTTCATACGTCTTGATGAGACGAATTCAATGGGGCAAGTTTAATTAAATTCTTACGTTGCAAGGATAAATTATGAAGGGGTTTTATTTATTGGACTAACATTAAATACGTATAATTTCATTTCATAAGTTTCAACATTTTCAACATTCAACATAACATTTTCAACATTCAACATTTTATTATTATTTGAATTACTTTAAAATGAAAAATGCTACAAATTAATACATTTTATGATGGCTTTTTATAAATTTGTGAGCAACAGCAACAGCCTTTGAAGTGAAATAAACAACTTTAATATAAAAAAACACACACTACAGTGTCGCCCAGCTAAATACCCTTGTCCATCACCACGATGACGGCCTTCTGTATCTGATAACCGTACCTAATTCGGCGGGTCTATGGCGGGTCTATGGAAAACAGGATTCATAATCGTGGGGGGACTGGCTAACTGAACACGTGTGACTTTGGCAGTTATGCATGTCCGCGGTACATGACTTGTGAACTGCCAAAGTGACTAAAACTTCTACGCGGTGACTGGTCAACTATACAAGAGCCAAAATGGGTCAGAAAGCATTAAAATACATTCAAAAACTGAGCAAAATTCATTCAATTCTAGGCACTCGGAGAAATTTTGTTTTCGTCTTTCTACAAATCAGTTCTGACTCATTGCATATATAAAAAATTTGGTCAAAGTGAAAGAGAGAAAGAGAGAGAGAAAAATCCAATGAGTTTTCAAGCAGGCAGGTGAATTTTGATCGAACTAAGTAGAAAATATCTATTTAAAATATGTTCAAAAAGTTGATGAATGTTAAAGAAATGATTTCCTACTACGATACTTTCCTTTACTGCGCTGCATGCTGAACCTACTATTTTTATTAGCTGCGCTTCACTTAAACTTACCCTGGGTATGCTTACCCAGGGTAACCTACCCGGGGTTGACTTACCCTTCCACTATGAATACGGATTTTGAGGGTGGGGTAGGTTAACCCCGGGTAGGCCTACCCTGGGTAGCCTACCCTTACCCAAGGACTATGAATATGGCCCCAGGACATCATCTCCAAATGTGAACCATCGCATCAATTTTCTACTAGCGATCACAAATCAATATTGTTCAACGTCTCTGGATGCCAAATCCTGCCGACTCGTAATAGTTCTCTTCGCCCTCGATGGAAGAAAGCTCCATGGGAAAACATCAATCCCATTATATGTTCCGTCGACTGGACCATGTTGTTTTCCTCTCTCAGCATAGATGAATGCGTTGACTATCTCACTAACTTCTTGAACACCCTAATATCCGATGTTGTTCCTCGAACAAAAAATAAACAATTTCATCTCAATTATCCTGTGAAAATTAGAAAATAGTATAGTTTTCTTCAGAGATGTAAGAAACGCTCTTCTACTTCTTGTTTAACTGCCCGTGTGTGTAAGAAGCTTCATCGCGAAGTTCTGAAATTCGAATGTATTCGTGAAAATTCCCTTGTCATGTCTAGGAATTACCAACTATTTTTCCGTACTATCAACTCACATAGCACTTGTGTCACACGTTGTATCAAATTATGGAACTCGCTTCCAGCTAATGTTGCATTGTTGCCCTCCTCCTTCGCTTTCAAGAATACACTACTAGCGCTTCCTCGGGAGACTATCATCTCGAATTCTAGCTTTCGTTGTTTTTGAGCAAATTTTTATTTTACAGGGTGACCATAAATTACCTGAACAAATGTAAATGTCTGTATTTCCTTTCAAAACGAAATTCATATCTTGTTATCATAACATACTTTATCACAATATATAACCAACAGTTATGCACAATAATGTTCGATATGGCCGCCTCTAGCGCGAACGCATGTCTTGAGACGACGCTCGTATCCACATGCCAGTGACCGCAGGTAGTCGTTGTCGAGTTCGTCCCATGCCTTCAGAAGGGCGGCACGCAGAGAATCGAGAGTGTGGTGGTGGATAGCTCCAGTCTTTGCCTGCATGACGCCGCAGACGCTGAAGTCGAGCGGGTTCAGGTAGGGGGAATTCGATGGCCCTTCGGAAGTGCTTATGAAGTTTGGGGGTGTGTGCTCAACCACTCTTGTGCGATTTTGGAATTGTGGGCAGGTGCCGAGTCCTGTTGAAAGGTCCAATCAGCTCCATTATAGTGTGTCCTACTCCAGGGCTCTACCACGTCTTTCAGGATCTTCTTTACGTAGAAGTTGGCATCTATCTTCACACCAGGGTCGACGAAAACCAACGGCGTTTTGCCCGTTGCACAAACACCTCCCCAAACCATGAGGTACTTGAGGTGGCTGCTTCTTCCGACTGTGATTCCATGCTCAGCTGCTCCATTACGATCGTGAGCAAGTATTCTGTCGTTTTGAGAATTCACCGACATCTCAATGGTGAATTTTTTTGCATCAGTCCATAGCGTACGGAAATGCTCGGCCCGCGCACATCGTTGCAACAGTTCTTTGCACCGTTGATGTCGAAGAAGCTTCTGTCGAGCATCCAGTCCATGTCGTTTCTGCATCCAGTAGAGGTACATCCTGAAACGGTGTTTGATTATCAGTCGCGTTGATTCACGGGAGATACCGACCGACGAAGCAAGCTTCCTCATGGATTGTCGAGGATTGCGTGCGATGCGTTGCTTCTAATCTGGGGCGTGTCGGATATCGGTGGACGACATCTTCCTGCACGGTCCTTGCCATCGGCTGTCTTTCGAAGACGATCGATGGTGGCGTAAACAGTTGATCGTGGAGCATTGAGTCGTCGCGCGATGTTCGCTCTCGTGTGACCGGAGTTGTGCAGTGCAGATCGCAGCACGAAGAGGACTTGATTTCACCATAACTGCACAAATAAAGCTAGAGTCATGAAACTTAAAACGAGAAACAACCAGTCTCAGAGCATTATCATGGGAAAATGAAAACAAAGATCGGTCAACTGTGTCGCGCAATAGAGCGCGTTAAAAACTTGTCTAGGTAATTTATGGTTAATTACACAATCCATGTATCATACTCATGTATGCTCAAGGAATAAAGATTGATTGATAAATTATTACTATTCATACTTCTAGTATGAAGTTATGACTATTTATACTTAATAAGTATAAATAGTCATACCTTCAAATGTATATTTGTCAATTTCCATACTTTTTGTGTTTAGAGAAAAAAAAGGTGTATCTGAGATATGAGTTAAAAACTGAAAAGTGGGAGAAGGGCAGATAAAAAAGGCGAACAAGGGCTTCTTTAACTGTACGCAAGAGTTTTTTCATGTATTTAGATAATATGTTTGCACGTAAGTTTTACAACCTGCATTCCCATATGGGTTAGAGGAATTGATCGTCAAAAATTACTCTGAAAGCTCGGCTGATGCTGGAAGGCGCATGGAAAGTTCAATGCTAGGGGTCACTGTCCTCGATCATCGGGCAAAAAAGTGGGTATAGGACCGAACACTACTAAAATGTGTAGTGCACGAATGCATGAAGAAGAAGTGGCACAAGTGCACGCGGATCGTAACCATACAGATTTGGAGTAGGGTTAAAATGGTGACAGAATGGTACTTCAGAGGACCAATACATTGAAAAGCAATGTTCAGGGTAAAAAAATGGAAAGGCAACTTTTTGAGTTGCCTTGAAGGGGAGTTCTTGGAATCTGCTCAGAATAAAAGGTAGTTGTTTCAAATGATGGCGCTGCATGAATTTTAATTGAATTTAATTGTTGAACGGTTTGGTTTCACCTGCATTCTTCTTTGCGGCAAAGATTATGTGTAGTTCGGGAACATATCAAAACAGATTCAAAAGGAACAAAACTGGAAATGGGATATATAAGACAGTGCTGGGAATTTAGTTCGGCAATTCGTGTTGTTTCGGTGTCTTTGGCAAGTTTTGAAACATGACGGTAAAAAATTCGTTTATCAGTAAATTGCACAGAGGATTTGAAAAAGAAACACGTGTCATTTTTAATATACAGATTTTTGCTTTGGCAAGATAAATAAGAAACAAAAGCACTTAGTGTCAAATACATAAGAGTTAGAGTCACTTGGCAAATTTAGAACGGTTCGAATTTCGTCACCGGTTGATGATCATTACAAGGTGAATTTAGAACGGTTCAGATTTCGTCACCTGTTGATTATCATTACAAGGCGAATTCCTAACTGTTCGAATTTCACCATGTTATGGAGCGTTAGAATTCGACTTTTCACTTTGCAAACTAATTTTCTGCAAAGTGATCCCGTTGAACGCTCCAATGTCTCACCACGAATTACCTTGAAAAGAAAAATGGACTACGGTATTACTTTTATAATAACTTTCCCTGTTGGACGTAATTTTTTAATGAATTTTACAGAAAAATCGTCGCTTTGTCTTAGAATGCATGTGCTCTTTTCTTTTCACCGTAGTCCATGTTTCTTTTCACGGTAATTCGTGGTGAGACATTGGAGCGTTCAACGGGATCACTTCGCAGAAAATTACTTGGCAAAGTAAAAAGTTGAATTCTAACGCTCCATTACAATGCTCATCACATCACGAAATTCGAATTAACTTTCCAAATCTCGCACTATCCCCGTTATCCCACCACACTTTTTCGTCAATTACGTGGCTATTCAGCAAAATAAGAACAGATTCATATAGTATGAACAAAACGAGCAACCTATAAAGACCCGGTTTGCACGAAAGCTATACAATTTTCTTTTTCTGTGTCGCGAAAAGAGAATAGTATAGCGTTCGTGCAAACCCGGCCGGTCTGTATAGATTGATCGTTTTGTTCATACATACAGTATAATTTTGCTGAATAGCCGGGAGAGTGCGAAATTGCGAGAGTGCAAGATTCATGAAGCGTTAGAATTCAACTTTTCACTTTGCAAAGTAATCTCTGCAAAGTGATCCCGTTAAAAGCTCTAGGCCGCATCCCGTTAAGCGTTTAACGCTCCAGGCCGCGTCCCTCACTTTGCAGAGATTACTTTGCAAAATGAAAAGTTGAATTCCAACACTCCATTAGAAAGCGAGCATCGTAACATGACGAAATTCGAACCATTCGGATTTCGTAATGTGATGAGCATTGTAGCATGACGAAATCTGAAGGATTTGAAATTCGTCAAGTGATGAGCAATAATACATGACGAAATTCGAACAGTTCGAGTTCCGTTAGGTAAGATTCGCAATCTGCTTACTCTTTTGTTTCATATTTGATTGTTTATTGTGCCAGAAGTGATGAAATAAAATAAAAAAAATTACAAAAATGGTTCCACAAATTTACAAAGAAATGGCGAGAAATTCCGATGAATTTTACGATAAAGTTGCCACAGACAGCGAAACAACACGAATTGCCAAAGTAATTTCCCGCCACCGTCTTATATGGTAACATAATGAGGCCGAGAGGTCATGAAGAAAATGGAAAAAAGAGAAGAAGGGACAAATTTCTGACCTGCTTTAGAGCTTAGTTCTTTTAAATACATACATACGTTTGGTAGTTGAGTTCTAAATAGAAAAGACTGATTGTGAATAATGTCTCTCCTTCCCCGATAATGAAAAAGAAAAAATGAAAAAACTTCGACTGCAAGTCAAAAAATTATCTGTTTTCCCAACTAAAAGCAGAAAAAAGGAGTAGATTTTTTTCCAATTTTGTTTCGTGAATTCTATTTCTTTGCAGGCATTTTTTTTATCACAATACAAACATTCAGTATTTCACTACTACAATTTTATGGAGAAAAAATCTTAGTTACTTTTTCAGCAATCTTTTAATTAATACAGTTTACCTTTAAACATCGTTAAGGCAAGTTTAACCACTGTAATATTTATAAGTTTTCATTGTAGGAAAATGATACCCGCGTTGTGACCCGAAAGATTTTCCCAGTTCACTTTCGATACGAAAGGAAAGAAGCGAAAGTGCCCGAGAAAGATTTCCACTCGAAAGAGAGTGCTTGAAAAAGCGTTGCAAGGCAACTACCGATAAGTCTAACGGAAAAGAAGGTACATAGTTCACTGTACAAAGAAGCAAGACGAGTTCAAATTTTTAACTGTTACAAGGTTGCACAACAACGTTATAAGAATATAGAACGTAGTTATTCTAAGTTTAACAACACAACAACAACAAAGCTGAGTCTCCCACATGTGAAAAAAACAACGCAGTTTGGGGTGTGAATTAATTATTGGATGAAAAAACGGCGAATTTAAGCGATTTTGAGAGGAATGAATGCTTTGAGCGAGGAATCGTTGTTCTTTAAGCACCGGTGATGAAAAAGCCCGAAGAAGCAATGCAATCCGAAACATGGATGTGGCATTTGCACAAGTAGAAGGGGGGACTCAAGGATACGGTGAACTCTTTAAAGGTACAGGAGAGTTGCATATACAATCATACTTAATGACTATCGATTGATAGATGGCAAGGAAAAGAGAACATTCGACTCCTGGTAATAATATACGTTCGGGTCGACAACTGAAAATTTGAGGTTTTAAAGAAATAAACAAGAATTTCTGCAATCGGAATGGATTCAAAGTAAAACTTGAGAAACTCTCCTGGACTATTTCTATGACATACAAGCATGAGGGAAATGCTTATTCTCATATTAGTTGAAGCAGCAAATCGCCAAAACTGTATTACCCTTTCTGGGCCCGAAATCATCGCTTGTGAGCAAAACCAGCAATTAACGATCTTCCGGGAAAAGTCTTTGGAAAAAAGAATCAAAAGTGACTCAATTATGTACATTCTCATTTCAAACATGATGTGAAAACTCAAGGTGTATTTTGCTATTCATGCAAAAAACTGACCGGATAACCGGACGTCGAGCGATATTGATAACATCAACAACATTAAATGAAGTAACCAATCAATATGCATGTCAGCAACAACTGATTGACTGAGGTACTCAAATGATAGTCATGTAAGCGATGACTTTATGACGAAAGCAAGTGCGAGTGTGTCTACAAGAAGCCAGAGGCGTTGTTGTAGTCATGCTGTTCCTCCTCGTCTGCGGGCGCTTCTCCTCCGGCTGCCTCCAGTTCCGCCAGCCACTCCGAGAACTTGTCTGTCTGCAGTTCAATTTATCACACGCCTTCTTCTCTTCGAGAGAATACCATTTGAATTTAAGAGAGAATACTCTGACTACCCTACGGACAAAAGATGGTCAAAGAAGTGGGATCGAAACAAATTGTAGCTCTTTTCTCTACCCGCAGTTAGCGTAGTCCTGGTTAGATTGAAGTTGAAATAGCTTTTGTCTAATTAAGCCTTATTCCATTTCACCAGCATTCACTACCTTTAAACTGCGTAGCTGAGCATGTTTTATTTTATTGTATCAACTTATCCTCCAAAGGTTTACTGGACGAAATAATTTATCAACTTGGTTTTCATAAGTTGACTATGAAAAAAATCATATTTCAAATATACGTTTTAAAAAACTGCCAGAACAACAGGCAAACAATTTAGTTTAAGCTCTTGCAAACGATACTTTGCTGGTACTGCTTCACAAGTAACAATTTCAAAACTCAATTTCGAAGTAAGAAAGAAGAAGGGTTGAGTACTCATACTACTTTGGTAATTTAGGAATTTTTTTCAGAATCATTCTACTACATAAAAACTTCAAGAGAAGAAAAAATAGTGAACATTTTAAATAGGTTAGAAAAAAATAAAAAGGTAACCATGTCAAATAGGTTGTACTGGATCTCATATTCGCTCTTTCTTTCATTTAGGATGACCATGGGTTTGAACCTGAACAAGAAATCAATGTTCACTTAATAAACTAAACGAGTTACAAAGACCAATATTTTTAGTATTTTTTATTATTTTATTTTACAAAGACAGTAGTATTTTAAAAATTCTAGATTTTTTCTAAGAAAATTCATAATTGTCTGAATAATGTGAAGGTAAAAAAATCAAATCATATACGTTATCCTTTACTCCATGTTTCATATCAAAGTTACTCCATGTTTCATTTATTCAGAGGAATATGTGTGAAACTGACCGCTCGCCCCAGACAATCTCTTCTGGGAGAAACGAGGTCCTGGCCTGGAAGGTCATACCAGTCGCCTCGACTATGCCTTCCACGGTCATTATCAGCTCGAAGTCCTCAACACATATGTAGAATACTTTTTATCTAATGACTTAATCAGCTCAAAATCAAAGAATTTATGCTCGTAGATAATTTAGCAACATTTACGTTGGCGTAACCTTTTTTTACTACGCTCTCAATCAGCTCCGTCTTTCACATTTTCCCAGGCCGTTTGCAAGGAGATATTGAGAAGAGAATGTTTGAATTAGAGTGCCACAACCAAGAAGGAACCTGTTGTTGAATGTTCTGTCTCGTGAATCCGTGAAGCGGAGAATGTTCATCAATTACATGCCTCACCACGATGGGCCTGAATTAGTAGCGTTGGAACGATGCAATAGGCAAATATATTTCTTTCAAAACGTTTTGTCTCGATTAAGCAAACGCAGTGAATTATTCAGTTTAGATTTTGAACAAAACAAAACATGAAAAAATTTACCGGATTGATTTAGTTTTACATATAAATGACAGGCACATATACGAGTAATCATTCCATATTATTCTCGTCGAAAGCTGGGCAAATTTCGATTTGAATAAATTGAAGTTAATATTCTCTAAACTTGGCGTAGGTGTAATCGGGGTGAAGGTCACACTACTGAGTTGCGATCGAGAAAAAGAGCTGAAAGTTTGAAAGCTATCAAAGTATACCAATGTGTTTTCCAACGTGTATTGTGGATCAGAAAATGAAAACTTTGCCGAAAATTTTCGAGTGATCGCTTGTCAATATTTCGTTATGAAATGTGCAAAAAATCAGGCTAATTCTTCATTTTCTCGCAAAAAGGAGACTTATCAACACACGCGTGGTTCGATTGAGGTGATTGATTTAAGGAAAATTTTAATTGCCGAATTGTTCCAAAATTCAACGGATGCCGTTAGCGTGCCAGGAACACGATCAAACACGACCAATAGCTTGTTACAGTTGTTGATCGGGACAAACTTGGTCTTTTTTCGTTCGATATGCACTTCTCACATCATTTATAGCCTCCCGAAGGTCTTCCAAAATTCGAGAAGGAGCATGAAAAAGACAGAGCGAGAGCTTGAGATTTCTGTCAATTCTGTTGTGAGAGTTGTCAAAAAGGACCTCAGACTTGCATATAATTAATCTATATACATTGCGCTGAAGCATTATTGAATGCACATGCGAACTGTCTTCTCTGATGAAAAGCTCATAACCGTGAAGAAACTTACAACCCTTAAAAATTGTATTTACTTACTCGAGACTTAAGAGCAGATTCTGAAACAGGTTCTGTCATTTCACCGAGCTTTTCTCAGAGGTCAAAGTATAGCGGGGGTGTGCTGAGATGACCCAACTCCTCACGTTTTCATTGATCTAGTGGTCGAAATCGGCGTATAATATGATCATAAAAAGATGATTGAAAACATTTTGACTCTGAGATCTCAATCTGATTTCAATTCAACTAAAAGAATGCTTCGCTCTCTTACTCACAAGGCAAAAAACACAAACACGGTCTAAAACTCATTTTCCTGACTTTTAGTCGAGCTCAGAATGGCCATCTTGCTTGCCAGATCTCAATTCCTTGACTACTCTGTGTAGTCTTAACCTGAGAGCAAGATGACTGCTCATTTGGATGAAAGTTTGGTTTCTCGGAAGAATTCGCTTCAGAAGAATAGGCCAAAATAGACAGAAACTACCTGCGTCTAGTGCTCTGAGCGTTTGCCAGGCGACTTCGCGCTGTAGTACGCATTATCGAATGTTATTTCAGAAAAATATTCAAAATGATTGCAGACAATAAATATAAGAAATTCAAGTTCATTGCTTCACTTTTAACCAAGAAACAAGCAGATGAACTCATTGGCGTTCATATGGTAAACCCTGTAAATAACGTATATTTGCGAGAATCAATAATTTACATACTATATTCCTGGTCCTTATATCCGCTTTGTGGCGAAGTATGCGTTCCCCAAAGATGATCTACAGAGTACATACATAATTTCTTGGTTAGGAGGAAGGGGTGTAGAACTTGAGACCCTCTGCACAATAGCCAGTCACACTCTCATCATGTTACACCGGATTTGCTACTTGCTTATTAACCCAAATTTTCAAAGTTTTGGTTGGCCTCTCAACTCATGTCGAACAACAAAAACGATGACTCACCTAACCATGATTAATCTATATGTCAAATGATTTAAAATTATCAGTTATACCGTATGAAGGCAATAACGTCTCGTTAGAAATACTTCTGATTAAACTGGCAAAAAAAGCTATTCTACCAAGCGGGATCGAACCCAGCCATCCCTCCTGTCTCTAACCAGGAGAAAAGACTATTCTACCAAGCGGGATTGAACCCAGCCATCCATTCCGTCTCTGACCGGGAGAAAAGACTATTCTACCTAGCGGGATTGAACCCTGCCAACCCTTCCGTCTCTGACCGTGAAAAAAAGGCTATTCTACCAAGCGGGATTGAACCCAGCCATCTTCCGTCTCTGACCGGAAGAAAAGGCTATTCTACCAAGCGGGATTGAACCCAGCCATCCCTTCCGTCTCTGACCGGGAGAAAAGGCTTTTCTACCAAGCGGGATTGAACCGAGCCATCCCTCATTTATTTCATCATTCTTTTGTCCAGGTTGTATACAATCATGTTGCATGAATGGGTATACGAAGCGGATCACTGTCACGTAAGTGAGCTCAGTTTTGGTGATACAAACTAACACCTAGTGTTCAAGGGAAGTAAAAAATAAATAAATAAACAACAAAATATATGACATGTTCACAGGAGGAAAAGTCAATTTAGGCGAATTTTCGAGGAAACGACAATCACAGAGGCGGAGATTTGGAGAAGAAATATTTAAAAAGCATTAGGTGACTTACAAGACACAGCATTAGAAGGCAACGAATTCCATACATTAATGGATTTAGATACACAGGTACTGTGAGACTGAGGAAATTTGAAGGGGAGTACGAACCGCAATGAATGTGTTTTGCGGTTTCCATAAGGAGAAGGAAGAATGCGGAACAGCGTGCTCTTATCAAGCCTAATTGCATCATGAACAACTTTGTGAACGAAACACAGATCAGCTATCGATCGCCGATATTCTAGTGTGTTAAGATATAGAAACTCAGACGACGAAGGTAGGTCAAGTTGAAGAGACCGGCTCGAGCTAGAAGCCTTCTGGTAAAAGATCTTTGAACGCGTTTTAAGGCATTTATGAGGCCTATAGAAGTTGGGGACCAGATCTCAGATCCATACTCTAGGAGTGGCAGCACATAAGTCTTGTAAGCTTTGAGTAGTACTGGTATTGATGATGTTTTAGAGATAGGAAGATGATATTCATGTACTTACTACATAGCTTTGCAGATAGTACTTTCAATAGGAGTGGAAAATGATAGTAAGCTTTCAAATAAACTTCCAAGGTCTCGAGCGTGAGACTGGGCCGGTGGTTTGTTATGGTTAATATGGTACCTGAGTTGTTAGGACGACAATGAATAATTAGACACCTTGCGAATGAGATGGAGAGAGGCCATTTGAAGGCGTAGTAGGCTATTGAGCTCAAAGCTATTTGTAGAGGAATGGGATCATCGGAGAAAATCTTAACATCGTCGGCATAAAGAAAACAATGTACATTCCCTGGAATCTTTTCAACAATATCATTTATGAATATCGAGAAGAACAAGGGGCCTAAACAACTTCCCTGAGGAACGCCAGTGGTCACTCTTTGTTCATCAGAAAGATTTTCATCAACATTCACACGAAAAACATTCGCTGCGAAAGAAACGAAGAAACAAGGCACATTAGAGACAAGTGGGATACCTGCACATTCAAGCTTGTAAAGAAGAAATCGATGATCGACCATGTCGAATGCCTTGGAGAAGTCAATCAGGCAGATCTCAAAAGAGATTTTCCTGGATAGGAAAAAAAAGATACAAAGCGTGGGACTCAACAAGAGATGAAGTAGTCGACCGATTCCGACGGAAACCAGACTGATTAGAGTGTAAAATTGTATCCATTCCAAGGTGCTGGTAAATTCTTTCGCACACGCTCTCTCTTCTTCTTCCTCTCGCCTCTTTCGCACACGCTCTCTCTTCTTCTTCCTCTCGCCTTTCTCTTTCTTTTTTCTTTCTTTTTCTTTTTCTTTCTCTTTCTTTTTTCTTTTTTCTTTATCTTTCTTTTTATTTCTCCTTTTATATTTCTTTTTTTTTTTATTTATTTCCTTTTCTTGTTTCTTTCTCTTTCTTTTCCTTTCTCTTTCTTTTTTCTTTCTCTTTCTTTTTTCTTTCTCTTTCTGTTTTCTTTATTTTTCTTTTTACTTTCTCTTTCTTTTTTCTTTATCTTTCTTTTTTCTTTCTTTTTCTTTTTTTATTTCTTTTTCTTGTTTCTTTTTCTTTATTTTCTTTCTCTTTCTTTTTCTTGTTTCGTTTTCTTTCTTGTTTCTTTCTCTTTGTTTTTCCTTTATTTTTCTTTTTCTCTTTGTCTTTCTCTTTCTTTTTCTTTATTTCTTTCTCTTTCTTTTGTTCTTTCTCTTTCTCTTTCCTGTTTCTTTCTTTTTCTTTCTTTTTTTCTTTCAATTTCTTTTTTCTTTCTCTTTCTTTTTCCTTTATCTTTCTTTTTTCTTTGCCTTTCTCTTTCTTTTTCTTTTTTTCTTTCTCTTTCTTTTGTTCTTTCTCTTTCTCTTTCCTGTTTCTTTCATTTTCTTTCTTTTTCTTTTTCTTTCAATTTCTTTTTTCTTTCTCTTTCTTTTTTCTTTCACTTTCTTTCTTTTTCTTTTTTTTCTTTCTCTTTCTTTTTCCTTTCTCTTTCCTTTTGCTTTCTCTTTCTTTTTTCTTTCTCTTTCTTTTTCCTTTCTCTTTCTTTTTTCTTTCAAATTTTTTTCTTTCTCTTTCTTTTTCCTTCATTTTTCTTTTTTTCTTTGTCTTTCTCTTTCTTTTTTCTTTCTCTTTCTTTTGTTCTTTCTCTTTCTCTTTCCTGTTTCTTTATTTTTCTTTATTTTTCTTTTTCTTTCAATTTCTTTTTTCTTTCTCTTTCTTTTTTCTTTCACTTTCTTTCTTTTTCTCTTTCTTTTTTCTTCCTCTTTCGTTTTCCTTTCTCTTTACTTTTGCTTTCTCTTTCTTTTTTCTTTCTCTTTCTTTTTCCTTTCTCTTTCTTTTTTCTTTCTTTTTCTTTCTATTTCTTTTTCTTTCACTTTCTTTCTTTTTCTGTTTTTTTTCTTTCTCTTTTTTTCTCTTTTTTTCTTTCTCTTTCTTTTTTCTTTATTTTTTCTATATTTTTTCTTTATTTTTCTTTTTTCTTTCACTTTCTTTTTTCTCTTTTTTTTTTCTCTATTTCTTTTTCCTTTCTCTTTATTGTTACTTTCTTTTTTCTTTGTTTTTCTTTCTCTTTCTTTTTTCTTTATTTTTCTTTTTTCTTTCACTTTCTTTTTTCTCTTTTTTTTCTCTTTCTTTCTTATTTATCTTTTTTCTTTTTCTTTCTTTTTTCTTTCTTTTTCTTTTTTCTTTTTCTTTCTTTTTTCTTTCGAAGAAAAAGGAGAACAGCGGCAAAGCAGCCACGCTGCCTGAACGAGGAACACGACAAGTAGAAAAACGAAGGCAGCGAAGCTACCTGAAGAAGGGAGAAAAATAGAAGTATGAAAACGAAGGCAGCTAAGCTGCCTCATGGAGATAGAAAATAGAAGTGGGAGAACGAAGGCTGCGAAGCTGCCTGTGAGAGGGAGAAAAATAGAAATGGGAAAACGAAAGCAGCGAATCTGCGTGAGGGAGAGAGAAAAATAGAAGTAGGAAAACGAAATCAGCGAAGCTGCGTGAGGCAGGGAGAAAAATAGAAGTGGGAAAACGAAGGCATCGGAGCTGCCTGAGGGAGGGAGAAAACTAGAAGTGGGAAAACGAAGACAGCGAAGCTGCCAAAGGGAGGGAGAAAAATAGAAGTGGGAGAACGGAGGCATCGAAGCTGCCAAAGGGAGGGAGAAAAATAGAAGTGGGAGAACGGAGGCATCGAAGCTGCGTGAGTCAGGGAGAAAAATAGAAGTGGGAAGACGAAGGCAGCGAG
The DNA here is from genome assembly GCA_964056735.1 of Allodiplogaster pararmata. NCBI lineage: Eukaryota > Metazoa > Nematoda > Chromadorea > Rhabditida > Diplogasteridae > Allodiplogaster > Allodiplogaster pararmata. The sequence continues at coordinate 11,195,944 of OZ057408.1, read as the reverse complement.
GCTGCCTGAGGGAGGGAGAAAAATAGAAGTGGGAGAACGGAGGCATCGAAGCTGCCCAAGGGAGGGAGAAAAAGAGAAGTGGGAGAACGGAGGCATCGAAGCTGCCAAAGGGAGGGAGAAAATTAGAAGTGAGAAAACGAAGGCAGCGAAGCTCCCTGAGGCAGGGAAAAAATAGAAGCAGAAAAACGAAGGCAGCGAAGCTGCTTGCGGCGCAAAGAAGAAAAGGAGAAAGACGAAGGCAGGAAAGCTGCCTGAGCCAGGAAGGAGAGGATAATAAGGGAAATAAAAAACTTTCAGAATTGACTAGGCTCTCAGAATGACTTGGCTAACTAGAGAGTGATGAGCGTCCCCAACGGGGACGCTAGTTTTGATATTAGAACCGGTAAATGAAAAAGTAACCATAAAAGAAGAACGCGATCCCATCCTGAATCGTATCCAACATTCATATCCTTCACTCCAAATAAGACACGTTCTCCATTCTCAAAACACATTATTTTTTCCTACTTCTTTTCCGTCATTAGTCATTCAATCAAATTTGATGGCTGAAGTGTTTAGTTTTCACTACATAATATCAAATGAGGCAGAGATGAAAAAAAATTGAGAGATGGAGAAAAATAGAGAAGAAAAAATATTTGAAAAGAGAACTTAGTGTCATCTCTGAGAAGGGGGAGGGAAGGGTGGGGGGGGGGCTTCCCTCCCCCCTTCTCCTTACCATACAAGGAAAGAGGTGCTGACCTCATTGACGCGGGTGTTCGCCATGTAAAGCCGAACATGCGACTCAGCAAGAAAGAGCTTCTCTTGTACGTCCGCGAGTCGTATGTGAAGGGCGGGCCTCCGATCTTGTGCGTCGATGGGACCGATGACTGCGAACTTGGAGAACCTCATCTCCTAAAACAGCACATCTTCTTCATATACAATTTCATGCTCCACGAAATTACCTTGAAACATGTGTGCTTTTTCAGATGTTTTATGTTCATATGTACTCTGGTCCTTCACAGCTAGTGAGTTTTTTCTCGCAAAATTTCCTGCTATTTTAGGAAAAATCTGTGAATAATAACTAAAAACTAGAAAAATTGGAGAGGGAGATAAAAAAGACAAACATTCAGAGTATAAGATAGCGGAAAACGTCCGTGATCTAAAGTTAAAGTTTTTTCGTTGCATAACTGTTTCTCTCCATTCAAAATTTCTCTGGTAACGTTAGATAGAGCGAAATTTAGTTAATATTATTCGTCATGTCTCTGTGAACACCAGTTTTGAATCGATGGACACTGTTTTTTTCGAACTGATTCTGCAATAGAATCAGTTTGACGTCAGCGGAATGCCAACCTGTTTTCTTTTTTTCGGCCGCAGAACTTTTGCAATAATGAGACCGCCGACCATGGTTTGTATGAAGACTCCGATGATTAACTGACAAGTTAGACCAATGTAAGCGAGAGGACAGGCCTCTGTCATATGCCTGCAAAGAATACCCATTGCAAGCAAGAACTCGGAATGATATGATCGACTATCTTTCATGCTTCCTTACACGGTCGAAAGTCAAATGTGAGTCAGACCTCTAGCAGAACTTAGTCATTCAAAGAGGTCAAATAATACGTTTTAAAAATCTATAAATTCTAATCGTATATTGCTACAATAAATGGGAACTTTTAAAGAAGAAAAATACGATTGTTAACAACAAACAATTCTTGTGTTTCTCTTTTAAATCACAACAAGACTTGCGGCTACGAGACTTCTAATGTCTGAATTACTTATTCACTTACATCCAGACTTCAGAGACCTTTGATTATGTTCAAATTCGAACTCAGTGTTTAGAATTTAACTATCCGGACGTTTTTCAGCACTACTTAAATTGGGCAAGCTTTACGAGAAATCTAAGTTATACATAGATGTTTCACTGGTTAATTCTTATCCACAAAAAAGCCAAGTCGCTTTCCAAATAATTTTCTTCATAAAATTTTTTCATCAAAAAAGTTTCATTATAATTTAAACTTTGATGTTAAAGTGTATTGAATGAAAGAGACTCATCGATGACAGTCGTCTGAAAAGAATACAGCTGATATAAGACGTTTTCGAGGTAAATTGAAGCACATGGAAAGCTTCGTTGCTCATGTTGTAGTTTGTGTGAGTGAGTATGATGTTGGATAATGAAACATCGTGAAGCTTATAAATTAAGTTTTTTGGTCGGTTTTCACTGTTTTTTTATCTACTTCGGTTCAGGTAAAAATTACTCTAACGAGGCCGTACGGATTAGGAACGATACCGTATATAACAATTGGGCACAGTATATTTGTTTGACTGGTACGATTTATGAATTGTTTCATTTGTTTTCAGGAAGTTTTCCCTGTTTTTTTTTGCTCAGGTTCAGGCAAAGGTTACGGTAACAAAGCCATACGGCTTAGGAATGAGAACGTACAAAACAATCAGTCACAATATTACTGTTGATTGACTCATAAACCGAAAATTGAACCAATAATTGTATATCATGAGTGAGTAACAGGTTTACCTGAATTATTATGCGTTTAAAAGACTTACTCGCATTACGGATATAAATTTCTCAGGCTTAGACTTCTTGAGAAAAAAGAGCTGTTGGGAAAATACTTTCCGGCAGTGCACTCACACACTACAACATGAGCAGCGAAGCTTTTTGAGCCATGTTCTTCTATTTACCCCGACAAATCCTCAATTCAGTCGTATTCTTTTTAGAAGACTGTCTACGATGATCCTTTTACTTTTAATTAGCTTACTCATCAATGTGTAGCTTATACTTGAACTTTTTTATGAAAAAAGTCACCAAATCGTTTAAAGTTTAGGTCTCATAATGTTCAAAAAACACAAAGTCATCAAGTTCTGAACTGTAACTTTCTCGTAAAGCTTGCCAAATTCAACTGCAGTAGCGCCGGATTTTATTACTAACCTCGTACCATATCCAATTGTATGTTGGCTTTCCATGCTGAACAAGAAGGCTGTTGTGAAGTTTCCAACATTCTCGATGCATTTTTCTTTCTAAAATTTAATCAAGTATTTACATCACAATCAACCAAAGATAATCGAAGGTAATATCATAATCTATGAAACAAAATTGTGAAAAAAGAGTTATGAGAAAATCAGGACCGAAAAATCTCACAATTCACTGGAAAAAAGTCCGTTTCGTCCCAACTTTGAACTTTGAACTTTTCATTACGCGTGAGAAATGCAGTGCAAACCCATATACATTTTGTGATCTCTGGTTGAAACCAGGGCCGTTCATTTTTCATTTTTCGTTTTTTTAAAAGTTTTTTCGACAACTTTCGAAAAAAACAATTCGAAAAACGAATTGATCGGAAAAAAAACTTTTTTTTCGAAAATTCGAAAAACAAAATAGTCGAGAAAAAAAACTTTTTTCGAAAATTCCAAAAGCAAAATTTCTAAAAAAAAATTTTGCTTCGAAATTTTGAAAAAAAGGTCCAACAAAAGTTTTTTTTGAAGTTTCGAAAATTTTTCGAGAGCAAACCAAAAAAAAACCGAAAAAGAGCCAAAAAATAGAGTTTTTGCGGTGGTTTTCGTGTTGCCTGCCTGACACATGTTTCAGTGCTTTTTTACAAACAGAGTCTCAGCGCGTGCTAATAATTAATTTACCCGATCAAATTAAGTTCCGGTATTCTAGAAGTTTATCTTTTTTCAATGTGACTGCTTTTGTTAAGAATTACGAAATTTCTGTCAGCGGGTTTCGATCCAATTTGTCCATGTGGCATTCATAAATAATGCTATGATAGGTTCGGATAGAATTTCAACTCTACAAGGGCCCTGAAATACCTGGTTCTTCCGACGAGCTCTACGGATTGTGAGCGATGTTTTAGCGGAGCTGAAAGGATTCTTACGGATTATCGTAAAAGTCTATCTCCGTCCAATTTTTCTAAGCTGCTGTTCTTGAATCAGAACCTCACCATCATCGGCCCTCATTAATGAGTATAAGGTCCGTGCTCCAAAGTTGACTGTATATATAGCTATGCTTGTTTACTTGATATACTTTTAGTGTTCAGCCGCCCTGTACAACTAATAGTGTGAGGAATGAGTTCTGGTTTTGATTATAAACATTTTCAAGCACAGATACTTTTGAGAACGGCCTAAATACGTCTAGGTTTTTCTTCGATGTGAACCTTTCATTTGAAGGAGGTTATTAGAAGAACGTGGTAGTTCTATAAACTTTTTCTTTCGCTCTTGTAACAGAGATTAATTAATTGTTTGCTGTTGTTTTTGTTAAACGAGTCTTTAGCTTTCAACGGTGATTTTCATGATGTATGATTGTTGTAAACTGTTAAGTGGAGAAAATGATCCTTTGAGATAACTAAATGTATCAAAACTTTGAGAAGCATCATAAAATAACACTTTAAAAATGAGAAAAAAATTTCATTCAGACTCAAACAATATTTTTTCTCGTTTTTTTTAATGTTTTTTTTTTTGGTTTTTAAAATCGAAAAAGTTCGAAATTTTTTTGGTTTTTAAAAGCGAACAAAACTCGAAACATTTTTTTTTGGTTTTTTTTTTCGCCCACCGCTGGTTGAGACTCTTCAGTGAGTGTCTACAAGGTGAGTGTCTACTCTTCAGTGAGTGTCTACAAGGTACATTTATGAAACGTTAAAAAAGTAAAAGAAGTTTGTGTAGGTTGAATTAAACAATATATAAATAAAAAAACCTGAACTTATAATATAAATATGAAAATATTGTAAGTGAAGAAATAACTTTCCTAGTGTGAGACGGACATGTTAATCAACAAAAATATTTACAAAAAATGAGAGGAACTTAGAAAGTAAAGTCATCGAAAAGTTGAAAAAAATTAAATGAAGGGAAAAGAGTTATCTTAAGTACATTCATTTGTGATGAAAAAAGTAAAAAGAAAACAGTGTTTGAAAGTTTATTTGTTGTTCGTGTGTTACAAAGTCACGACGCTGATCGAGAATTCCAATTCTCGAAACTCGTAAAACTTTCAACAACACAAAAACCGGGGCAAAAAATCAGGAAAAAGTCGATGGTTGGGCGAGAATTGACAATACATACAATCTATTGCACCTTCAGCGAACAGCGAAGGCACCGATTGTATAGAATTTTAGCCTCCAGAAACAAAAAAGGCTTATTACCTTGCCTAAGTAAGCGTATCCGACGACGATGAAGTAGTAGTACAAGGCGAAGAAGAGCCACGTTCCAAGGTATCCCGTCGCAAAAATCACGACAACATGTCGCCATGAACACTCGATTAACAAGTGGAACCAATTTCTGAAACAGGAAAATGCTATGCAGCAGACGAGATCTGGTTCACAGGGAAAAGATACACCCCACCTCTCTCTTGCACACTCTTGCTTCTTCTCTTTATGTTCTATTTTTTATTTCTCTCTCTCTCTCTCTCTCTCTCTCTCTCTCTCTCTCTCTCTCTCTCTCTCTTTTCCCCCTCTTTTTTTTTACCGTTTGCAAACGCACCACTAGACTGCAGACGACACAATGCGAAAATGCTAAACGGGCGGCTCTAGGTATGTACATACATACATACATAAATGTACTTATTATACAAGCGGCAGGCATCGCGGCAGGCATCGCCTCGAAACTGGGAACTATAAAGTTTCAAAACTTTGGTTCCTAAAGACCCGAACTGATCTTCAAATATCTTAATACAAAATCTGTATGTTTTCGGCAAACTTTTGGCAAACTTTTCTTTGAAAAATTTCACAACGTAAATTAAAGCCTAACATTAAGGGTTGCTTTTAGAACATCTAAAACAACTATTTTCTGTTTAGACCAACCCTTCATCCACGCGGAGGGTTGCTTTTAGAACATATAAAACAACTATTTTCTGTTTAGACCAACCCTTCATCCACGGGTCTAACCAAAACTTTACAGCCGTGAGTCCATAATGTTCATGACACGACATTCAAAATTGTATTTACTAAAAAAAAATTTTGTTAGCATAAAGTACATTCTAAGTTTTTATAAGAAGATATGCTATCTTCGTTTAAAGTTTAAAGACCCAAAAGTATTTGATTTTTCCTCGTTTGAGTTGATATCTTTTTATGAAATCCATTAGAATTTTTCTCACTTTGAAAAAAAAAAAAATTAAAAGTTTCAGGCGGCTCTCCGAAACGATCAATTGAAACATAACAATGTGCATTTACAACACTTCGAAGTTGAAATTGAGAAAAAAACAGCTTGAATTTTGGCTACAAAGTATGCTTTGTGATTTATGAAGGTCTATAAAATAATTAGGATCTACATGTAGTTTAAAATTCCAGTAAACAGAAGAAGGAGATCAGAAACACAATTTTTTTAGAAGTAACCGATACATAAAAAAAGAAGCTCTTAAATCACTAGTCAAGAGACTTAATCAAAGCTTTTCTCCTCTCGTTGAACTGCGCAAGGTTTCTCCTTACTTTGCTGCGTTTTTAACAATGTTCTGTTATCAATGGATGCCAACCTGATATCATTCTGAATCTTATTGTGCAGCTGCACCAGCTGCAGCATTGTCTTTCCATCCTTGGCGACCAGTCGAGCTCGTCGCCCTCTGTTGCTGCTGTGGGTTCGACTGCTCTTCAGGAAGCAGCCATCTGCAAAAAAAAACAGGTAAACATCATAAATGGCCGAAGAGAAACGAGTTTTAGAGAGAAGATCAAAAGATATTACAGTTTTTTTGTTAATCTTTTTTTGTTGTTAATATTACAAGTTTTATTACGGGTTTTTTTGGCAAATCAAATTTACTGGCTATCGAAAAAGCTCACAAAATCTCACACAAGTTCACAGAAAGTGTCGTATCCAAGAAACAAACCAGTGCCGACTCTGCATAAAAAATCAGTGCTGCCTTAGCTATTTGGTAATAACTTATATCGTTGTACACAATATTATATAAAAATATAATAAAACAATTATTTGAAGTAGCAATAATTATGTGACTCTTAAGACAGGCTTAAAAATCCCCATGCTTTTTCGTAGTTTTTTATGCTCTCGAGAAATTATCTTCGTAGAAAAAACATTGATGAGAAAGCTTGAGGTCAAAACAAGTTTGGTTGATATGAAAATGAGCTCCATTACTTCGAGAATCGACTTAATTAACTCCTTCGCGGCTTTCATGCTAAACTAGCTAAGATTTTCCGTCTCAAAAAGATTCGGAGAGAAGAAGAAGGAAGACTCTGAGGCCATCCATAACCTCCGCAGCGCAAATGAAAAGTTTACGTTATGATTTCTGTAAGAAGCAGAAGACGGGACGCTTTTGTTTGTGAGCCTCTCTCACTCCCTCAGCCTTTCTCCAATCGTTTTCATGATTTGTTGCAATTTCTTATTGTAAGACTGTTTTGATTCAAAGCCATTAAAAAAATCAAATTGAAAAGGCGAATTTTCGGGATTTAAGTTCACCTTAGCCATTCTTTAAAAAAAGAAGTTTTGAAGTTGCATAAACTTGTGAAGTGTAGCATAAATTCCATCGGTATAAAAATTTTGTGTCAAGCTCAAGCATCCAACTCACAATAAACAAGAAGAGATATGTCTCTTAATCGTTTCTGAATTACAAAAAAGAGCTGATTGGAAGACTCTTATGAACAAAACCCATTGCAAGTATGTTATCATCTCATCGACTTTCCTTTGCATTCGTTGTTCCGTTTATGTTTTCTTAAAACTAGAGCAAATCATTCAAATGCTTTAAAAAAAACCATTTTCGCGTTCCTGCTTCAGTTCCAAAATTTAATTTCTAAATACATTCATGGATTGTGCCTACACAGGTAATTGAAAAAAGCATAGTGATGAACTGACTGATGACTCCATTGCCATTGGAGGCCTTCTCTGGATGGCTGGTGGGTGTAAGTCGAACGAGCTCCTCTGTCATTTCCATGTTGTTCTGGCCGTCGTGACGACAGTATCGGGTGTAGCTGAGGTCCTGGGGCGAGTGGCCTCCACTGCTCAGGGTCCACCTACTATCAGAAAAAGGGAGGATAGGTTCTGTTATGAGTGGCCTCTACTGCTCACGGTCCACACCTACTACCGGAAAAAGGGAGGATGTCATCGGACGAGTTCTCTCCCCTGCCTCGCGTCCTTCTACTATGTATGAAAAGAAGGGAGGATAGGTTCTTGGGAGGACGCCCTACCCTGCTCGGAGGATAGGTTCTGTGACGAGCGGCCTCCACTGTTCAGGGTCCACCAACTATAAGAGGAAGGGAGGATAGGTACAGGGACGAGTGGCCTCCATTGTTCAGGGTCCACCAACTATAAGAAGAAGGGAGGATAGGTTCTGTGACGTGCGGCCTCGACTGTTCAGGGTCCACCAACTATAAGAAGAAGGGAGGATAGGTTCTGTTATGAGTGGCCTCCACTGTTTTGGGTCAACCTACTACCAGAAGAAGGGAGGATAGGTCACGGGGCGAGTGCTCTCCACCGCTCAGGGTCCACCTGCTGTCAGAAGAGGAAAATAGGTCCTGGGCGGATAGCCTCCATTGCTCAATGTCGACCTACTATCAGAAGAAGGGATGATAGGTGAGAAGCGAGTGCTTTTCAATGCTAAGGCTTCACACACTTTCAGAATAAGGGAGGATAGGTCATCATGCTCTCCACTGCTCAGGGAACGTCCAAACTATCTGTCCTTATACTATGAAAAAACTTTCCCAATTCCTCAGATCAACGGTTTAACTTTGAATAATGTAATATATTATGGATAACAACAACAAAATTTTTTTATTTGAATTAAATTCCATAAATGAAAAGCCTATACAGAAAAGCTACTGATCACTCGAAAATTCTCAGCTAACAGTCACTAAAAATTGAATTTAGTTTTAATACAGGTTATGAATGCAACGGAAAAATACTTTTTCAGGTAAGTCTAATGACTCGTCAATCTTAAGAGGTCATCTAGTATCTACGAATATTCGATGAACAAGCATGACATGAACAGGAATGAATAGTTACTATCGCTTTATTCACATGTAAATAGATTCCGTTTCTAAAGTTACCAATTATCTGTATTTACTTCTGAATTTTTTTTAGAGATGACCTAAATTTTTACGACTGAAAACAAGGCGAAGAGGTGAAGATTTCCTGAACATTCCTTTATGAGTGCAGCAAGAGTTGAAACTTGAAGCTCAACCAAAGCTTCTCCCAGTACAACTTTCATACAATATTCATGAAGCTTTTTCTTTCGTTTTCAATCGTTCTCTCTATCACACATATACTCGTTTACTCTCTCGCTTCATCTCTTTCTCTATTTATCTTTTCCAATCTTTCTACTTTTTTCTGTCTCTCTTCCTCTTAAGCTCTCTCTCGTCTTCTCTAAGTTTAATTTTCTACGTGACGGTGTTTCTATCTCTACCGCTGTTGCTCTCTTCAGCAGTTTTCGATTTACCACCAGTTTACCGTTTACTGCTATTTAAACAAAGTGAAATAGGTTGAAAAACCGATTCGATTTGAATGGATATGCCTATTTTGAGTTCGAAGCATACAAAATAAACTTTCATTTTAACCTTGACAGAATTTTTTTGCCCTAACTTTCTTTTCTCTATCTTTCTCCCCCTCCCCCAGCCTCACTCTCACTCAATATATCTCTCACTCTATTCTTCTCTCTATCTCTCTCTTTCTCTCCTTCTCTATCTCTCTCTCTCTCTCTGTGTGTGTCTCAAATATGATCTTACTCTTCAATAGATCGCGTGTTACCTATTTGATCTTTGGACAATAAAAAACACTGAAAATTTTCACTAATATTCGTTACGTTTTTCTGAGATAATAGCTTACCGATCAGCTACTGGCTTTCTAAATCGACAACCTTCTGATAGCGTGAATTTTTCAGTGACTACTCATGTAAATACACATTGATTTCTTACTATCACCTTCTACCTTTAAACATTCTCTTCTTTTGTCTCTCTCTCTCTTTCTTTCTCTCTTTCTCTCTCTCTCTGCCTTTCTTTTGTTCACCTGAAATTTCTTTATTTGGCAAAAAAAACAACGTTTTCACGAATTTGAAAATCAACTGACACGGTAGAGGAGGGATTTGGTGAGGGGCTGCTTCGGGAGAAAGACGGTGAGGGCGTCAGCAGAAGGGCCGTTGTCGACGAGTCTCGCGGCGCAAGGCAGCCGTGGCTGCGGCCGCGCCCACAAGCCTCACTCACCGCGCCCAACAGTGTCGCGGATGGGAGAGTTGGAAAGAGAGACTGTAAAAGCGGGAGAGGAGTAGACGAAGAGAGTGAAAAAGCAGTCAACAATGCAACTTATAAGAAGGAGTGAGAGAATGGGGAATTAGTAGTCCTGCCCTCGGATTCAACAGACACTCGTCCTGCAACAAAAAATCGAAAGAAAGTAGATGTGTTTTAGTTTTGTAGAAGGCTCTTCTTCCAGAGGACCACGTTCTATAGAAAACTCATCGCGGAAAGAATTTGTTGATGATTCGGAAACAAATTGGTATAGAGATATGAGTCGTTTCCGATGGATATACAAATTCCGGACCACACGAGCGAAAAAAACGTGAGAAATTTGAAAAAGCCGTCTTCGAAAAGCCTCTATGTGAATGCTTGTGGACTGCGAAAATCTTACTTTTCGGCGAAAAACAAAGTCATATGAAGCAATGAAAATTCTGACGGAGCGTTGAGTTAATGAAAGCAAGAATAGTTTCCAACAAATTTTCCAAGAAATTGTTTTTTTTTCTTGACCGAAACAAATAATGATTACGAAAAGAAGAAGCTTTCAGGTTAAAAAGGATAAAGAGTTCGTTCATTTGTTCAATCTGAAGACAAAACTCTCTGTGATTTAAAGCAACATCATTCACGATTTAGTTCTAGGAATACCCAGTAGGTTGAGTAATGTACATAATAGGTTAGAATGAGTATTTGGGCAAGAGTGGTATTCTTTTTCCAATTAGTTTCACAACTCCCACATAGGGATCAAAAATTGATCTTCTCTCTACCATCGTATTTCTGTCTTCATCATGGATTGTGGAGTTACACTCCTTTCATGACGCAATTGCTCCATGAGCATGCGTGACTAGAAAGAACGGCCATCGTGCCTTAGAAATAGCAAAAAAATCGCATGGGACAATGTGTGCTCGGTTGGTGTATTGGTTAACTCTCTACAAGCCCCGGTTGGGCGGCGGGGGTTCGGTCCCAGCCGAGTGCCGGATTTTGCCCGTGCGATGGATTTCGTTCCCACATAGGGAGTTTTGACGCTTCAGAACCAAAAAGCTCTGGCGCTGTGAGTCCTCTTATGAACTTTTCCTCTATTCTCTGTAAGCTCCCCGACTTTGCTCAAGTTTTGTAGTAGGTGAGAATTAAAAGAAATTAGTGGGAAGTTGGCTTATAAAAACAGCAAAAAGTTTTAAGCATATACATATGAGTGTTCCGACTCTTTATTAGCCCTATGTAATCATGGAGAAAGATTCTTGTTAGTCCTGTTATCAAAGGTAAGACAAAAAGTAAAAGATGATTGAGTGAAAAATAGATAGTGAGAAAGAAGAAAAGTAAAGAGAAAGTGAGTTAAAGGTAAAGAAATGATGAGCGAAAAGACAGAGATAGATAGATATAGAGAGAGAGAGGAAAAAAAAAGAGAGAGAGAGAGAGAGAGAGAGAGAGATAACAATAAAGACTGCATAATCTCAATATCTGCATCAAATCAATGTATTACTCAAACAACTTCGTTGGAATAATTAATAAGTATTTAGGATTAGTATAAAAAAAACTATAAAACTGAACTCAACAAAGAAAGCCGGGATGATTCAAAGTCATCCCATAAATGGCTTCGATTCCTCGCGGAGACATCACAACCAAACCCAGCTCGAAAGCCTTTTTCAACGATCATCATGACCAACCCACTCAACTCATCAAGGTGATGGACTATTTTGCCCGCCGCATTAGTTGCGCCTTGAAGACCACCATTATGTGTCGTCTTTGTGTGTAACCTCTTTCAGGAGTGCTCGGTCCCAAAGAAGTGGCCTTTATCGCCCTTCCCTGTGACGCCTCCGCCTACAGTTAAGAAGACATTAACAATGATCACATCAACAGCAGGTGGTTTCCCCATTAGAAGCGGTCAAGCAGTTCTGCTGGAAAGAGTTTCAAGAAAACGACATGGTTTGCAAGAACATTTCTTGAGTGGAAACGACGTTCAGTCAGTAGGTACAGTCGAATCAATAAAAAAATCTATTGAAGCGTACGGGGAAATTTAGTGATAAAAGGAAACGAAAAAAGCTCAATGTGCCCTAAAATGTGCATTACATAATGTATATGTATTGTTGCTTATTTTTGCTTTTTCTTCACTGGAAGGTATCTGAATTGTGTACCCCCATGTTAGAGATGACTTTCAACAAGTTTTCGGCGATAAAACTAACACATTGATTTTTACACTGATGACAAATGTATGGTTGAGACGATACGAAATGAAAACTTCCTATTCTCGCAGGAATCTGAATGATTTGCTAATGAACATGTAGAATGAAGGAAGAGATCACCGCTCAAGACTCAAACAAAAAGTCGATGAAGTATGAGCGGACGAAAAGCTCTTCTAAACTTTTAAGCAAAAAGCTCTACAGGAGGAGCGAGGCTTGGAGAAAGCAAGGAGGGAAAAGGCAGAGAGCATACGAGATACTGGAGAGGAAGGAGACGAGTATGATTAGTTCTGTCATCTTATATACTGACAAAGCTTTTTTTCTGACACCTTTCCGAGGTTTCGGCACTTCAAAGCCCTCTCTTCACTCTGCTTGTCTTTCATGGCCTGGTACTCCTTTTTTGACCGTCTATTCATAATTTCACCTTCTCTCTTTTTTTCTCTTTCCCCGCTCTTCGAAGTTATTTCAGAAAAATTTTTTTCTTTCTTTAGTATTCTGTTTTTTTCTATCACAACTCAGCCACATAAGCCTTTTTTTCTTTCAACATTTTTGTTCTTTGTACAAAACACTTCTCTCTCTCTCTCTCACTTTCTCTCTCTCTCTCTCTCTCTCTCTCTCTCTCTCTCTCTCTCTCTCTCTCTCTCTCTCTCTCTCTCTCCTCTTCTATTTCCAGTGTGTTCCTCGTTTTTCTTTCCTGCTTCCTTCGAATTTCCTAGAATCGGTGCGAGCGTTTATGTCATAATTTTATATCTTGGCAACTTTGGCCGAGTTTCACAAAAAATTATCTGGTTTCACCAACAAAAAAAAGATATTTTAAAAGATAAGAGAAAAGATACTGAAAAAAACAACAAAGCGGAAAGAATAAGTTCTCTACGGTTTAGCATAAGCAGATTTCTGACAAAAAAGAAAAGAAAAAACTACTTAAAAGGGGGACATACGGAGGGGAGGTTGAGGCTCGGAGGGGAGGTTGAGGCTCGGAGGGGAGGTTGAGGCTCGGAGGGGAGGTTGAGGCTCATGTATTCAAGAGAGGGGAGGTTGAGGCTCATGTATTCAAGAGAAAAGCCCCTGCAAGAAGGAGGAGCTCATGATACATCAGAGATGACATACGGAGGGGAGGTTGAGGCTCATGTATTCAAGAGAAAAGCCCCTGCAAGAAGGAGGAGCTCATGATACATCAGAGATATAAAGAGATATTAAGATACAAGGGAAGAAAGGGGGAGGGAGAAAGAAAGAGAGAGACCTTACTCCAGCAAAATCATTCCAACACAGAAAACAAGGTAGTGTCAGGGTTGAAGAGAAAAAGATTAACAAAAAAGATTTGCAAAAGGAACGATAAAGGGAGTAAAGAAAAAGGAGATTGAAAAACAAAAAAAAAGAGTAAAGAAAAAGGAAATTGAAATACAAAAGGGAAAAATAGGAGAGTGAATGAGAAAGGTAAAAAGAGAAAGAGAGCGAAAAAAAGAGTAAAGAAAAAGGAAATTGAAATACAAAAGGGAAAAATAGGAGAGTGAATGAGAAAGGTAAAAAAGAGAAAGAGAGCAAAAAAAAAGAGTAAAGAAAAAGGAAATTGAAAAACAAAAGGGAAAAATAGGAGAGTGAATGAGAAAGGTAAAAAAGAGAAAGAGAGCAAAAAAAAGAGAGAACAGAGATTGAAAGAGAGACTTCCATCTTGCATGGATGACTGCTTCTTGCCCATTTTTTTCTGCCTTTACTCATAAATGGCTTTTCTCACGCCGACTTAATTGAGTTTCGACCCACAAATGTATAAATAAACACACATATGTACAGGGTGCGTAAAAAGTATTGCAACACGGATATTGATCCATATCTTGGTTTTCATAAAAGCTATGAAATGGAAATTGACAGGTTTTATTCATAGCACCAGTATGTACGATGTTTATAAAATTCATTAGAATCGGCCTCCATGTTCACGAATGACAGCACGAAGTCTGCCTTGGTACTGGTCGACGCATGCGCGCAAGTACTGCGGAGCGAGAGAGTCCCAGTACTTCTTGAGATCGGCTTTGAGGGAATTCAAACTTCAGTGGGCGGTAGCACACACTTTGGGATGCATTTCGCCCCAGATCGCGTAATCTAGCGGGTTCAGATCGGGTGACGACGCAGGCCATTCTTCCTTTGCGATGAAGGCGGGTAGCGAGAGTTTGCACCACTCTTGAGTGTGTGTGTGAAGGGGCTCCGTCCTGCTGGAAGACGTAGTGGCCTCCGTTGAAGTGGGCATCTGCCCAGGGTTTCAGAGTATCTTGGAGGATGGTTTTCAGGTAGACGTGACGGTCGACCTTGACGTGGGGCTCGATGAAGACGAGTGGACTTTTGCCGCTGAAGCAGACCGCTCCCCAGACCATCACCTGCGCTGGATGTTGTGTCCGGTTCACGAATCTGCCTCCAAGGTCTGCCAGCGTAGGTGTCTTAGCCACTACGCGCACATTCTGGTTGTTGAAGGCAGCTTCAACGGTGAAAAGCTTCTCGTCGCTGAAGATGGTGCAGTGCATCTCATCCTTGCGCGCTCGAGCCAACAATGCGCACGCTTTCTTCGTTCTCGTAGCTTTATTTTGGTCGCTGACCAGCGCACGCTTCCTGCTCCGATACGACTTCATACCGAGCACGTTTTGAACGGTGTTCCTCACTGATCCCTCTAAAATCTGGAGTTCGCGGCCCATTTTTCGCATGTTTCTCTTCCGAACCCGGAAGATGCGGTCTCTGATCTTCTTAACGTTTTTTTTCGGCCTGTTACCGTCGCATGGCGTCCTTTCCGATGACGGTCCTCAGTGCCTCCGACCTCCTCGAAACGTAAAATGATCCGATGAACAGTTGGTCGGTGCAGTTTCAGAAGACGAGCGATGTCTGCCGGACCCCGGTTTTGTGTGTGCATGGCGATGATTGCGGTGCGCATTTTGTTCGCGGCCACCACACCCTTCAAAGTGAACGGATTGTAACGACTTTTGGACACAATACGCAGAAATCATTGAAAAAAGTAAAAACACCTCAACATAAGGTACAGTACAGTTGGATTTGAGTATCCGCTTGGTCAAACTTTGTTGCAATACTTTTTACGCACCCTGTATGTATCTTTCGATGGTTTTGAGCTTTTCCTACTGCTCTAGCTGATTGAAACTTCTTTCAGACTGACTGCGTTCCGAAAATACTCAACTCTAAAAAAAGAAGGTATGTATAAATAGTTTTTGTTTTACAAATGAGCGACGGGGTGTAAGAAACATCTATTAAAATTAACACAGGGTGAAATATTCATATTATATTATAATTTTCGCGATGGCTTAGTCGGTAGAGCACCAGAATCTGAGTCACTCCCAGCCAGTTTCGGTGTCCATGCAAACAGTCATCGAAACTACATAAGGTTTCTTTACCTCCGCTCTCTGTTCCTTTACTTTGCAGTGTGATTGATCTTGGTCTCTCGCAAACTTAGATCTCTTGAGACACTGGAAAACTAATTCTGGATTTACGTGTATTCACGTGATTCACGTGTAAATTCGACGTTCTCGCACAACATCAGAAAGAACATTAATCTGGTAGTACTGAATGTTGAAGTGATGGCTTTTTTGTTTATTTGATACATATTTAGATCATTGAAAGGCAGAAATCGTATATTAGAGACATTTTTTAAAACATATTTGAGAGATCTAATTTAATCTAACTTAGTTTCTCTATCTAATTTAGTTTAGCAGTGAATAAGAATAATACATAATAATAAGTGAATAAGAATAAGTAATGAACAACCTGAGCAATAACCAGTCACTCAGCAACCTTATTCAATAACCAGTCACTCAGCAACCTCATTTAATTACAGACTTTGGATCTTTGACTTTGTAACTGAACTTAGTAGTTGAAGTTCAAAAACAAACAAATGGAAAGAGAAAGCTAAAGAAGACTTTCCAGTGTATGTAGAAGCCATGAACAAAAGTTTCTCTGATTGACAAACACAGAAAAGGAAAGAGAAAATTTGCTGAAGCATAGAGAGAGTAAGAGAGAGAGAGAGAGAGAGAAAGAGAGAGAGAGAAAGAGAGAGTGAGAAAGAGAGAGAAAGAGAGAGAGAGAAAGAGAGAGAGAGAGAGAGAGAAAGAGAGAGAGAGAAAGAGAGAAAGAGAGAGAGAAAGAGAGAGAGAAAGAGAGAGAGAGAAAGAGAGAGAGAAAAGAGAGAGAAAGAGAGAGAAAAAGAGAGAGAAAGAGAGAAAGAGAGAGAAAGAGAGAGAGAAAGAGAGAGAGAGAAAGAGAGAGAGAGAAAGAGAGAGAGAAAGAGAGAGAAAGGGAGAGAGAGAGAGAAATGAAAGATAGGAACAGAAAGCAGCAGTAAGCTAATTTCGTGAGTTACAGGAGTATAGCGATGAATAAGCTGACAAAACAAAAGTTTTTCATAAAGTCTGCGATGGATGGAGGACGGGATGAGATGTGAGTCAGCTGATACCAACAAACACGATAGGATTTAATTCTTGAACCTTGCTATCGGAAAAGTGACGAAGTGAAAGGGGAATTCGCATCAACACAAATTAGACTTCACAAGGCAGCAAACGAAGGGAAGTTATACTTCAACGTTGACAGTAGAATGAGTTTATTACATCACAAGCTATGTCTTCATGTACATAATCTGCTCTATTGCAGATTTTTTTTCTCGATCATTTATGATATCAATGATCGAGTCAATGAAACTACTGACGTTTTTTCGACTTGAAAGTTAAAGTCCTTATAATAATAAAAACAACTCTAAAGTGAGTTCTCAAAAATACACCTTAAACCCAATGTGCTCGGACAAATTGAGAGCAGGAATAAAATTTATCACAGTAGTAGCAGCCGCTGCAAGGATGTAGTAAGATAAGATCGATAGAAAAGTCAAAGAAGAGATGAGAAGTTGGGTTGATCTTTTCATTCAGCTATTAGAAACTCCTAGAAAAAGCACCGTTCGCGAACTTATGTCAAGTATTCACAGGAATGAGGAAGCTCAATAGTGTCCAGACAAAAGCATCTATGTACATATCTTCAAATTCTAAGTTACACAGTTTAAAGGCAGTGACGCCTGGTTAAGATGACAAATGATTGAACTATCGCACAGAAAAAAGCTAGTCCGCCGGGCGGGATCGAACCCAGACCATCTCGGCTGAAACCGGGAGCGCGTGTTACCATTACACCACGGGGACACATTGCTATTTCGTGCGATAGTGTTATATGAAAGGCTCGTTTGCCTTGTTCTCTTAGTCACGCATGCTTATCAAGCGATTGCGTCATGAATGGAGCGTAACTCCAGAGTTCACGATTAACACAGAAGAGAGATGGAAGATGGATGATAAATCTTCAAATTCTAAGTTACACAGTTTAAAGGCAGTGACGCCTGGTTAAGATGACAAATGATTGAACTATCGCACAGAAAAAAGCTAGTCCGCCGGGCGGGATCGAACCCAGACCATCTCGACTCAAACCGGGAGCGCGTGTTACCATTACACCACGGGGACACATTGCTATTCCGTGCGATAGTGTTATATGAAAGGCTCGTTTGCCTTGTTCTCTTAGTCACGCATGCTTATCAAGCGATTGCGTCATGAATGGAGCGTAACTCCAGAGTTCAGGATTAAGACAGAAGAGAGATGGAAGATGGATGATAAATCTTCAAATTCTAAGTTACACAGTGTAAAGGCAGTGACGCCTGGTTAAGATGACAAATGATTGAACTATCGCACAGAAAAAAGCTAGTCCGCCGGGCGGGATTTGAGTCGAGATGGTCTGGGTTCGATCCCGCCCGGCGGACTAGCTTTTTTCTGTGCGATAGTTCAATCATTTGTCATCTTAACCAGACGTCACTGCCTTTACACTGTGTAACTTAGAATTTGAAGATTTATCATCCATCTTCCATCTCTCTTCTGTCTTAATCGTGAATGTTCTCTGCTTTCTACCGAATTCGCTTCTCATTATACTACGGATGATAACCAACGTATCGCATTGCAAACTGAAGCGGCCCCTACTATGAGCCCCTTTCCTATTTTTCTCCCCTCTTCTGTTCTTAAAAGCCTCTCGAAGCTTAAACCAACGGGTAGCAAAGGTTCAGATGGTATCCCTCAGAGTGTCGTCAAGAAATGTGCTAAGTCTCTTGCACTTCCTCTCTCCCATATTTTCAACTATTGTATTATCTGTGGTCAAATACCGTCTTACTGGAAACATTCTCTGGTGACCCCTATTCTGAAACCAGGCAAGGAACCTCACTTGGTGTCCTCCTATCGTCCGATTTCCATCCTTTCTCCCTGTTCTAAAACGATGGAGCGACTTGTTAGAGCTTTCATAATCAATCATCTATCCGAGCACTCTATTATACCTATCAATCAACATGGGTTTAGGCGTGGAGCGTCCACAGTAACCAATTTATTAGTATGTGAAGATGATTGGACCTCTTCGTTAGCCAAAGGTCTTTCAACGGATGTCATCTACCTTGACTTCTCTCGTGCATTTGACACCATTAGTATAAGTAAGCTTTTGTCTAAATGCACACATTATGGAATTACTGACCCACTCCTTTCTTGGCTTGAGTCTTTTTTAACTAATAGATCTTTCTATGTGCGTATGGGTGATGTCACTTCTGATCCAATGAATGCCACATCGGGTGTGCCCCAAGGGTCTGTCCTGGGGCCACTTCTTTTTACTCTGTATATATCCGATATAAATGAGGTACTAGAGAACTTTCCTAATATTCGTTATCAAGCATACGCAGACGATCTCAAGATTTATGTTTCTTATGATAAGAACTCATACGGCGAACGAACTCGAGAGCTGCAATCAGCATTAGATTCCGTATTCGATTGGTGTTTAGTTAACCAACTATCTCTTTCTCCATCCAAGTCTCTCCATATTCACATTGGAGGTCGATCTTTATATTCCTCATACAGTATAAATAATGTTTCCATTTCATGTGTATCTCAGATACGTGACCTGGGCATACAAATAGTTTCTTCTTTGCGTAGGAAAGAGGCTGTAGCAGACCGAGTTAAAAAGGCATCCAAAGCAATGTATGCTATGCTCCGTGCGGTAACTGTTAATGATCCTGGTATACTGGTCAAGTGCTTTAAAACTTACGTAATGCCGCACTTGGACTATGCTTCGAATATATGGAATCCATACTATGGAAGAGATTGTGATGATATAGAGAAAGTTTCAAGGAAATTCACTCGCATAGTTTATCATCGATGTTTCGCCAATGAAGTTAATACGAGGTCTCTTCCTTCTTACCCCAATCGACTTGCCCGCCTTGGATTCGTTTCTCTCTCCAAGAGGAGGATATTTTCTGACTTAGTTATGGGTTTCAAGATCTTCCATGGACTGTCGATAATAGATAAAAAACGCTTTTCAAAGAGACTATTCCAACGCGAACTAATATAAATGGCTTATTAGTTCAGGGTAGCAAGAATACAGCTAGAAACAACTCTTATGGAATGCGAATATCCCGCCTTTTCAGCAAACTACCTCGAAACTTGATTAATAGTATGAACCTGAAATATTTTAAATCCCAATTAAAAAGTGGTGTTCTATCTACTCTTCTCTCGTCATGAATTCAGAACTAATTTATTTTATTTATTTTTTTGTCGTTCAATTTGTTCTACTTATATAGTTTTGTTTGTTTGTTTTTTTTTCCCGTTTAATTCGCTATATTAAAGTCAAATTGATGTATCGCTTTTGTTATCGTATTTGACAATTGTTTAGCTGATCTATTCATTACTCATTTTCAATTGTAATTAAATTTGTGCCTTATTGCATCGAAAGATGTAGATAAAATATATAATATATAAGCATGCGTGACTAAGAGAACAGGCAAACGAGCCTTAGCAATGTGTCCCCGTGGTGTAATGGTAACACGCGCTCCCGGTTTGAGTCGAGATGGTCTGGGTTCGATCCCGCCTCTATGTACATACATTGCATCTGCAGAGAAGGAGCCATTCAAATTCATTAATGAATTTCTGTCGAATGTGGCAAACTTTCGCATCACTTATAAAAGAACTCAAAAACTGCATTGCGAGTGGAGCATGAACCTAAAGAACTTTGAAAAAAGGCCTAGTTTAATATAAAAGGAAACGCCGAAACATGAGAATATTGAAGTACGCTAAAATTCGAGACGTTTCTTGCCGTCTAAATTCACTCTTTAGGGTTTGCTGACTTTTGCACCCTTCTCATCGGAGAGCATGGAATTGTGAACTTCAATTGTTCATCATACTATTATAACCGTATACAATTTTCTCTTAAAAGACGCTTTCTGCAGAACAAGAAACATCTATAATTCTTGACTCTTAATGCATACGGAAACACCGGGCAAAAAGTGGAATATTCAGAGGGTATACTCGAGACGTAACGGCCACTCTTATTGGCATCTTTGACCGATTTCGACCAAATCCTATCGTTCTGGTGGTTGAAGGACTGCTCAATATTGAACAACTTCTCATCGGTGAAGAGAATATCCAAACAGTCCACCGGCTTGAACCGCTTTGACAGTTCACGACATCTGCAAAGACGGGCCACCTTCATCAGGTCCGTCGATGTGTGAGTCTTCTGCAGCTTGATGGGGCGAAGTCCAATGCGGGATTTGACGATCGTCTGAACAGAAATAGCCGAGATATTCAGCTCCTTCGCGAGTTTCCTGAGACTCCGCTTGGGGTTATATCGAATCTTGTCTCGGATGCTTCTCACGTTGAAAGAAGTGGTCGCGGTCACTGGTCTGCCGCTCCTGAGACGGTCATTCGTCGTACCAGTCTCACGAAAGCGACGTATTGTGTTTTGAATGATCCTGCGGGCGAATCCAGTGGTTCTGGCAATGTGCTTTTGAGTGTGTCCGGACTGGGTCAAGCGCAGAATGAGAGCATTACCGGAAAACGAAAAGAGTAATTAATCTGATTTTCTCAGAGTATGTTAGCAACATTATGAATAAGATACAAGCGAAAAATCACACGACCGCTACGCCAAACAAAAAATATGCAAAGTGACAAAGTCGGGCACCCGGACTTTCTGTACACCCTGTACAGGGTGGCCCATATATTCGCAAACGCGTTTACAAACGTGTATCTCAGTGCATAAGTGAGCAAGAGTGATCAAATTTGTACATTTATCAGCACACATTAATAAAAACTTTGGGTCAAAAAATCATTCAATTCGGTCCCCTTTGGCACGAACGAAGTCGCTTTTCGCTTTGGGAACGCTTCGATCACTGGACGAAGGTACTTTTCGTCGATCTTCGACCACTCCTCCTGCAGGGTTTTTTTTTTTAGAGACTCCAGATTCAAGTGAGGATGAGCATTGACTTTGCTCTCAAGGTAGGACCACACAGAATAGTCCAGCGGATCGAGGTCGGGCGATGAGGAGGGCCATTCTGCGCTGGAGATGAAGTCGGGAAAATGAGCGTTGCAACATGCCTGTGTTCCGATAGCCTTGTGAGCAGGCGCAGAATCTTGCTGTAAGACCCAAGGTGTATTACGGTAGTGGGAATCAGACCAAGGAAGCAATACTTTTCGAAGAATCTGCTGGCGGTAGTATTCCTGATTAATTTTGGCTCCTGGTTCGAACAAAACAAGGGGAGTTTTGCCGGTGGCGGACACTCCGTCCCAAACCATGACTTTTGCAGGATGGGAAGCTCTATGCAGGAATCCACCGGTATGATTAGCTGCCTGTGAGTCCCGAGCAAGCACTCGCACATTTTGATGGTTGTAGGCCTCTTCCACAGTGAACAGCTTCTCATCCGAGAAGACTGTCCTGAGGTGAGCACTGTCGCGCGTCCAGAGGATTAGGGCGCGGCACTTTTTGAGTCTTTTCTCCTTGTTCTTTAGAGTTAGGATGGCAGCCTTTTTAGTACGATATGGGGGGAGACTCAAGTCCTCTTCAACGATTCTTTGAAGAGTGTTGCGTGATAAGTTCATCACGGAGGCCATTTTTTTCAAGCTACGCCTAGCATTTCGACCGACTCGCTTCCTCATGGCCTCAATCTTGTTAGGGGTGCGCACTAATCGAGGATCACCTCTTCGGGGCAAGTCAGCAAGTGTACCGATCTGTTCAAACCGTTTTATTGCTTTTCAGAAAAGATTGCGAGGCGTTGAGAACTTTAGCGATGCGCGTATTTGATCGACCAAGTTTGTGCAAGTCCACAATGATAGAGCGTGCTCTATGAGAGACCACCATTCTTTTGAGAATTGATCAAATGATATGAAATTTGAAGCATGTAATAAAAAAACATATGAGAAGAACATATGTAAAAATTGGAGCTCAGCGTGCACTACAAATTGAATTATAAACGCCGAAATATTGGTTTGCGAATGGGCCACCCTTTATATGCCACCCCTATAGTGTAAGTGACTATTAAAAAGGTCTTTTACTATACTGTCAGTGTGTCAGTGACTCTTTAAAAACCTTTTTCAAGGGACAGTGATTTTTTCTGAAGGACCAGTATTAGTGTAAGTGACTATTAAAAAGGTCTTTTACTAGTGTCAATTTTATTTCAAAAATATCCTTCTAAAAAACATGGACTTTTCGAAAGGTTTCTTTCATGTGTGAGTGTCTACTCAAAAGTTTTTAAACATCTGCCTCAAAAGCTCTATTTTCACTACAGTGAATACTCAAAAACTTTTTCCTAATGACAATTCAAAGGGCCTTTTTTAATATTAGTGAACACTCAAAAAGTTAATTTCTTCTTCAGTAACTTTGAAGACGTCTCTTCCTATCGTCAGTAAGCAGAAAGCACACCAACCAAGAGCAAACAAAAGTAAGCGACTTCACAAAACATTTGGCAAGATTCAAAGGCTTCAATCATGAAAAAAATGCAAGATTCGACTTTTCTTTTCTTCTCTTGTTTCATTTCTCGAAGGATACAAATAAAAGCAAAGAAACACAAATCCAAAATGTTACATTTCGGCTTCTCGAATCTTTTTGTTTTCCTTACAGTAATCTTACCGATTTTCAGAACAAAAAAAGTAACCATTTTTCTGGTCTGCCCGTTTTACCTTTTCGCGTAAAATGCTTGCTTCGATAAGAAGACCATGTGTCTCTTTACGTTGAACGCCGAAAAAATTTACCGTCAAAAGAGAAAAACTATTGAAGAAATTTTGAAAATGGCATTAATCGGAAAAGCTTGCAGTATTTTTTAACTTCAAAAACATCGTGAGACTTGTGCCTGGAATTCATAGTACCCAAGAGAACAAAACGGAACACACATCCAGGTAGTTCTTGCAATCATTGTAAAAGAGTTTTTTTTTTGAAAAAAGATTTACGTATACATTATTTTCAACATCGTGGCCAGGGTTGGAAGTACTCGAGAAAAGGCTGAGTTTATGACATAAGAAGTCAGGTCATATTGAAAACTGAAAGTCGAGTCAGAAGTTGTGTCATCTCTGACCGACACTTTTACTGTGCGCAGGCGTACATATACAACGCTAACTAACACAATGTTTCATTCCAATCCCTTTGTTTAGATCCCTCCACGCTAAAAAATGAATAAAAATCGGTTTAACTGCCTTAATTCTATCAATCGAAGAACTGATAAGCTCCTGATTTTCGATGCAGATTTGAAGAGGAAAAAAACGCAATTCACGATCATTACATTCTCCTAGAATTAGAGTACGTTGTGCTTTCCCTTCCTCCACTGAGACGTGCATGTAGAACATTCTTCACTGTATCATAGTTCATATCATAGTTCAAGTTACTGTATCATCCTCATTTTCCTTCCCATATTAGTGACGGTAAAAATGAATTGTCCAAAAAGAGCTGTTTTTAACGTTTAAACATGTATCCAATTTCATTAATTTTATATAACAAACTATCCAATTCAATACACACTGAATATTTTACTCGTATGTATGCACTTACGAGAAATGAGTCCAAACAAAGTTCTGACTGAGTTGATAAATTTAGTAAATAAAGCGTTGTTATGTGGGTGCTAGCAGATGATAAAAGAAATTGAAAAAGACTGAATGAGATATGACAGCATTCGAAAGTCTTGCAGGGGAGGAATCCATTCCAATTGAGGACTTAGGGCATCAGTAAGCATCAAATAAGAAAGCATGAGTCGGAAGAGAGCAAGCAAAAATGGCAATAGGGGGAAAGGAAGTGAGAAAGGTAGAGGGAGAATGAGATAAGAAAAGGGGAGAGAAGAGAAAGGAAGATAGAGAGAGATTGGGGAATGAGAAGAAATCATAAGAAAAAAAAATGTAGGCAGTTTTTAAAAAAAGAGACGAAAACGAGGAGAAAATGCTTGGCGATGTGATGAAAGTATGTGAAAAAGGAAAAAGATGCATTTAGGATGTGCATTTAGGATTTTTTCATAACTCTGCGAGAGTTATGAAAAAATAGATTAATCTGAAGAAAATATGGAAACTTCGGAAGAGAAAAGGGAGAGAAAAAATCTGATAAAAGTAAACAAATGGGTACTTTCATAGAGATCAAAAGAGAGATAAGAAAAGCTTGTCAGAAGAGAAATAATACATCTTAACAATACAAGCTATTTCTACATGATTTGTATTAAGTAACATCGGAAAGTAGTTGAATGTCTTTGCTCAAGTTTTGCTGTCTACCCGTAGTTTCCAAAACTCTTCATTTCCGGATCACTGAAAGGAGGAATCTTTGTAAGTAGAATTCAGATCTTTGAGCGAACTTTAATCCTATTCTATTTCTTAGACATGTTAATATTCATTCTTACGAACAATTCTTATAATATTATTTTCAAAAGAAGCCTCTTGCTTGCTTGGGATTTTGAACTTTGAAATTTTTATAACACAAAAAATCACGTGAAAATACATAGGTAAAACACATGTGGATTTATACATACAAGCGAACAGATCTTATGGTGAAGCTGGATTTATACATACAAGCGAACAGATCTTATGGTGAAGCTGGATTTATACATACAAGCGAACAGATCTTATGGTGAAGCTGGATTTATACATACAAGCGAACAGATCTTATGGTGAAGCTAAAATTCCTACAATTTGTGCGCGGAGTTTTATAGTAAATTTTGAATTTAGAGTCTCTGGTCGCCGTACGTCTAAAACAATAAAAAGCGCTTTTCTTCTGGGAAATAATGACTTCACCAAGAATAATCTTATTAAGTAAATCGAAGTCATTCGTTTCTCTTCTATGGGCTAAGGTCGAAAGTCCAAGTTTGCGATTCCTCTGGGTATGAGAAGGCATCTGACTATAGGGGATATCATAGCACCGATTGTAAACTCGGTGAATGTAATAATTCTGTACTTTTTTTAAAACCTTGATAGTCTTCTTCAGATATGGGTTAAAAAAACTGATGTGCTGTTCTTGAGAATCGAACGTATGTATTATATATGAAATAAGCACGAATTAAAACTTCAGCCTTCTTAGATTTGAGGAATTTCTAGTAAGATAAGCTCTGGTAAGATCCTTATTCGCGAGAGTCGAACAATGGCGTCACATTCACATATAGGCGTCAACAGTACTTCTATTTTTGAACTCGATAAGTTACCAGGATGTTATCGATAAGTTACCAGGATGTTATCGATAAGTTACCAGAACTCGATAAGTTACCAGGATGTTATATGCATAAATGTGAAAGTGATACGACCCACTCGTCGCTTTTTCATCTGGCAAAGCGTCAATTAAACAAACGGAAAAGTTTTCCATAGCTGAACGCTAAATGACTCGTATTGGTCTGACACTGTTTCTTTAGGGTTATTTTTTTCATTGGATTTTTGTTGCTTTTTTTAGAAGAGTGGCTTGTTGATTGAGAAAAATTTCTAAATTCGTTAGAAGAGCGGTTCATAAAAACTTGACAGGAATTTTTTTCGTTATTTGATTATTTGCTATACACCGTACGATGTCAAGATATTGGCAGAATATATGTAGAACCTGGGGAGACATTAAATATAAACGCTCTTCCCTCTGAAGGGATAAAGCATCACAACTAAAAAATGCTTTTAACATCAAAAAAACCACGAAAAAAGCACCGAGTTATAGGCAGGTTTGAAGTGATCAGACCAATCAGGAGAGAGAGATTGAGTTCCATAGAGTTGTTTTCGGAGCTCTTTTCTGAGAATCGTAATAATTGTTTGCTGTCAAGGAGCAGAAGAGTTCGTCTGACAGGCTTCACTCTTCTTCATTACTCGACTGCTTGGTTTCGTTGAACTCTTCTCAAAGATTCTCTATTTTTTGCTGACTTCCATCACCTATGAATTCGAAAACGGTCAGCATCATTCCAAGACTTTGTTACGCCAGAGTTGCTTGATATTCTAAATCCTACTTTCTTCAATTCTCTCTTTCCGTATTCTAGTGAAAACTCTCAATTATTTTGGCGATGTAGTAAATGATAAAAAAACTTGTTAAATCATCAAGAAATTTCGAAAAGTTTACGTTCTCACACTTTAAGAATTGTGCGAGAGTGCAAAGCTCAGAGATAAAGTTTTTCACGGAAGAACACTAAAGAAGGTGGCTGGAAAGTACACAGTCCGTGGTTTAGGAGTGTGCTACGCACTATTTCGTGCACGCACCGATTCCTTTTTTCGATTTTCGAAGTTTATTGTGTTTTAAACATCGTGTTGAAGTTTGACAACGATTGTTTAAATTTAAAGGTAATGACAAGTCCCCGTCTCCAGCGTGCCGCTATCGTCGATTTGCACCAGCGCGGGTACTCCAACTCCGACATCGCGAAACGCCTCGTCGTCCGTCGAGATCTTGTCTGGAATACCATCAAACGTTACCGCAAGCTCGGAAATCTCGAGGACCGTCCAAAAACTGGCCGACCTCGATCTGCTCGGACGCCGGCGAAGATAAAAGCAGTGAGGGAGCGAATACGCCGAAACTCCAAGCGGAGCATTAACAATGTCCCAGGAGCTCGAAATATATCGCTGGTCGGCTCAGACCATCGTCAGGGATGACCTCGGCATGCGCCCTTATCGTACTCGCAAGGGTGCCTTGTTGTCTGCCAAGAACAAGGCAGAGCGCGTGAAGAGAAGTCGGGCCTTGCTTCGCGACACGGCCGCACCTGGTGCCGACGAGATAGCCGACGAGACGATCGAGGAGGCCTTCAACTCCCAAAACGTGCGGGTTATCGCCAGAGATCCTGAGGAAGCCGATCGCAACGGAAGAGTCGTCAACCGCACCTCTCATCCAGCTCAGTTGATGGTCTGGGCGGCTGTGTGCGCTTCGGGTAAGTCTCCGCTCGTCTTCGTTGATCAGGGCGTGAAGATCAACAAGCAGAACTATATCAAAGACATTCTCGAAGGCGCCTTGCTTCCCTGGACCCGTACGCACTTTGCTGGCCGCCCTTTCTGCTTCCAACAGGACTCCGCGCCCGCTCACAAGGCCGTTGTGACGCAAGAGTGGTGTGCGAACAATTTGTCCACCTTCATAACGAGTAAGCAGTGGCCCGCCTACTCGTCGGATCTCAATCCGCTCGACTATTCCGTATTGTCGGTCGTCGAGGCGAAAGCCTCGGCTCGTCCCCACCCCAATTTGGCGTCTCTGAAGAAGGCCCTGCTCAAAGCTTGGGAGGAACTCGACGTTGATTACCTGCGTGCCACGACTGATGCTTTCCCAAGCGTCTCCGGCAAGTCATCCGCGCCAAAGGCGGCCGCATTGAAAACTGACTTCACCCAGTTGTACATATATATGTTGAGAATAAAATGTGTTGAATTGAGAGGAATTGGATTATTGATTACGATACAAAAGCGTTTGACTTTTGGACTGCGTACTTTCCAGCCACACTGTATCTATTTTACTGCGCGACAGATCCGTTCCATACTTTCCTTTTCTATGAAACATTCAATCGAATTCGAGTTTAAAATATGTCAACAGTTGATCACGTCAGCCAGGATTGTATGCATTCCATGCATAAAAAGAGATGCTCTACTGCACGCTCTTATGTAGTAATCACGGGCTCAGACGAGAAGCCAAAAAGGGTGAAATTAGCGTAAAAGAAGAAGAACAGGAAGACGAAATTCTGCGGAAAAATTAAATTTTGAGTTCGAAAATTCATGGTTATCTTTGCTTCACTTGATGAAAATATTGAAAATGAAAAGAAGCGCAGCAAGGAGGAAAAAGAGGAAGGCGAAAATGTAACAAAACGGCAGAGACGGAGAGTAGAATAATGTAGTAGGAATTATGTATCTAGGCGGAGTAAGAAAAAAACGAAAACAGAGAAAGAAAGATGAGAAGGAATTTCCATTCTTCAGATAGGATTGAATTTATTTTGAATACAAAAAATTAAAATAGTTCACATGAAACTAAAAACGGTGAACATCTAATTTTGTAGAGTTTCGGTAAAAAACCACTTTTTATTTTTAAATTCATTTTTTGCCTTTAAGAACGCCGAACACAGTAGTTCTGATGGCTAGCTACGTGAAAACATCTTCGGCGTAAACATGTGACAAAAATGCAATCGATAAGAAGTAATGGAATTATTTCGCGACTGTTGTGACGTTCCTATGTATTTGTTACTCAAAAAAAGAATATGTTTGAACTACTGAGGCGATGGCAAAAGGTAGTTCGCGGAATGTGACCGAACCCCGTAGTTTCCTTTCACATCGAAAGAAATGCTTTGCAACCTTGATAGTGGACGCGTTCGTGCTATATGTGAGCTTCTTTTTTATCGCTTATAAATTCTAGATATTCCATCATAATCTAACTATTGTGAGCAGAAAAAGTTAAGTAAAAAAGGTATCTATCAGATTTTCATCTGATATTGATGTTTTTTTTCAGTTGAATTAATGTTATCAAATTCGAATTGATTTCAGTAGACATTTACGTCCAGGAAAAATCGGGAAAAAAAACAGGGTTTTTCTTTCAAAGAAAACCCGAGAAATAGGAAGTTTTCCGGAAATACGCATAAGAGCAAGGTAGTTTTGCATTTGTCAAGCCTTCGACGTAAGCATGCAGTAAAATGAGCTGTGGCTTCGGAACTTTTCCCATCCCCTTGTTTTTTTGAATAAGAATGTGAGAAACCTGAATATTAGCTCAAGTCAAACTTTGTTTGAACTACTATACGTTTTCAGGAGTTCTTAAGCCTCGAACATGGTTGCTCAACCATGTCGTACTTTTAATTCAAGTATAAAAAATTTAATTTCATAAATACTTTGCTCCAAATTGACTTTCCATTTTAAAACTTACCAAAATTCCAAATGGACGATTGCTGTCAGTGGAAAAAGAGGATTAGACGTACTTTGGTAGTTTTAAATGAGACTCTGTTTAAATTGCGTTTTCTTTAGCGTTCTATTTGATATTCTTTGACTCTTTAACACCATTCTCTATGTTTTTTGTTCTTAGAAAATCTAAAAAGTGTACATTGATGTTTTTTTTGGGTAGTTTTTCAACGAATTTTTTTTATTTCACTTTAACCCCTTTTTTGTTTCTTTCTGTCTTTTCCTAATGTACCCAACTCAACTTTTAGTCTTGTGATTGACCTTTTCCCAAGCATCATATTCAATCCCTCGAGCTTTTCGCTATCAAGCTGCTGCGTGTTTTAAGAAAACACAGATTGTAGTTGAAGGAGAATATTACTGGATGAGGAGGACATCTACATAGGATGGCATGTCAAATGAGCTGCTCTCCAGAGAAACAACCTCTTTAGAGAAATGAAACTACATAAAATTAAAGGATAAAGAGGCACAAAAAGAGAATGAAAGTGGAAAAAGAAGGAAAGAAAGGAAGAAAAAAGAAAAAAATAAGTATTAAGTAAGCGATAAAAAGAGAATAAGTTTTTGAGAAAAAAAAAGATAAATAAGGAGAGAAAAAGTAGAAATGGGAAGAGAAAAAAAGGAACATGAACCGAAATAAGAAGTAGAGAAGAGAGAGAGAGAGGAAGATAAAAAAAAGTAAGAAATAGAGAAAGTAAGTGAGAGAAGAAGAAAGAAAGAGAAATTTTGTTGAGGAAGGAAGATACGTAAAAGGAAAAGAGAACAGGAGCCCACAGGGAAATACGTAACATGAGAAGAACATTCAGGGTATCAAGGTTCTTCTCTTTCTCTCTACGCTTGAGAAAGCAAACAAACAAATAGGCTTAATAAAAAACATTAGTTGAAAAGGGATGTAAAAAGAAGACGAAGTCGTGAAGCAAAAACAGTCAAAGAGAAGAGAAAGAAAGGTAAAGAAAACAGGGGTAGAAAGAAATTAAGAGAAGAACTAAAACTAGGATGGGAATAGAGTTGAAAATAGTCAAGGAATTCAAAAAAAGAGAGTGGAATAGACTGATGAAGACAAAAATAAGAAACATACGAGCAGAGGAATAAGATGAATGTCAAGACATGTATACCTCAAGGAAGCTGAAGAAGGCGCAAGACTAACAATGATTCTGGATGTAAACACATATTTTATTAGCCTATGTTGCCAATTTTTGTAAATCCCGGTAAGTTTTTAGTAAGAATGAAAAAAGTTGCCCCGAGTTCAATGAATCTCAACAGCAGAAGAAAATTTTCGCGATAAAATACGTACGTATGAAACAAAGAATAACTCAGCGAAGTGGTGGAGCGAGTTATGAATGATAGTCGAAAAAGACTATTCTTTGATACAAAGGAAATTTATTAAATTATATTTTTTTATGAAAAAAACTAGATGCTAACGGTGAACTTGCATTTACGCTCCTCAAATTAATGTTTTACTTTTCCTCTCTGAGTAGTTTAGTACTAGGCTACTTGTTGTCTGAGTTTAGTACTAGGCTAGTTTAGTACTAGGCTACTTGTTGTCTGAGTTTAGTACTAGGCTAGTTTAGTACTAGGCTACTTGCTGTCTGAGTTTAGTACTAGGCTAGTTTAGTACTAGGCTACTTGTTGTCTGAGTTTAGTACTAGGCTAGTTTAACTAGGCTACTTGTTGTCTGAGTTTAGTACTGGCTAGTTTAGTACTAGGCTACTTGCTGTCTGAGTTTAGTACTAGGCTAGTTTAGTACTAGGCTACTTG
Source organism: Allodiplogaster pararmata (assembly GCA_964056735.1). Lineage (NCBI taxonomy): Eukaryota > Metazoa > Nematoda > Chromadorea > Rhabditida > Diplogasteridae > Allodiplogaster > Allodiplogaster pararmata. The sequence continues at coordinate 11,164,747 of OZ057408.1, read as the reverse complement.
CTGTCTGATGACGCGTTCAGCTCCACCTGGGGCCGTATTCAGAGACAAAAATTTATACCAAAATTTATGGTAAACTTTATATTAAGTTGTAGTTTCGCCAAAAGGGAATTCAGAGAGTAGACTTTAGAATAAACTTTATACTAAAGTTTAGTAGGAAAGCTGAGACGCTCTCACGTGTCTTGTCTCTGAATACAGAACTGAGTTGAACTTAGGTCTGCAATATACTAGGGTAAAATTTACCCATGAGTTCATCTTAGATCTCTGAATACGGCCCTTGAATAGAATGCTCACACCGTATTAATGTGTTCTATAAACTAATAATAAACGACAAACTAAATAGTTTATCTAAAAGTTTACTCTAAGCAGCAGAGTTGATACACTTCTCCCGCTAGTTGGCGACTCTCAAAAATTATCATTCGGTGAATAAGGATAATAAGAACATGAGAATTGAAAGCTTTAGTGAGGCAAATCTTAAACCAGGCGAATGAGGAATAGTTGACCGAATTCGCAACACGTTCTTAAAAGTGAGAAAGAGTGTTGTTTGCGTTAAAAACCTTACAGGTTTTATCTCAGCTCTTTAGAACGCCGAAAAGGGAACTCACTATGACAAAATCAGATATTCCATAGCTTATGTCATTTTGTCATACCCTAACTTCAGTGCTCCTGTTTTCTTTTTTTCCCCACAAATTTTTTGGTGTGAAGCAGAATGCTCTTGATTATTAGACTTCTTACCTACACTCAAATCCAGACCGAAGCTCTTCGTTCTAGTCTGATGGAGAATCTCTACTTAATCTAACTCAGTTTTTTTGCCTTTAATATCCGTTCGTCAAGAAATGATGTGTGCATTTCAATCTTGCCAATCTTTTCATTTAACTAAGCATACTGCTGTAGATGAATAGTCTGGCCATGTATTTTTTTTATATTTTCTCTCCGAGAAATTCGCCTTTCAGTTTTCATAAAAAAGTTGAAGCTCCGAGAAATGCCTTGCATCACAGTCTTCGATTAAGTTTTTAGTTAATCAAAGTATAATCTTGGTGTGATTTGAAAATCGCTTCAGAAAAGCTATATACACGGCGAGATTGAACTCCGCAGTTTCTTTCAATCCCGACAACTGAAAACTTGACCATTACCCTACCGAGGTCAAATTCCGTGCTGTACTGCCTAAACGCTCAATCGCCTTCTAAGTAAGCCATAATGGTTTCAGCGGTTGTCACTTAATTCTGCCTAATGCTTTGAGCATTAAAATCTGCATCTGGGATTGTATTTGAGTCTATAACTTATTGCAGTGTGGCAGACGCTTTCCGTTCATCTTTGATGATAAGCACATAGTTTTGAATTGTTTAAAAAACTTCTTTGGACATTTCTTCTCTTATTGTACTCAAATCCACTTTAGTACACCAAATTCCTTTGCTGAATTGAGATTTATTTTTTTACTCAAACATTATTCAAAATGTGACAAAACATGGTACGTAAACGTCAACTTGTCACAGAACACATGACAAAGAAACGGAGTGAAGGAAACCGAGCTATCATAGAATCCGATACAAATCTTAACTGAATGATACACAGCTACCGAATCTTCATTTTTTAAAACATGGAAACTGGTTCGCGCTATTAACTTTCGATCCCACTTCCCCTTTTGATTGGATCTGGCGAAGTTTAAGGTTATTGAGATAGTTTATCTTCTACGAACATCTCTAGTCGTCAACTTTTTTTTTATCGTCATCAATTTGTTTCACTCATTGTCGTGATTGAAAGCAACCTCATTCAGTGCTTTTTTATTTTCCTTTTTCTATTTAATCGAATAGTGGTTCATACAAGCGGAGTCAAAGTTTTTCACGCTAATTTTTTTAGAGTCGTTCAAGTTCCTAATTCGTTGAGATAAACTTTCGACTTTTTTCGCTCATGACTTCATCATTGTTTTGTTAGAGATTTTGCTTAGTTGTTCAAGATGTTATGATCAAAACTGTTTTTGGTAAAAACTTATTTTGCTCATTAATTTGTTATTTTCGAGGAAAAACAGTGGTTTTCTTTGTTCATTTACACGTCTGAAAAGATGAATTAAGTGAACATTAAAATATGCGGCGTGTTACACAAATATGAATCCAACTACAGGATCACCAGTAAGTATAGAGACTAATTCTAATTGATGTGGTTGCTTTCAAATTGGAAATCCTGGCTTCTTATCAAAGTATACATATATTCATTTCACATCTTAAAATCTTATTATGAGGAATAAAATTCAATGTGACCGCCTCTCACCCGAGTGCAGGCCTTCAGACGGCGCTCATATACGGATGCCAATGCAAGCAGGTATTGGATGTCGATTTCGTCTCATGCTTTCAGAAGGGCAGCGCGTAGATAAAAGAGAGATGCATATCGAGTAGCTCCAACAGTGGCCTGGATTACTTTCTAAACGCTGAAGTCGAGTGGGTTGAGATCAGGGAGTTCGGAGGCCATTCCGCAGTGATTATGAAGTTAGGAGTCTGAGCCCTGAGCCCTGCTGAAAGGT
>OZ057408.1:11055940-11162035 GCA_964056735.1 Allodiplogaster pararmata | reverse complement strand
CTTAATAAAATTTTAAGGGATAAAATCTCATTATTAAATACTTTAGCTTGCCAAAAGGCTAGAATATATTTGAGAGACTCATGATATATGTACATAAAGATATATATATATATATATATATATATATATATATATATATATATATATATATATATATATATATATATATATATATATATATATATATATATATATATATATATATATATATATATATATATATCTTTTACTAAATATATATATATATGTTCAAAGTACCGCTTACGATAAGTCCTAATTAGGGAAATGTTGACCGTTTATACACATTAACACCAAGAGAGCATTGATGTTTCAGTAATGAAACTTCGGCTCTTATACATTTACTCACGGGCAAACTAGACGCCAGACAGTCCAGAGTGGCATTTTTGTTTTGTTAATACGGTCTCGTTAGCCTAAGCCGTACGGCCTCGTTAGCGTAAACTTTTACTAAGCCTAATCGTTTTCTAATTTAAAAGTAATTTTCTTATGTAAAAATAATTTTTTAATGTGAAATTAATTTTTTGATGTAAAAATAATTTTTTTTGTGAAATTTTTTTTGCGAGAACCGGAGTCTCTAATCTCAAAATCATAATCTATGAAAAAAAATTTCGAAACCGGAGTGCTTAAAGCCAATTTTGCGTCTAGTATTCCAATGTTTGCGTCTTGGGTATGCCCGTGAGTATATGTATAAGAGCCGAAACTTAAATTCCGTTTGAGGTGTAAAAAACAAACCCTTTTGCAATTTCAACTTGAATAGTTTCCCAATTTCATTTGCCACTAACTCGCTTAGCTTTTGTTAACGATTATTCTGAGCTTTTTTTGTTGCTACTATTTGACGTGTAATGAAACCAAAACGTGATCACAGCCTTCAAATCAAAAGATGCGACGAAATTGCGCTTTATACTACCATTTAACAGTTCTATTTTGGACAGTTTGTCTGTCCTAGCTTCTGCAATAAATTATCAATGCTCTTTTTTCAAGTGACAGAACCGGATGGTGACTCGGGCAGCGGTGACATTCTGGTGAGCAGGGAGTCCTCTTCCCAACAGGAAGATGACTTTTTTCCAACTGCATCCAGTGGCTTTCAATTGCTGACAGGTACTGTATATTACATTACTCAACCTTGTTATTTAAAAAAACAAGAATGCGTGAAGATGGTCGTCAGAATGTTATTGAATATCAGAAACAAGAATAGCAGCATAGAAAATTCGAATCTTAATTTTTTTTTCTCAATACATAGTTTATATAATATTTTTCTAGTATAAAAAAAATAAAAAAATACCCTGCATCTTGTCTTGCAGACATTGGCACGATGCTTTTTTTCCTTTTTTTTTCAAGAACTTGAGTCCCTGATACTCAAAATGATCACCCTATGAAGAAAATTTTCGAAACCGTTTAAAGAGCCCAATGTTCAATTTTAATAGGTGAATCAGATGCGAAATCTCTCGGCAGCAAAACCTGGTCAGCTGTGCGTAACTCTGTTCGTTCCCTTTTTATTATTCATGGTTTGACTTTATTTATGCAAGTTCTGTGAATTCACTATCATAAAAGTTATTCATCTCTCTCTGCTGCTCTCTCAGTACCTCTCTGTCTCTTTACTCTCTCAGTACCTCTCTGTCTCTTTACTCTCTCAGTACCTCTCTGTCTCTTTACTCTCTCAGTACCTCTCTGTCTCTTTACTCTCTCAGTACCTCTCTGTCTCTTTACTCTCTCAGTACCTCTCTGTCTCTTTACTCTCTCAGTACCTCTCTGTCTCTTTACTTTTTCTTTTTCTCTTTTTTCCTTTATCCTCCGCTTGATAAGACCACTGTTATCTATGTGCGTCTCTCTTTGAATCTATTTGTCCTTTTTAACATTACTACATATGCTTACCATTCTTTCATCTACATTTTACAGATTTTGCCTCAAAATGACGAGCGAAACGATTGGTTGGCATCTTTAACACCGCCTCCACTGTTGACTCCGCCCACTTGGCCTACACTTCCTAATGCATGGACATTTGAAACCCCAACTCCCTTCTCTTTCAGGTTTTTTCCTGTTCTCGAAACATTATATTAGATGCGTTGTAAAGGGATTCGCACTTACCATATGCTATTTCATTCATACTCACACTTTTGTTTATGTTTGCTTCCCTGTTTCCCAATCCAAAGTCATCTTCCGGTGATCTTCATGCATTTTTGACTCTCCACGGCTTCCCAAGTTAAGTTGATGGTTTCTTGCGGTTTCTTCTTGCTAAACTTCCGATAACCTATGAAATACTTATTTTACCTTGTGATTAATAACTTAATAATTCCTGAAAACCTTTTCGATTTTCGGTCAAGTCATCGTGAGTTTATTCAGTGCACCAACTCCCCCGACGGCTCCTCCTCTCGCCTTCCCAACAGTTCCGTCGTTTGTCACCAATCAAATTTCTCCTTTGGATGCCCTTCTACAGCCAGCCACCGAACCGCAACCTCTCAATGCATTCAAGCTAAAGGTCTTATCGGGAACGTGCATGTACATGTTTAACTGAATTTTGAACTCTCGACAGTTGTTTTTTCTTGAGTTGGTGAAGAAGAAAGAACTTTGTAATTTCAAATAGAATGAAAATGAGGCAAACATATGTATGTAGCTAAAACATCTTCAAATGTAAGAGAAAGAAAATAAGTGAGACTGAAAATTTCGCAGAAGAGAGCTTTCGTTTTCAGAAAAAGAAGGCGTTTCATTCATTTTTACAACCTAATTCCGGTGGTTCAGCGGTCACGCACTCGCGCGTTTTAGAAATAGCTGATTTCAAACCCAATACAAAGAAAACCTTCTTGCTATATAATCAAAAACAATCATGAATTGACAAGTGATTGAACTATCGCACAGAAAAAAAGGTAGTCCGCCGTTCGGGATCCAACCCAGACCATCTCGACTCAAACCGGGAGCGCGTGTTACCATTACACGATTAATCATGAATTGCTGTTTTTTTCAGTATAATAGATAAACTTGTTTGTATATGAAAAGTTGTGTTTTTGTCAGATCGAGCCGATCCTCCGAGTAAAGCGAGAAACATCTTCTGCAGAATCTGTGGAATACTTCGTAGACGTGGGCGACTCCTTCAGAATGAAACGACAAGGAAATTCGAATAGGGTTGGTTTTGGCCTTATTTATGATATAAAAAAGAACTGAAAAGTTGCTTTAAATTTTTTTAAAATGCAGTTTAATATTTGTAGTTCATTTTTGAAATTTTTTTAAACAATCTTCATGGGCTTTCAACAGTGTAATATGAGTGGTTGGAAGGAATTATAACTAGAAGCCTTAGTGAGCTAAGGAATTATAACTAGAAGCCTTAGTAAGCTAAGGAATTATAACTAGAAGCCTTAGTGAGCTAAGGAATTATAACTAGAAGCCTTAGTGAGCTAAGGAATTATAACTAGAAGCCTTAGTGAGCTAAGGAATTATAACTAGAAGCCTTAGTGAGCTAAGGAATTATAACTAGAAGCCTTAGTGAGCTAAGGAATTACAACTAGAAGCCTTAGTGAGCTAAGGAATTATAACTAGAAGCCTTAGTGAGCTAAGGAATTATAACTAGAAGCCTTAGTGAGCTAAGGAATTATAACTAGAAGCCTTAGTGAGCTAAGGCTCTAAGAACCGGAACCATTACCTTACTTGAAGGATGAAGCGAGTTAAACGATGAAAAAAAAATTCTATACAGGGTAGACGATTCAAAGGTAATATTTCATAAAATGTTTTCCAACTTTTGAGTAGGATCAGTGAAAAATAGTCATATAGTTAAATGAAAATAGTTATATAAAAATAGTATTTGAACTTCATCCAAACGAGAAAAAAACTGTCATTTGACCAACCAGTCATTTTAAGTTCAATCAAAAAAGTGTCGGTAATTTCCCGCGCGGAAGTAATCAAATCGATCTATTCCAGGGCCGCATAAGTCATTCCAATGCCCGGAGAGGGAGTGCGAGTGCTGAGAGGAGTAGAAATGACCGCAGAGAACCTGTAGGCGGAGAAAAGGAACCTGATTACTATGACACGGTTAGATTACTATGACACGGTTAGATTTCCCCTTTCACTCCCACAAATCAACATCTTTTTCTACTGTTTTTTAATACAATTTTCATTTAAAATTTGAAACTTCGAATGTTTTTCTATTCATCAAAATTTCATTGTAGCAGCAATTCAACTCCTATCTCTGAAAATGTTTACGAAATATTCCGCACAATTCTCTCAAAATATAATTTTTATTTCTGGCTCGGTAGAAGGGCTTTTATCTACAAACAGTTCAAATACAGGTTGATCCCGAGCGAGCTAAGAAGCGTCCACAGCCGAAACGGAACTGCTTCGCTCTCCTCGGCTGAGAACAGACTTCATGAGTCTTAACGATATAATCCTCTCAGGCAGAAGCGAACTCTAGAAGCGCAGTTTCAGGGAGCTTATAAATGCTTGTAACTATGTCTTTGAATAATCGCTGTCTTCCGACATATATCTTCTTAATGCACAAAAAGTTCTACAGAATAATCTAAGCTTTGTTTTCTTTAACACAATTTACTTTCAACCAGATTTTTTGTGTGTTTCAAACATATTGAACGGTGAACAAATTTTACGCATGCAGATAAAGTAAGATCATAAACAACTAAAAAGCATTTATAATGGTGAGGCGAAGATCTTGTTGGTTCAAGTGAACTTTTTTCAAAAAAACTTCCAAGCATTTAATTCAACCATATTTGTATATTAATATGTGTTTAATTCAACCATATTTGTATATTAATATGTGTAAAAAAACATTTTCTGTATTTTCCGTAGTGTTTTTTTCAATGTCTTACAAGTCTCTGCGAGAACGCCAAAAATCTCATTTGGATGCTTATATTATTGCTTCATCTCAACATCTAATGAAAGTGAACTTGAAATTTCACTTTCTCAGCCTCAAAAGATTTAAATGAACTCTGCAGTTTACTTATACCATCTAAAACTAAGTACTCACCATATCAATATATCTACTTACTCATATAGAAAAATCATTAGGTACTTCTTCTATAGCTGAAAAGTGTTGATGATTCGTTACTTCAAGTTGTAAGTCTACAAAAGTTCATAAATGTAGAATGAAGCCAACTTTCTGAAGAAAAAAAACTAAAGTTTCAATTGGAATATTAATTATTATTTTTTAGTGACTAATCGAAACTTTGCTAATTTTCTACAACTTCGTAGATTTTCCCTCAAAAATATAAAACAACTGTCAATTAAGATTGAAGTATTGCGTGTGGTGCGAAAGCTGAAAAATTAATTGAATGAAGGAGTTTGGAATGATATACATATGTATGCATGTCAGTTAATACACTTATCAACAACTCTTTTTCGTTAAAAACTTCCTTTTTACCTATTTGTGATTTGTATTCTGATACAGAGACAGCCTTTTTGAACAATTAAGCCTCTTACTTGTACATTTTCCGTTTGTGTATAATTACGGAGTGAATTTGCGGGTCAAATGTATACTGCTCGAAGTGTTTATGCAAAACCGGAATAAAATCATATAAACGATCCCCTATTTTTCCAAATTCTTAATTCACAAACAATAAACTAATTTAGACTGATTTGAAAAAAACGTTTACCGAACTACCTCAAAAACTAACACTGAAAAGTAGGAAAGATTTTGAAAACTCCACAAAAAAGCCGCTGTAGTGCTCACAATCGCTCGTCAAAAAAGCAAATGTATTGTATAATAGGAGCTTGGGTTCATCGATGGAGGAACAAGGAACAAGCTTGGGTTCATCGATGGAGGAACAAGAAACAAGCTTGGGTTCATCGATGGAGGAACAAGGAACAAGCTTGGGTTCATCGATTGAGGAACAAGGAACAAGCTTGGGTTCATCGATGGAGGAACAAGGAACAAGCTTGGGTTCATCGATGGAGGAACAAGGAAAAAGCTTGGGTTCATCGATAGAGGAACAAGGAACAAGCTTGGTTGGGTTCATCGATGCAAACACCAGAGGGAAAAAAGCACTAAGGTGTATTTCCCGTTGAGATTTCGTTTCTATAAGAGTTGAGAAGTGAGAATGAGAGAGAGAGAGAGTCGCAATACCAGCTCTCAATATAACGGCAAGATGGAAAAAAAAATAGGAAACATTTTATGAAAAACCACCTCTAATTTGAAGTTAAAACAAACTACATGTTCCCTGATTCCGTTTTGCAATCGAAGTCATGTATATTTCTCTTCTCTTACCTTACAAATATCCTCTTAAAATTCTTTATAATGAATACTTTTTTGCCAGTTGAGCGGCGAGATTCAAAGATGAGGACTCCCCAGGTTCAAAGTTGTTCTCAATTATGACTAATTCCGATCATTGTAAACAAATAATGTAATTCTTAGAGCTATCTTTTTTCTAAGCACTCTTTTCCCCTCCGGGCTGAAGAACTTGCGTGCTGAGTCATCGTATCATGCACCCTTTCACCTCTCTCTTCTAACCCCTCGAACTGCCTCCTTTCTTTGCCTCCTTTCTTTGTCCTATCGAAGTTAAAACAACCACTTTCTCTTCTTTCAACTTTCTCTTTAATAACAAATTTTTCACCATTTTCTCATTTTCTTTTTTCTACGAAAAAAAAAAAACAGAAAAACTATTGTTTTTTTTGTTTGAAAGTCCTGTATTTTTTCTTTTTTCTTTTTTGTTTTTTGTTTTTTTTTTCTTTTTTGTTTTCCCTTTTCTTCCTCGCTTCATCTTTTTCCTGGCTTTTCCTCTTTTTCCCTCCCTTTTATTCTTTTTTTTTTGTCGATCTAACTCGTTCTTTCTCATCTCCCTTCCTCCTCATCCCGCTTCTTTGTGTTTCTTGTTTCTCTCTCTTTCTCTCTCTTCTTTTTCTCTTACTCTAACTCTTTCCTCTCTCTCACCTCTCTCACTACATCTTTCTCTCTACCCCGTTCTCTTTCTCTGACTCTTTCTATATCTCTCAGCCCCCTCTCTTCTCATCATTACTGTCATTTTTGCCAGTTTCTAGACAACCGCCCTTTTTCCTCTTCTTGATTAATCATTACTTTACTTTTCATTCATCCAGTTTCTGAACTCCTCAGCTCAACTTATGATGCAAAATCCTGAATCTTATAAGGATATGAGGCACCTTACCACTGAGCAGTACATTTTGGAAGCTCAGTTTATTTATTTATTTATTTTTTTGATTTTGAATAAGGGCGCTTACCATCAAAGAATCTTGAATGACGTCAAATATTTCTCGTAGAAACGGAGTTGAAAATTTTTTAAAACAAATTTTGTCTTTGATATTCATGAAAATGCATATTTATTAATAACCTATTAATAGTCTCGGGGCTAAATCCTGTTTCGCGCCGAGTAACTCCGTATATGGCTAAAATTTCCAACTGCTGTTGCCCTACGATTTTAACGTTTCCACGCTTGAAAATCTTGCTTAGCTCTTCCAATATAACCATGACTGGTTTCCCAACAAAAAAGGTTAAATTTTGATGAAAGGAACATTTTATGATTTAAAAAATTAGTATCGCGAGTCTCATTCATTTTTTGTCTAAGTTTCAAAAGCATTTCTTTTTTCATATATTAGTACAGGTTCTTGTCATGTTTTTAAAAAAAACAAAAAAATATTCTTTTTTTTATTTCTCTCTATTTGGCTCTCTTTGTTTTGTTAGGATGACATTTTACTTCTTCTTTGTGAAAATTCTAATTTGGTTACGGTTAGTAAATTTTTCCTTGAGCTTTCCTGTTAACTTTCTTTTTGTATTCTTCGTCATACATTCTCCTTTCTTTTTTTAGATATGCAGAATTACTCTCTCTCTTTCTCTCTCTCTCTCTCTCCCCCTCTCTCTGTCTCTCTCTGTCTCTCTCTTTCTTTCTCTCTCTCTCCCCCTCTCTCTGTCTCTCCCTCTCTCTCTCTCTCTCCCCCTCTCTCTGTCTCTCTCTCCCCCTCTTTCTCTCCCCCCTCTCTCTCTGTCTCTCTCTCTGTCTCTCTCTCCCCCTCTATCTCTCTCTCTGTCTCTCTCTCTCCCCCTCTCTCCCCCCTCTCTGTCTCTCTCTCTTTCTCCCTTTTCTCTCTGTCTCTCTCTCCCTCTCTCTCTCTCTGTGTCTCTCTCTCTCCCTCTCTCTCTCCCCCTCTCTGTCTCTCTCTCTCTCCCCCTCTCTCTTTCTCTCTCTCTCCCCCCTCTCTCTGTCTCTCTCTGTCTCTCTCTATTTCTCTTGTATTCCTCAGACTTTCCCTCTAGCTCGATCCCTCTCCCCCCTTGTACTAAAAAACTAACAAACACACTTTCTACACACTCTTGGGATAGCCTTATGTTACATACTTCGAGCAACAAAGCTATTCTATGATCGGCAACAGTTTCACAATAGGTCAAAGTATTTGGAACAAACTAGCCCATAAACCATTCTTCTCCGTCTATTTCTTCCTCTTCCTAAGCTCACTTTCTTTTTCGCTTTCTGTCTCTACATACATGTCTTTTTTCCTTGATATTTATTCATCTTTTTCACTACCCTTTTCCCTGAAGTTAACAATGTATTTCGATCCTTTCTTATGTTTACCCATTTTCGGGGATCTTCTTTCTACTTCGCACCTCTATTATCTCGCTAGCCAAACAGCCTTGAACCCAAATAGCCCCTCAGGGTGACTTTCTATCCATAGTCGCTTGTAATGCTCAACACATATATCGCATTTATTTCGGCATTAGCGACCTGTGCACTCCCACTATTTCTCGTTTTCGATTGCTTCTCAATAACTATTCTTATCGAGAAAGAGAAGTGTCATAAATCCTGGTGGAACACTTTTCACAAATCCTGGTGGAACACTTTTAGCCAATGTCTTGTTTTTTCTTGTTATTCACCTGGACTGAAAAAGCTCGAAACAGTACGAACCGGAACTTCTTTCAAACAGTAATGAGCATAAGAAGCTGCGAAAAGTATTGTCACGAAGCTAATAATAATCGTTCCGCTTTCTAATTGAGCTCACATCTTCTAAGATTACTGTTGGGAACTGTGACTGAAGAAGAAGAAGCATCCTGTTCGTAAGTAATCCCTGTTCGTTTATCGTACCTTTTTACAGAAAGTCGAATTCGTTCTGGTTCGTTTTCAAATTCTTTCACATTCATTTTATCATACTGCTCACTTATGTGACAGCGATCTGCTTTGCATACCTATTCATACCTATTCTGGAACAAAAAATAAGTGAATGAACTAATGCCTAAATATACAGAAAATTCGGATAAACACCCGTTTTTCTATTAAGATTCTGTTTTTAGTTGTTTTTTTGTTGCTGTTAATCCACTCATTTTATTGTTTGAAAATCATTGTCGTTTTTTTGGCATCGGTGCAATAAAAACTTTTTCTTTCACTTCCATGTGGACTGAACGGCATTTGATGTGTTTCTCTGGAAGGAAGCGATGTTTTTCCACAACAGGATAATTTGTAACGTATTGCGTTCAAAATTCCTGGTTTTAGAAATGCTCCACATCACAAGAAAACCTGAAAAGAGCAACTACATTCAACTGAGATTCCGATTCGAATAGTTTGTAGGTATGCTTCGAATTTCAATTGCATTACATAATTTTTTTGCCCTATCCGGTTGTTCGCAGAATCTCAAGAAATTTTCTTGTAACCCAGCCTTCTCTAGAACTTGATGTTCAGCTCAAGGAGCTTTTTTAGATAAATATTTTTTTCTCTTTTTTCCGCTATTTCTCCCTCTCTGTATTCTGGGTAAGTCTCTCTCTCTTTCTCCCTTTTTTTCTAAAGTTGCCCTAACTTTGTAGTTCATATGCTAACCAGTACGTTCTGAGCGATTGTACTGAGCTTCTTTGACCAGGGCTCAAAAGCTAGCGCCTCCAAGGAACACAAAACTAGATATTCATACATCCATTTTCTTCTGGCAAGTCTTTCTCTCTTAGTTTCTTCTCTCAACCCTTATTCAGTCTCTTGTATCTCTCTCAACCCTTATTCAGTCTCTTGTATCTCTCTCAACCCTTATTCAGTCTCTTGTATCTCTCTCAACCCTTATTCAGTCTCTTGTATCGCTCGCCTCTTATGTCTTCTTGTAGTTCTTCTTCTTTTCTGTAATTTCCTGCCTTTCCTTTTAGCTTGATTTCTCTTTGTCGCCCGGTTTCGTTCATGGACTATTGATTGAGATCTGCCCATCTTTAAGTTGTGTCTGGAAGATGTCCAAGGCATCGGCAAGAGAGAATGAAAAAGTAGTAAAGAATAGAGACAGGGAGAGAAAGAGTGTGTATTATTGAGAGAAAAAAACTAAAAAGGAGGAAGGAGTGAGAATAAGAGAAAAGAGATAGGCAAATTAAAGAGTAAAAGTGAAAGATGAATAACGAAATGAAACAAAGAAAGTGTACTAATCAAAAAATGTACTACTATAAGAAAAACTTGTTTACTTTGTAATGACTGCAGAATCTACATCCGCCGATTAGCGAAAAGATGAATATCTACCGATTTACATTATTTAGAAAGTAAAAGAGTATTACATTTGTTTTTTCGTTTTTGTTCTTTTTTCTGTACATATAACATGGTCAGAACTATGTATTTTTTTAAAAAATTTTCTTCATCCTTCGATTTGACTAATTCCACTGGGTACTTGCAAAAATAAAACATCTCCAAGTCGCATTGTATAGATGATTCACAAATCTTTCACTGCTCCGCTACTCTTATACGCACAATTTTGTTTCAGGGCGCTTCATGTTAACAAGATCGAAAGGCAGAGTTTAAAGCTTTGCAAAAACATAAAGTTAATTGTTGATGAATCTAGAATAACAAAGCAGCATGATAGAAGCGTAAACCGCCTTGTTCGTTATCGTGTTTCAAAAAATCTTTCCTAATTTTCTTTGTAACAGTTTGCTACATCTTCAATTCTAAGTTACACAGTTTAAAGACAGTGACGCCTGATTAAGATGACAAATGATAGAACTATCGCACAGAAAAAAGCTAGTACACCGGGCGGGATCGAACCCAGACCATCTCGATTCAAACCGGGAGCGCGTGTTACCATTACACCACGGGGGCACTTTGCTATTCCGTGCGATAGTGTTATATGAAAGGCTCATATGCCTTGTCGAACCCTGTTCTCGAACCCGAACGAAGTATTCCACAGATTCTGCAGAAGATTTACCATGTTTCTCGCTTTACTCGGAGGATCGGCTCGATCTGACAAAAACACATTTGTTCATATACAAACAAGTTTATCTATTATACTGAGAAAAAAAACAGCAATTCATGATTAATCGTGTAATGGTAACACGCGCTCCCAGTTTGAATCGAGATGGTCTGGGTTCGATCCCGCCCGGTGGACTAGCTTTTTTCTGTGCGATAGTTCAATCGGTTTGCTACATGTCTCATCTTCGCCAAAAATTTTAGCAATGAATTATCTTCATCACAGCAAGTTATTTTTGTTTTTGTGCATCAAAGGCAAAAAGTGTTTTCTTTTACCCTGTTTGACAAACCAATTCCTTGCAAAATTAAACGTTTTTTTCAGTTACCGTATAATCAAAATTGAGTCCAAAGTTGAATATCTGCGGAATTCCACGATAACATGCATCTCGACGTCGCTCAGTTCTGCCGCTCGTCTTCAAGTGGATGGACGAGGAGAAAAAAGAAAAAGACGCAGTGGGGAGCTCTGCTGACTCTCCTTCTGAGTATCCCCGCAGTCGCTGCCTTCCCCACTCCTACTGGTTGGTTCACTGGTTTCTAGTTTAGAGTGATTCGTTAGAACGCTAGATCGAAATTTTTTTCGTGAGCATGTTTCTGGTGTGATTCGCAAAACTGCGATAGAAAGTGAGAAAGAAGCGAGAACAGAGAGCAAGAGATTTGAAGAGAGAGAGAGAGAGAGAGAGAGAGAGAGAGAGAGAGAGAGAGAGAGAGGCACTCTAGTAAATAGAGGAAGAGAGAATGTAAAAAAGAGAGCAAGAGAAAGAGCAAAAAGTGAGTGCGAAACCGTCCAAGAAAGAATTCCTAGATAAATAGGGATACAATTTAAATTGAAAACATGGCCTTAACAAAACTTCTTTTGTTTGTATGCCACATATTTGTCAAAGAGGTGTATTATGAGCGATGACAGCGATTAGTCATGACTCTTGAATGAGTCAGGGGAACAGTCAACCAATGCCCTTGAGACGACTCACACAAGGTAAGAGCCATAGGGAATATTGTAAAATAAACCGGTTTTTCTATGTGGTCGTAGATAGGGTAAGCGAAAGAGCCCTGGGACGGAAAAGAATGAGAAAACAAGAGAAAAAGAAGTTTGAAAGAAGCTTTCTGCCACTGAGTCAATGATACTGTTGTAGATTAAGGTTTTGTAGTTTTAGTTGCTCTCAAATAGATGATTTTCCATCCGTTTAATTGTGAGTCGATTGGATGATAATATGTAGACTTTTGAAAATGATCGACAGCTTCGATAACTAAATGAAGTTCACAACTTAAAAATTTTATATTATACATAAAACAGTTAGCAAACAATTCGCTAAGAGTTTGATGCGGAGTCATCTCCGCCCTCCTCTTTTTAAAGCTTAAAACACTCACAAACACACAAGGATTTAGTTTTAAATAGAGGATTGTATAAACTACTCAACTAAATTTCCTATCAACGAGTATGAATAAATCTGGAATCAGGTTCTTATTATTGATCAAATTTCCAAAAAGTACGTAAAGTCGAAATTAATTGTCTGCCGACTACTCCATTCTCCGCGTTTGATACAAAACTTCAAAAGATATTCCAGCACTCAAGGTTCTATCTCACAGCACAGAGAATAAAATTGTGCGATTACTTTTTGCAGGGGCTTGGACGACCAGTGCGCATACTCCTCGCAGTTCTTCTGTGAGTAAATTCAAGTCCAGTGTAAGTACAAGTGAATCTTCAGCAAGTTCAGCTGCATCCACAACAGCTGCAGCCGTCGGAAAATTGGCGTTCTCCCTTGCTCAGACTGAAGATGAGCAGAAAAACCATAGACGTGCGTAACTTTGCCTGGTTCAATGCTGCTTATCTTTCCAGCCTAATCACTTTCCGGGATCTCATTTAGAACCATATATTTACATAGCTCATACATAATGATAGAACTTGTGTCCGAAAATTAATAACCGGTTCAGAAACCCAAAGACGTATTCCTGAATGCTTGATTCTCTTCTATCCTGTGATAATATCACTCAGTGAGAAAAGAGTAAGATAGATTGTGAAAAAGAGAGCAATAGAAAGTAAGAAGTACAGAATGACAAATACGTATGAAGATAGAGAAGAAAGAGAAAGAGATAGAGAAAGTTGCAGACAGTAAAAGAGAGAGCGAAAGATAGAAAGAGAAGGAGAGATATGCTTTATACGTTATTGAAAACGCAGATTAACAAAAACAGAAAAATACAGAACCATGAAAACAGAAGATCATACACACGAGGAGAAACAATCGATTCAATTCATTCGAAGAAACCCAACATTCAATATTCACTGTATTGGTACGATTAGGGGTGGCAAGTTCCTTGATCTTCTCAGTATTCTTCACTTTCTCAAGGGGTGGCAAATCCCTTCATCAAATCATAGTAATGAGAAGTGAAAGTTATTTTATAGTTAGAAAGTTATAGACTTGAATCAACAAATTTTACAAAAACACATCAAGTAACACAAATTTAATATAATTTATAGAGGTCAAAAGAGAAAAACCAAAAAGACATTTGGAATAACATTAACGAGGTAATATAATCGACGAGATAAGATTTAATGGTTAATGCGCACATGTTCTGAAGAAGGTTTGCAACATTTGCGAACCATACTCCTACTTAATTCATCTACGGCTCAAAGAGTAGGCTGTTATAAAGATGAAATTTGAAGATGCACCATGTAAAGAGAGGAAGCTTCCACAAATTAGATAATCATTTTCAAATTAGATTATCATTTTGTTCAGAACAAATATGAGTCGCCTGCCACGTATTTCTTCACAGATTTATCAGCAAGTCTTAATAACTTCCAAACAAACTAACAAACAAACTTCCAAACAAACTTACTAGCCACCTTACTAAATACTAAATACAACCCAACAACAAGTAACAAACGTCTCCTTGTAGCAGATCTGCGCAGCGATTCCGGAGTTGGTGCGCGAGAGTGGGGGAGCGAGGCGAATTAGTGGTGCCAGCCAACCAAAACTAAGTCCAAACTCCTAATTTAGGCCAAAACAATTAAACAAAAATAGAAACTTTTAGAATTAGTAAACGTCGAAAAGTCGACCTTACTAAACCTTAAACCTTACCCTTACTAAACCTCACCCCAAACGCACTAAAAGAGGTAGCGTAGCTACAGTCTTCAGTCTTCAAATAGAGATAGAGCGTAATAATGTCATTTCTGCAGGACTTTCAGGCTCTCTCGGTGACCTCTTCCACGCCCTCTCACGGAGTTCTCTCCTGGAGAAGTTTGTGAAGTACATCGGTGAGCTCTTCACAGGTCAAACCGCGACTCCGGATAAACCCTCGAATAAGGTATAAATGTGACCATGTATGTATATGTAAAAAGGCTTACAAGTCTTCCGATTGCAAATATTTGATAAAATGCTAATCATGTTCAAACGTAAGGTTCAAACGACACTTCCAATACGCGCATCTTCAAAATATTAAAAAATGTAGTTCAGAAAATTTTGTCTTGATTTTTTGGTATGACTCAATTGGAATGAAGATCATTCGATTCCAGGAGACATCATTAATCGCGTGCCCACGATATCCTTATTCCTTAGCTAACCTAAATGAGCTTACACACCCAACTCACCTTATTGTAGAAACTTGAAACAAAAGGGATTATCCTAAAACAAAAAGTAACATTGAGATTATTTCTCAATTCATGTTACAAAAGTAACATCAATCGTCCAAAAATCAATCGAAAGTTCACTTTTAGACGTTCAGTCCTTCTCTCCCAGTCATGCTCGATCTTCCCCAAGAAGAACACGTTCGACGTGCGTTTGAGCAGTCTCTCAGCCATGACGAGGCTGTCGTCAGTGTCCAAGCAGGTTTAACCCTTTTTCATCCAGACATTTATCATAGTGATGAAAACCCATTTCTCATACAATATTTCTTGAAAACACAGAGCTCTTTTTTCTCGTTGAGTGAGCGTGAGAACTAAAGGGAATGTCGAATATCGTTTAGGTATTGCGGTCTTCAAAAAAGGGGAGAGTGAAACCTGCTCAAAAAATACTTGATTTAGTTGAAGGGCAGAGTACACTGCAACTGATTTTCTACGGCGACATTATGATATTTTTTTTGGATTTATTTTTCAAGAGCCTTCGATACAGTAAACCACAGGTTCCTGATGCACAAATTAGAAAAAAATAGGTATCAATTCAGGTCTACTCCGCCTGGTAGAATCATTTCTCGCTAGCCGTTATTCTATAACTTCAGTCAATCACGTTTTATCCGATCCCAAAGTTTATAATAGCCGCAAGGAAGCTGCCTATGTCCCCTATTCTTCTCTATTTTTATAAACGACATCATAGAATGTATTGACCCCGAAGTCCACTGCTTTCTCTATGCAGATTACATCAAAATATTTTCAAACAGCAGTCAAAGTCTACAACGAGATCTAGATTCTATTTCCAGTTATGTACATTCCTGGGGGCTTATAATTTCCATTCCGAACTCTTCATAGTTCACTGTGGCAACAATAACCCTAGCAGCATCTACCACATTGATGGTAAAATCGTTCCCACCTCTTCAACTATCAAGGATCTTGGAATATATTTTGATGCAACACTTAAATTCTCCACCCACATAGAGCAAGTCATAACCAAATCCACCAGATGTATAAACATGATCCTGCGAGCACTCAAAACCAAGTCCATAACCGTTCTTCTTCGCGTGTTCAAAACATACATTCTCTATTTACTAGATTACGGTAGTGAAATCTGGTCGCCACAGTCCGTAGGTCACATAAACGCAATAGAAAACGTCCAGCGTGCCTTCACACGCAGAATTCTTTGTAGAGCTGGGCATCCCAAGATAGACTACCCATCTAGGCTCAATCTGCTCTCTCTGACGACTCTCGAATACAGAAGAAATATTGACGACCTTGCATTCATACACAAATGCATACACCAACACCTTCGAATAGACTATTCCAAACTTTTTCAAGTATGTCCCCTTCCATACAGCAACAGACACGCCCATCCATACCGAATTGCTCTACCATTCAGAATTCCGGATACCAAAAGTAGTTGTGCATCCAGGGTTATTGATATATGAAACGGCCTACCCAGTCGGATAGTGACAATCAATTCCCCTGTTGTTTTCAAAAAAGAACTACATAAGCTGCGAGAAGAATTCAGCTTTAGGCTTGCCGTTTGCTGTTAACGCATTAAAGAAAATGAAGCTGTTTTTTGTTATTCATAAAAAAAGTCGAAGACAAAAAAGTCATTGAAACAAAATTTTTTTTTAGTTTAATGTGTCCCATATCTTGTGCACCATAGCTGAGATTTCGAATCTAGTACTCATGCGATTTTTTTCAGGAGACAAAGTGCCCTTTTCTAAAATACGTTACTGAAAGAGCTCCAAATAAATGTTCTTATTCACTGCGCTTATATCAATGTTCTTTTTAATATTATTTTTTCTATTCTGTCCCTTCATTTTAGATGTTTTTTTGTTTTGTCTCCATAATTTGTCTCTATAATTTCCCTTTCTATGATTCGTTTTGAAATGTTTTTCGAATATAGCCGAACTCACATCCGTGACAGCGATCCAAGTTCATCAATGCATATACGTATGTGCTATTCTATCATGTGAATTGGAATAAATGATTGATTGATAACCAAACCCGCGACTGCACACACCCACGCTGCAAGTAATAGAATAACTTGCACCCACGCTGCAAGTAATAGAATAACTTGTTGTTTGAGCTTTAGGCTTGCCGTTTGCCGTTAACGCATTAAAGAAAATGAAGCTGTTTTTTGTTATTCATAAAAAAAGTCGAAGACAAAAAAGTCATTGAAACAAAAAATTTTTTTAGTTTAATGTGTCCCATATCTTGTGCACCATAGCTGAGATTTCGAATCTAGTACTCATGCGATTTTTTTCAGGAGACAAAGCTCCTCCTCACAAAATAGCGGATGAGGCTTTCACAAATGTTCTTTTTGGGGACAGAGGAATACTAACTGAAGTCAGTGAACAAATTCGATCAGAATACGTTTTTTGGTTGATTCGAAGGATGTCTCGCCTAAACAGTTCTCAAATTCGAAATATTCACTTTGTGAATTCGAAGTTGATTTCTTCCAGTGATGGAGCGTTATAATTCAACTGTTCACTTTGTCAAAGTAATCTCTGCAAAGTGATGTCTCACCACAAATAGCCGTACAATATTTTTTTAAAAATGGACTACAATATTTTTTTAAAAAATAACTTTTACTTTTGGAAGTTATTTATATGATAATAAAAAATACCGTAGTCCTTTTTTTCCACGGCAATTCGTGGTGAGACATTAGAGCTTTTGAGGAGATCACTCTGCAGAGATTACTATGACAAAGTGAAAAGTTGAATTCTAACGCGAGAGACTTACAAGAAGTCGTGGCCCTTCTTAGATGCAAATTATTTTGAGCTCAGAAAAAGAATTCGATTTCCCTTTTCGCTCTCACCAGGTCTAAAAAAATGAAATGCTTTTAAATTCTGAAATTCGTATGTTATCGATGAATGATCAATGAAGAATGAAGATCTGAAGATGTTCTGAATATTCTGAAGACTCATATGTTATCAAACCCTTCGACCTCATGTTTTCCCTCACATGGAAGACCCCCTTCCTTATACCTTACCACGCATTTTCCGTGCGTTATAAACGCAAACTCAAAATCGTTGCTGCAGGTATTCAAAATGTTGGATGCCAAGAAAACGAACGACCAGTCGTCAAGCACTCAAAACGATGCTCAATCGGCAAAAATCAAACGTAAGAATCAGCTAAAACTTTCATAAGCTTTATGAAAACCTTATTTGTAATAACAAAACAAATTCGCTCACGAAAACTCGTGCTGAAGTTTTTTGTTTGTTTTTTTATCGTTTCAAATTGGATTCATCTAGTTTTTGGTGCAATCGTTGAAAAAACAAGTGTTTTGAGCTACTTACCTCTTCCTTTACATACGCATCCCTGGCAGAGCGTATCATAGCTAGAAACCTTCCCTTTTGAAGCTTCCCCGAATTTCTCGAGCAATACATGTACTTCGAAGAGTAATTAAGGTGATGTTCAATCAAGTTCTTTAAGAGTCACAAGTTTTTGTGCAAAGCTCGTTAAGATGAAAAAAAACTTTTCTATTGTGAAACCGAAAGCCAGTCTGAGTTTGGGACGGAACAGAATTTTGAATTTTTTATTCAGCATACATTTTTTTCTTTTCCCATGCACCATTGATTTCTCTTTCACGAATTTAGAACTGAGACTGAAAAAAATATGTGTAATTGATTGTAAAATCAGAATTCGACTTCATCAAAATCTTCGAAACCATGCTGAGCGGTGGTTCGGAGAATCAGCTGGGTGACCCCGCACCTGAACTCCCTGAGGTTGCCTTTTTTTCTGAAATCAACTTCAACTCTTCAGTTAGTCGATCAAGTCTCCATGAAGGGCGCACTGAAATGAGAGAGTTTTTCAATTTCTAATGAAAACGAACTCCGTTTAAAGAGTTCAATCGCCACTGAACAACTTAGTTGCAGATTTTGCACTTGTCGTTAGCTTTATAGAAAGTTTGAAGGTGAAAGTTTGAACAATAAGCTGTGATGTTTTCAAACAAAAAAAAACAAGTTTTTCACGAACTTCGAACCTCTCTGAAATTCTTCGACTGACTTTATGCTTTCTTCTTCCGTCCCTGTACTTTCTTCCGTCCCTGTGCTTATGAGAGCTTACAAGACTTACATTCTGCCTTTGCTTGAATACGGATGTAAGTTGTGGTCCCCAACTGCCATAGGGCTTATAAATTCTATTGAGAGTACATAGAACCTTCTCCAGACAAGTATTCGCCCGGGACGGTTTACCTTCTACCGACTATGTTTCTCGTCTGAATGCTTTGTCTCTGACTATGTTTCTCGTCTGAATGCTTTGTCTCTGACTATGTTTCTCGTCTGAATGCTTTGTCTCTGACTATGTTTCTCGTCTGAATGCTTTGTCTCTGACTATGTTTCTCGTCTGAATGCTTTGTCTCTGACTATGTTTCTCGTCTGAATGCTTTGTCTCTGACTATGTTTCTCGTCTGAATGCTTTGTCTCTGACTACGCTCGAGTATAGACGCAATCTTCTTGATATATGCTTCGTACATAAAATTATTCATATAAATACTTATCTCGATTGCTGTAATTTACTAAAAAATCATCCTTCCCCATTTACTCATAGGAACTCCCATTCTTTCAGGATTGTACTACCTTTTAAACTTCCCAACGGTCACTCTACGTGTGTTTCAAGATGCATTGATACCTGGAACTATTTACCATCTGAAATAGTAATTTTTTCATCTTCCACAGCGTTTAAATCTGCAATTTTACAGTTACCTATAGAAACGATTGTTCCGAATTCCAAGCTTCGCCTCACATTAACATTTTGCTCATTCTATTTTGCTTGTGTGATTTCAATTGTGTGCCTATCACCCATTTAATCTCTTTTTGTTAATCTTTTTTGAACTCGCACCCGCGATTTTATCCGATGTATTTAATGTACAAGGAATAAATGATTGATTGATTTATTGCTATTTCGATAGACTCTAAAAGGATCTCCGTTTTCCGCAGTTTCTTGGCATCTGCAACCGCCTCAGCTGCGGCGACATTTACAAGGCCATCGACCAGTTCCGCAAGTCCGAGTTCTTCTCCAACTTTCAGGTTCTCCAACTTTCAGGTTCTTTACATGGTAAAATAGACTTTTCGTCGACAAGATAGAATAGCACACAGTGTTGACTCCAGGCAAGATTTTCGATCATCTGGACATAATTTTTCTGAGCTAGCTTTTGATGTGTTTTATTATTGAACTTATTCTGGCTCCTTTCCGCAGTGAGTCTTTGGAAACGAGTTTAATTTCAAGACGGCTCTGTCACTGATCCAAGATCCTAAAGGATGGGAAATTCTCGGAAAGCTGCTCTCCAACCCCGAGTTGCTCGCTCAGTTCACTGGAGATGGGGCGGGAGAGGGAGTGGAAAGTGGAACTGGGGGTTAATTTTTTTCTTAGTCCGTTTGTAGTGATCATTTTGTAGTGATCAGCGAAAGACATCACCAAAAGTCGTGAGAAGTCTTTTCTGTTACAATGTTCTGAATCTATTTGAAGTTTATATTGCTGCAAAGTTCAGCCGCGACATTACTCTCTAAAAGATGAGATCATCGGCGCGATGACCTCATACCATTCAAATTAGGCGAAAATTTTGAAAGATGATGTCACCTTGACTAACTTTTTTTGGAAATAAAAGGTCTTGTACGAAATTCAATTCTTAGAACTTACGCGCGTAATTCAATTTCAATCTAGTTAGTAGAGCAACATTACAAACCAGTCAAGTTTCATTACATTTTTCTTACGGGCATACCCAGTGACAAAGTCAATGTCTGCGCTCTGCCCTTTTCTTATTACACGGACTCGATACTTCATGTTCAACCAAAAACGTTAAATGCGTTTTTAAGTACGAAACAAAATATATTGCGATTAGTTAGTATTTTAAGATTCATTTGGAGAGAAAGACGGCATTTGAAATCTCATCTTCTCGTACTTTAAGATATTATTTCGCGTGCTCTCGCAAGATCATCTCGTACCTCACTGATCCAACATTTTTGAGCCAAGAAGGTGCGAGAGCCATGATCTCATCGTGAAATATTTAAGTTATAATAACACTGACTCGATGATCTCATTCATCGAGCAATGATGTCATCTTTACAGTTGCATCGCACGATCGCTTAACTTTTTTGAGAGATTAATGTCGCGGCAGTCTTTAAATAAGCACTTCAGAGCTCTTTTCGTAATCTTAGTTCATTAGAGAAACTTTTATTAAAACTTTTTATCAACGGATTTTTGTATTTGGGTAAGTGAAAAGTTTAGTTTGTGAAGATTAATTGTTACAGTGTCATAATAATACTTTATCGCAAGGGTGATTTCGGAAGGGGCAGGTAGGGGATATTTTGTGATTTCGGAAGGGGCATTGTTATGATATTTGAACTAACTCTATTCGAACAAAGCTTGTGTTGTGAGAAACTTGCATATGAACTAGCAATAACTATGACACTACAAAACTTAACAATTACTCTTCACATCTTAAGAAATAATTTTTTTCTCAGACAAACATCTCAGACAAACATATTATCGATTTTAGGTTTCAATGAAATCAGTTTATGTTCGTAACGTTTTTTAGGATGATTTAATACATTATCTGTCACAGGAATCGCTCAAGTCCTCGGCAGCGCAATTGGTGCTAAAAAAGAAGTGGCCAAAGGTACTTTGTCTTATTATACCATTGTTCTTCTCGACTTTTTCTGCTCAAGTTCTTGTTCATTCCCGTTAAAAATATCAATTCTCTATTTCTTTTGGCGGTAGCTTATTTTTTATCCTGAAAATAACCTGAACTAAAACACAAATTCAATTTTTCAGGTTCTCAACTGACAAAAGAAGATGGAGATTTCGGCACTGACTTTTCTCCCTTGGTCGTAGAAAAAGAGGTGCAACGGATTGTAGAGTATTTAAACTTTATTTCACTATTTAACCAAAAAAATTAAAATAGAATTGTGTAATATTATTTAATAGAAATTTTGTGAAAATGTTTCTATGTTTTTGCTATGCTATGTTTTTTTCTGACACAGACTTGAAACTGTCCCGAGAGAACTTGTTTGAGGATATGACTGACGAAAACACTCAAACAAATTCCATAACCAAAAACAAGGTTTTATCCTGTTAAAATTACTCTTGTCATGTTATTTCAATTATAATAGTTTTTAAAAGTTGTCTCAACAAAGTTTCTGGTGTAATTGTTGCCCAGTATCATGTGTAATCTTACGCAAAAATCAGGAAAAGCCGGATGGAGCCGTGCTGCCCGAAGCTAGTTTTAGTGTGGATGAGAAGGCTACTGGCGGTGGAGCGGGCGAAGATTACTATGCCGAAGTTTGTGCTTTTTTTCTTCTCTTGAAAATTCTAGGTCTTCTTGATTTGAAAGTTAACACGGTACCTTCTCTGATTTTTAGAAAAAACATTCAAAAAATTTTTCTCTGATTTTTAGAGAAAAAACATGTGAAACGGCGAAGAGAGGGAAAGAGAGCAATTGAGCGTGCACGACTTAGTAAAGGAACTTTGTGTCCACCAATTGACGCATGATAACAAGGTATTCATGTGAATCCAGCTCCAGTATGTAACTTAGTGCCTATAGTGAATTTTTTTTATACTTTTTGAAAGTTATTCGCGCACACTGAACGAAAAACATGGGTAACGTTATTAGTTGCTGTTAGTTGGCAAACAAAACAGATACCTAATCGCTCCAGTATACATACTCGTCATTCGACTACATCGAGTCGGTATTTGGTGGATCTAGCTATTGATCTGACTGACATATGCCTCTTAGAACAGTGCGACACCCTCATGTACTTTCGGCAAAACAAGCTTATTTCAATCCTCTCATGCTTTTCGGAGAGCTAAAATCAGGAAAAAAAATTGACCATCGTTCTCGCCATACTTGAAATACCCTTTGGTGAAATTTTCAGCAAAATCGGTGACATAAAAATTTCTATTTCCCCACCCGGTCCCACTCTATCGCGTTCCGCGTCATATGATGATCTTTTTATATCTAAGAAATTTGTTGAGGTCAACGGTCATTGATATAAAACGCATACAAAATACGAAATTTTGTTGTTTTTGTGCTGCGACTAGTACATACTGTGTTTGAGAGAATAATAATGTTGCATTTGGGCAAAATGTTACTTATGCATGCATGAATAGGATAATTTGGTTTTCTCGATTAAGTCTCATCAAACATTCTAAACATGAGAGTGAATACTTTGCTTCCGAAGAAGAAAGTGGAACACCAAGGAATATTGCAGATTGTGCATAACATAGATGAGGACTTCGACACTTTAGATAACATAGACGAAGTAGATTCTACCACAGTCAAACCGGATTTCCGCATTTCAGGTTCGTAAAAAGAGTTCAACAAAACGTTTGGATTTTTGAGTTCAAACAGGTATAATATTAGTATGATCATTATTTCGAAGAAACCATAGAATGCCGTGAATCTTATTAACTTATGAAGTCGTTTGTTGTAGAGAATAAATTTTTTAAATTAAAAATAAAAGCTCTATTAAAGTAATTTTCCTTTCCAATGATTATCAACTTGGGATAAAATTCTGAACCATTGAAGTACCAGTCTCACAGTTCTCGAGCGGAGGGTTTGATTCCACTGCTGATAGGCAAAAACTGTTGTTTCTTTATTCCTCAACTCATCAGCATGATTGAACTTGGTCTCTAGCAGAGTTCGGATCCCTTAGGCCTGAACGACATTCTTCTCTAAGTTTTCCTTTCCATATGTGCCCCATCAGAAACAAAGAACAAAATTTAAATTTGTAAACACAGATCTTAGGATTTTTGTCCTTAAGACGCTTTGCTTTGACTTTTTTCTTAAATTTACACCAAACAAGGTTATTAACAACAGTCTGGATAAATCTGGTTGAGTGAGTGAACCAATGGATTGCATGCAAGCTCAACTAGCCTCAATACCTTCAAACTTAGACTACACGGATAGAGGATGTTTTATTGGACAGTTTATCTGCATTCCATTTTTATCAGTCATAAAAATTTGATAACTTCTTCTGGAGAATATGTAGTGATGTTTACTAAGACATTAAAGTACATTAAAGTTCGCTAACATCAGAGTACAAAAATTAATGAGATCAGCTCATGTTCTTTTTGAAGTTCTAATGAAAAGTTTTCCGTGCTGTGGTTTGATCAATTTGTCTTCTCTAATGAAAAGAGAAAACATAGCTTTGTTAGCCTAAACTTTTAAAAATTGAAATATTTTTCTGATCGATTTGTTTTGTGAAGAATGATGAACCAGTTGATTCACTGGCTAGCGTGAACGTGAAAGGAGAAAGTTGCTGGAACAGAAAAGAGAACAATTTAACGCAAACGCACTTATTGCGGCTTCTACGCGAACTTGTGGGTAAGAATTTTTGCCGTGTAAATATATCTTTATTGCACTGTGAAACAGCATCAGGTACATTGCACAATGTAGCTAAGTCACAAGCATGTCACTTTTTACGGTAAAATGAGAAAAAAAGCAAAAAGAATATTCGTTGTTCAGTTCAAGTTAAATAGGAGGTTGAAACATGTTGTGCACACAAAGTATATCTAAAAAAAAGATCTGACCAAGTCAATGCGAATGGACAACATTCTGCTTCAACTAAAAAATTCCCGTTCTGATCGGGCTGTTTTCAGCTGCGATTCCTGAATCGCTGCCTCCGATCGCCTTCTCCGAGGATGAAAATGATGAAATGCAAGAAGGTTTGAACTTTGAAGTTTAAGATAATTTGTGATACTTGTCAACAGAATCATCAATCAACAGCATCATCAAATGCTCAGTTACACAGTTTAGAGGAAGTGACGCCTGGTTAAGACGACACTTGATTATATTATTGCACGGAAAAAAATCACGTATGCTTAATGAGCATGCGTCACTAAGAGAGCAAGGCACTTAATAAGCCTTTCATATAGCACTATAGCACTGAATAGAAATCTGTCACCTTGGTCTAATGGTAAAACGATTGCTCCCGGATTGAGAAGAGATGACTGGGTTTGATCCCGCCGGGTGGTCCAGCCTTTTTTCCGTGCGATGGTATAATCAATTGTAATTAGCATCATAAAAAAAACTCTGGCAAAATCAATCGATAGCCTCGAGCAGGATGGAAACCGCGTTTTTCCTTTCTTAAGCTTATATGTATCGTTGACAATCTCTCGCATATTTGTTTTATACATACATACTTTAACTCTCTTTCTCTCGGCATTTTTTCTATGTCTCCCGGTTTTTGTCTTTATCTCTCCCTCTATTTATCTATCTACATCTCTCTCTCTCTCTCTTTCTCTCTCTATCCTTTTCTTACTTTCCCTATCCCTCTTTATCTATCTTTCTATCTATCTATCTATCTATATTTTTCTATATTTCTATCTGTCTCTTTATCTCTCTCTCTTTGTTTCCGTATGTATGACTGTCAACTAATTTTTCTCTTAGTTTTCGCCGTCGACTAGCGAAAATGAATCGCACTTCATATGAACTGCTTAAAAAAGAGAGCTTAAAAATTGTTATGGGCACTCCAAACACAAAAAAGCGTAATAATTGTCATACTTGACTTAGTTCTGACTTAGTTATGGGTTTCAAGATCTTTCATGGACTGTCGATAATAGATAAAAGACGATTTTTCAAAGAGACTATTCCAACGCGTACTAATACAAATGGCTTTTTAGTTCAGGGTAGTAAGAATACAGCTAGAAATAACTCTTATGGAATGCGAATATCCCGCCTTCTCAGCAAGCTACCTCAAAACTTGATTAATAGTATGAACCTAAAATATTTTAAGTCCCAATTGAAAAGTGGTGCTCTATCTACTCTCCTCTCCTCATGAATTCAGAACTAAACTTCTTGTTTTGTCGTTCAAATCGCTGTATATAGGTTTGTTTGTTTTTTCCCGTTCAATTCGCTATATAAAAGTTTTATTGATGTATCGCTTTTGTAACAGAATTTATTCACTTATTTGACAATAGTTAAGCTAATCTATTCTTTCCTCGTTTTCAATTGTAATTAAATTTATGTGTTTTTGCATCGAAAGATGTAGATGAAGAAAAAAAATATATGTGTGTGTATATACTTTCGAAAGCATGAAAATGGAACCATATACTACTTTAAAACTATACTTGAAAAGTTTATATAAATAAAAATATTTTTTAATATTATGTTTTACATTTTATTTATTTATCATAATTATAAAGTAATTTTTTCTTTGTTTATAACTTTCCCGAAGGGCCTTTTTCCCGAAAGGCGTTCTCGTAGGGCCTTTTCAAGGACAGCGCTTCAAAATCAGAATTTTTTCCGATGCCTTTCTTCAAAAATGGCTGGGTTAAATTATTCACACGATACGATTCGTATGTGCGCTTTTCTGAAGTAATCGAGAAAACAAGTGTATATAGAGCAACCTAAGTCAACCGGGTTTGCAGATTGGATAAGTGCCAAAAAAAAGAAGAGAGCCACCAAGGCATACTTTCAAAAGTATCCCTCCCATTCATTATATGTACATTCATTCATTGATTGTATGCCTTTTCTGGCATACTTCCATACTTACGCGCAGGAATACTTTCAAGTTGTTACTATTCATAAATCATATGTATGCCTTTTTATCATAATTTCCCAAACTCATCTTTTTGTGTGTGCACTAAACAATAATTATTCGATAGCTGTTATCAATTCGAGGAACTTGTTTTCAATTTCAGAATCAGAAGTCGTCATAGTGGATCAGGCGATTGATTCACTTCCCGAGTTCTCTGATAAGTCAGATGGAAGTACCTCTAGCACCAATTACAGTACTCCTCTGGGTGGCGGAATGAGTCCCACGACGACAGGTTCGTCATTTCTAAGACTCCTTTTTTGTTCAATATTCACTCAAGTCCTTTTCAATCAACTTTAAATGTGATAAAATGTTGTGGTGTAATGTATATGTAGTAGCTGTTTACTCCTCGCGTTTCAAGGAGCAGATTCTTTGTGTAACAGTTACTACGCTGGCCAAAAACTTTATTGCAAAAACAAACAAGCAACAAGAACAACACTTGGCCTACTCTCTTCTCATTTCCCGTTAGGACAATTTAGGGTGGGCTCTTCCACCAGGGGTCGTACTCCTACGACAGGGGGTTGACTGTTCAATCAGGGAGTCGAGCGGTTACGACTGGTTGGTGGCAGTTCACCTTCTCCTTGATAGCTAATTAACTCTCCACTCCGTTCTGTTTTCTATGAATTACCGACACTTTGTACCGCGTCACTTTGTATACGACACTTTGTACCCGACACTTTGTACCCCGTCACTTTTTACCGTGACACTTTGTACCGCGACACTTTGTACCGCGTACGGCCTCGTTAGCTAAGCCGTACGGCCTCGTTAGCTAAGCGGTACGGCCTCGTTATCGTTAACTTTTACTAAGCCTAAGCGTTTTTTAATGTAAAAATATGTTTTAATGTAAAAATAAAACGCGCGGCCTCACTCAAGTCGCGGTACCAAGTGTCGCGGTACAAAGTGTCGCGGTACAAAGTGTCGGGTACAGAGTGTCGTATACAAAGTGACGCGGTACAAAGTGTCGTGATACGGTTTTCTATCCGTTCCCAAGCCCACGCGCGCGAGAGCTTAATCGGCCAATATCGAAGATCAAAATGATTGTACACAAGTGCACACAAAATTTAACATGAAAATACGACAGCATCAATATTATATCAGCAGAGGCCGTATGCACGTACACGCGGCAAACGTTTTACTTGAAAACTGTTTTCAGGGAAAACATTTCTCGGGGGGAAATGTGTTTTGAGGAAAATGATAAATGGTACGAACCGTGGAAAATATTTACCGAGAAAACTTCGGGCGGGAATTTGAAAATGTTTTTTGTGACTTCGAGATTTTCTTTATATTTGTTTATAATTTTCTTTTGTATTGCTTATTCCGTGAGAATTTCCGTAAGAGGATGAGACCCGATCACGTTTTATTTTCGAGCAATGTCATACCCTTGAAAATGGAAGACGGATAGCTGAATTATGTGAATAGTTTAACGCATTTTCTCTTGTTTTGTGCTGCTTTTAGGTTGATTTTATGACTAATTTTCTTTACTTTATGTTTGTCATCATCACTTCGTTGTTTATTACTGCGCTTGTACATTGAACGAATAATAAGTCAGAAGTATGACCCAACATTGTTTTTCCACCGTAGAAACATTTCTCCATAATAAAAACTTTTTGTTTCCTAAATTAGTTCTCACCTAATCAGTTTCTGTACTTCGACGTTGTTCCGAGTCGTGCTCGTCGCTGGAAAATTTTTTTAAAAAAAAGAGAATATTGCTCCAATTTACCAATTTCAGACAGACAACAACGTCTAAGTACAGAAACTGATTAGGTGAGAACTAATTTAGAAAAGAAAAACTTTTTCTTATGGAGAAATGTTTCTTCGGTGGAAAAACAATGTTTGGATCTTATTCCCTGATGTCTAGCCCCTGCGTCTTGTCTAGCAGACATTAGAATACTAGACGAACAATTGGCTCTAAACGCTACGGTTTCGAAAACTTTCTTCATAGGTGATCATTTTGAGCATCAGGGACTCCGGTTCTCGAAAAAAAATTTACATTAAAAAACTTTTTTCACAATAAAAACGCACAGGCTTGGTAAAAGATTTCGCTAACGAGGCCGTACGGCTTAGGCTAACGAGGCCGTATCAAGAAAATGACCCAATTAAATCTCTGGTAGGGGGCCACTAAAGTGAAAAAGTACCAAAAATCTTTTCTTTTTTTTAAACAACAAGTAGACCATTATAATTAATTCAAATTGACTGGTATCGAGACAAATTATTCGTTCAATGTACAAGCGCAGTAATAAACAACGAAGTGATAATGAAAAACATAAAGTAAAGAAAGTTAGTCATAAAATCAACCTAAAAACAGCACAAAACAAGAGAAAATGCGTTAAACCATTCACATAATTCCGCTATCCGTCTTCCATTTTCAAGGGTACGACATTGCTCGAAAATAAGGCGTGATCGGGTCTTATCCTCTTACGGAAATTCTCACGGAGTAAGCAATACAAAAAAAATTATAAATAAATATAAATAAAATCTCGAAGTCACACTGATCACAAAAAAACATTTTCAAATTCCCGCCCGAAGTTTTCTCGGTAAATATTTTCCACGGTTCGTGCATACCATTTACCATTTTCCTCGAAAACACATTTCCCTCGAGAAATGTTTTCCCTGAAAACAGTTTTCAAGTAAAACGTTTGTCGCGAGTACGTGCATACGGCCTTTGATGAAATCCGACATCACCGAATCAAACTTCCCGCGGGAAGGCTCGAGAAGCTTTTTTTCAAAATTTTTTTTCAAAAGCTTTTTTCTTCCCGGACCTTTCCAAAGTCTTAGGTCCGGGAAGAACCTTCCCGCGACTACTTTTTCCTAATACAACGTCATTATTTACTATTGCCCTCCTTTTGATTCATTCACTTGTCATCATTATCTCTGTGAATCTCTTTTATCGTATCATTTCAAGTCTTTTAAACTGTGTTTTGAGGTAAACTACCTTGCTTGAGTAATAGGAAAAAATTTCTACGCTTCAAACACAAATAGAGTATTCTGAGTTTGGGGGCAGGAGTATAGTGGCCCCGTCGAATTCGCATTTTTTGTATCAAAATTTTTCTAGGGTTCTGAGAAGCTAAAAATGATTCTGAGAAGTTCGAAGCTGGATCTGGAGTGTTTGAGTATGTAAAAAAATCATTTGAAAAATCATCTGTATTCAGCTATTATTCACTGTTTTTTTCTCTCGCTTAGGCTTAGGCAAAGGTTACGCTAACGAGGCCGTACGGCTTAGGCTTAAGAAAAGACCGCATAAGAAAATTTCTCATATTTTTAATTTTTTGTCAATTTAATGACTAAATTTGTAAAAAAAACAGTGGAGACGTTTTTTAGAGGTACGGCTTTTTTTAGAGGTACGGTAGAGGGCAGACTGCTAAGTCAGACAACGTTTGTTCGCTAGGTCAGATGCTTATAATTGTTATAATTCTATTTAAAATTCACATGTTCTTATAAATTTTTTGTGCAAACGTGTTTATACAGTGATTTAATGATGAATCACATCTTATTTAGATACTGCATACAATATTAAAAACTTTCAGGGTTCGAGAGCAGCTCTTCTTTTTTCCATGTTCAAATGATTTTTTTACATACTCAAACACTTCAGATCCAGCTTCGCACTTCTCAGAATCGTTCTTAGCTCGTAAAGTAACCCTAGAAAAAAATTGATGCAAAAAAAAGCGAATTTGACGGGACCACTATACTCCAGCATCGCCAAATTGCTTATTATATGTATATAGCTCTGTTGAAAAACCCAAACACATCACTACTTTTTGTGATACATCTATAACGTTGAATTAATCCCTCACTGCTTTTCAATTTGTTCAAACGCCAACTTTTTCTGAACATCACAGTCATTACAAGCTTCATACGAATGACAAAAAAAACTATTTGTGACGGAACCGCGATTTGAAGCATTGATAAATTAAAAGATAAACTTGTTTCTAAAAAAACACAAAAACTAATGAAAAGTAAATGCTACGAAAGATAAAAAAGAATTAAAACGAAACCACGCATTGGCATACGCCGAAAACATCACGTATAGTTATGAATGGAAAAAAATATTTGGTATGAAGTTTTGATGATGAAAAATCGAAAAAATTAAAGATAAAAACTTGAGGTAAAGAATTATGAAATCCAAAATTTGAACTCCCTCCAAAAAAACCGAAAATGCGTCTGCTATTTTCCTTCCCGCGGGAAGGGTCGGGAAGCTTCCTTCCCGCGGCTTCGTGGATAGCGTTTCAGCTACCCGCGAACAGGCGCGGGAAGCTTATTGGAGCTTCCCGAGCTAGGCCTACCCGCGACATTGGTGAATACGGCCACAGGCCTCAAAGGGAACATTTACATACAAATTTTCATTTTTTGTTCATCAGGAATTTGATTTAAAATATGAAGAAAAAAACTCTCGCTGTAATAATAACGTAGAATTACCCGCGAAAAAGTGAGAAATATTTATTATTGGTGTGAGGAAAAGCTACTGAATGTAGGAAAACTTGCGTGTTGATGTTTGCTCAGGGGCCATATTCATAGTGGCTGGGTAGCCTACCCCGGGTAGGTTACCCTGGCTACCCTGGGTAGCTACCCAGCAAGTTCGTGTTCATAGAGCTGGGTAGGCTACTCGGATAAGTTACCCGGGTAGCCCTTTTGCTTACCCTGCTCCAGACCAGGGTAAGTTACGGGGTAAGTTGATTATTTTCAAGACATCATTAGAAAACTAATATTTTCATACTTCTTGATGAGACGAATTCATTGGTGCAAGTTTAATTAAATTCTTACGTTGCACGGATAAATTATGAAGGCGTTTTCTTTATTGGACTAACATTAAACACGTATCATTTCTTTTTTTTTTATTCCGCGCTTTGATGTTTTTGATTGATGCGCATTGATTCTCTAAAAAAGAATGATGGGAGATCGAATTTTTCGCATGATGACGATTTTGTCTCACGCCCAATATCCAAATTGCTCCACGCAGAAGCGAGACTTCGATCCACTCAACCTTTAGCAAGTAGCGTGCTTAAGTAATGGCCAGGGCTTAATGGACTTTTTGTGAAAATTTTTTAAAAACGGATACCTTTTTTTAAAAACGGATAAAAACGGATTTTTTTTTAATGTCAATAACGGATACCAAAACACTGGTATCCGTTCGAATGACCTGTAGAAGCGCCAAAATTTGTCCGAAAAAAACATTAAACTCGGCGAAAACAGGATTCATAATCGTGCGGGGACTGGCTAACTGAACACTTGTGACTTTGGCAGTTATGCATGTCCGCGGTACATGACTTGTTAACTGCCGAAGTGACTAAAACTACTACGCGGTGACTGGTCAACTATACAAGAGCCAAAAAGGGTCAGAAAGCATTAAAATACATTACAAAACTGAGAAAAATTCATTCAATTCTAGGCACTCAGAGAAATTTTTTTCGTCTTTCTACAAATCAGTTCTGACTCATTGCATATAATAAAAAATTTGGTCAAAGTGAAAGAGAGAAAGAGAGAGAGAAAAATCCAATGAGTTTTCAAGCAGGCAGGTAAATTTTGATCGAACTAAGTAGAAAATATATATTTAAAATATGTTCAAAAAGTTTATGAATGTTAAAGAAAAAAA
Source organism: Allodiplogaster pararmata (assembly GCA_964056735.1). Lineage (NCBI taxonomy): Eukaryota > Metazoa > Nematoda > Chromadorea > Rhabditida > Diplogasteridae > Allodiplogaster > Allodiplogaster pararmata. Next base: position 11,130,148 of record OZ057408.1, on the reverse strand, counting down.
TTCCTACTACGATACTTTCCTTTACTGCGCTTCATGCTGGACCTACTATTTTTATTAGCTGCGCTTCACTTAAACTTACCCTGGGTATGCCTACCCAGGGTAGGGGTACCCGGGGTTGACTCACCCTTCCACTATGAATACGGATTTTGAGGGTAGGGTAGGTTAACCCCGGGTAGGCCTACCCTGGGTACCCTACCCTTACCCAAGGACTATGAATATGGCCCCAGAAGGCATTGAAGGAAAATATGGAAAACTAAATTTAAGCGCTAAAACTTAATTTGAATAAAATTAATTTTTTTTAAACTGTGAAAATCATAGTTCAATGCTGTCACTATTATACAACAGAGAAAACATCAACTTCGGGTTGAAGAGAGTTTTGCAGAGTACTTTGATTCTCTTTCTTCTTGATTTTTTTCTTCTAAATATCATATTAATTATTTGTTTACTCTCGATAAATCTAACTGTGGGAGAATGTGTTCAGGATTCGTTGCAACTATCCCTGATGCAAAGGCCGCAAAGCAATCGATCGGCCTCTTACCTGCAAGAACTGGTCATGTGAGTCAGCTTGCTAGTACATATACATCTCTGTATTGAATACTTTATTGCACAGTGCGAGTTGCATATTCATGATAAAGATAAGTTTTACAATTGTAAACATGTCATAAGCAATTAACTTTTTTCATAAAAGAATATGGTTTTTATGGGAATAAAATCAGGAACGAAAATTGAGAACTTTTCCAAATAATAGTTCAGAATTCTTCATTGTGAGAAAAAGCGCACGAGAAATTTTTTTACCTTCTTTTATTTTCTATTCAAGAAAAACTTTTAATTTGAAAACTCTTTTTTCTTTCTTCATTCCAAAACTCTTTTTTTCCACGCTCTGAAAGGATTGTTTTCCTGGAAATATTGTGTGCGTACTGTATATCAGGAGAAGTGTATAAACTGAACAATAGTGAACATTGTACGCGTTTCATGTGATTCTTATGTTTTAGCAGCTTTCATCGGTACCGTCTCTCTCAACCGGTGAAGTGATACATAAGACGAGCGAGGTACTCTCGATTTCTCCTCAACTTCACCGTGCATCTACATTCACGACAAGTGCCACCTCCAAAAGAGGACTCTCCTCATCATTCCCCACTACCCGATCTTCCACATTACCGTCTCTTACTACCCGATCTCTCACCACCCGGTCTCTAACTCCTAGTTCTCACACCAACCCTTCTTCTACCACCCAGTTTCTCATTACCCCTTCTCTTATCACTCGGTCTCCCATCACCCGGTCTCCCACCACCCGGCCTCACACCACCCGGTCTCCCACCACCCGGTCCCCCACCACCCGGTCCCCCACCACAATGTCTCCCAACAACCGATCTGCCACCTTCCCCTTGCAGAGTTTCTCAGCAGTTCCTCACTCGACCAAAAGCTTAGTTCTGAGACGCATTGCGATTAGCCCAGTAGCCCTCTCAACAAAGTCTACTGCAGCAACCACTTCGAATCTGTCTACATCTAAGCAACTCTACCGTACAATCACAACAACTGGTAGAACTCCAACTAAAAGCACGAGAAACTATAGGAAGGACGATGACTATTACGCGATGTACTACGACTAGGGAGAAGTCATTAATTGAAACTGGTGAAAAGGGTCATGAACTTACTACTGAGAAGAGTCAAAAAACTATGACTGAAGAGGAGTAACATATGTGTTTAAAATTGAAGGTAAGTGTAATTTAGTCATGAATATAACAGCCATGTACTTATGCTTAAAATGAAACAAATCATATTTCATTATACATATGTTCATGCAGCTCGTTATTCTGTATTATCCTTACATTTGTCAAGTATGTATATGATATTTTAATAGATTCTCAAACTTACAAGATAAGAAGCTCATACCAGTTCTTGTTTCACTCTCAAAAGTCTTCTTTCTTATAAAAAAAATCATTTTTCTTTACAACTATGTATAAATCTTTTCGTGCTTTTGATGGTAATAAAAGTTGAAAAGTTTTTAAACGTAAATCGAACTAGCTTCTGAAGGAAGAGCGCTCATGAAAAGATAACTAACACACTGTTCATTTTCTGCTCAACTATCTTCCACAATGAATTATAATTGGTGTTTTCAACATGTTTTTTTCAGAACTCAGGAGCTATCACCTGATTATATCTATATATACATATATATATGTATGTATGTATGTATTGGATGTTATAACCTACTTTAAACTTGCTTTTGACTCTCATATGAATAACATTCTTAAACAAATCAATCAGCTTTCATTGAATGTTGATGTGTTTACAACGTGGATAACTGAAATTGCTGTGATTTAGTGACTCGGGTTCCTAATTTGATTCATAAACCGTGACTCTTTTTCCATACAATTACGCAACTATTAAATTCTCTGTCTATTTCGGTGACAAGAGTCATATATCAAGTTCATTGTGCTTCATCATACAACATTGAACACAAAAGGACAACTCGTGAAGAATGTCTGCACGAATTATAGTCTCTTCTTAGCATTTTCTGTTGAATCAGTTTCAATATTTTGTTCTCTCAATAAGGAAGTCTCGTGTTGCGAGACCACAACCTTCATCAATAATTAGCACATACGCTTTGAACGTTTTAAGACTATTTTCATAATAAATCCCTCATAGAACAGCGATCATGGAGTCATACGCAGAATTAGCTTGGAAAAGCTAATAACAGCTTAAAAATTCAATTAAAGTTCAGAACCTTCTGAATTTTTCTCGCAAAGTCAGATACGAGAGAACACTAAGAGTACTCACAAAAAAATTTTACATGAAAATTCATACCAGCAAAGCATGGGAAGCGTAACGATACGTTTGAAAGTATTCCGAGGAATACTTTCTCAAAGTATTGTCTTTCAATCCGCGAAAACATGTTTTTTCATGGGAGCAAAGTATTCTAGGCATACCATTGTTTGTCGGGATATTACGCAAAAGTATTCTTTTTCATACCTCGAAAGTTTTTTCTCATGAAATCAAAGTATTGCAGGCCATACTTTGAAGTATGCCGTTTCTTTTTTTCCTTGATTTTTGTGTCGAGATTCTTTTTTGTTTGTTTTTTCTGTAGTCAAATTTTTTTATGATTGAATCAACAAATTTTTTTTCAATAACAGCAAACAATGTTATAATCACAATCAACCAGTAAAAAATTGTAATATATTACAATTTTGTTATTATAATAACAAAATTAGAGTCAGCACAACAAATACATTTCAAATATGCATAAATATTCATCATCTCACATTCAAGAAAAAACGTTTTTCCATAACAAAGTATGTTGTAGGACTTTCTTTTCTGAATAAACTTGTAATACAACGTTTTTATAAAATTAAACTATTTTGGTGGAAACGCGCTTCGAAAGCGCGTGGTTTCATGCATCTTTCAGTAATGCGTTCCTTTCTTGTCTGCCTTCATGCGCGTTAACAACTCGTCGATGAAAAAAAAGGAAGAGTGTTGATAGTGACTGAGACACGTGTTTCCAGGTAAATTTTGCTCCTACTCAGGAGTTTTCAAGCGCAAAAAAACAATATTCTACATGCAACTACAATGAATCAGTTGTGATTCGCGGGAAAGTTGATGAACAGAAAGTTTATTCAAAATACAAAAACTAAACAGTGAAACAATTAATGATAAAATCACTCGAATTCATATACTTCCGAATTGTTTGCTTGGGTACAACCTCGGGCACCTCTCGCCGGACTCCCCTCTCTTCTTCCTCTTTGAGCACTTCAAAAAAAAGAAAAAGGAAAAATCTTAGACCACGTGGCGAATGTTCTCGGCGAGAATGACGTGTGCATCATCCATCTTCGCACCGAAAACGCGAGTGAGGGTTTTGGTTGAAATAGGTCACAGAGTGTTTTGTCAGAGTCATTCAAATTGGTTTCTCGCAGGTTTTTACCACAGTGCACCCCTTCTTGGATCCATCGCCCATCCCACTCTCCGTCAATTCTCAGCTATTCGTTCTCAGAATTGTGCGATGGCGAAGATGCCTGCGATAGGATGAGCGCGCAGGTGAGTATTATGTAATAGAAAAAGAGATTGCTATAAATTGCAAGACCAGGTTAGAGAGAACATTGATCCCTGCGAGATCGGAAAGTGGACGAGAGAAACTGAGATGATGGATGAGACAGAGGCGGAGGCGTGGAGAGCCGTCGAGGAGGGTGGAGTGCGCAAAGAGGAAGAAGTCCAGCGAGAGGTGCCCGAGGTTGTGCCTAAGAAGAGAGTTCGAAAGTAGATGATCTCGAGTGATATGATCATTATTTGTTTCATTACTTCATTTTGTGTTTTGAATAAAAACTTTCTTTTCTCCAACTTTCCCGCGGATCACAACTGATTCATTGTAGTTGCTTTTTTGGTCCTTGTTAACTCCTGAGCAGAGCAAAATTAACCTGGAAACATGTAGAAGGAATGAACAACATGAAATATAAAGATAAGTATATATTTACAAACCAATAGAAGTTGACAACGGGGAAGAAATCCTCTGGGAAGTTCAGAGGTTACAATAAAAAGATAACACCGTGTTTTTGAGAGAAGTAACATAGAAAGAAGAAAAGAATAAATGAACAAATGAAATTGAGACGGAGTCTATAAAACGCTTTTGCTTTGATAAAGCGAAACGTCCGATCCGTATTTTTCTTCAACATAACAACGCATCTCACAAGGCAAGACACAGATTAAATGTGTATCCTACAACATAATTTTTTCATCGAAAAACGTTTTTTTTTAAAATGTGAGATAATCAATATTTAGTGAATATTGCATATTTGTGCATTGTAAACCAAGGCGCAGAAAATGGTATAAGTTTTTTTCTTGGTATGTGACCTTAACGTCTTTGTTGAAAACGAATTTATTATCTGGTGAAAAAAATTAAGTCAAAAGCTTTCCATTCGGCCTAGTGATCTTTAAAAGAGTTTACGACAAGATTTTCACGATTTGAAAAACTTCACGACTTCACAGCACGATTTTCACCATTGAAAAAGAAAAATCATAAAAAAAACGAGAGAAAAAACATTGTAATTCCCGTGATTGAATTTCATGAAAGTTTTGGACATTTCTGATACGAAAAATTTCTATTGCACGCTCATGGCCCGCGTTCTGCGTCATAATGCTCAAATATGTTTTTTTTTAAAATTTAAAATGCTTCGAAGAGTCTTATTATTTTAGTTCCTAGTATATTTCTTATTCGATAGCGTGTCCTGGTTCGGAATAACATGTATGTCGATTTGAATAGCAGACACTCGTCTTGGTCTGGGATTTATTCTATTCAAACTCATTGCATTATTTGAACTTCTCCCTTCTTTTTCATTCTCGACAAGCTCCTCAGCCCAGACTTGCAAGTCGGCTGAAAAATAAAGATTACAAAAACAAAAGAAATGGTTGAATGTAGAGTGAATCTCTCACCCGAAGTGCGGGTGGAAAAATCTATGCGCTCTCCAAAAGATCCGGAAAACATTCAAATCTATAGACTCGGAAAACTTTTTCCGGTTTTCAACTGGAAGAATTTTGATAAATTGCGGGGAAAAGTTCGGATTTTCGGGAAAAAGTTCGGATTTTTCGTTGAAGATCTATGCACTCGAAAAAATTGCGCGGGTGGTAAGACACGCCCTGGTTGGATGATCGAACTATCGAACCGAGAAAAAGCAGTTTTCTAAGGCAGGGTGGTGGTATTCACATAACCAAGGATACAACTAATTAGTGCGATATGGGTCAATATGTAAATATATGTACATTTTCATAGGGCTCAACGACCTTTTCAATTCATTTACGCAATCACTATGGATAGAGCGACTCGAAGAGCGGTCGTACTTATCTTGCCCCAGGTTACTAATGGAGCGTTAGAATATCACTTTTCACTTTGCTAACTGATTTTCTGCTATCTGGTTTTTTTGAACTCTCCAATTTTTCACCACGAAAACATGGACTACGGTAAAAAGAAAGAACACAAGCATTCTAATGGAGCGTTAGAAATCGCGAAAACATAATGAAACATAACGATATCACGTTTTTTTCGAATTGCGTGAACGTCTTGTTCTAACCTAAAATGTGTACAATTAGTGAGAGAAATATAACGTTCGAGACATGAGCAGCGATGTCTTTTTTCTTGCAGCGAGAGAGTTCAAACGGGATATCGTTATGTTTCATTATGTTTTCGCGAACTCTAACGCTCCATTAGAATGTATGTGTTCTTTCTTTTTACCGTAGTCCATGTTTTCGTGGTGAGACATTGGAGCGTTCAAAAAAACCAGATAGCAGAAAATCAGTTAGCAAAGTGAAAAGTGATATTCTAACGCTCCATAACACTCATCATAAAAAGATCAAATCTTTCATTTCGTTTTCTCTATTATCCGCATCCTAGTGTCAAATGGTTCTTGCGAGTCTGTTATTTTATGAGATAATTAAAGTTAATCGAAGGTTTTGTGAAGAAACGCAAGTTTTTCAAAATGGAGATTCGTAACGACGTAAAAAGGTCGGATATGAGTCTGTTTTGAATATTAATTTGTTCGAAGATATGCTTCAAACTCAAAGGTTAACCTGATCCCCAAATAAGGTAAGCCGTCGCGGACAGAAACATTGCCGCTCCCGCCGCAAGAAATGCCGCCGACCATTTCAGAGAGCCTTGCTGAATTTTTTTCTTAGAAAAAAGTTTTACTAGCAGGTGCTTTCATACTCTAAATTATAAAAGAGAGAGAGAGAGAGAGAGAGAGAGAGAGAGAGAGAGAGAGAGAGAGAGAGAGAGAGAGAGAGAGAGAGAGAGGAGAGAGAAGGAGAGAAAGGAAGAGAGAAAGAGAGAGAAAGAGAGATAGAGCGTTGAGAGAATTAAAAAAAAGAGAATAAGAACGAGTGAGATATATAAAAGTAGGGCCCTAAATAAACTTACTTTGAGGTGATATTCGAGGACGCTGATCATGACCGGTCCCAAAATGCTACCAAAGATTGCCCAGAAGGCAGAGATGGATATGAGAAGACCGGAATGGAGGGGTGCGATACTCACGAGTGATGTGAAGAAGCCAGAGAATGTCAGCGAACTAGCAATACCTTAACTCGAAGTTTTGCTTCAATCATCATACTGACAAAACAAACCCCGAAGCCGGATGGAATCCAGAAATAGTTTTTCTATTGAAACTTGCAAAAATGTTATTATAGAGCAAAAGCTTTCGGGTGAGGTCAAACTTTTCGTAGACGAGTCTCTGCTTTATTCATTTACAACTTATTGTTTTCTTGAAACCATTAAGAAGAGAACCCTTATGTTCAAAAAGTTTTTGCTCCAAAAGTATTTTTTAATCTACTTTTTTGGGAAAAAGCATGTCGTTCTGCCTAACAGAGAGGTGAAAAAGATTCATCTGAAATAGAGTCTCAAAAAATACCCGTTTTGTTTCAGAGTATTTGAATGATTCTGAAAATTAAACAACAAAATTTATTTTTTCTTTATAAAAACTCGTATTTAGAAGTTGTTTGTTCTTCAAACATAGTAAATGTCAAGATTTTACTTCAGAAAATGCTCACGACAAGAAATGTCTTAATCGAAGTATTTGAATCCCGCGTCTCTCGTAAATTAAGACAAGGCCCCTAACACTAGCACTTAAATACTATTCACTTAAAGTCCAGTGCCGCTTCAAACGCGCACGAGAAAAGCATTGATAAGAATGCAGCGAAAGTTATAACTGCATATAATGAATAGTTTTCAAACCATCCTGTATCGATCTTCGCTGGTTATAAAAAGGGCAGAAAGCAGGTCAAAGCTCCTTATCTCGGATAAACAAATGTTTTCACAAACGGGTTCGTTTTGTTACTATCCAAAAAACAATTAAAACACACATTTAAAAAAATAAAAGGGCAGAAAGATCTAGCGAGTGAATGCTCGAAACTTCTGGTTAATTTGAGCTCAATGTTCTTCATCAATTCTTTTTGTTCTCTCTATTACTGATGATTCAACAACTTGTCCTCCCGGTGATAATAAACAAATTGGAACAGATAATTTGGAAACAAAAGAGCGAACCAAATAAGCAGAGAAAGATGAGAGCCCAGTAAGGTTTTTCGCAAGAAGGCATGTAGGCGAGGCAGATGAACGATATGAGAGACATGTAACCACCTGCACGTATTCACCTTTTCCGGTGTCTATTTACAGCATAGCGATAAAAATATCACCCTTTGATAATATCACCCTTTAGATTATGTTACCTCAAAAATTTGAAAGTAAATTTATTTGTTTTTGTTACTAAAAAAATCATATTCCCTAGCCAAAGTACTAATAACTGCTCGAAAATTTTTCAAGGCTCATTCACCAACTGGGTGCATACTTCGTCATTACCGGACTTGATCGAATGGCGAAAACTGAACTAAACAAACTAAAACGATGGAGCTTACCAAGTGTTTGCATGATTTTCGCTGTCCCGGTGAAGGGCAAGATTTTAGCGTTGTTCAAATAGTCAGCGATAATTCCACCCGCGAACTTGGCGAGAAGCTGAGAGACGTAGAAGACTGTCGTGTACCAGCCAACCTTAAATTAATCGAGTACTGAGCACCGATTCATACTAAAAACAGGTTTGTGCTTCAAGAATTTCAAGTAGTTAAGAGAAAAATATACAGTACAGAGGAGTTATCGTTGGCTGTTTAGCGCATTCAAAAAAAATTCTAAGAATTTTCTCTGCAAATCAAAAGTGAATGAAATAACATTTTAGTTCTGAATCGTTATCTATGACCGATAGTATGTAATCAACCTGCGAGAGCCCCAGAAAGAGATGTTCCTTGAAGTAGATAGGCAAGAAGGCCACAATGATGCCCGTCGAAAAGTTGTAAGCGGCGTGGCAAGAGAACGCTGAGAGGGAGACATAAGAAAATGCCAACTTGCACCAAGGAACTCGAGTAGTTTTCTGGAAATAGGTTAACCCTAAAAGTGTTCATAAGAGTCTTGATATTCACCGATTCATACCAAAAACTGGTTTATGCTGCAAGAATTTCAAATAGTTCAAAGAGAGAACTATACAGTACAGAGGAGTGATCTTTGGCTAGTTAGCGCATTCAAAAATACTTTTGAGAATTTTCTCTGAAAGTTATTTTCAAATTAAAAGTGAATGAAATAGCATTTAAGCTCTGAATAGTTTTGTATGTATATGAAATAAATAGTGATCGAATGTTGTATTACCAACAGCTAGTACGCAGGGCGAGTTTGATTTTAGCCGTCCCTTTCTGTGAGTGCCGAGTGACTCACCATACCACTACCGAGAATACAATGCTAACTCGATAGAGATTAGTTTTTTTGAGTTAACATATAGAAATTAAAAGAAGTATTTCGAAAAACTTGCGGGTGATCCTAACTAGTATTTTTACTAGTATTTAGAATGATGTTTTTATGGAGGAATCGGGAAAACTACCGAATGACTGCGGCTGTGTATGATCATGAGTAATTAGTGAGGGTTATGAGGAAAAAAGGACAGCGAGAGAACTAAGCGATAGTTCTTAGAAAAAATCCGTCACTGCAAAGGCGGAAATAGGAGTAGATACTTGTAATAGGTAATAGGGAAATAGGAGTAGATACTGTTCACGCGATGAGAAGCTTATTAAATTGTAACTATAGTTTTCAGTGAAAATAATTCTTTACTAACAGTTTGCTTTTTAGGAACCCTATCTACAAGGAACTTCCTTTCCTCTGAACTGATAAAACGAGAAGTGGCCGGTTCGTCGGATGCTACTACTGCCCAAACAAGTATCCACACAACACCGCCGAGTCCTGAAATTGCTGTTTTTGTTCCAGAATTCCAGATTTGCTGGCTTTCAGTTTTGCGACACCGATTCTCTTCCTTCTCTGCGGTTTGAATGTACATAATTATCACTTACATATACAGGGTGTCCCATCATAAATTGATGATCGAATTTAGTTAATAACTTATCGCAGAGTTAACCTAATGGGATGAAATATTCAGAAGCACCTACACTCAGGATAGGACGCATGATTCTGGAGTTTCAGTAAATTTGCATAAAATTTGAATACCCTTTAAAAATTTGAGCCAGTTTTAAAGATATACATAAATTTTTTCTAAATTTTTTTAACCAGAAATGTTCTTCAAGTAACCCTTAACATGACCTCCTTTTTAGTTTTATTGTTTTCAGTTTTTTAAAAATCAGTTTAATGCAGTTTGAAACGAGTGATTTTGTCACTTTTTAAATGCGGATATGTAAATTCGTCGATATCGAATGCGTTACTCTGACTTATTCGATATGCAAATCGGGCAATCTTTACAAAAATTTTCATTCTTTCGTTCTTCACAAAGAGCGGTGAAAAGGTGAAAAACTCACTCGTTTTAAACTGCATTAAACTAATAAAAAATTAAAACATTAAAACTTAAAATGAGGTCATGTTAAGGGTTACTTGAAGAACATTTCTGGCGAAAAAAAATTTTTTTAATGTATATCTAAAGAAATTGGCTCAAAGTTTTGAAGAGTATTCAAATTCATGCAAATTCTCTTAAACTTGAGAATCATGCGTCCTATCCTGAGTGTAGGTGTTTCTGAAAACTTCATCTTATTCGGTCAACTCTGCGAAAAGTTATTAACGAAATTCGATCATCAATTTATGATGGGACACCCTGTACATTAAAAGCTGCTGCTGCCAGAACTCCGAAATTTTTTTCTCTTGTTTTTCGATCAAAGTTTAGTTTGAAAAACTATGTACACTGAGAACATCAACCATTCCAATGCAATTTAAGTGAATTGAATCAATTGTCTGAACTTGAAACATATACACCTGAGAGAGAATTAGTGACTTGAAAAACTATTCAGCAAAACAGTTCAAACGGTGCAATTGGAGGGTTTCCAATTGAATTTGAATAATAATAAAAACTGTATACCGATTTGGCTAACCAAACGCGTAGAATATTAACGGCCACCCAATGGATGTTTGGCAGAGGTTGAAAGATACCAAGGCACTGATGAGGGGAGACAACTGAAGAACATAGCCAATAATTCTCTGAAAATAGCCAAAACACGGAAAAACTGAAGAGCATAGCCAAAAAACGGAATAGCAATGTGTCCCCGTGGTGTAATGGTAACACGAGCTCCTGGTTTGAGTCGAGATGGTCTGGGTTCGATACCGCCCGATGGACTAGCTTTTTTCTGTGAGATAGTTCAATAATTTGTCATTTTATTCAAGACTTTCTCATTTTTGTAATTTGACGAAGGGTGATGGTAATGTACTTCCCGTGGTGTAATGGTAACACGAGCTCCTGGTTTGAGTCGAGATGGTCTGGGTTCGATACCGCCCGATGGACTAGCTTTTTTCTGTGAGATAGTTCAATAATTTGTCATTTTATTCAAGACTTTCTCATTTTTGTAATTTGACGAAGGGTGATGGTAATGTACTTGCTCTCGATAAGACAAACACGGAAGGTTACGCTGCAACTTCAACTTCTACCGGCGCGATAGTTTAATCACATCTCATTTTCAAAATAGCCAGACAACAAGTGATAAGTTAAAAAGTTTGTAGGTGGTTTAAACAAGCCTGGGTGAAATTAATTAATTAGTTTTTTTACAAATAAGACATGGAAAAACGCTACTCCACAGGCCGGAGAGATCTTCATCGTCTATTCCTGACAGAAAGCGAGCGCATTAACACTATACTACCGAAGTCCATTGTTCATCATATTTTATCCTCAAGATTCTTGACGGTTTCTAATTCAGTATGTAATTAAGTTAAATTGCGGATTCTTGTGAATTTGACCAAAGTCGATTCTATGTGGTCAGAATGAGCGCTCACCCTAACCTGATATGCAGAACAGCAAACAGCCGAAATAGTATTTTTCTCACTCTGAGGGAACCATTTGCCAATAACTGCACCTACACAAGGCAGCGCGAAACCCTTAAAAGACATTAAGTATAATATTTGTTTATTAAAACATTTTAGAAATAACCCAGTGAAGGTGTATTGGAAGGTTAAGCGTAGGATTGATAGTTTGTGAGAAAAAAAGTTATACATACAGCAAAACATTGTCCGTTCGAGGGTCGGTAAAGTAATTAGGCTCTCTTTTATGACTACTAAGCAGTCTAGTTTGTGAACAATTTTACAAGGCACAGTGTAATTTTAAGATTGCATGTTAGAATCATTAGCGTTTGAGATATCATCAGCAACTCATATTACAATTAACTGATATTTTATTCTGAAGTTGTTGAAAAAAGAAATATGGAACTCTCACATCTGCGAGGCCTATGATGATTCGTGCCGCAAAGAATGCGGCATAAGAATGAAAGGCGAGGTAGGGAGAAGCGAAGGAAACCAGGGAATAGCATATAATACTAACTGAAAATGTGTAATAGTTTTTTTTTTCGATTGAGGGATGTTTTAAGATTTATTCAGAATAATCGAGACATTTTCAAACTAGATCGCATCCTTAACGATCAAAAGTTTCTTGAAAACTTTTTAAAAAATTTTAAATAAGATTTTGCTACTTTTTTATATTTTCTCCAAAGACATTTTTATGGCGAAGATCTTTAAAAAGAAACATACTCTGTGACTTAATCTGTCAAATTTATAATAAAATCCTAATGATGGTTGCAAAATTAAATTTTTGTCGGAAAAACTCAGAGCTGAAAGCGAACCACAAACCCGAGAATATTAGCTTCGGCCCAAATCGATCGGCCAATCGACCGCCGAAGATCGTCGTAATTAAGCTGCCGCAGAAATTGGCAGCGAACAGCATCGACTGCATGGAAGAAGTCCATTCCAGAGTTCCCTGTATGGTAAGAATTCTAAAACAGTCTGTCATCAAAGCCTGCTGGTTCCAATGATCGAGAACGGCCAACTATGTACTAGAATTTTCGGTCCCCGATCCCGTTATTTTATTCGATGGACTAGTTTGGAACTGATTTCTAGCTAAAGTGACCTCTTCTCATAAGGTGTTTCACATTTACAGTCATCGACTTTTTCATGCTCAAAAATCGATCAACAAGGCATACCTTGGCTTCTTAATTATGTATTTTTTTTACATGTGTTTTTTTTGAATTAGGGTCAATGTCTCCCTTATCAGAAATATAATAGTGGGTCATCTAGCACCTTCTTGCACAAATTTGATTGAATGTATATTCCAAAATTTTTTTTGAGCGGTTTTCTTAATCTTCTATCGAAGAAATAAAAATATTCTATGAGATGGGCACACTTTCTGACTTGCCCGGGAGAAGTTGCCCTTTTTTTGAAAGTTTTTCTGAAATGGTTAAAGCTGTCGAAAAGAGAGTTGGTATGAATGCGTTTGGAAGCATGAGAAGTATTTGGATAAACCTAATAAGGATAACCAAGTAACACTGATAGTTTTATTGATTTTTTTGTATCTCATCTGTGTGCATTCTTAGCTTGTTGGTAATCTCTAACCCTTTTTATACCTACCCGTCTTGTATATTCCTGTGATCTCTCTGTTAGGTTATGTTAAGACATAATTTTTCGAATGAGAAGTTTTTCTTGTTGAAGAGGCCTGCAGCTTTCAAGCTAAACGTGTATTTTTTCAAGACTCTTAGAAGCGAATTAGACAGCTAGAATCGTTCTTCGAATTTCTTATCAAGCCCAAGTCATAATTTCATTGGTGCAAAAAGACACTCCTTTTTGTCGAGCCAGCTGTCAAATGAAATTACGAGTACTACAACATCCTTTTCGTTGGTAAACTATTGATGGATAATTGCTGAGCTCGTAGTTACTTTGGAAGCCCTTTTTGTAAAGAAGTGGTTGAAAATTGTCTTAGAGGCGGCAAATGATTGATTCTCACCTAACTGAAGCTGTCGATTCTTTCAAAGTATGCCGAATGAAATGGTTTTTGTTCTACAACATTTGAAATATAAATACCAAAGCTATCGGTTGACATGCTAAAAAACACAATTACACGCAGTGAATATGCATCACCTTGTACATATGTAATCGAGAAATCAAGTTTTGAAAAGGGCTTAACACTAGTCTGAAAGGCTTTGAAATGAGCAGAGAAAACTTTCAGATAAAATTCACTTATAACTTCATCTCAAATGGTTACCGTATACTGCTGGGAGGTTTCTTGAACAACGCAGCCTTCAGGAACATCGTGATTCAATACTTTTGACGTTTCGTTGAAGTTGACGATGGTGAGATGAGATTGTTCAGTCTTAACCATGCAGATTATTGCCATGCCTGTAATTGATTGTACAACGTCTTATCACAACTATGTAGATATGCTGATGTCACACTATAATTGCAGAGAAGAAAAATTTTAAATCAGGAGCCTTCTAAGTCATATGATTGTTACTCGTGTGTACGACATTCAGCTAAAACAAATGTTTTTTCTTCTCATAATTTTAAATCGAAAAAGTTCACAAGCACCAAAAATAGGTGTAAAAATTAAAAAAATACATATGTACCTATACATATAAAAAATTGACCAAGATTTATTCGCATGGACACAGCCCAATATAGTCCAAGCATTGTGAGAAGACCCATGCGCAGACGGTGCGAATGGAAGGAGAAGAGATTTGTAGCCATTCAAATTTCTACAGGTCTTCGAAATTCGGTTCCTGGCTGATCAGAACTTGATTTTGCACTGTACTGAAAGAGAGCTGATTCGTTGAATCAAAAGCAGTGTAGACGACATACATATGTGAATTTTGAAAAAAAGTTGTTTTCTCTACCGCGCTGTTAAGCAGAGTGCACTGTTCTTGGGAAAAAATTCCCGAATGCAAACAATTTGTTCTGCTCATAGCTGTCTTTGTGTTCCACTCCTTTCAATTGAAATCATATAATGGATCATATACTAGAGGGATAAACGTCGTTACCGCTTGTTTGTAACATGAGTGTTTCATTGAGGCAATAAATGTGCTTTTCTAAACATGCTCAAATACTAAGAGGGCAATTTATGTTTCTAAGCATTGTGAAAAATTAAGAATGAAGGGAAAAAAATCGAGAATTCAAGATCAATGCAAAGACGCTAAATCACAAAAGTCTGTTTTTCTTCTTCATGTTTTTTAGCATAGTACATAGTACGAACGAATTAGGACTGCGTAAAATTTGTAGTATTGTTTTTGGTCTGCTGACCCATTTTGAACGAAATGCATTTTGAATTTTCATGTAACCTATGACAAAATAGAAAGTCAAACTTAACATGCTAAGCCTATGGTCATCGTAGCAAGGAGTGAAAGAGAAAAAAAACTTCTCACCAGAAAAAAAACCTCCGACCTGCACATCTAAGTCACTTGTCTTATTGAAACTTGCAAAGAATTCTCCAACTCATTATTCTCACTGCTTTTTATAACAAAAACAAAACTACTTTTAGACTTGGAGTTTCCTTAAAATACTTTTTTTTCTCGTTTTCTCTATATTCTAATTGTCCTAACTTTTTCACGTCTCTACTGATTTTGAAACAATTTGAAGTTCCAGTTCTCTAATTCGGGCCATCTAATTATGACAAAACTTAGCAGATATAATTTTTTTATAATCGTTGAATTATCATTTGGTTATGCAAATTGTGAGAAAAAGGAATTTGAAGCAACTCTCTTATTCTTTGTCGATAATGAGATTTCATGCGGATCCGCATCTTAAGATTCAAATTTTCTTCTTGGAGATTAGCTAAACGTCTTCTGATCGCAGAAAAACAAGTGTATATTTGAGTCTATACAGGGTGTGGCGAAAGTACGTAAATACGGATTCTATCAATCAAAACGGAAATAAACAAGATTTTGTGAAGAAGGAGCTTTTTTAACATCTTTTAAAGAAGATAAGATCGAGAACTGTGACTAAGATTCCCTTTCGCCTTGAAAATGGTCTTCAGATGTCTGGGATATGACTCCATCCCGGCGAGCAGGTAGCCGTAGTCCATCTCCTCCCACGCTTTTAGAAGGGCAGTCCAGAGTGAGTTCTAACTTGAATGAGCTGTCGGGCAGGACTTATTTCCCAAATCTTCTGACAGGAAATAATCAAGAGGGTTTATGTACGGACTGTGAGACCGCCATTCCAAGGTTGAAGTCAAGTCGGGAACACTGTTCAGAAGCCATTCCTAGAAATTCTTCGCTTTGAGAGCCGATTCTGAATACTGTTGAAAAATCTAAGGTGTGTTTTGTAGTTTGCATTGACAGAACGGTCTATCTAATTCTCCCAAATCATCTCTTTGTAATATTTCGCATTCACCTTGAAGCAGGGCTCGACAAAAAAAAGAGCCTGGTCTTCCCAGTTGCATATCCCCGCCCAAACCATTATCGGTGGGTGTCCGAACCGATTGATTGAACACGTTGGACAGCAACTGGAATGCCTGGAGTAAGAATACGGTCCTTTATACCGTTAACTAGTTTTTCGATGATAAAGAACTTTTCATCCGTAAACATTATCTTGAAGTGCTCGCCAGTGCGTGTCCTTCTGTAGTGCTCGACATTTAGCTCTCCTCGTTCACTTATTTGCAGCTGTAAGCTGAAGCCTATTGGTCATTTGTATGACAATAGGTTTAGTTCGTCATTTACTATCCGGTGGACCGATTTCTCACTATATCCAGATCCCTGCCCATCTTCCACACACTCCTCTTAGAATTTCGTCTTAATCGATCGCAGACTTCCTTAAAGATGAGAAGGGAAGTCGCGGTGCGTGGGCGCCTTTTTTTGCTTGCAATCAGTACTTACAACATCTTTCTTTTTATAGCTTCCCACACAGTGCACCGGGCCATTCGAAGCTGCCTGGCGATGTCAGAATGAAACTATCCTGAAACACACAAATGCAGATAAGCGGCTCTTTTCGGAGCGCTACCCTTACTACAAAAAGAACATCATTTAACGGAAACGGGACAATAAATACATAAAAAAGCTCTATCGCACAGTGGAGAATTGATTGTCTGTTGATGCTGCAATCCTCCAGCGCGAGAGCTTTAAAAATGTTCCTGTATTTTTGTCGCACCCTGTACAACAGCAACTTATTAGAATGCAAAAAAACCCGCCAAACATTACTTCGAAACTATAGTAGTTGAGTTAAAGAAAGAGTAGCACGTCGTGATGAACAAACTTTCGTGATGATTGGAGTCTAGCAGTGTTAACCACTCCTCTTTTACCCTCTATCTCCGATTCTTTCTTCCGTTTTCTTTTTTTTCAATTTTCTATCTGTCTCTTCCCTCCTCTGTAACTTTGAGAGTTAATACATCAGCCAAAGAAAACGGTTTTTCTAGCTCATTTGAACTTTTCAAAAAAGAGAAAAAATTGTACAACGAAGGCTGCTCCTTTTACACTGACAATAACTTATTTAGTTGGAAATTGGAAATAGTTAGTCGTACATTTTAGTTAACTTTGTTTGAAAAACATGGTAAATACGAAAGATTAATCATTGAATAAGTTATACACAAAAATTATATGCGTTTTTCAACATGAAAGTAAGGTTCTGAATACAAAAAAGCTTTCATTTTTTGTGACGAATTTTACCTTCCTATGCTATTTGACCGATCTATAGATGAGCAATTACCTCTATCTCAGTTAAGGGCGGAGTTCTCCTTATCAGTCAGAAACAACCAAACCAGTTTCCATATATATTGAACTATTCTACCAACGCCTTAACCAAGCTGATAAGAGAAAAATGCCCAGCAGCGATGGATAAACGGTAAAATAGAAATTTTCTGTTTTTTTTCACGACAAGAGAAACGAATGATTTGAATTCAATGTTCAAGCTCATATGCTTTAAGAATATTTTTTTCTGAGAGAAACCACGTCTTCTCAATCTGGAAACTTCTATGTACAAACCACTTTCGGTTCTATCTTGAATTTTTAGTATCGCATCTCTAAAAATGTATTACTTTCTTTTGCCTTTCTGACAGCTCATCTTTTCTTTATAATTCTGCTGTTTTAGCTGAACAATTTCAGGTAGATTCTGGTTGATTTTTTTCTGTTTTACACGAAAATTTCATGAAAATATGCTCCACGTAAGAAATTCATTCATTCAAACAAGTTCCTTTTTTGCATAGAATGAACCTTTTTTCACACATTCATGCTGGCCGGAATTTTTTTTGACTGAACGTCGGGAACATTCCCATTTCTTTCGAATGTACACTCAACTATTGGTCAGAGTTGCCGTCTTCTTAGCCAAAATGGTCGTCTTGTGGACTTTTTCTGCTCTCCCCGTTTTCTGCATGCAGCAGCGACGTTTACTTGCGAGACCAGCCCATAAGAATACCTCTCAGAAGGCAATGTTCTGTGACGTGAAAAAAGCTTCGTCCCACGTATCCAAAGCAGAGGTTTTCATTGATATATTTCAAGTAGTATCCTCTCACTTCACGTTTAGAGAAAATTCCGGAATCTGATTCTTTTGGTAAATTACTTTGCTCAGTTGACAAATGATTGAACTATCGCATAGAAAAAAAATTTTCAACCAGGCGTCACTGCCTTTAAACTGTATAACTTAGCATTTGAAGACTGCTCAGTATGAACCACTTACCGATTTGTCGTAGTTTTGGTGTGATGTATGTGATGTTACGACTTTTTTCATTGAAGGTTGATGAGCCGAAAATGAATCACCGTTACTTTGTACCCACGACATTTGTACCCGACGCTTTGTACCCGACACTGGCACTTTTGCACTTTAGTCATCCCCTCACCAGAGGTTCAATGGGTTGTCTGTCAATCGTCTGACTCTTCAAGAGAGCACAAGAGAGCGCATTGCCACTCGCTCTCTTCTCCCGCCTAGAACAGAAATATTTATAACTGTGCGATAACACTCAATCCTATTGTACCCACGACATTTTGGCGACACTTTGTACACACGATCAAGTCAGAAAAAATTTGATATTGTGAGAATTTTTTAAAACAGTCTCGTTCCTAAGCTGTATGGCCTCGTTAGCGTCATCTAAACAGTCTCGTTCCTAAGCTGTATGGCCTCGTTAGCGTCATCTAAACAGTCTCGTTCCTAAGCTGTATGGCCTCGTTAGCGTCATCTAAACAGTCTCGTTCCTAAGCTGTATGGCCTCGTTAGCGTCATCTAAACAGTCTCGTTCCTAAGCTGTATGGCCTCGTTAGCGTCATCTTTACCAGAGTCTGAGGGAAAAAAAAGTGAAACAATTTTTTTTGTTGAAAGAACAAAGTGCGGGTAATAAAATTAACGTATACAAAGTTTCGCAAAGTTTTGGGTTCAAAGTGTTGAGTACAGAGTTTCGCGGGTACAAAGTGTCGTGATACGGGCGAAAAGAAACCCTTACATGAGACATTTAAAATATGTGACTTCCTGAAAAAAGACATTTCCAAAATGTAGCCTTTTTAAAAATAGGTTCAGTATGGTAAATACAAGAACATATTTGCATCCAGATAACTTTTTTTTCAGTTCTGAGAAACCCGTTCAGCGTCTTTAGTCGTTCTCTTGCCTTTTTATAAAAACTCATTTTGATCTATTATGTCTGATCCGGCTAATTTTTAAACAATGTTTACGCTGAAAAATTCAAACAGATTGAGAAAAGGTCGTTTGAACAACCGGAGAGGTACATAAATACTGTTTTGGAAGGATAAAAGGTGAGAAAAATTCGGGTTGAAGTCGACGACAAGGGAGAGCTATGTCAATTTTTTTTTTTGAAAACAGAGCCCTGAACAAAAAAATTTAAGCTGGAGTTAGGGACAGGCATTGTGAACATGAGCGAAAAGAGTCACCCCTAAAACTGTTGCGGAACAACCAAAACTGTTTTGTAAACACAGGCTGCGAAAAAAGTTCGAGTGAACGACTTTTTCATTCTGTTTGTTGTGGCGGTCGTGTGTTTTTTTTATAATTCTTAAAACATACACACATAGAAAAAATGATCACTTTTGATACATTCTCTGAACAATATAAAGGAGACGATGTGGTTAATGCCCTTTACAGGGTGGCCCATGTATTCGGCGTTTATAATTCAATTTAGAGTGAACGTTGAGCTCCAATTTTTACATATGTTCTTTTCACATGTGTTTTTATTACATGGTAGAAATTTCATTTCATTCGATCTATTCTCAAAAGAATGGTGGCAAAGAGCACGCTCTGTCATTGTGGACTTGCACAAACTTGGTCGATCAAATACGCGCATCGCTAAGGATCTCAACGTCTCTCGCCATCTCGTCTGGAAAACGATCAAACGGTTTGAACAGGTCGTTACACTTGTTGACTTGCCCCGAAGAGGTGGTCCTCGATCATTGCGCACCCCTAACAAGATTGAGGCCGTGAGGAAGCGAGTCGGCCAAAATGCTAGGCACAGAGAAAAATTGATCACTTTTGATAAATTTTCTGAACAATATAAAGGGGACGATGTAGTTAATGCCCTTTATATTGTTCAGTCTGTAGTAAAACTCGCCCCAACTCGCCCTAATTTGCGAACTGCGAAACTGTTCACTTGTGGTCAATAATATTGTTGACTTGCAAAAAAGTGTGCAGTATTAAACCTCGCCCATAACTTGCGAGATTTTCTTCCTTTTTTCTTTTTCTTTATTTTTTTTTATTTTTTTCTTCCAATTCAAAACAAAAATTGCGTTTTTATATGGAATGTAATGAACACTTTAAATCAACAAACTTTTTTCCAACAAGCATGATAAAATCTTTTTAAACAAACATTTACGGAATAATCAAAGAAAAATATTCCATCAAAATATTCCATCACAATATCGATTAACACAAACAGAAGAGTCAAAGCAGAATTTTTAAAAATTCAAGGTTCTCTGTAATGGGTAACTAGTTTTTCTTACAACAAAAAAATCAACAAGCATCGAATCGGTCATTGTCGAAATAACGAGAAGAAAAAATTAAATAATCTCAACAAATAAAAAAAACAGATGAGTCTAAGCACAATTAAAATATTAAACTGTTCTTTCTATTACACTGGTTAAAAAAAATTATTAGACATGATGCGATGAAAGGGAAACCATCTCTAGCTTTTGTAGTTCAGATCACTCCGTGGCACTTGTGTAGTCAGACGTAGGCTCCTCCCCCATGCATTTTGATGTACGATGTTGCTCCTGTTCTCTCTCATTTTCCTCCTCATCCCTCTCGCTGTTATTTTTACAGTGAAATTTTATATTTGGCTAGACAAAACGCAGTTTTTTTTAACGTAAAATATTTATTATACTTCATTGCGAAATCAATCAATTGGCTAAGTTCGACATTGGTCGGCTGCACACACGTTTTGTTCACGTGAACAACGCAGTGTTCCCGTGATCAAAAAAAATCAAACGATCAAGACGCGCGTGAGTAGATCAGTGCTCCCGCGCGTTTGATCGAATAATTCATGAGACTTGTCTCTCTCTCTCCCTCTTCAGTGTTTGTAGTGTGTGAGGTGTAACAGAACAAACTTTATCGTTAACGACTAGAAGAAATGCATTATTTCTTAGCTTTCATTTTGCCCGCGGTTGGGGCTTCATTCGAGGGGTATTTCTTCTTGTGGTTTCCGTCCCTGGAGTATTTCTCCTTCGAGGCGGGCCTCTTCTTATTGTTCGCTTTCCTGTACTCGGGAGCCTTGGAGAACGGCTTCTGTCTGCAGAGATCAGGATCATTAATGGGAGGGTGTGGTGGGCACTTGATTGATTTGAAGTATAATAAATATTTTACGTCAACAAAACTGCGTTTTGTCTAGCAAAATATAAAATTATATCTCATTGCTCAATCAATCAATTGGCTGGTTTAAAGATGCTTTTGATCCCAACACTGCAGTTTGGAATGCGCTCTTTTCATCTCCTTTGTAATAGAAGCGTTCAAATGTGGTGCTATTAGGCGACCAATTTGCCGCTTCTGAAATTTGATTAGAAGACAGACCAGCTAATTTTGCGCGAGTAGTAGAAACTGCTCGCGTTGAATGTGCACCAAATGCCTCATAACCTGCCTTGCATAACACGCATCTTATCCACCTAGCAACCGTTTGTGAGCTAATAGGGTGATGTGGCTTCGTGTATGAAAGGAGTAGTTTATCAGAACGATTTTCCAGTTTCGTTTGTTCTAAATATTCCTCGATCAAGGTTATTGGGCATAACTCAGGATTTTCAGGGAACTTGAAAAACTTCGCCGTATGCGTTTTCTGTCCCTGTTTCCTATTTTTTGTCATCTCCAGGTGAAAAATCAAAAAGTTTGTCCCTTTTTGAGATGTTTTAAAATTCAGCTGACTCAACTCTGATACTCTTTTCGCAGAAGTTAGAGCTAGTATCATAGTAAGTTTTAAAGTGAGCTGTTTTAGGGTTAAACTCTCAGTGGTTCCCCAAGAAGTTAATATTTCTAAAACATTCTCGACTTCCCATACTTCAGCGTATTTTGCGCAAGGGGGAGCAGACCGGAAGATACCTTTGATAAATCGCTCTAATAATGGCATTTCTGTTGTTTCTTGCCTCGCTCCAAAATGAGAAAGAATTGCTGCTTTATGCACTGTTATAGTGTTATAGGATTTGCCTTCATCTCTCATTTGAGCAAGATAATTTATCAAAGATTATTGAGTGGGAATCTGATCGCATTTCTTTTTTGCGCAGTAATCAACCCAATGTCTCAACGTAGAATCGTATTGTTTTCTCGTTGAGGGAGCCCAGCTATTTAGCATGTACTCTGAGGCAGATGCAGAGAAACCCCTGCTCACCCATAGATTGGGAAGATTCTCAATACGCGGAGCTTGAAGCGGAGGGACAAGCAACATGGATGCATTTCGTCTTTTGGATTTTTCATGAGGGGAGCGGGTTGGTTCTCTAGCGTTAGACATGCCGCTTCTGGAATGAGGGGATAATAGAACTGTGACTTCCAGTCAGGAGCTACTAGAATAAGGGATTCGATACCATCCTTTAATGCCTTTCTGATGGTTTTCGCTACCAAGTTGAATGGAGGGAAAGCGTACGCGCTAAGACCCTTCCAATTCTGAGTGAATGCGTCAACTGCGAGTGACCCGGGGTCTGGTCGATAAGAAAAATATGCTGCGCATTTACAGTTATTTCTGCTCGCAAAGAGGTCGATACTGGGCTCCCCAAATTTATTGAAAATTTGATTGCAAGCCTCCCGATTTAAAGACCATTCTTCATGAAGGAACTTACGGGATTCTTCATCAGCCTCAGTGTTGAGTACCCCTGGGTATGGGTTGCTATGAGGTCTGACCCTTTTTTTAGCGCCCACTCCCATATTAGTCGAGCTATTTTCAAAAGACCTTGGCTTCTAGTGCCTCCTTTCTTATTGATGAAGGCAATAGCTGTAGTATTGTCCAACTGTAGTTTGATAGTTTTCCTTATCAGTATGTCTTGAAAGGACAAAATCCCGAGCCAACAGGCTAGAAGCTCTTTTTCATTAATGTGAAATGCTCTTTCTTATATTCCCCATTGACATCCCGTACGCCTATTTTTGCAAACGGCACCCCATCCCATATTTGAAGCATCAGTGGTTAGGGTAATTTCTGGAGTTTTTTCCTCGATATTAGAAGAGCAGTGGTGTTCTATATGATTAACCCACCATTCTAACTCTTCAATGCTGGACTGGTTCAGGGTAATTATGCGGTCATAATCTTGCAAACGTGCAACCTCTCCCACTTCCCTTTGTAAATAGCGCAAGTATAGAGGAGAAATAGGAGCAGCTATTTGAAGAGAGTTTGCACGTCCCAGAAATGCTGCTAATTCTCGTCCAGATAATGTACCCCTTTTTTGCAATCTAGCTGCTTCCAATTTTATGTTTTGCAGCTTTTTAGGGGGCACGAAAAACTCCATTAACATTGAATTGATTCCGATTCCGAGAAACTCAAGTGTGGTCATAGGACTCAATTGTGACTTTTCCAAGTTCAATTGAAATCCTAGAGTTTCAAGAAAAGAGCCTGCAAACTTGACTTCGTTTACAAGTTTTTCTTAGGAATCGGAGACAATCAAAATGTCATCCAAATAAATCAGGCAGCGAATTTTGTTCGATCTTATGTGTTCAATTACTGGTCTCATCATCTTAGTGAACACCCATGGGGCTGTACTGAGACCGAAAGGCATTTTTGTGTATTGGTACACTACCTGATTTACTCGAAAACAAAGAAACTTTTGATGATCTGGATGGATAGTTATGCTAAAGTAAGCACCTTTCAAATCCAGCTTAGCACAAAAGTCTCCTTGTTTCAGGACATCCCGAACCATATCAATTCTTTCCATTTTGAAATGCTCAACTTTCAAGAATTGGTTGAGAGGTCTCAAATTGATAATGGTTCGTTTTTCGCCATTCTTTTTTGGGATTATGAAGATTCTAGAAATCCAGCATTCTCTGGGGTCTTCTATCTTTTCTATTGCTCCCTTTTCTAGCAATTTGCGCACTTCCTCTTCATAAGATGCTATCACAGAAGCGCTCGCCTTTTCCCCACTAATATCCCGATTAAATTTTGGTTCGGATATAAAGGGTAATTTATAACCCGCTAGGGTCGCTAGAACAAATGGGTCATCTGTTATCTTTTGCCATTCCTTGGTGTTCAGATTTCCCGAAAGTATTCTTTCAAAAGAAACCGACCTTTGCGGTTTGCTTCTGATGGCGGAAAGGGAGTCCATGGCCTTCATGAGGTCGTTATCAGGACTCAGGGTGCGGATCTCGGCCAGCAAATCCGATCCGAATAGAGGCGGTCGGACATCGTTCATCGACCATCTGGGGGCGATCCCTTCTCTCTGAACGGGGGCATGGCGTGAGGCAGAGATGGCTCGGTTGTCGATCTTCATCGCTCTGTGACAACAACTTACCATTATTTTGCAGTTTTCGTTTTTGTTTTCCCGATTATAGGAAAAAACAATAAGTGAAACCGGAACTTTAATGAAAAATTTTAGAGCTTTTTGGTTATTGTCGCTCATAAATTTTTTAAAAAAAGTGTAATCTTACTTGAGTACCCGTTCCCTTCTCATGGCAACGAGGTCCTGATGTAGAATGGAGGAGAATCGAGCCGCCAGACGGAGGTAGCCGTGCACACTCTCTTGGTCACCTTGACTCATCGCTTTCTTGGTGAGGGCGATGCAGTTGAGAGAGCTGAGCGCCATCTCGTCCAGCGCCGTCAAAACCATGTCGTGCACTGGGAGGCGGAATGTAGGATTCGCTCCTACAAATTTTTTAAAATCTTTGATTGTATTTTGTTTGTAAAATAAATCTTCAATTATTATAGTTTCATATATCATTTGTTCAAATCTTGGTTGTGCGCTTTTTGCATTATTTGAACTTTAGAAGAAACAAAAATGAAAAGAAACTTACTTGATCTTAGACTATCGTCTATGGTAGGTGCCAAAGACAGGGCTGAAGCGATGAGGGGAACTGGGGCGAGGAAAGATTCCCTCTCCGAAAACGGTGTGTAGCTCCCAGCTGCCGTCTCCTCAAAGTCCCTCTGAAGATCTTCGGGCAATGTGACCCTTCTCCGCGTAGTCTTCACTGGTATGGGCGGAGGTGGTGGTAGATCACTCGCTTCAAAAAGAAAAGTTTTTTTAATTATCAACTTCTTTTTTGAGTAGTTAAGTATAAAACTTTCAACCATAGAAAAAATCATCGAGGAAATGTTACATATCTTCATCGATAAAATTTGAAAAGAAGAAAAGAACTCACTAGCATTGGGGAAGTTCGTCATCTTCGGAATCCGAAATTCCAGTAGTGATTTCCGCTCCAGCGGATCTTCTCCTCGGTTGAGATCGCGGTCTTCATCTTCTTCCGAGCCTCTCTCCTCCTGCTCGTCTTCTGATGAGCTTGAAGAATAGTTCATGCTGCCCGTTAACACGGGAATTCGCTTAGGGACTCCTTCGAGCCCAAGCTCAGATTCCATCAGAAATCTGAAGGAACAGTATTTAATTCAAAAATTAAAATTGTACCATTCACGTAAGAATACGTTTAGCTAAATTAATAGCAACAGAAGGCACCTTGCCTTCTATTTCGCTCCAATAAAATAAATTTTATTAGAGCGAATGAGTGTAGTACCTGTGCAGCCGAGCACACGAAGAACACTGAAGAGGGAGAGAGAGAGACAAGTCTCATTAATTATTCGATCAAACGCGCGGGAGCACTGATCTACTCACGCGCGTCTTGATCGTTTGATTTTTTTTGATCACGGGAACACTGCGTTGTTCACGTGAACAAAACGTGTGTGCAGCCGACCAATGTCGAACTTAGCCAATTGATTGATTGAGCAATGAGATATAATAATGGTACTTGTCCAGATCTACGTAGGCTCCGCTCCTCCCCCTCGGGGGCGGAGTCACGGATTTATGACTACTCTTAGGCTTAGTAATAGTTTACGCTAACGAGGCCGTACGGCTTACACTAACGAGACCGTATAAAAAATTAGGCATAAATCCGCGACTCCGCCCGTCGAGGGGGAAGAGGGGCGGGTCCTACGTCGATATACACAAGTACCTTTTCTCGTTCTTATCTTAAGTAGCAAATATATAAAAACGCATTTTGAAAACACGAGGAAAAATAAAATACAATTTTTACGTTTTAAGTAATTTTTTCTCTCATTCTAACCCTGCGCTGATCTTCTAATGAGTTCATTTCTGACCTGCAAGCATTCGGAGTCATCAGAAAAAAAATGTGAACTTGAAACTATGAACTTGTTTCAATTGTCTGCAGTACAGAGATTTTCTCGCCATTCTCATGAGCTCAGGCTAAAAACACCTCATAATATTAGCAAATGTTCTATTTCTACATGTGTCTCTCGCCAGCTATCAGTATGGAATTCATTACCTTTTGAGATCGTCAGTACGTACACCCAATACTGCTAGTTTCAAAAAACAATTATTCTCTCTGCCTACTGAAAAGATATTACCTAAACCTTTCGTTCATGACTAATATAATTGTCGATTTTAAGTATATCACCCTCCCCCCTTTTTTCATCTATACCGCAACCCCTAAACACCGCCACTTAGAAGAAAGTCCATGCATTTAACTTTGTTTTTGTTTGTGTTTTCATGATATCTCATGTGCTTGGAATAAAGGAATGAAAAAGAAATGAAATGAAAAGACATGAACATCTAATTTTTTAGGCAATTTTTTAGGCATTCTCGAAAGATCAAATCTAAACTTTTAAGAATGCAACAACAAAAAAACCGGAATGAAGAATGCAACAAAAAATACGAAATCTTCTTTGTTGAAATTAAAATATATGTGAAGTAATATACTCAACCTCAACCATAGCAGTCAAACTGAGAAAATAAAATACGGCTTAGGTAAAACATACTGATAAATATATAATGTTCAGTTCCTGCGCTCTCAGCGCAACCAAAAATGTTCAAAATGTGATCAATATGCGTGGAACCTTATTATTGGTGATCAATTTTTTTCAGTGTGTAGCATGAATAAAATGGCCTCCGAAATGAACTTATCACGCAAGACTCTTCAAAGAATCGTTAAAGAGGATTTAGGCTCACCCCATATCGTACTAAAAAGGCTGCCATTCTAACCTTGAAGAACAAGGAGGAAATAATCAAAAGATGCCGCGCTCTAATCCTCCGGACGCGCAACAATTCTCACCTTAGGACAGTCTTCTCGGATGAGAAGCTGTTCACTGTGGAAGAGGCCTACAACCCTCAAAAAGTGCGAGTGCTTGCTCGGGACTCACAGGCAGCTAATGAAGCAGGTAGAATCGTTCATTGAGCTTCCCATCCTGCACAAGGCATGGTTTGAGCCGGAGTGTCCGCCACCGGCAAAACTCCTCTTGTTTTTGTCGAACCAGGAGTCAAAATTCACCAGGAATACTACCGCCAGCATATTCTTCAAAAAGTACATATTGCTTCCTTGGTCTGCTTCCCACTACCTTAATACACCTTGGGTCTCCCAGCAAGATTCTGCGCCTGCTCACAAGGCTATCGGAACACAGGCATAGTGCAAGGCTCATTTTCCAGACTTCATCTCCAGGGCAGAATGGCCCTCATCGCCCGACCTCAATCCGCTGGACTATTCTGTGTGGTCCTACCTTCAGAGCAAAGTCAATGCTCGTCCTCACTTGAATCTGGAGTCTCAAAAAAAATCCCTGCAGGAGGAGTGGTCGAAGATCGACGAAAAGTACCTTCGTCCAGTGATCGAAGCGTTCTCAAAGCGACTCCGGGCTGTCATTCGTGCCAAAGGAGACCGAATCGAATGATTTTTTGACCCAATGATTTTATTAATGTGTGCTGATAAATGTTCCAATTTTAACACTCTGGCTCACTTATGCACACGTTTGTAAACGCGTTGCCGAAAATACCCTATTTATGGTTCGGCATGTAGTAAACCTCGCCCTAATTCGCAAACTGCCAAACCGTTTACTTCTGGTCAATAATATTGTTCATTTGCAAAAAAAGTGTGCAGTATTAAACCTCACCCATAACTTGCGAGCTATTTCGTTCTTTTTTCAGAGCCCTTCTTGACTTTTTTCCAAGTGAAAAAATTGTGTGTTTATATGGAATGTAATGAACACTTAAATCAAAAACACGTTTTTATCAACAAGCATGATGTGGTCGTTATCGGAATAAGGGAAACAAAGGGAAATATTTCGTCAAAATCTCGACAAACCAAAACAGAAGAGTCAGAGCAGAAAAAAAAATTAAAAATTTTCAAGGTTCTCTGTAATAGAATGATTTTTTTTAATTCTACAAGCATAATCCGATCATTCTCGCAATAACGAAAGGAAAGGATTCCAATAAAGTCTCAACAAATCAAAACAGACGAGTCGAAGCAGAATTGAAATATTACACTGTTCTTTGTATTGCACTGGTTTATATGAATTTTATTGAGCATGACAAGTCACAAAAAAAATTCCCGCGACAACAGTTTAAGAAAAAAACTTTCTTTTCGCATTTTGAGAAAGTTTAAGCCTTCACTTCAACATCACATGACTGTATGTATTTCAAAAATTAACGAATTATTGTGTTATTGTTATTGTTATTGTTATTGTTATTGTTATTGTTATTGTGTTATTACCAAGAAGTTATTGTGAATTAAACTTTTTCAAACTGCGAAAACAAGTCATTACACATATCAAGTTCAAACAACAAAATTCATTGGAGAGAGGAGTTCCAAAATTGTAGACATCTTCTTCCCAAGTTATTTCTTTTCTTTGAAATCTGAAAAATGAACAAAATTCGATTAGACTCTTCAAATGCCAATTGGCTTACCAACTATATTGTTAAAGCGCCAAAAACTATGAGTCGAGTTAACAGCATAGCAATCACAGAAATTAAAGAGAGAATAAAACCTTCATGGGAATAAAACCATTTCACACCAGGAATGCACTTGAAAAAATGTTCTTCGATTTCAAAAGTTGAAAAAAACTTCGACTGTGTTTTTTTTTAGAATTCGGAAGTTCAAGATAATGTGTTCGACTTTTGATTTTTTTTTTCTAAGTTTTTTTTTCAAAAGAAAAAACCAACTTTTTTCGATTTTTTTTCGAAAAACGAAAAACTTAGATTTTTTCGGTTTTTTCGACTTTAAAAAAAGTCAAAAAGTCGAATAAATTCTCTTCAATTTCCGAATTTCGAAAAAAACAGTCGAAAATTACTAGACTTTTGAAATCAAAAAAACATTAGATGAAAAATTTTCGATTTTTTTCGAGTGCATCCATTTTTTCACACCCCCTTCGTTATCGTAGGGAACGAGTGAAAACATGTCAAGTTTGTCTAGACTAGAAATTTTGGCTCGAAATTAACACTATGTTGGAGAAGGTTGAATCGTCTGTATTGGGATTTTATTGAGGAATCGTCTTGGTCTCTCTCTGACTCTTCAAGCAGCTGCTCGCTAATCTGCACAAGATGTTATCTCACAGATTCCACTCAGAAAAAGAATCAAGGTTTTTTTGTCCTTCAAGGTTCAGAATTATCAGAATCTGTGTTGAAATAATGGTTTTCTTGTTAGTTGGTTTAAAAAATATGGTTTTTAGATAGTTAGAATAAAGTTAGATAGTTTTAAAAAGTCTCTGATGAATAGGAATGACGCTTAAAGTTCTTGTGATTTCAAAAGTTGACTTCGAGTGTTTTGTTTATTTGAGAGAAGGAAAAAATAATCAGTTGGCAGGGTTTTGATCCTTTTCAAGAATCTCATTGTTGATTTTTGCAACTTTTTTCATCCTTTGGAGGCGAGGAGGAACGCTTCTAAAGTTTCATGATCTCCTTTAACCTTTCTAAAACATAGTTCCCTTGCTCTTAGACGTCTCTGTCAGCAAAGGTCTCCATTAAACATAGTTCCCTTGCTCTTAGACGTCTCTGTCAGCAAAGGTCTCCATTAAACATAGTTCCCTTGCTCTTAGACGTCTCTGTCAGCAAAGGTCTCCATTAAACATAGTTCCCTTGCTCTTAGACGTCTCTGTCAGCAAAGGTCTCCATTAGAACATAGTTCCCTTGCTCTTAGACGTCTCTGTCAGCAAAGGTCTCCATTAGAAACTTGAAGATCGGAAATTAGAGGAAGAACGCTCAAAAAAGTTTTAAATAGTGAGGTTTTGTTTTGAATAATATTAAGCCCGAGCAAAAAATTATCTACTCAAAAGACGTGTGATGAAATCAGAAACAATCTTTTCACATGTAAATCGTTTTATAAAGTTAAATTTTTTTGGTTGAATTCGATTATTTTCAAATTTGAAAACTATTGGAATAAAGTTTTCCAGAACTTAATTTCAGCAACAAAGAGAAGCGAAGAAGCGAAAGAGAAAAAAAACAACGAAGAAGTTTGAAAAAGAAAAATTCCAAGAGAAAGGGAAAATGATTGCTGAATGAACTGTATTTTTATGTTAATTGTTCTGTCTGATGGTCCAATATTCGTTGTCGTATTATATGATAATTTGTTTGTGACTGGGAAATATGACCAAAGAAACAAAACAAAAAATATCAACTTTACACGCCGCAGAAAAGAAAGGAAGAATGGATAAAAATATGTTTTTTTCTCGAATGATCCTCCGCTTTCCGTAATAATGCCGGTCAGGTTTGCTCAAAAAACGAGAAGAAAAAAACGAGCAAAAAAATCAAAAAATTAAAGGAAAAAAGTCGAAAACAAAAAACAAACAAAAAAGCAAAAAAAGTCGGAAAAAACGGAAAGAAAATTTTTGAGCAAAAAAGTGGAAAAAACTTTTCCGAATTTTTCGACATGGTTTTTTCGACTAAATCGAAATCTTTTTTTCTCGAGAAATTTCGAAAAACCGGAAAAACCAAAAAACGAAAAATGTGCAACCCTGATGCCGGTGAAGCTTGAATTGTATGCTTGTATAATGTGTTCTAGGAAAGCCTAAATGAGCCCCTTAATTCAACAATGTTTCAAGCAAAAGTTATTCGTAAAGATGATCGGAAACATGAATGCATACTAGAATCTCTATAATCTACTTTATTAATCCAATGAGCTCTGTAAAGAAGAAACAATTGAAAACTAACGAATAAGAGATAAATGGTGACGGTTTAGATGAAGGCCGAAAATCTTATGATAAACATAGCTCAAAAATAGTGTCTCCGTAATCCCACCTAAGTTTATCGAGCTGGCGAAAATGCATAAACAAGATCAGGGTGAGATCGGAACCTGCCATCTTTCTTGGCGAAACCAAGTGTGTTATCACTGTACTACCAAAGAGACATCGCGAATACGTGCGATGGTCCCATATTCAAGATGTCTCACGACGCTCAACAAAAGCGTTCTCTTCATATGGAAATCCAGCCAAAGATTCTATGATGAAATCACGCAGCTTCCGGTGGAGGACTTTGCCATTGGAGGATCGTGGCAACTCATTCCGAATGAAGATTCCGCCTCGAAGTTGCTTGTGAGGCGAGACTCGGTCTGGAAAAAAACGAGAACTCGCTGTGACCTACAAGGCCTTCAGGCAACCATTGGCTAACTTCGAGTGTTCCCCTAATTTTTGTAATATATAATGAAGCATTTAGCAAGATGTTCAGCGATTAAATTTTTTGTATATTCTGGAATTAGAGTGCTTTCACAGGCGCTTTGTTAAAAAAATCTTTAATTTAAAAAAAGGAACACAGCATAGCGAGAGAGTTTTTAATAATATTTAAAAAAAAGGGAAAGCCGGTAATAAAGTTAAAATCATGTAATTAACGAATTTCGCTAATTTCAAATTCATATTTCCTCTCGATTAACTGGAGATGGATGCTCTGATACCTTTGACATAATTCGTGATCTGGATTATCTGGAGATACCTTTGACATAATTCGTGATCTGGATTATCTGGAGATACCTTTGACATAATTCGTGATCTGGATTATCTGGAGATACCTTTGACATAATTCGTGATCTGGATTATCTGAAGATACCTTTGACACAATTCGTGATCTGGATTATCTGGAGATACCTTTGACATAATTCGTGATCTGGATTATCTGGAGATACCTTTGACATAATTCGTGATCTGGATTATCTGGAGATACCTTTGACATAATTCGTGATCTGGATTATCTGGAGATACCTTTGACATAATTCGTGATCTGGATTATCTGGAGATACCTTTGACATAATTCATGATCTGGATTATCTGGAGATACCTTTGACATAATTCGTGATGCGAGAAACTTCGTCCGACGTCGCGTTTTCAGATAAAACGATTACTGCAGCGGGCATTTCTCCTGCAATCTATTTTTTGAGTCTACTTGCCAAAACATTTTTTTTGTAATTCTTCTCAACCGGAAAACAGTTTTCAGAAATCTATCTTTTCAGCAAAGTCAAGCTTCAAATTTTTTGTTGTCTTTCTCTTTAATGTGTGTTATTGACACCTCTAATCTGTAAATCCTTTCTACAAATGCTTGCAGTTCACGTGTTACGAGACCCATTCATTTCGTATCATTAGAATTCGTTGAATGTCTTATTTTGAGACTGAGACTATCAAATGGAAGATCTCAAAAACTAATCAGTAAAAAAAGTTTCTATGAACCGGAACGCGATAGAGAGGACCTCCTAAGCTATGAATACATCGGGCCATACAAATTTTATGTCTCCGATTTCGCTAAAAATTTTACCAAAGGGTATTTCAAGCATGGCGAGAACGATGGTAAACTTGATTTCTCCTGATTTTAGCTCTCCGAAAAGCATGAGAGGATTGAAAAAGCTTGAGTCGCCGAAAGTACATAAGGGTGCCGCACTGTTCTAAGAGGCATATGTCACTCAGATTGATAGCTAGATCCACCAAATACCGACTCAAGGTAGCCGAATGATTTATCTTCGAGTAACTATGTTTGCTTTTTAGCTTATTCATCTTTCACGGTTTTCCCAAGAACAAATATCAAAACAGAAATTTCATGAAAGAATGGAAAAAAAAGATTTTTCTCGGAGTACAGGAAAAAGATCCGGGATTCCAGTCAGTTTGTTATAGCCGGGATTCCAGTCAAAAACTCAGGGCTAAAACATACTGACTGGAATTCCGGATCTTTTTCCTGTACTACGAGAAAAATCATTTTTTCATCTTTTCATGAAAATTATGTTTTATATTTGTGCTCGCGAAAACCGTTAAAGTTGAATAAGCTGAAAATCAAACATAGTTACTCGAAGAAACATCATTCGAATACATCGATTCGGTATTTGGTAGATCTAGCTATCAAACTGAGCGACATATATGCCTCTTAGAACAGTGCGGCACTCTCATGCTTTTTTCAATCCTCTCATGCTTTTCGGAGAGCTAAAATCAGGAGAAATCAACTTGGCCATCGTTCTCGCCATACTTGAAATACCCTTTGGTAGAATTTTCAGCAAAATCGGATACATCAAATTCTATTGCCCCACCCGGGCCCACTCTATCGCGTTCCACTGTCTTACAGTAAATTGGATTGTATCTGACCTGAAGTTGCAGACGGAAGGCCGATCACTGCTGCCTCTTCCACAGCGGGGTGGGAAAGAAGAACATTTTCCTTCAAAAACTCGCATTTTTTGACAACTAACAAACTAACAAAAACGTGAAACCGTTTCAAAAGCTTGTTTGAGATGTATCCGGTGGGTACTACATTTTCTCTCAAAGTCTTTGTGATTCCTGATCTGCTCAATTCAAGTCTTTTGTGATCAATATCATTTCAAAGGTCCGTTCTCAGTCTATCTTATATTGCCAAAGAACTTTTCCAAAGTTTTGAATTTAAAAAATTCGCGGATAAGAGTGCTGTAAACAGAAGTGAAAAGAAATTTTTACCTCTGAGGAAAAAGAGAACTACTGACCATAAAACGAATTCTACCATTCTCTGTCACCACCACGAATTTAGAGTCATTTACGACAATTCTGACAATCGAGAATGTAAGATGCTGACGTGTGATCAACAAAGGGGCAATCAATTTGAACAATTCAGAAAGGATTGGAAGATTTGTTATGAATGAGAAACTTATTAATTGGCTATTCTTCTAGCAATTTATTCATGTTTATCACACTGACGAGTTCTTTAGAAGAAACTGACGAGTTCTTTAGAAGAAACTGACGAGTTCTTTAGAAGAAACTGACGAGTTCTTTAGAAGAAACTGACGAGTTCTTTAGAAGAAACTTGCATTCCGTGAACTTTGATAAGTTCTTTGAGGCGGTCCAGAAAAAAGTAGAAACCATTAGCGTTTCTCCGGAACAGATCTCCTGAAGAAAATTTTGAAATGTCTGATTTGAGCAGAAAATCTTCATGAGACTATTATAAAATTAATTTTTTTTAAAACTTGATTCAAGGATTTAGAAATTTTGCGAGAATAAGAATCTTAGTTAATCGGAACTTTCACTTCCATTCTCTAGGTTCTCTTGCTGTACTGTTCTCTGTTCTCTTTTCTTTTTTATTACTCTTCTTATATTTTATATGTCTATCTTCATCTCATTATTTCTTCAATTCTATCAGCTACCAGTGTGCAGCCATCCTTGACTGTCGACCACTTCTCTCCCTGCCCCTTCTTCTTCCATGTATCCCTCCATGACAGCGTCTGACCGAAGCAGAAGTTCACCCGTCTCTCCTTCATCGACCTCAGCCCCAGACTCGTCGATTATCTTCAAACGAAATTTTCATGGAATACGGACGAAAATTTTCGTATCAGGCAGAATCGAACTTGATGTCTATGTACATCTCTTACTTCTACCAAGAATCAGTGCGTTACCACCTTACCTTTTTTTGTAACGACTTCTTTCTTAATTTCACACATGAAATTATATAGCAGAGATAATATATATACAAAAAGGCATGGACTATTTATTAGCAGCGGTGTTTATATTTATGAACAGTGGTGTAAAGAGAGGGATGACTGAAAAGGTACTAGGGGCAACAATAAGATGAGAGATTTCCAGGAAGAATTCTACTAATTTCCATCATGAACAATTTGATTAGGTAATACTGCTCTGATAGGTTACTCGGTCAAGAGCTTTTTGAAAATTGCACTAGTCAATGCGAACGATTTCAAAGGGCATCGATTTACACACAGAAAGCTGTAATGACAAACATGTGGAAATTTTTAATATTGTGAGGTGTGATGATCCTCGATTCGTGTGAATGACGGGAAAATTTTTGAAAATGCAAATTTTTCGAAAAATGAACAGTCTGCAGCTCACAATTATTAAAGACACACTTAGGAATGAATACAAGATCGGATATAGCGAGCAGACACTCAAGAGTTCTCAATCCTAACAAGGAAAGACGCTCCGAGTAAAGGAGTCTCGAATGGCCGCATCTAGATAATATCTTCTAGTATGTATATGAGCGTTGAAATTTTTCAACGAATTCCTCAAACCAGAAGTAGTAGGATTTCACAATTCGCTAACATATTCAAGAACCGCTCTTCTCCATTCTTCTCTAGAAAGTAACGGGAGAAAAACTAATTTCCAACAAATTCCTGTCTCCATAAACTTGGACAGAGAAAATTACTTGAACAAATAATACTTTGTATGATGATATCTTGACATAATCGAAACCGCGAACGGTGTGGATTCTTTACCATCAAGTGGGAATCAACTCGTTCCTCTCGCTTTACTTCACATGATCTTCTTGTTGAGCTAGCAGCACACCCTATCCCTCCTTTTTTCATGAGGCTTATATTCTTCAAGGTATAAATTTTTTTATTATAATCAACTCGCGCTTTTATGAGGAGAATTTCAGATTGGTGCTTCCTTCAATCCTTTTCGTTAATTTTTGAAATCTAAACTACTTTTTTGCAGCGGAACCTCTCTACAAGCCGTCCATGTCCTCCTTTTTTGCAGCGGAACCTCTCTACAAGCCGTCCATGTCCTCCTTTTTTGCAGCGGAACCTCTCTACAAGCCGTCCATGTCCTCCTTTTTTGCAGCGGAACCTCTCTACAAGCCGTCCATGTCCTCCTTTTTTGCAGCGGAACCTCTCTACAAGCCGTCCATGTCCTCCTTTTTTGCAGCGGATTCTCTCTACAAGCCGTCCATGTCCTCCTTTTTTGCAGCGGAACCTCTCTACAAGCCGTCCATGTCCTCCTTTTTTGCAGCGGAACCTCTCTACAAGCCGTCCATGTCCTCCTTTTTTGCAGCGGAACCTCTCTACAAGCCGTCCATGTCCTCCCTTACACACCATTATCTCCTGTTGAATTTTCTAAAGTCACTTAAAATTAACTTTCAAGTTTCAACCCGTGCTTATGTTTTATAAAAACTAATTTATCAAAGACTTCGAAAACATGTAATGGTATTATCGTTGGAGTTGAGGTAACGTGCTTACTCCTGGCAAGAGTTACAAAACTAGAATTGATCCAACCCCGCGAAACAGTTTCTAGGTTTTAAGAAAGCTCAATAATAGTAATCATTTACACCGAGCCCCTATCCATCCCTCTCCCCCAACTCTTTTTTCATAATAAAAAAAAAGAAATCGAATTTTTTTCGCCCCATACTTTGACTCTTTCAAAACCTCTTCAGAGAAAAGCACTTTGAACGAACCTTAGCTTCAAAGTGTGGGAGCAGTTTGCCGCAACTTCCATCTGGAGATTCCTCTCCAACAGGGGAGGCATGGGAGAGAACGACGAGCTCAGTCATACCGTAACCTGGAGCAGTTAGAAGACTCACGATAGCTCGAACTGCGATATAATTCAAATTTCGAAGGACTGTTGACAAGTTGAAGGTGAGTTTGTCCTTACTATAAAGTTTTTATAATTGAATATAATTCTGGTACACAAATTGAGTTGGTAAGCTGATACAAGTTAATTACTGTACCAATCGTCGAATTTGATATATTGGGACATTTTACTTTTGCTACTCAAGTTTGTTATTGAGCTCTTCTGAAACAATAACCAATGATATTTTCTGGAAAACGGGAATAGAAGAAGGGACTTATTCAAAAGCTTATGTAAAAAGGTCAGTGATAAGAAAATCTTGATGAATTTATCTAAAGTCACAATGGGTTCTTAAAAAACTTGTATTTTTTCTCGACTTCTACGTAACTTCAACAACTCTCCTCGTCTTTCTTTTTTTGTGCCTTTTTGCAGCTGTAAAAAAGATATGAAACAAGATTAGTTGTTATTTCATTCGACTTCAGGGATAGCTCTAGAATGAAGTGTGAAAAATGTAAGTGGTGATTCTTGTTCTCTCTTCTTGGACTTGTTTCTTCTTGAACTTGTATCTTCTTGGACTTGTATTTTCTTGGACTTGTGTCTTCTTGGACTTGTATCTTCGTGGACTTGTATCTTCTTCGACTTGTATCTTCTTGGATTTATATCTTCTTGGACTTGTATCTTCTTGGACTTGTATCTTCTTGGACTTGTATCTTCTTGGACATGTAACTTCTTGGACTTGTATCTTCTTGGACTTGTATCTTCTTGAACTTGTATCTTCTTGGACTTGTATCTTCTTGGACTTGTATCTTCTTGGACTTGTATCTTCTCGGACTTGTATCTCATAAGCTGATTTTTTTCCATCTTTTTATGTTTTTTGTTGCTAAAACGTACATAAAAGGCCTGGTAACCTTGTATCAAATTTTCAATAGTTGGAAATCGCATTTTCAAGGCAGACGCGATTCTCGATGAAAGAAAAGCAGCACCACACAAAACAGTTCTGGAAAACATGAAACAAATATGTATTAAGTTTTATGCATAATTCCACCGTATCATTTTTAAATCTGGTCTCTTATGAAGACAAAGAAGGATTTAAATGTGTCTTTGGAACTAATTAGATCACATATACAAAAAAACACATGCATAAATAAAACAAGATCTTTTGAACAAATCGGAGTGAAATAGCCTGACTATAAATTCCGAAGATCGTGAAGCTTAGTGTAACCTCAAGGTAGACACTCCAACGGAAGCTGGACTTTGGAGCATGGCTATTGCGATGGAAGGAACTATGTTGATGGTGTCAATCTGAGAGAAGATATTTATTGGAGAATTTTCAACATCCCCAGGCCTCGGTCTGATTCCGATCAGGCATGCTCGAAAAAAATCGAAATTTTTTTTGAATTCAGAAAAAAAGTCGAGAAACGAAAAAACAGGAAAAACACAAAAAATTTGCTTAAACTCTTTACTTATCATTTTAGACTCATTTCATGATTTTTTTGGCACTTCTGCAGTGTAAGTGGCAGCGCTCGTGGGCTTTAAACGCATCGGTTTCAATTTTTTT
The DNA here is from genome assembly GCA_964056735.1 of Allodiplogaster pararmata. Taxonomy (NCBI): domain Eukaryota; kingdom Metazoa; phylum Nematoda; class Chromadorea; order Rhabditida; family Diplogasteridae; genus Allodiplogaster; species Allodiplogaster pararmata. The sequence continues at coordinate 11,091,754 of OZ057408.1, read as the reverse complement.
CAAAGATGTTCATTTTGAGCATCAGGGACTCTGGTTCTAGCAACAAAAAAAAATTAGTTTTACAAAAAAAATTTTCTCATTTTTTTTACAAAAATAATTTTAAAAAATATTTTTTTTGTCAATTTTTTTTCAATTTTTGGGCTCAAATACAGTTTCAGTCACCCCCAAACTCAAAAAAAGCAGATTTCACAGCAAACAAACGCACTAACAAAGACGGGGGAGGGTGGAAGGGAGAGGGGGGTTTGGCTCAGCTGGCCTAAAACACGGCCTGGCTCAATTAAATTCTTTTTTCTCTCTCTTTCTTTTCTTCTTCTTTCCTTTTTAAATTATCTACATAAATTTTGGGGGAAGGAAAGGGGGAAGGGGAGAGGGGTTTACCTAAGCAGGGAAGGGAGGGGGGCCCTGAAGGGGGAAGGGGGGAGGAAGAGGGCCCTACCTAAGCGAAGGGGGGGTATGGGGCCCTAGGGGGGAGGGGGAAGGGGGGCCCTGAGGAGAAAGGGGGGGGGAAGGGAGTTTTCATGAATAAAATCTTTTTCTGAAAAAAATATTTGGACGGCTAAAGTAGATTAGAACCAACTTTTTCCTAAGCCTAAGCGTTTTTAATGTATAACCCCCTCCCCCTTCCCCCTCCCCCTCCCTTTTTAGTGCGTTTGTTTGCTGTGAAATCTGGTTTTTTGACTTGTCTCTCTTTAAAGTATTATTTTTTTTGTAAAAAAAAATTAAAAATTTTTTTTTGCAAGAACCAGAGTTCTTGATGCTCAAAATGAACATCTATGAATAATTTTTTCGAAACCGAAGCGTTTGAAGCCCACGAGCGCTGCCATTTAAACTGCAGTAATGCTATTATTTATTTATGAAGATGAATGGACATACATCAACCCCTTTTATTTATGAAGATGAATGGACATACATCAACCCCTTTTATTTATGAAGATGAATGGACATACATCAACCCCTTTTATTTATGAAGATGAATGGACATACATCAACCCCTTTTATTTATGAAGATGAATGGACATACATCAACCCCTTTTATTTATGAAGATGAATGGACATACATCAACCCCTTTTATTTATGAAGATGAATGGACATACGTCAACCCCTTTTATTTATGAAGATGAATGGACATACATCAACCCCTTTTATTTATGAAGATGAATGGACATACATCAACCCCTTTTATTCATGAAGATGAATGGACATACATCAACCCCTTTCATTTATGAAGATGAATGGACATACATCAACCCCTTTTATTTATGAAGATGAATGGACATACATCAACCTATTTAAAAATAAAAATAAAAACTGTCTCAGCTGGTTTCCTATTTCATATTGCTTGATGAAGAAAGACGAAATAACTGTAAAAGTCGAGATAATGCGAAATTTTCTATTAAAAAAAAACTAAGAATAAAAAACCAAGAGCGAAAAAACCGGAAGACCCAAAAAAAGGAAATCGAAAAATATGCAACTCTGATTCCGATCATCTTCAGTGAATGAAAACCTTACTTCGATAGAGTAGAAGGGCTCGTATAAAAACAATTACTAGAACTATCATTTGAAAACCACAACATTGAACTTCTCGATGATGTCCATCATGTGACGGGTGTTGAAGGACCGCATCACAACACTGTGATGACCTTCGAGAAGACAATAAGTTAGAGCCCAGAAGCCTGGAATGGGAGAATAGAAAGAGGAACATGTGTAGATATAAATGAAAAGATACATAGTAATATTTGAAGAGTCAGAAGAATGAGCAAAGATTGAGAGCTTTTCAGAGATGTTGATCTTGCTATAAGAAAGAGAGATAGAAAAAGAGATAGAAGGAGATGGAGAGATAAGGACAGAAAGAGAAGAAGAGCATGAGTGAGAGAGGAAGAGAAAGATAGAGAAAGAGATAGAAAAGAGACGAGGAGAGAAATGAAACGGATAGAGAGAGTAAGAAAGAAAAAATGCATAACTCTGAGAAAAAAGTTTTTTTAACATACTAAATAGAAGAAAAAAACTGGTTTTGGTATGTAAGCCTTGTTTCTTGTTTTATAATAAGTTCGTTTCGTTCATTCTTCATTTCATGCACATGTAATATTTACGGCGGCGTGTACTTTCTTACTAGTGGCGGTGTTGAATTCAATGCAACTCAATTCAAACGCTTTACTTCCGATGTCATAGGACATGAAGCGCCATTCAATCGAATAACTCCATCTGATTTTTCGGTTCTTCACATCGCAGTAATTATGAGAACGAAGAATGTAGACAATCAAGATTTGAATAATACAACCTCAAGGTGTTTGAACCTTCTACAGACCAAACTCCTCCATTTTTTGGCGATAAAATTGAAGAGCGAGAAATGAGTCGACCGCTCCTAACCACGTCAAATGGAAGTAATAGAAAGAGTGGCGTTGTATAAAAATACGTCCGTATGTACATATATGAGCGAACGAGCGCTCGAATAGGGGGGGGGTGGTGAAAAAATGGAAAAAAATATAAAAGGAAAAATGGAGTAGTTTTTTCATTTATTGGGAACATGAGACTGAAACACAATTGTATTTTTGAACTCTCACCTGAAACGTGATAAAAAGGTAGAAAAGCCAAAGTAGCTCGCCTCGCATGTGGAAGATGATCGAATATCGCCCTGTTTAGAATGTTTAATTACTCGATCTAATAGATATCTAAAGATTAAAAAATAAAATTAATTATATTCTTAATTGTAAGCTTCGAACAAAAAAACACCTTTTCATAGCCGCAGTGGCTGTGTAAAAGTTCTTGTGGGAAAGCCTGGCACATTTGGGCGTACCCGTGGTCCCGGAAGAGAAAGGGGTCAGGAGTATATCTTTCGGGGAGTAGTCAGGACGAAAAGTTAGCGCGACGGGCTCCGCTTCCTACAAGATGTGACTTCAAATTTTTAAAGATTATATCATTCCTAGGTAGACCTTTTTACAACAACTATACTTCTCTTCCGACATGTTTAGTAAAAAATATTAGTGTTGAATGGCCACATCTCCACGTCAGAAAAAACTGAAGTTAGTTCTTGCTTCAAGTTTCATAATAGTTCAAATAACGTGGTATTGTATTTGTACATATGCAGACTTGATGGGATGAGAACATTTGCAGCCCGTGTGACACTTTTCGAAAGTGAGAAAATAGGCCTGTTAACCGGGTTCCAAGGGTTCTGGTTATGAACCAATGTATTGAAAACACGCTCGAATTAATGAAGAGGTTTTTTTTACCGCTATTTCGAATAATATATTTTGCGCTCATACCCGCCTCGAGGCAAGGTACGAAGTCCTTTAATATGATAAAGAGGCCTAAAATCTTATAACCTTCTGCTACTCCGGTGAATCTAATGAATGTGTTGACTTAAATTACAGTCTCAAGAAGGTTGTTATGCCAATGTTTCTCTGAAACGGCATACACATACATGTGACTGACACTGAGAAGTTTCGCTAAAGAACTTTCGTGTTCTGAGGGAGAAAGAATGTCCCATACGAGAAACGACACATTCATTTCCTGCAGTCTCTCCACTATGGAGAGGGAAACAACGATGACTTTGGCTTTAGTGACAGTCAACAGGTGGCGGATTTCATCTATAAAACCGTTTGTGCAGATTTTGAAGATTTTTTACTTTCTTTTAACCTCAGCCCTTGCGTGGATAGTTCTACAGTGAAAATCATATGCTTTATAAAATCATAAAATCATCACTTGGCCTTTGCATACACTCATAACCTTGAAAAAGAGAAAGAGAAGGTATAAATTTCATGAATTCGAATCGAACACTTCACACGTGTGCATCACACGAAAATTTTGTGTATCTTACAATTCTTTAATGTCCCAAAAACATAATATTTTTTGAACCTTCAGTCGACTGCTGACTGGCTCCAGAGAATGATGCCTCCAACAAATTAGATGCTAAGAAAAGAATTGGGTAGTCGATGGAGTTATCTAACAGACCGAGAATAATGTCACCCTTAAAAAAGAATGATAACATTCTTGAAAGTGGCTCGTATTCCAGGTCTCCCAGATACATATACGGTATCCTGAAATCAGAGTCAGAAAACCTCATATACATAGTCTTTGAGTCTTTAAAACGTAGTCCAGACATGAGTCGTCAACTCATACTCCCAAAGTCATGAGTTCTCATCCGTGAAGCCCAACAAATGAGAAAAATTGAATAAATAAAAAATAAAAAGTTTCCTTAAACAGAATAACTTCAAGAAAAAAACCTTGTCAACTTTTTTTCTTAGAGCTCCAGCAACATGTAGAGAAAGCGAGGAAATCTGGGAGAAGCACAACGATTCTCCACTCTCTGAGTCAGTCTGAAAGAGTTTGGATTTCAAAGGAGAATTTGACATAGATAGGACCTCTTTGCCATAAAAGTAACTTTGTGCGCTCTTGAAAGTGAGAATCTCCTTTATAATTATGATAAGGATTGATCATAATCGGCCACTTTGCATTTATTTTTGGTTACTCAAAATGCTGACGACGTTGTGTTATGTTCCAACACAACAGAGGACTTGGAGAAACAGCTAGGAGAGTGGAACGAACGCTTCAGTGACTATGGTCTACGACTAAACCTCGAAAAGACTGAGTACTTGGAAATGGGAAAAAGTACTTCGAATACCTCGAATACCATCAAAGTCAAGAACACCGAACTCCGGAAAGTGGATGGCTTCAAGTACCTCGGATTCTACATCACCGCAGACCTAGACCCCAAGGCTACAGTTGCTGCGAGAGTCAATGCTGCCTGGCTCAAATGGAGAGAATCAACCGGTGTACTATGCGACAAGCGAATGCCTGACAGACTGAAAAGTAAAATTTACCGATCAGTTGTCAATTTACCGCTACTGCGTTGTACGGCCTCGAATGTTCTCCATGCACAGCAAAGACTATACAGATGCTGCATGTTATGGAGATGAAAATGCTGAGATGGAGCCTCGGACTCACTCGTCTAGACATGGTGCGAAATGAAACCATCCGAGATCGTCTGGGCATCGCCCCTATATCTGAAAAGCTTCGAGAGTCAAGGCTGAGATGGTACGGGCACGTGATAAGATCAAATCCCCATTCCGTTTCTCAATCGTCCTGGAACCTCGAAGTAGAGGGCAAAAGACCCAGAGGCAGACCCAAAACTAGGTGGCGAGACTGCATCGAAGTAGAAATGAACACGACCGGGCTGAAGACTGAAGACGCAGCTGATCGGGTGAAATGGCGTGGTGCAGTCTACAAAGCGGACCCTGCCCGGCGGCGGGATAAACGCTAGGAAGAAGAAGAAGAAGAAGAAGACTCAAAATGAATAAACCTAAGTTCGAAAATTAGTTCCACATCGAACACTCAAAACTTTGTCTCAAAATATCAACTATTGAGTTATGTTGTTCCAAAAACTGTAATTGCAATGATTAGTGGAGCTGAGAAAAAAACATTGGGGTATGACTGAAATTAAAATGTATGCTTTTGACTATTGGGAAAAAATTGAAATCTGAACATTCAAACAATTTTTGTCCAAAGAAAACTTCTAAAGGCTTCTTTCCATATGTTACACAGGTGCAAAAAACTTTTCTACGGCAACACGTACATCTATTCTACATGAAGCAGAAGCTTTCTTTAAAATCAGGCTAATGTAATGAAAATAGACCAAAAAATTTATTGTTAAAAGTAATACCCAGTAAAAGTAATACCCAGTTTTTTTGCTACTTGTAAAAATGTCCTTGTTCTTAATTGATTCTTCTCACCTTTTTTTCTGAGAGAAAATCTTAACCAACCAGGGCAGGTGCATCGCCGTAGGAGAGACATTTATTGAGGATTTCGATGTGAAGGGGTGTCTTCGCAACTTCCATCACAATATTTATCACGGTCTGAAAACTATATTTTCAGGGCAAAAGTTCCTCACCGACAGTTTTTAAACCTTTTTTTTTCCTTCCTCGTAATTGACATTTGTATATTTCTCTCTCTTTTTTTACTCGTTCTTTGCTCTCGCTTTGTCTCTTTTGTCTCTTTCATCTTATTATTCTCTTTAGTTTTTGAACTCAATTATTTATATTTCTATATTTCTGTCGACCTATCCCTCCTTACAAGTCTACTGATTAGCAATGTATAACGTTGCCTGTTGTATTTGATTGTAGTTAATCTGTGTTGGAGAAGGCGTTTTTGATCACAATTAGATGAACTTCGGAGACAATAACAGTCTAAGAATTACCATTTTTAAAATCAATCAAATGTTTTCAGTTGCTTTGCCGAAATGCCGCAAAAAAGCCGGTAGCAATGTATGTATTATCTACATTACCTAAAATAACCAGTTGTCTGGTGAAAATTTTTTCATGGGGCTTAAAAGAAAACTGAGATGTGAGCTCTTTCTGTAAGTTTTGTGGTTGAACGTCACAGAGGACTTCTGCGTCATTGAACTTCGCAGAGGAGGCTGCAGAAAATTAGTTCCACTATGTTGACTGGAGTGAAGGGCGAATACGGGGAAGTTAAAAGATTGAGGAGAAATATACAGAATTTAGACGTCGAAACAGAAATAGTTTGAATCAAATAAACTATGTTGGAGAAAAAAAATAAAGAGAGAAAGAGGGAGATAGACAAAAAATGAGAGAGAGAGAGATGAAGCGAGATAAGCATAAAGAGAAAGTTCAAGCTTTTTTCTTTTTATCCACTCTTAATTTTATGTGAGTTGATTATCGGTTAGGTTGTAAGTTATTATAAGTAGAATAGGTTTCAATTGTAATTTTAAAAAGTTTTTTCTCATGAAAAGGCCTCTATGAAAAAGCAGCATAAAATGTTAGTACGACTTCAGCTTTCGAGTAAGGTTGACCAGATTCTGATAGCTCGTGGGATTCGACTTAAAAATGGACACATCAACTCCTGAACTGTTGGAACGTTTCGGCAGTGACCCGAGTCGAACCCGGGTTAGATTCCTGCTTTTCATTTCAGCTTAAACAGTTGGTTTCAAACCCTCTCTGTCAAGAACACATGAACTTTAGGTTTAACCTTTGACGATAAGGTACAATTACGTGAGTTAGGTATTTAAAACATCGTGTCCTTAGCAAACGAAACTTTTGCTGTAAAAAACAAACTTCGATGAAAAATTTTTTATACTCTATAATGCATTAGCTTTAAGATCTTGAACGTGAACTATGATCTCAAGAGATACTAAGATCCTAACCTAAAACTGTGTTAATGAGCAATTTAAGTTTCATCATATACATATGTATCTATCACTCTTCTGTCTCATTCATTTCATTCTTTATTTAAATGTACATAAGTTTAACGTGGAATCGAAATATAAAAACAATCTAACATGGATATTTATATATGATATAAAAATTAAGAATTGAAAAACGAAGGTAATACAGTGGAGTGTATTGAAGCATTTAGTCAGAAACAATAGCAATAGGTAAAATAGTATTTTTAGGAAGTTCTTTCAGTTTCGTCAGAAACATCTCATCAGAATGAATGCGTACTATTTCATAAGGTGGGGAGTTCCATATAGAGATAATTCTTGATGCACGTGTAGAGAACCGGGAGCTGTTTATAGCGAATGGCAACGCGATTCTCAACTTGTGAGCATTTCTGATATTCTTAAGAAGTGGTTTAACAATGAATAGTCTGGAAGAATCAAATTCAGAATAAGTGTACTCTTTATGGATAAATACTAGGTCAGCAACAACGCGACGGTATTCAAGTGACTCTAGTTTAAGCATTTCTAGTCTTTCAGAGTAATCTAATCGAGGAAGTCCGTTCCTAGCTTGGATTCTTCTGGTGAAACTCCTTTGAACTTTTTCAATGTCTTTCACAAGGCCTATGGTTGTTGGGGACCGTACTACGGTCGCGTATTCGAGGATTGGGCGTACATGAGTGACAAATGCTCGGGTCATAACATCAAGAGACTTAGTCTTAAATGTACGCAAGAATAAATTCGCAAGGTTTGTTGCTTTCTTACAGACAATCTCGACTTGTTTATTGGAGGAAAGATTATCAGAGAACACAACGCCTAAATCATTTACTTCAGAAGATTTATTCACTCCGTTAAGATAATAATTCATCATGGCATTAAAACCGAAGTGTGAAACAACGCATTTTTTAGCGGATAACTTAAGATTGGAATAGTGACACCATTTAGAGATGTTATCAATGGCTATTTGGAGATCGGAAGAGAAAAGTGGTACTTCAGTAAAGAGTTTCACGTCGTCGGCATATATCGAATATTGCACAGTCGAAGAAATAACTTCCTTTATGTCATCGATAAATAATAAAAATAGTTTAAAGCCGATTGTTGATCCTTGAGGCACATCACTAATCACAGATGAAGTGCTTGAAAACTCGTTGTCAACACAAATAGTCTGCATTCTTTTAGTCAAATAATCACGAATCCATCCAAGGACAAGATTACAAATTCCTATATTTTCAAGCTTGCGTACTAAAAGATTATGGTCTACTGTGTCAAAAGCCTTAGACTTGTCAAGGAGAACAACATCGACAGCCTTTCCATGAGATATTAGATCCACAAGGTAACAATGTGATTGCACTAGTGAAGTAAAGTGTCATTCGTTAAATATGGTATTATGCTCTATTCACTACGTTTCCGCTCCAGGAGCACGCCTGGCTAAGAGAACAAGGCAGTTGACATCATTCATAGAGCACTATCACCCTGTGGCGTTATGGTGACGCGCTCGCCCTCTCGGTTAGAGACAATAGACATGGTCGGGTTCGATCCCGCAAGGCTTTATACCGTGTGATTGTTCATTGAATAGCCTAAGTACACAGACAAGTGCTCATTGCAAAAGTTGCGGATTCAAAATCACTAGGAGCAAAAATCACTGAATTTGAAGTCTCCGTGGCTATGAAACTTAGTGACACGGTTTTAACGTTTCCAGTTTCACAAATCTCAACATTTCCATCAAGAAAACGGAACCATGTATGTGGAGGACTACCCTGCTCCTGTAAATCACTTTCCCATCCCAAATAATCTCATGAAAGGCTGCAGGTTGGGTATCTCTCCTTCTCACATTTATATGGCTGTGTCACGCCTTACTCAAATTGTCACTCGTATTGAGGAAAATTTACAACTGATTATGGTTTTATTACTTGTTTTTTCTCTAATTCGTATATCGTGAGCGATTCTACAATACGAATGTTTGAGCGCTCAAGTTGATGAATCTATCCAAAAACTTTCTCTTCCCAGTTACAAGAAAACGATATTGGAGAGCTTCTTGGCTCATCTGAATGTCAGGCTTGTTGTTTAAACTTGAGTTTCTTCTTAGAAAGGGCGAACTGCTGCACGCCGTCGAGGAGGATTGGGGAGGGAAGCAATTATCATTCTCTGCATACTCTCAGGAAAAGGGCAACGAAGGACATGGACTTGATCAGTGAGTCCACAAATTTCTTATTGTATTAGCCAGGATTCAAACTTTATTTTGCCTTTTTTCACGTTACTGCTTTTGAGCTTTATCTTAATGCCTTTCTCTTCTCTAATTGCTTTTGCGAACACTTGTTTTTTGTGATTTTTTCGATGCAAGGTAAATGTATTGTATTCAGACGAATATGAACAGTTACATAACCCGTGAGAATCATTCAAGAACAGCTCAACGCATTCGTCTCTTACGACTCTTCTACCACTTGGAAGATAATACGTTATCTTTATACGAGCCCCCGCAAGACAACAGCGGATGCATGCAGGTATTTTTTTGTTCATTTGTTCATGAACTCAAAATAATCATTATTCTGAAACTTTAATTATTCATTGAATTTTTTCTCAGTAGATCTATTGTGATTTCCTCTTCACCTTTTTTTTTGTAAACCCGCTGCGAGGGAGGGATGCACTTGAATAATCTAAGATAAAGATCTTAACTGATACATATTAGTTGCTGTTCACTGGATGTTTGGATTGGTTGGCAAAGAATATGTCACGAATCAGACGAATTTAGAGACGATAATTATATACCAAAACCTCCGGAAAAAAATCGGGAAAAATCGAAGTTAGATGATAGGAGTCATCAGTTGAAATCACTCAATCATACAGTTAAAATCGAGAAACGAACGTTAAATAAAAGATGAATAAGATTCTTCAGTAGTAATGGCTAAATCAAAGTAACACATTCGAAACATAACTATGGTGTAGCGGTCGTGTGATTTACCACTTGTATCTTATTCTCAATGTTGCTAACATACCCTGAAAAAAAGAAGAATGATAACTCTTTCGTTTTGCGATAATGCTCTCTGATATTGAGCGAGGCTACATTCTGCGCTTGAACCAGTCCGGGCACACTCAAAAGCACATCGCCAGAACCACTGGATTCTCGCGCAGGACCATTCAAAACACAATAAGTCGCTTTCGTGAGACTGAAACAACGAATGACCGTCCCAGGAACGGCAGACCAATAACCGGGACCACTTCCTTCAACGTGAGAAGCATCCGAGACAAGATTCGATAGAACCCCAAGCGGAGTCTCAGAAAAGTCGCAAAGTAGCTGAATATCTCGAATAGTTCTGTTCGTCGCATGGGACTTCTCCACATTAAGCTGCAGAAGACTCACGCATTGACGGACCAGATGAAGGCGACTCGCCTTTGGAGATGTCGTGAACTGTCAAAGCGGTCCAAGCCGGTCCACTGTTTCAATATTCTTTTCACCGATGAGAAGTTCAATATTGAACAGTCCTTCAACCACCAGAACGATAGGATTCGGTCGTAATCGGTCAACGATGACAATAAGAGTGACCGCTAAGTCTCGAGTAAGGGCCATCCAGCTTCTGCCATGGTCTGGGCCGGAATTTGCGCGACTGGCAATACTCCACTCGTTTTCGTCGAGCAGTGAGTCGAGTGAGTGCCAATAACTACCTGAACGACATTCTCATGAAGTATTTCCCTGGAGCCAGGCTCACTTCGCGAAACGCAAGTGGACTTTCTAGCAGGACTCTGCGCCCGCCCACAAGGCTAAAGTGGTGCAAGACTGATGCAAGACCAATTTCCCCTCCATGATCACCTCCTCCGATTGGCCTCCGTACTCACCTGATTTGAATCCCTCGGACTTCTCTATGTGGTCGGTCCTTGAGAGCGAGGCCTGTGCTTCTTCAAATAAGAATTTGGAAAGTTTGAAGCGTGCTCTACAGAAGGCGTGGGATGATCATGTCGTCGCTTACCTGTCCACCACGGTGGGTGCCTTCCACAAGCGACTGCGCGCCTGTGTCAAGGAGAAAGGAGAGCTGTTTGAAATTCGAAAACGCAGTTATATCCCAAACTATTTGAAAAAACTTTGATTAAGTTTTTGTTTGACTTGCGTTAAGTTTTTATCGGAAAAACACTATGCACCTCGAGTTTTGGTACACCCTGTATTTGTTTTTCACAAGTTTGCATAAATGAAACTACGCCTTTTATGTATTCCATATTTTCTAGAAGTAAAATTTAAATAAAACTAAAAAAAAATTACGGATAAAAACCTCTTCTGGTTTAATTCTGTTCCAATATTTCTGACCAAACTCTTCTTATAAGGGCCGCATTTTCCGCCGCCAACGAGTTCCGCGTCCAGATCGACTAGGGGCGCCTTTCGTGCACTGGTCCGAGCTTTCGCTTGGAAAAGATATCGATCTTTTTGGGACAAACTACCGACTGGCCAGGTGAGCATGAAGGTAACCTTCTGATCTTAGATGAACTACTAATGAACTAGCGCGATAGGTTCCAGATTTGTTTTTGTGGTTCAAAACCTCCAGCCTATTTATACAAAACATTGTATTAAATTCACTGAGACTCTCATTTCTTTTCTGATTTTAAATTTTGGGCAAACACATAAACAACAAAAAACCAAATTCAAAAAGGTTTTCGAAAAGCGCAGTCCCGCCCGGTGGACTAGTTTTTTTACGTGATATAATTCGCTCATTCGTCATCTCAGACAAGTTTTTTGTTGTTCTCAGAGATCGGATTTTAGTTTTTGCTGCTTTTTTTACAGGCGTAACTTTCTTCAAACTGTGTAGCTGAACTTTTTTTGAACTTTTAAACCAAATTCGCATCAAGTTCTACAAATGAAACAATGAAACGTGTCAAAAAAATTCTTAGAAATTGTGGTAAGTGAAGTTTGATTCAGAATTAGTTTGCAATTTTGCATGATGCGGAGCATTTAAATGGAAAGAGGATATACTTCTTCATTACAGAAAGAATGAAAGACATTTCCCCTACTGCAACAAATTCTTAATGCGTCAGTAGAATGAAAAACACATTATCGCGAGTCAAGACCGTAGTCCACGAAGCAGAATCGAACCCGACCGTCTCACAACACTACTGAAGACAAATTGTTATATTGAAATTCAGCGCCACTACATTCAAAGTGAGTTGCCGAGCTTTGATGAATATGCGCATCTGACAAGACGCAGACGATCATTTAATAGCAATGTTCAGAGAAAAAAATTATTGAAAAAAAGGAGGATTTTTTCTTGAAAAACAGTTGCGACAACTTCTCTCGACGTTTCTTGGAGGAACACGGGATTTCCGTCGGAGAAGAGCAGCCAGTCCCGGAAGATCCTTGGCTCGTGTCTAGACGAAGACTGAAGCTACCAGCAGCAAGCCTCCACGCACAGGTTTGCTGAGCGAAAGATCTTTTCAATTTCGAGCTGTATATGTCCTCGGACGAACCATTTTTCCCCATAAAGCTTCTACACTACATGAAAAAAACGCTGTTAAGCCTAATTGAAATTTTTTTGTAATTTCAAAAAGTCAAAAGTGTGCAATTGGCTCTATTGGTATTCAAATGTGACTCCAAATTTAGACTTCAAATTTGGAAGCTCTCAATTTGCGCGTCCAGTAGTGCTTTTGAACCAACAAAAAGCGCTCAAATCCTAAGTTTTAATGCATCTCAAACCATCGTAATGATTTAGGTCTTCAGCTTGATTTAAAGTCAAAATTGTATCACTCCGAGCATTTTCCACGCTTCTTTTTTAATGCTCACTTTTTTAATGCAGTGTCACATGCATTTTAATGCATGTGACACTGTAAGAGTTAGAATGCTACAATCAGCAAAAAGCTGATAGCAAAGAAGATTTTGAGTGAGGTTTTTGCAGCGTTCCTTTGTCGCTCAGCCGTCTGTTTTGCTGTTTCGGCTGGCTTGGTTAGACGGACCAACTGACTTCTCTGGTTAGTTTTTGTGGCAAAGATTCCCCTCCCTTCCCCTGATTGGACTTCTCAACTTAAAAAAAAGCTGTAAGCAAGTTCGATTGTCTTTCTTAAGGCAGTCGTTGCCGTCGCAGTTTTCGGATGACCGTCTACAGCAAAGACCACTGCGTCAGTCTTCACGAAGAGACCCCTGGTTTAGAGGGACAGCTGTTCCTCAGGAGAATTCGGCTGCCGAAGGTCGTCACGAATGGTGAGCAGCTCTGAAAAATAAGCTTTTATAATTAAAAAAAAGATCTTGATAAGGTCCTAATCTTTCGTCATCTCATTTTCTTTCACTATTCTGTTGCTCTCATGCATTTTTTCCAAAAAGTAATGCTCCTTCTAGGACGCAATCGCTCATTCAAATTTGTTGAACGTTTTACATGTCTCAATCGCATGAAATAGTAATGTGTCCTAGATACATAGTATTGTGTTGGAGTATTCGGTGAGGAAATAGGAAAGTCGGTAAAACATCGCCTCGAGATTTTTTTTTAAAATTCAAGCTTACAGTTTCACTCTGATGCTATCGGGAGGATTGATAATACATTTTTTTAGAGGGAGTTCTCCGCCACTGGAGGTCGTGGGACTTCAGACCTGGGATTTGGGTGGATGTATTTGCTCGGCCAATGTTCATTTTTGGTTAGTAGTTTAGTTTACAATTTTTTCAATGGATATAGCTTCTGCTAATCCGAGCTCCAATCAGAAAAAACCGAGGTTTTGGAAGCGAAGCAAGTGTGTGAATATATATATATACATACTACAAATGAAAGTGTCACTTAGCAAACTGACATTTCATCCACACAACTAAAATATATATATATATACATACTACAAATGAAAGTGTCACTTAGCAAACTGACATTTCATCCACACAACTAAAATTTTTTTAAAGAATCAAATGAAAGGCAAGAAAGCCTGAAATACTAATTTCTTAACCATTTCAAACCTTGCTACTACATATGTAGAGAGAACTTCTATTCTTTTTTCTTTGAATTTTTTTGTTTTCATGATTTTTCGTCAGTTTGAGAGAGAAGTTGAAGACTAATTGTCACTTTCAAATGAATTTTTCAACGATTACGTCGCAAGAGTTCCATTGAAGGATGCATTGGAGCGGAAACGAAAGGCTACATCAAACAGCAGTTCGGAACGGATGCAGATAGCGAAGTGGATTGGAAGGTTACTTTCCTTCAAGAGTTTTCACACAAATAAGATGAAAATATTATAGAGAGTTCCCAAAAGTTTTGTTCGTTCTTCGTTCCAAACCTTCTCTTTTTTCTTTCTCCCCGTCTCCCCTGTTCACTAAACTTGAATATGTTTTAATGAATCTCAATTTTTTTATTTCTATAAATTTATGTCCATCAACTCAAAAAAACTGAAACTTGAACTTTATCTGGGAAGACCGAAATTGACTTAGTGGGAGGTAAAATGAAAGTCTTCTAGAAGTTGAGTTTCAAAGAGATTCCATGTTTCGTTTTCTCCATCAATCAATACAAGTTCGGAGAGAAGTTGGATTTTGCAATGAGCTGAATCCAACCAATTCCATCTCAAATTCAGACACTGGAAGATGGGCCCCCACCCATTGACTTCCTCTTTGCACCAGAGAGTCTCACTTTCTTCTGCGACATGGTTTATGATTTTAAAACTTTCCAATAAATATTTAACTTAATAGAACTTCTACAAAATTCTCAACTTGGAAAAAAACTGAAAGAATCCGCCACAAAAACTTCTGCATGTTTTTCACCTCTAATTCAATTTCTTTGACGAGAACCTTGCGTTAAAGCTTTCTTTTTCATAGAGTACTCCATTCAGTTATTCTGTTTTCATTCCTTTTTTAACGCAAAAGGACGACCTTCGCCCAGCTGCTCTTTTCTCATTATATCTCATCCCAACACAAAAAACACCACTCATTAGCCCTTTCCATTATGTACCTTAAAACGACAAGACGAGCCGCATTAACTACTCTGCTTTTACATCGAGCCTCTTATCACACCAGAAACTCAGCTATCCTCCCTCTACCCTTCCCTTATTGCTGTCATATCATCGAATCTTTCATTAAAGGAAGACCCTCCTTCTTCGCTGGCAGGCTTGCACTTTCTTCTAACGTATAACTTGAACAAACGCACAGTGGAGGTGTCAGAAAGCAGTCGCTTGCGCAAATGGAGTGTCTCTCGACACTTTCTCACGGCGGTGGAAACCACGCTCGGGTTAGAAAACGTGTTTATGAGAGATTGAATGCTTGAAAAGATCGTTTTACTAGCGTTCATGTCTTTCGCTCATTGAGTGTGATAGTGTATGGCATACAAAATCGCGCTATCACCACTCCGATATCGACCTTATCGTCGAAACATTAACCTTCTGAAGCTAATTGGATTATTTGGAACCGAGATGCTCAACTTCACAAGATATTGATAACAGAGTGTTGAAGTTAAAAGGTGAAAATTATATCGGAGAGTGGAAAAGTCACTAGAAAGAAAGTCAGCAAAAAATGATCTATTATAGACGCTAATTGACTTTGCCTTCTCGTAAAACAACACTGAATTCCAGGATTTTCTCATACAAAACCAAAGTGGTTACTTTTCCGGAAGAAACTAAGTCTCAGAACTCTTGATTCTGAACTTCTCCTTTCCACTGTTTTAAGTGATAAACTTCTCGCTTCTTAGGCTGAGTATCACGCACATGTCAGTTAAACTCATACTTCGATCTTATTTATTTATTTATTATTATCGTGGCAGGGGAAGATCAGGATAGGAATTGTGGTATAAGAGTTGGCGTTTGTATAGTCCATTTGCACACGAGATGAGAGGCTGCTATAGAAAACAGCCAATGTCGCGTGAAAGTTCATCTACTAGCTCCGTGGAGTAGATCCGTGTAGACTCTTCCGGAAAAAATACTCGCATATCTGAGTCGGTACATTATATGTTTTGGATCAAATTTTTGAAGTGGTTATATGAGCAATTAAAAAATGACTCGGGTAAAGCATTCCATACTGCTTCCACTCGGAATGGTAGAAAATTCTTTAGTTTATTATTTTTGCAGACTGGTAAAAGTAATTTGAATTTATGCCCTCTAGTAAAACGGCTGTTAGGTGCAAACTTCAGAAAGTTTTCCGATGTTTTTAAGCGACCGAAAACAGCTTTGTATACAGTAAGCAAATCAATAGAATTTCTTCGCGATAGTAAAGTACGCCCTTTGAGTATTTTTAGTCTCTGTTCATAGGATGGGATGTAATGCGAACGTTTGAATACTAAACGAATGAACTGCTTCTGAATTTTTTCTATCTTCTTGATAGAAGTAACGTCGCTTGGGCTCCAAACCTCAGAAGAGAATTCGAGGATAGGTCTGACGTACGTATTGAATAGGCTCCATAGGATATGTTTATTTCGTGTTTGAAAAGAGCGTAAAATGAGAAAACTTACAGACCTAGCTTTGTTACAAATGTTATAGATGTGCTTTGTAAAGCACAATTTAGAATCGTAGGTGACACCTAAGTCACGGAAAACTGTTACTTCAGGCAGCTCAGAACCGTAGAGGGACAACTTGCATGTCGGATGAGACTGTCCGATTCGCATGAAAACCGTTTTAGTAGTTGAAATAGAGAGTCCCCACTTACTAGACCAGGAAGCAAGGGCATCTAATCCTTGCTGAAGAAGTTGGTGATTGCCTATAGAATAAAGTTTAGCGTCATCAGCGTATAAACAGCATTGAATACCAGGAGGAAGGCACTCGGGAAACTCATTGATGAGAAGGAGAAAAAAGAGGGGGCCCAAAACAGACCCCTGGGGCACTCCAGAAGTAACCACAGAAGACAGTGAATAGCTATGGTTGATAACTACGCTCTGAGTTCGGTTATTCAAAAAAGAAGAAATCCACCTATGGAGACACCCAGTAATGCCGTAATAAGATAATTTATTACAAAGGAGATTAATTGAGATGGAGTCGAAGGCTTTTTTGTAATCTATAAAAACTGCCGTTATGTAACTGTTTTGGTCTAGAGTTACGTTAAATTCTGAAAGAGTCGAGAGAAGGGCTGAAGAGCAAGAACGCTGACTGCGAAATCCATGTTGCAGAGGTGTTAGTAGCTCATGCGCTTCAAGATAATTGATCAAGGAATGACGTATTATTTTTTCGAATACCTTACTCGTACTACAAGTCAGAGAAATCGGTCGATAATTATAAGGATCATGTAGGCTTCCTTTACGCTTATATACTGGTTTCACAATGGCATGTTTCCAAATTGATGGGGAAACGCCATGTAAAAGAAAGCTGTTGTATAAAAGAAAAAGAGGTAAAGAGATGGCACAAGCTGTACCCTTGAGAAAAGCATAAGGAATACCATCAGGTGATGTGGAACATCGTGATGGAAGTTTTTTCAAATAGCTGTATACAAGTGGAGGGCTAATATCAACAAAGTCAATAGAAGAAGTTACCTTTTTTTCGGATATTAAAGTTTGATTCATATTATAATCGTTAAAAGAAGAAGAGAAAACTCGGTTGAAGATGGATGCTTTTTCAGAGTCATCAGTTACAGTTTCACCTGAACAAGGATCTGTAAGAGAGCCAATAGAGTGATCCGACTTTAGTTTTTTATTTACAAAAGAATAGAAACGGCGAGGCCCAGATTTGGCAATAGAAGCTTCTTGTTTAGAGTTATAAAGACGAATTTCTTTGCGGAGTTGTCTAGAGACCCGTTTGTATGGGTTTAAACCAATTGAACGAGCCCTCTTGTATAGTCTCCTACTCTTTTGAAGAAGTCTGCTGATTTTCGAAGTATATTTTTTCTTTAAAGAATTTTGTATAGACTTCAATGGTATATTTTTCTATGATTTTTTTAATTATTTCACAAAAAGTTTTATATAGAACATCTGGATCAGTGTTGAAATTTAGAACATTCACCCAGTCAACCTTACATATTAACATTTCAGCAAGAGTAAAATTAGCATTTTTGAAGTCTAGGAAGTGTTTAATGACTGGTTTGGGCTTCGAAGCTCGAATTTCGAAATAAACCAAGCAGTGATCCAGAGAAGGTAAAGGAGGAATAGTGTAGCAGTTTATTATAGAAGAAGCATGACTAGAAAGCACAACATCCAAGCAATGCTCCAATCTTGTTGTATTGTGAACATGCTGAGTGAGTCCTGCTGATGAACAGAAAGACAGAAAAAGTGATGCTGGATGAGAAAGAGACACTTTTGTTGTCATAAGATTCCAGTCTATTTGATTACAATTGAAGTCACCTACTACGAAAAAAGGTATAATGTTTTCGAGAAGAAGTGAGTTGATATGAGTCATACAATTCTGGAAATCAACACGGGTACATCTAGGACTGCGGTAAACGACGGTAAGAATAAAACTAGACTTACCACTTATTTTGCACGTAACTAGTTGACAGAATTCGGAAAAAGAAGTTGATGAAATGAGAATTGAATCGTAGTTTTTAGAAACTAATAGGGCAACACCGCCACCTGAACTCGTGGAGATCCTATCGCTACGAAATACATTGAAATAACCGTTGACAGATAAAAGACTATCTGGGGTTTTATCACCATTAGCCCACGTTTCCGTGCAGCAGAGAATATCTAAACTGTGTTCACACACTAAAAACTCAACTAAATCCCTTTTATTTTGAACGGAGCGAAAGTTTACCAGCATACATGATATGCCATTGAGTTTTTCAAAGCAACTTGTTTGTGAGATAGGAAAAGTTGCCTGAACAGAAGTTACCTATCTTAGCTAAATTAACATTTGAAAAAAGTATTGCTAATAAGAATGCATAACATTTGTTGTTGAGGACATGAAATGACGTTATTTTAGCTTCGTATTTTCAGCCTTTCAATGTTTTAATGAAGAAAGGTGTGAACAAGATTGGCAATTTCAGAAATTGTAGCGCTAAGAGAGAAGGTTGAGTTTTTGTCCGAATTCCCACTACAGCCTGGTAAAGCAAGGAAGAAGTGGATGAGAAATGGGCAATTAACAAAGTGAGGCATGAGGCTTGAGGACGCCGAGGAGTGAGGCCGTTTGTTGTTTGTACCAGTCCATAGTGTTAAAAAGTGAAAGTATGTTATGAGTGTGTTGCTTGTTGGTACAAACAAACGGCCACATTCCTCGGCGTCCTCATGCCTCACTTTGTTAATTGCCTGAGAAATGTAATGGAGGAGAGTGTCTTCAGGGAGAATCAGTTCGAAGAGGGCCGCACCATCCAGCTTTTCAGATGGCGTTTCATACTACGCGAAGCGCATCCTCGGACTGCTGAGTATCTCAAGTTCAAAAGGGAGAAAAGGGAGTAGAGCAAGAAGGCATCAGGGAACATGACTAATATAAAAACAAATTCAAACGCTTTCTCTCAATTTGAAGTACCGCTATCAAAAACATTCAGATGTTGATAGTGATAGGTTGGAAGATGCTGAGACGGCTTCCATTCCTTGCTAGAAGCCGGTCAAAAACTATGGAAAAAAGTATAGGCATGCCGTGCTGTTACATATTCATGAATAATACGCTTCAGAAACCAATTAATTGGAATCAACTTTTGAACAAATCTTCTTGACTCTGTAAACTGGTAGAATGCATCTCAAATTTTAGTTTCAATATTGACGATGATTTGCAATTAAAATTAGAAAAAAACCTTAGGTCAATTGAGTTATCCCTATCCCAATGTGCATAATTTTCATAGGAGTACCTAGTAATCAAACTTATATTTCTAGTTCACAAGAGAAATACAAGTTTGATCAATAGTTACTCATTAGGCTACATAGTCATTCAGTCATGTTTCATGAGCAATGAAAAAGCTAAAGCTGACTGAGATATTCAAGGTGCATCTTTTCGAACATAAAATTTCTTTAGACTTTTACCTCGTAATTGTTTATATTAATATATTAATTGTTTATATTAATATATTAATTGTTTATATTAATATATTAATTGTTTATATTAATTAATAGTACAGTTGACAGATCTTTTTATGCTTATATAGGAGGTAAGTTTTCAACAAATACAACACATTACAGCTAAAATGTGTCACAATCCTGCTGAAAACTTTTTTTCCTATTTTCCTTCAGACGGAATATGTAAAGCAGATACAAAATATTAGACCGCTCTAGGCGTTCTGAAAAATGAAGAACAACAAATATCACACAAGTGTAGAATCCAGAATACTTTCTATTGCCCTGTAATTCAAATCACATGCAACCTTGGCCGAGAGCAATATTTACTGCAATTTATGATATAATATTGTAAGAAGGTTCAGAAACTCAATCTCTAATTTAATTAACAACACAAAAATTGGAGAAATTAAAATCAATTAAAAGCCTTATCTCGCGAGAATAAGAATTCAGCGACTTGCTTGTTCGAAAAATAGTCTTCAGAAGTGAGACGAAGACTAGAAAGGAGATAGTTTGATTAACTACAACTTGACACCATTACATTTTTCTTATATTACCAAAAAAAAACTTGAGAAAAACTAAAAAAACACGACTATTGAGAAAACACATTATTATCTGATGAAAATTGAGAAATTTGGGGTAGAGTAGAATGGGAAATTACAATCGGAGAAAGTTTAAAAATATAAATTCAAGGACATTCCTGTAATAGGTGAGTATCATCAATACGATAACTTTCCCTATGAAAGGTTTATAATTTGTAGTTATCTTTTGCAAATTTAGAAGCTCTATGTATGTCTATAGATAGAAAGATATTATGTAATGTAGATATTATCTCTTAATATAAAATATAGAAATTATCTAAATACTATATTTATAGACCTTATCTAATATCCAACTTTTTCATACAGCAAACATAACAACGATGTTAGAAATTGCTCATTTCTTGAATATCTATTTTGACGTATAACAAGCAAAACTACTATATTTGTTTCATTTCAGTAAAATTAGCATGTGAATCCCAACCTAGTTCAAAATTCATCTAAAATGTCTACAAAGCATATATTCAAATTCTATCATTTCTTTCTCCGAGTATAATTATATTCTCATACTCTACATTCAACTATCAGAGGAAGACAACTTTTGACACTTCAAGTACACCCACCACAAAACGTATTATTAACGCAAAAATATTATATACAACTTGCGGAGAAGGCCCCGATTTCCTATAATCATACTTTTCGCTATTGCATTTCAAAGGACGTTATACCAATTAGCGTTCCCAGTAAGCAAATGTACCAAACAAATACAAAAAAGATACATTTGTACAGTCAAAACACCGCTTTTAAACTGGAAACAAACCAATTAATAATTGAGGCCTTTCTTGATATAAAACGAGAATATCTTAATTTATAATGCCGTGGACTATAGTGTCCTCATGGGAAAAAAAGCCTTCCTCGATATAATCTGCAACAAACAATCATTGAATTCGTTCAAAACATATACATAAATAGATCTGAATGAAGGGCAAATGATGTATTGTACATATTTCATCGAAAGCAAAAAACAAAAGCCGGAAAAAGAACCAAAATCTCTAGAGGAAGACCTACATGATGAACACAAATTCTTCATTTGAAAGATCAAATAATGAACTGAACCTTGTGTTGCTTCTAGTCTCATTTCGTATGCATCCTTCCCCTCTCTCATTCTCTCAGGCTGAAATCAACATAAGAGTTGAATTCTTCTCAATAATATCAGTCTTTTCAATCTGAAAAAATTATTCACAGCAATTTTATTTTCCCAAGAACCTTGTACTTTTCGTCTATAATATTAGCCCCAAACCCTCTTAAAAATTCCAATTTAACACCACTTTCTCTGGTTCATCCTATCCCTCCTCTATTTCATTACTAGTTTTTTTTTAAAAACACAAAGCTTTTTCGAGCAAAACATCACCAGAAAGAAAAAAAATGTTGAGGTGTGGTATTGTGTGAGCGAGAATTTTGTCCCAAAATCTACCCCTACCCCGGAAAGATCCACTTCGACCGAGAAGATTGAAACATTTGGTAGTGCTCAACCCGAATCTGACTCTGCCGACTACTGATACTCAAACTAGAAGTGATCTAGCGCTTAGAAGATAGTTTTACTAGGAAAGGTTTGTCCCGAATCTCAGGGTAGCGATTACCCTGCCATGAAGCGGAGTAGTTTATTGTTTCTACCAACAAAAAGAGAAAGTAACCGAGTCATCTCTATCCCATTCCATCATTCTCTCATCGCAGTAAGAAGAATGATCCGCGAAGTAGATCATATCCGGAGAAGACGGCAGTTGATCCATGTGACCTCCAGTGTTCTCTTGAGTGAAGCTCGCGGCATATCTCGGGAGAGGAGGACTCTGGCCGCGTCGAGTGAACTTGTCCGCCGCCTTTGTTGAGGCCTCCAACCCGAGGATGTCGTTGTCGAGTCGAACATCAGTCGAAGAAACGGTCCTGTAAGCAATTTTTTTTGGCCTGAATGAGTAACAGGTTATTTCTTAACACCACCAAAATGTTTAGATTAACAAGACTTTTCATGGGGGAACGACACATTTAGGAAAGACATTAAAAACGTGTGAAGAAGATCAGAAAGGCATACAAACATAGTAATCTCATCAAAAGCATTTTTTTGAAAAGCGCATAGATTTTACTCGCAATGCGAGTAGTAGTAACACTCAGACGTCTGAAAATTCGAAATAATCTGTGGTCTCATCATACACACTCAATTGCATCAAAAGTTATAGAGTTATAGATACTCATAGTCTTTTATGCCTGTCCCCGGCATTTAGGTTCTCAAAAGTCTTTGTTTTAAAATTTCTATACTGGAACCTACAATACTAACGAAGAATAAAAATAGAGAGAAAAAAGTGTACCCTTTCTTTTCAGTCAGTCATGAGTAACGTTCAGATTGTTCAATGTTGGCTTTTACTCCTCTTCAACCAGCCATATCTTTGCTGTTTATAGACTATCTGAATGTGATCATTTGGTGCCAGAAGAATACATCAGGTGGATACAAATGATGTATGCCAACCCCAGGAGCGTCGTTAGGTCACCAGCAGGAAATTCTGAGCCATTCCAAATTTCTGTCGGAGTTCATCAAGGATCCACACTCTCGCCTTTGCTGTTCATCTTAGTCATGGACACAACAACCAGAGACCTCCAGCGAGACCCACCGGAGACACCCCTGTACGCCGACGACATCGTCTTATGCTCGGAGACAAGAGAAGATCTCGAACGTCAAGTGGTGAAATGGAATGATCGCTTTGCGGAGTACGGACTACGACTCAATGCATTGAAGACCGAATATCTTGAAGCTGGAACATCGAGTACAATCCAAGACCCAAGCTCCATAAAAGTACCCAACACTGAGCTACGGAAAGTCGAGCACTTCAAGTATTTGGGTTCTCAAATATCCACAGACGGGGACCCAACAGCCGCTTTCAGTGCCAGAATCAACGCAGCATGGCTCAAATGGAGGGAATCGACTGGTATCCTATGCGACAGACGCATGTCTGATCGACTGAAAAGTAAGATCTATAAATCAGTCGTACGACCAGTTGCTCTATATGGACTCGAATGCACTCCTTCAACAGCAAAGACCCAGCAGATGCTCCATGTAATGGAAATGAAGATGTTGAGATGGAGCGTCGGAGTCACCCGGAAAGACATGATTCGCAACGAAACGATAAGAGCTCGTTTAGGAGTTGCCCCATTACCCGAAAAACTCAGAGAGTCCAGGCTTAGGTGGTACGGACACATGCTGAGATCCAATCCTGACTCCGTTCCCAAGTCTGCTTGGAACATAGAAATCCAGGGTAGAAAACCAAGAGGTAGACCGAAGCTTAGATTTAGAGACACCATAGAACAAGAAATTGCGGCTATCGGGCTGATAGCCGAAGACGCCTGTTGTTGTTGTTGCCGGCAAGCATCCCGCATCGAAGACTCGGTTATGAACACTCTCTTTAATGAGAGAAGTTCTCGTGTTCTTCGGACAAGATGCGTCCGGAGAAGGGTTTTGATGTCCTTTGCAGTCCTGAGACTGTCATGCTGCACCTTGTGAAGGCGGACATCGTTGTAGCAACCTGTTCATGCTATAGGCCTTGTGGGTGGGTGGTCAAGCCGGCCTAGCATCGGTTTGGGTGGGAGTAGAGACGTCTCGCCTGTCGTTGACCGGAGATAGGCAAGAGGCTATTGGACTGGCGCCTCGACTCGCCATTGAAAAGTATAGCGGAGTATCGGCTGATGTTTTGTCCGGTGGCATACCCAGGCCGGTCCGGCATCGCCCTCCTTTGACGAGCTATACTACCCAGTTTTGGTCCGCGGCGGGATTTCTCCCGCTACCTCCCAGCACGAATTATTCGTAGGGAGGCATCCCTCTATCCGCCACCTGAGGTCGCGCTCGATTCTGGACTGGATGATCCGGCTCCATCCGTGACAGGCTCTTAAGGCTGTAGAGTCACGAGTGGCCACTGTTGCCAGTGCCACATCATACGATTCGAGGCGCCGAAGACGCCTCGAATCGTATGATGTGGCGAAGTGCTATCTACACAGCGGACCCCGCTCTTAAGCGGGAATAACGCTAGGAAGAAGAAGAAGAAGACTATCTGAATGTTTATCCGATATTTGATACTCTAAACTACGTGCAAGAAACCAAGAAAGATTACAATACTCAACGATAAATGTGATGTGTTGATGAATGAATAAGTAAATGAATGAGAAATGAATGAATTGCTTACGACTGACAGGAGAGAGCTCCTCGACGGGAGACCGAATTGATGATGGCAAGAGTGCGGGCGGCTGCGCCTAATTGCCGCAGCGCCTCTCGTTCTGTTGCCGTCAACACTTCCTCCGAAACCCTGCAAGAACACATGTGTGCTAATAGAGGCTCACCAAAATAGAAACTTGTTTTTTGACAAAAATGCCATTTGCCAACTAAATTATTTCATCGAGTGAAATCATCAGTAGGTCTCTTCCAGTTGAAATATCTAGTTTTCACTTGTGTTCCAACGACTAAGAGCAAAGAATCACATGTTCTTAATCGCATAAACAATTCCCAAACAACAACAAAAAAATTCTATGAATTATGAATCATATGGATTTATAAAAAGAAGTAGAAATTGAATGTAGGATATCCGACAAAGGAGCCTGCCACGGCGTTTCGACGCACTCGAAGGGCTGCTGCCATTCGAAATGGCCGCCATCAATCCAATCCGACCGACAGTTCATCATCTCAGCTTCCGGGTGCATCTTAAAAAGCCTCAACTCACTTTGAGAGGCTTCTATTATATTTACGAAAAGAGGCACATTCTTACCCATCCTAAATTGAGCTAACCTTTAATTTTCAACAAGTGTTTTATCACAAACAAAAATCCAGTACATGTATTATTCTGGACGCAATCCTTTGACCCAACGCATTGGTGACAAACAACACACCCGCAAGATGTGGATAGTATGTGGTACCAAAACAATGTCGTACAAAATCTGGAACCGTATTCACAAAAAAAAACGTAAACGTTAGACGTGTTCAATGCGTTAGACGTCTAACTGGTTTTTCGTATCCACAATGCGATTTTTAAAAGTCTAATGTTGGACGTCCAATGTAAAACACTGGCGCAGTTTTGGTGCGTGTTTACTTTTTTGTGGTTTTCTTCAACTTTCAAATGTTTTCCTTTTTGTTTCTCGCTCTAAATCATGTTTCTAAAGATATAAAATAAATTTGTTCTTACAGAGTTGACGAGTCGCGGCCAAAATTTTTTTTCTTACAACGACCAAAGCAATTTTTTTATTTTCACATGTTTTATATCGTGCAGGCAATGAACGATTTGGATATCGAGCTAGAAGAGAATGCTCTGCGAGTTCCAAGAGTGTACATAGACCACGCAAACTCATTCGACACACTCAGCGCTATGGAACTTCGTAAAAAAATCCGCTTCACGCGTCATGGGTTCTTCAAACTGCTTGCACTGTTCGAGGATGACTTGCAAACCGACACACACTTGCAAACTTCAACTCTTGTCAACAATGGGTTTGAAATCCACATAGGCCACGCGGCTGGCTGTGTACAGTCCAGTGTCTCAAGAATGACGCATGAAGTCTGTGAGCTTGTATCAAGGAGGTGTAATGAGTTCGTCACATGGCGGACCGATGAAGAGCGCCAAGTCATTG
Organism: Allodiplogaster pararmata; assembly: GCA_964056735.1. Lineage (NCBI taxonomy): Eukaryota > Metazoa > Nematoda > Chromadorea > Rhabditida > Diplogasteridae > Allodiplogaster > Allodiplogaster pararmata. The sequence continues at coordinate 11,065,561 of OZ057408.1, read as the reverse complement.
GAAAGAGGTCATTACTCTCATTCTTGCTAAGAGTAATGGACTGTTGTAATTCAAAATTAGTCTTCTACGCCTCTTACTCACATGAACTCCGACTCCACTTTTCAATAGGCTCGGCTCATGACAACAGACTATGGAAATCATCTCAATGCTACCGCCTTATGAAGGCTGGCCAGAGAAAAGGAATCTTACTAGCTGATTCCGCATACGCGGCAGAAAGATTCCTACTGAGGCCAATCATAAATGCTGCAACGGAACAAGGTTTATCTCTCTCTCTCTCTGTTTCTCTCTTTCTTTTCATCTCTCTAATATCGCTACACTCGCGCGGTTTGTCGAGGTAGGGTCAAGATCGAGAAGGCCATCGGTGCACTCAAACGTCAATGGCATGCTCTGCATGGAAATATTAGTTGGAGCTTTTTAACTTTAAAAATTTATTTCAAAAAGTGATTAAATTTTTTTACAAAGTGCCCCACAGGAACCGCTGTTATGGTCACAGCAGGTATTTGTCTGTGATATGCTGCGATTGATCTGAAAGAACCCGCGTTTGATGATTTATTGAATGATGAAAGTGATATGAGTGAGATCTCATCGAGAAGCAATGCATCTGGAGCAGCTTTTCATACACACATCATCCGGAAATTTTTCTAGTTTTTATCCTATGGTCGATTTGTTTTGTAAATCACAGATCAATAGGGCGCTGAGATGCATTGCTGCAATAGTATATTGGAATAAAACAAGAAAAGTGACAAAAACATCAAAAACACATCGAGAAAAACTCGAAAAACAAAAAAATATTAAAAGAAGAGAGTGTCCAACGAGTTGGACGCTCAGTTAACCTTGCCCAACGCATTGGACAACGTCCAAGCATTAGATGTCCAACTAATTGCATTGTGGATACGGAATTTGTTGTTGGACGTCCAACGATTGGACGACCTCATTGGACGCTTAGATGCGATTGTGGATACGGCCCCAGAAAAGAGAAAAGATAAAAAAGAGTGAAAGATAGAGACTACCTCAAAAGGATGCTCATCGTGGGTATCCCGCCCGCAGTGGAAGTATTCGGCGGAAAGCTCCTCATGTCTTTGCCTCGCAGCAAGAAAGTACCCGCTGGGATTCCCATCACAGTCGCCATTCAATTCTTGCCATCCTTCTTCAACTTCTGGAAATCCACTTCAACTTTCCTTTCAACTTTCCCTTTTTTCTATTGTCGTTGTTTGCCAAATACGGAGATCGACAAAAAAAAGCATAATGAGACTCTGTGTCTTTCTTCGCATAAGTATGGCTTCTCAATATATTCATTTTGACGTGTTTTTTTTTGTAAAGATCTTTTTTTCATGGTGTTTGTATTTCAATGTGTGGCGTGTGGTAAAGTTTTTCTCTGTTTCCACGTATGCTCGAGATGAGGTTTTCTCTTGGCCTATGGTTACAGTCTTTCATGTGATTGAATTGATAAAGCAAGTACATTTCGGATAACACCGATAAACATTTCGGATAACACCGATAAACATTTCGGATAACACCGATAAACATTTCGGATAACACCGATAAACATTTCGGATAACACCGATAAACATTTCGGATAACACCGATAAACATTTCGGATAACACCGATAAACATTTCGGATAACACCGATAAACATTTCGGATAACACCGATAAACATTTCGGATAACACCGATAAATTGCATGTGAATGTGTAAATCAAATCTTATTTTTGTTCTGAGTTCAAGTTTTATTATTATTTTATTAAAATCATCAAATGGAGAGGTAATAATGATCACAAGCTTGCACCAAGCTGTTTTTCTAACGCTTTGTGGATTCAAGAACCTATATTTACTTTTTAAAAAAACTGATTTAACTTTTTAACTAAGAGAGAGGTACTTTTCAAAGACAGCTAATCGCCAGTACACACCGGCAGAGCTTTTCAGTGTTATGGAACTTTTGCCAATAGGGTTATTCTCAGCCGTTTAATGAAACGGGTCTGGAGAATGTTTGTACACCTGAGAGTTTTTTTGTTTAAAAAAAAGATGAGCCAGGCTGAGAAGAATGGAAAGGGCACTAGAAGATGAGGAAGGAAACGAGGAAGTAGATCTTTCTCAGCGTGAACAAAAATGCGCCAACTATGCCCGTCGGATTACTATTCAACCCCTCGTTACTCTGATGATTCAGTCTAACTTCAACATGAAGGTCATTTGATTCCGATGATATTTTAGGATAAAAATTATCCCAACCTGGAAAACCGTAGTCTTCTGATGTGCAGTATCCAGATGTCGAATCTTCTCGGGACCTCGCGCTAAGATGATTTAAATTCCCAACCAGCTTTTGAGAGATCGAGGGAGAAATTCTAGGATCTAGGGTAAATTTTAGGATTTTAGGGTAATCTAACCGATAAAATGCACGAATTTTGGGTTTATAATCTCAAAAAAAGAATGTCATATCGGCCTCCACACCAGGTTGTTTATCGTCTCAACAAAAAAGCTTTTCCATCCAAGACTGATGGTGAGTTAACGGCAGACTCAGGAAAGAAAACGATAGCGTGTATTGAAAAAATAAGGATTCTATACAAATAGAGAATTCGCAAGAATAGCTTTTTCGAGAGCGCATAGATTGAAAGCGCATAGATTCCACAAGCAGCCAAGGTCAGAGCAAAATGTTTCCTTCCGGCGGTTCTGTAATCCATCAATTCCACTTACTCAGGCTAGCCTTATTTTTCCCGAGCGTTCGCCTCGCTCGCACTGCAGAGGAAATGTCAGCGCGTTATTCTTTAGCCAACGAGGACAATGTGCAAACCCGCTCAGAAGTATGAAAACTAACTTGTGGTGGTAAACTCGCTCGGGTTGTGCAGCCTGAGAGGCGGTTAGTCGGAACGGAGTTTCCCCCACTGCATTTTCCAGTGAATTCTGAGAAGACATTGATTCCTAAAACAACTTTTTTTTTCATCAGAAGAAAGAGCAAATTGGCAGAGATTTGGGAAGAAAATATTTGGCTGAATTTCGATCTTATTTCACGAGTGTCGGTCACTTATCCCTGAAACTCACATTTAGACGGCTGTGCCTACTCGAACGTTCCTCATTCTGATACCTCATTGTGTTCTCTCCGTTCACGAACCATCATGCCTGGTTACTAAGAATGGTAACAAGCTCGAACCATCATGTCTGGTTAATAAGAATGGTACAAAGCTCGAACCATCATGCCTGGTTACTAAGAATGGTACCAAGCTCGAACCATCATGTCTGGTTACTAAGAATGGTACCAAGCTCGAACCATCATGCCTGGTTACTAAGAATGGTAACAAGCTCGAACCCTACACCGCACAAATTATTCATTAAGCCTTTACATTCACTTCATTAGCATTTTTCATAATTCATTAACAGCATCATTAGCAGATCCGCAAAAAACATTTACTTCATTAAAACATGAAATGGAAAGAGTTAGAAAAGTACGCATTCGTTGCCGTTCAATTCAAACTGCTCGAAGCGTTGTGGAACTAATTACAGGGAACTGAGGAAAACTCGAGAGCGAAAAAAAAACTTAAAAAAACAATCTAACCTGCGGTTTTTCGCTTAGCAGCAGATTCTTCTGCACCGTATCAACAACAATTCGCTTTTTTCTTACAGTCTGCAACATGAAGATTAATTTGGAAAAAAACGTCATCGAGGTAATTTTCTAGTAAACAAGGCTGAAATACAGATATAATAATAATCTTCCTTGCGCTTGTTCCCGCCTCGCGGCATGACACGCGCTCCCCTGAGATACAGGAGAGACCTATTTTGGTAGAACCAGTGGCTTTCCGCTAGATCACTGCTAGTGTGATCACTACCAGTATGTCACGCCCGGGCGAATTATAGATATTAAAGTTTGTAAAACTACATTACAAGCAATAAGAAAAGAACGAGTCCCAGACAATAGCGCAGAGACGTTAGCACCGACCCCACCAGCGCAGAACCTAATAACACCACATTCTATAGCGCTACACCCATTTGCGCTGATAACCGTTAGCGCCGTACCCAATTGCACTCATACCCATTAGCGCCGATAACCGCAACTCAGAATAAATTTGATATATTCGGATGAGCGTTACAACGCGATCAACTTCTCAGAATGAATCTAAGATTGAACAAGCTATTTTTCAGAAGTTATATGTCATCAACACATTCAACACATTCATTAGATTGTTCGTTTCCAGAGGAAGGGTGGATCAATACTTGTTCGTTTCCAGAGGAAGGGTGGATCAATACTTGTTCGTTTCCAGAGGAAGGGTGGATCAATACTTGTTCGTTTCCAGAGGAAGGGTGGATCAATACTTGTTCGTTTCCAGAGGAAGGGTGGATCAATACTTGTTCGTTTCCAGAGGAAGGGTGGATCAATACTTGTTCGTTTCCAGAGGAAGGGTGGATCAATACTTGTTCGTTTCCAGAGGAAGGGTGGATCAATACTTGTTCGTTTCCAGAGGAAGGGTGGATCAATACTTTACGCTCGCTCTCCACCATATGAAACCTCGAAACACACTGGCAACAGTGGCCATTCGTGACTCTATAGCCTCAAGAGCCTGTCACGGATGGAGCCGGATCATTCAGTCCAGAATCGAGCGCCACCTCAGGTGGCGGATAGGGAGACGCATCCCTACGAAGAATTCGTGCTGGGAGGTAGCGGGAGAAATCCCGCCGCGGACCAAAACAGGGTAGTTAGTATAGCTCGTCAAAGGAGGGCGATGCCGGACCGGCCCGGGCATGCCACCGGACAAAACATCAGCCGATACTCCGCTATACTTTTCGATGGCGAGTCGAGGCGCCAGTCAAATAGCCTCTTGCCTATCTCCGGTCAAGGACAGGCGAGACATCTCTACTCCCACCAAAAACGATGCTAGGCCGGCTTGACCACCCAGTCACAAGGCCTATAGCATGAACAGGTTGCTACAACGATGTCCGCCTTCACAAGGTGCAGCATGACAGTCTCAGGACTGCAAAGGACATAGAACCCTTCTCCGGACGCATCTTGTCCGAAAAAGCGGCGGAGCTGGGATATGAGGACAAGTGAAAACGGTGGTGAGAGGGCAGAATAGGGGCCATGTTTCTGATTCTTTAATTTGATTCTACCTTCTTCTCCTCCTTATTCCTCTTCTGCCTCATGAATCGTGTCTTTCCGCCGCCAATCTTCTCTGGTACTTTCGCCAAAGAAAGTCCTTCTTTCACCAGTCTTTTTCTGCCATTTTTGGGAGAATCCACCCGATTGATTGACTGTGCAGATACCTAAGGGCAACTGTACTATTAAGCTGAAAGAGGAAAAAATAAAGAGTTAGAAAAGAGAGAAAAAACCATGGTTGAGAATCAAAAATGAATCGGAAAAGCAATTATAGTGAGAGATATTTTTTTGGAGAAAAAACTTAATCTTCAAACTAGCTTTTTTGCTATTCCATGCTGCCTTCCCCAACATCCTGGGCGATTTGAATGTCTGACATCCTTTTCGAGTGCATCTCAAAAACCACACTTCTTATTCACATAATCTGCTCGTTTAATGTCCTCGAGTGCTCTGGTTACTGTCAATATTCAAACAAAGCTTCGGCCTCGGCCAGTGTCATGGCACAAAATCTCGCGGTTCGAAATATTACGAAACTCCATTGCTTCATAGCCAGAATGTTTTTTCAATGATTATAAAATTTTAAAACCTTGTTAGGCTTTCAAGTTTTTTTCTTTACCATAGTGCGCCGTACCTGTACGAAGAGTATTCCTTCACGCCACTGGCGTACTTCAGCTTGCGCAAACAAGGGCGCATTATGGCATTGCACCGATAGCAATTTATCTAAAAGCTATAATTGGATTTTTTGCTAAATGAAGGTGACGGTTATCTGAACCTCTGCAAAATTCGGATTTCTCTCTTCATCTTCCTTCGAAAGCTCGTTCACATCAACTTCTGCAAATATTTTTCAGTTTTTTTCACGAAATATCTTTAAAGTTCCGATGAATCGATGAATATTCATTCACCTTCCTGCATAAAATGGCCCTCTTCCGACAGTTCATGGGTCGTCATAACTTCTCCGTGGCCCATCGAGAAAGGCAGCAGTTCCATGTCTTCAACGAGCATCTCAAGAGCGAATATTCGATAAAATTTTGGCTGATGAGAAAAGGTATTATATTGGGAATCAGTATTCCTTCAGCCTATGTATTATACTTTTATTGCTATTATCAATTGAGAGTTGTATCCAATGCTCACCAAGAAGTGCTGAAAAAAAACCTTTCCGGGTGGGCGACCGGGCAATCCTTGTGATACAAAAGGGGGGGGGGGAGGGGTGATGGTCCACAAAAACTTTTTTCTCCGTTTAACCCAATCATACCCGTCCCACCTACAAACTTGCCATTAATGATTTTTCTAGGCCGGTAATTTTTATATCCAATCCATATATCTACTGCTAAATAAATCAATTATATTTTTTCATCAGTAAAACAAGTTTTGGGATAGAGGGCGGGCGACCGGGAGAAATTTCACAACTTTGGTGAGCTATGGTTGTATCTGATCACTTGTAAAAGAAGGGTGCGGAACAGAACTGTAAGAAAACGCTACGCTCAGAAAGGAGCAGAAGTGCGAAGAAAATATGTGAAAACGGAGAGATGATGCAATCAGCTTCTCCAGAGAGCCTAAAATGTTAGTTAAAGCAAAACACCGACTATCACAACACATAATTAGCGTTAGAGCAGCTGGTCGAATAAGGAACTCAAACGTACCGATTCTTCTTCTTCACGCCTTTCTTTCTCTTTCGGTGGAAAATGTCTGCTACCCGCATTATTGTAGCTACCGTAGCTGGGATGTTGTCCATCATTCATTTCCTCAACTTCCATTCCTCACTGTTCTTCAACACCGAGTTTACTTCATAGCGATAATTCTTTTTTGTTTCAAAAAGTAACGGAGAGATGATGCAAAATCGAACTTTTATTGTTCAAAAACAATTTGAAAGAACAAAATCTTCTGTTTGCCCTATTTGAAAACTGTGGTTGCCAATTGCCAAAACTCCTATCAATTTCAATGGAGCTTTTTAACTTGCAGTTCTTGGTAAAGATGAGTCTGTGTAAAAGCTAGGAGTCTAGTCTGAGTCTAGCTAGAACGATGGTAAGCGAGCAAGTATGAGGTGAATCAGGTTGAGAAAGTGAAAGTAAATGTCAATGGCAACGCGATCAAGATACCACTAAGTTAAGAGAGCGGGATTCCCAATTATATTTCATACTTCCTACTTACCTAATTTTACGATCAATTCACTGTTGTTTTTTTTCATTCTTTGGAAAGGAGACTGACTTCATGTTCTTCAGAGTTAATATTCGAATATGTCGCTTCTTGCTCCTCCAAAAAAATTAATTTAACAAAATCACTCACATTCAAATCGGTAAATTCTTCTACGTAATCGAGGAACTTATTCAAAGAGAAACCTACCCATAGCTATAGGTCGTTATCGAAAATTCAAAAAACCAACCGATCATCTGAGAGAAGGGGAGGGGTTAAAAGAAGGGGAGGGGTTAAAAGCGAAGGGGAGGGGTTAAAAGATAAATGTCTCCGTCATTTGCGCTCCACATCGCGCATTCTACTCATTATTATAGTTCCCCGCTCAAATGAGCAGTCATTTCCGAGTTGTTGTTTTTTTCAACAAAAGCAGGCAAGCGAAGGATAAACCCAAGTTTCGAGAGAACAACGAATGAAGAACTTCAATATTGTAGCTCAAACGCCTAATTCTTCAAATATGAGCAACCTCCTGAGCAAATTTCCGTAGTAGATGATTCAGACCTTCCATCGTTAATGTATTTCCGGTTTTCTGCAACAAGAAAATACCCCTTCACTGAAAGTTTCCTGAAGCTTTACATATCTAATGTTGTCTCTCTCCGAGATTTTTCGTTCATTTGTAAGGGATGAACAAACTGCAAAAATTCACTCGAATTGTCCTCAAGTACATGCCTTTTTATAACGTTGCTTCGGTGAATAACTAGGTTTCTTATTTCCGTGGGCAATCTTCGCTTTGGAAGTTCTCTTGAGTCGATGCGGAGATGTCGGCTGCACCGAACGAGATGTACTCTCAATTTTTTTAAAAAAGAATTCCACCATTGTTGTCTACAGTATTCAAAAAAAAACTTATATTCAATCAAAAATTTTGAAAGTTGTATTCAAATACATTTTAAATAGGTACTATTGTTGTGTAATGAGCTTTCGACTTTTAACTTGGACACAATATAATCATAAATTATGATTGAATATCAACAATCATGATTAAATACAGTTTTCATGTCTTGGTTCGTGTGTGGAAACAGTTCACTTTTTTTCCACGCATAGTAATGTTTCATTGAGTTAGCTAAACGAGATTTGAGTTTTAATACATCACCGCTAACATAATGAATATGTTTGAATTTTAATACATCACCGCTAACATAATGAATATGTTTGAATATTAATACATCACCGCTAACATAATGAATATGTTTGAATATTAATACATCACCGCTAACATAATGAATATGTTTGAATATTAATACATCACCGCTAACATAATGAATATGTTTGAATATTAATACATCACCGCTAACATAATGAATATGTTTTCAATCTACACGCAAATGATAAGGCCTACAGTGTAAGCTGTAAATTCTCAATCAAAAAAAATAATAAGAAAAAGTTTTTAACGGCTCATTAAAGAGCCAAAAAAAGTCTCAATACGAATCGGAAGTTTCTAAAGGACGACAATTTCACGTCTATCTAATTTGAAAAACGTCTACCTGTTCTGAAAAACGTCAGCCTAAATTCGTGAAACGTCTACCTATTTTTACAAACATGTCTACCTATTTTGACAAACTTGTCTCTTTCTTATTTTTTTCTCTTTCTTTTTTCTTACTTGTTCTGTTTCTTTCTCTTCCTTTTCTTTTTAAATTATGTTTATAAATTTTGGGGAAAGGAAAGGGGGGAGGGGGAGGTAGGTTTACCTAAGCAGGGAAAGAAGGGGGGCTTTGAAGGGGGAAGGGGGGAGGAAGAGGGCCCTACCTAAGCAAAGGGGGTAGGGGCCCTAGGGGGGAGGGGGGAGGGGGGAAGGGGGCCCTAAAGGGGGATGGGGGGCCCTAAGGAGGAAGGGGGAAGGGAGTTTTCATGAATAAAATCTCTTTCTGAGAACAAAAATCTTTGGTCGGCTAAAGTAGAGTAAATTAACTTTTTACTAAGCCTAAGCGTTTTTTAATGTCGAATTAATTTTCTGATGTAAAAAATAAAACTTGGCAAAAATTGCTCATCAGAGCGGATCTCATCAGACGTGTTTGTCAAAATAGGTAGACATGTTTGTCAAAATAGGTAGACATGTTTGTCAAAATAGGTAGACATGTTTGTCAAAATAGGTAGACATGTTTGTCAAAATAGGTAGACATGTTTGTCAAAATAGGTAGACATGTTTGTCAAAATAGGTAGACATGTTTGTCAAAATAGGTAGACATGTTTGTCAAATAGGTAGACATGTTTGTCAAAATAGGTAGACGTGTTTGTCAAAATAGGTAGACATGTTTGTCAAAATAGGTAGACATGTTTGTCAAAATAGGTAGACATGTTTGTCAAAATAGGTAGACATGTTTGTCAAAATAGGTAGACATGTTTGTCAAAATAGGTAGACATG
>OZ057408.1:11002267-11055740 GCA_964056735.1 Allodiplogaster pararmata | reverse complement strand
TAATCAGCCTTAACGTAATAAATGAACAGTTTTTGTTGATCTAAAAGTGTTCCCACTTATATAACGAAAAGCCTTCTTTTAATTACATTTAAAAAAAGTTACAAAAAACTGAAAAGAGAATTAGAATTTCGAAAAATTTAAAGCCTACGTCGCTCACTGAAAACTAATACCCACATCACTCATGTTATCAAAAAATGTTTAGTTGCTTAGCTAATTCCCAAATACTCACCAAATTAACTTCAGTAGCGCCACATTTTAAAATGAAGATTTATTCGAATCTTCTAATACCTTCTGACCTGAATGAGCATTTCGATTCTGTTCTTCATTGCCTTCCATCTTTCTGATCGCTGAGGCCTCACCAATTCAACTGTTAACTTCAGATAAATATAAGTCAGAAACTCCGGTACTTTTTACTTCGCTTGCGTGGAGAAGCGAATTTAGTCATTGAATTGACAAAAAATAATAATATGAGAAATTTTCTTATGCGGTCTCGTTCGCCTAACCCGTACGGCCTCGTTAGCGTAAACTTTTTCATAAGCCTAAGCAGAAAAAAACATGCGAAGTATGTTAGGCTTAGACTCCACGCAAGCGAAGTAAAAAAGTGCCGAAACTCCACAAAAAGATTCACACACAACTGAAAATAACCTCGCATCTACTTTAACATGAGAGTTTTTACTCTACATCGGGTTCATTTCGGCAGCAAACATGTTGAATAACAGAATTTACCATGAGCGTATCTCACAAAACGGGGTGGAAAACAGGAACATTTCTACCTCTCGAAAACTTTGAAAATTGAAAGCTGTCAGTTTTGACGAAAAGTTTACTCGGAAGACACGATTGACGCGAGCGAGTTGAGATCTTACTCTTCAGAGGGTCTGCGAATGATCTACGTCGTGTATAGCATGGTTTAGAAGAGGATGTGTTCAATCCATTTCATGTTCTTGTGTAAAAAAACATGTTTTCCATGATTAACAGCCTGAACGAATGCCAAAAAGTTTATTAAAGTGTTTTCCAGATTCAGCCAAGATTTTATTACTTAACTCTGCAAGGAATCTGACGGTGATATGTCTAATCTTCGTTTTTCGCATTGGGGAGCTTTGAATGTGTAAGTTCAGTTTATTAATAACAAAAACTAGGTAAAAATTCGCCTTGTAATATGTACTGTAAGGGGTGCGGACGCTGCTTTAGGCAACTCAGAAAAAACCCATTATTTTAATAATTGATTTAATAGGCCTCTCATATATGAGTTTTTTTTCTCAATAGGCCTCTCTATGCATAGTTATAAGGTCTGTTCAGGGCCGTCACAACGGTAATACAGGAGTGTTTGATACTTGGTTAACTGTGTTTGTTTCTCTTAGCATGCTTCAATCCACGATCTCCGTCGAGCTCGAAAGCGTTGTATGTCCCTGTCTTCATTCCTAGGAGACGAAGAGCTTGATGCCAGCCATGATATTCTGCCTCATGGGTTAGTGTCTACTGGTATTGGTATTCGGTACTTTTTTACCTGGTTTGGTAGGACGCTTACTGCCGCGCGGCTCTGCTCCCCTAAAACACGGCCTGGCTCTATCAATTATCTGTGTTATTTTTTTCTCTTTATTTTCTTTTCCTTTCTTTTTAACTTATCTTTATATATTCTGGGGAAAAAAAAGGGGGGAGGGGGAGGGGGGTTTGCCTAAGCAGGGAAGGGAGGGGGGCCTAAAGGGGTAAGGGGGGAGGAAGAGGGCCCTACCTAAGAAAGGGGGTTGGGGCCCTAGGGGAGGAGGGGGAGGGGGCAGGGGGGCCCTAAGGAGAAAGGGGGGAAGGGAGTTTTCATGAATAAAATCTCTTCCTGAGACATTGCGCGCTAAACGCGCGGAGGAGGCTCCGCCCTACCAGACCAAGTAAAAAATGTGCGTTGGTATTCAAAGTTAGCCGAATATTTGTATATAGGATCTTATTCTCTGATGAGCATAACCTGCGTCTTGTCTGGCAGACATTGGCACAATGCTTTTTTCAACATTATTTTTTTGATACGGTCTCGTTAGCCTAAGCCGTACGGCCTCTTGAGCGTAAACTTTTACTAAGCCTAAGCGTTTTTTATGTAAATTTTTTTTCAAGAACCGGAGTCCCTGAGGCCGTATGCATGTACGGTGTTTTTTATATAATAACTTGTTGGGCGTAATTTCATATGAATATAAAAATACCGTAGATAAAAATACCGACGCCAACAAGGCGTCACTGCCTTTAAACTGTGTAACTTAGGATTTGAAGATTTATCATCCATCTTCGATCTCTCTTCTGTCTTAATCGTGAACTCTGGAGTTACGTTCCATTCATTACGCAATCGATTGATAAGCATGCGTGACAAAGAGAACAAGGCATATGAGCCGGCACTTTTTCCGTTCACCGGACAAACGCGTTGCGGTCGCGTAGCGGCCCCCTTCGCGTTTTATTTTTACATCAAAAAGTTATTTTTACATTAAAAAACGCTTAGGCTTAGTAAAAGTTTACGATAACGAGGCCGTACGGCTTAGCTAACGAGGCCGTACGACGCAAAGGGGGCCGCGACGCGTTTGTCCGGTGAACGAAAAAAGTACCTATGAGCTTTTCATATAACACTATCGCACGGAATAGCAATGTGTCCCCGTGGTGTAATGGTAAACACGCGCTCCCGGTTTGAGTCGAGATGGTCTGGGTTCGATCCCGCCCGGCGGACTAGCTTTTTTTCTGTGCGATAGTTCAATCATTTGTTTCCTGACTGTTATCCTGGGGTAACCTAGGATAACAAATTCGTACAAAAGATCGGTCAGGAAAACCAAAGTTGAAAAATCAAAAGTCTCTTGCAACGCAAACAACGAGAAAAACCAAATGCTTCGGTCCGAACAACACTTTTGTCCTTACAAAAGATGTTCTTGCAACCGGCCTCTGATACCTCACCCTGTAACGCCAACCTCTAAGATAATAGTACGCTTCTGAAACTTTTCAAGCGTAAGATCTAACTATGAAAGTTGAAAGTTCTTTTGAGAAAAATTTTTGTTCGTAATTTTTCTTACAATATGAGGGAACTAAAAAAGTTTAGAAAAGAGTTCGATTTAGGTTGGCAGAGCTTTGCAGTAAGGTTGGTAGTTTAACTATGGCTCCTGTCCCGTGAGTACTCATGTCGAGTTGTTGAGACTGGCTGCCATGTTAGACGCTCGAGTGGACTACCCTTTCTCGCGTAGAGGAAAAGCTTGCCTTCCGGAAGTGCAGACTGTTTTCGGAACTGGTTCGCTGTTAAACAAAGTTTAGCTTGTCAGATTCCTAAAAAAAGATTCCAGACAGATCAAAGCAAAAGAAATGACTTTTATCGAGCAAATAAATTGTCTTGTTAGAATTTGCGTTTAAATGGAAACAGTTATCCGTCAGAAATCCGAACAAGAGGCACCCGACAGACGGTAAGACTTCCGCATTCAATCCATGCTCTCGCATTCCTCAGCTTTCTACCCTGTTGTTCGCCTTCTCATGCTAGAAAACTACAGGGCCGGAACAAATATGCCAGACCGTTCTCAAGTGGTTTTTTTCTAGAATGAGGAGCAATTGAGAAAATCTTATAAAAATGTATCAATAACTTTGTTTTAACAGACATGAGGGAGTATCATTCAATTTGGCCTCCTCGTTGGCGAATGACCTCACGGAGACTTTTAGGGTACTTGGTGACGACAGACCGCAGGTATTGAGCCGATTAATCGTTCCTGTTTTAACAAGGGCTTTCTTCTACTACTCCAAACTTCGGTTATGTCTAACACACTTTGGCCTCCATTTCTCCCCAGATTGTGAAGCCGAGAGGATTCAAGTCATGCGAGGAAGCAGGTCATTCTTATTTGAGAACAAAAGGAAACAGCTGATTTGCACTATTCTCATACGGATTTCGCCGTATGCGATGGAGCCCCGTCTTGCTGGAAGATATAATAACATTCTTTGAATTGAACATCGGCCCACGTTTTCAAAGCCGCTGTTTCAGCGCTGTTTTGAGAGAGATGTGAGGTTCACCTCGACGTTTTGCTCAATAAATACCAGCACACACGTCCCACTCGCGCGGATCGTGTCCCAGACCATAACACTGGCTGGTTGTCAATTCTACCTCTATTATCTGCCTCTTTCGGTGACTTTGCCAATACGCGGGTGTTTTTAGGTTTGAAGGCCTGTTCGACTGTGAAAATCTTTCCATCGCTAAAATTGTGCAGTGCAGCTCGCCTTTGCGGGCACGTGACAACAAACGACAAGCTTTCTTCTTTCTTGCTTCTCTATTTTTGTCCGTCAGCATCGCCCGCTTGCGACTCCGATACAATTCATGCTCTAGCTTATCATGAACAATTGTACGTATTGATATTTCCGATACGCCAAAGTTATTGCCCAATTTTCTCATGCTTCTCTTAGGAATTCGTTTTACACGGTCCTTGAATACCTTAGTTTCTTCAAATTGTTCAATACTTTGGCAAACAGCTGACCGCGTCATTCCAAGCGTTCGCGCGATGTTGATTAGACGGCATTTCTGACCATGCATAGAGATGACTGCGCTGTGTGATTTACTTGCAGCCACCATTCCAAGGAGAGACAAACAATATAATAACGATTTTTTTATAGAAAATGCAAAAAACCATGTATCTTCCTGATATGTCTTTGACACTCATAAAATCTGTATTTATGTGGACCTTTTTTGAGCTAAACTTTTCTTTGCCATATTTGTGCCGCACCCTTTAGCTTGAGTGTGCAGTACTGGATAGTCATTTAAAACTATATGTGTATGCAAACTTGAAAGAAGTGGCCACAGGATGTCTGAGCGACGGTGAGTTGGTGCCGGGCAAAGAAGTTCAAAGACGTATACGAAGAAAGAGCAGAGCAGCATTTGTAACAGAGTATCTTTTTTCATATTGTTATTCTTCTATTCATTTATAACAGAGTATCTTTTTTCACATTGTTATTCTTCTATTCATTTATAACAGAGTATCTTTTTTCACATTGTTATTCTTCTATTCATTTATAACAGAGTATCTTTTTTCACATTGTTATTCTTCTATTCTATAATTCTTTTGAGAACTATTTTACGTAGTTTTTCGTAATTATAATTCATTCTTAATAGTGACTGCTAATTAATATTTATATGTAGTTATTCGCTGATGTGTCATGACATGAGTTCTATGCCTATTCCGCCACTCTGAACGTTTTCACAAGGTTTGAAAGTGGAATAACGGCAATAGTTGGTGGTATTAAGACCCTGCGTCTGCCAAGCTTCAATTGTAGCCTTTTTTGAGAAATAAGTAAGAAGAGTTTTCGAATCGATTATGTATTAAATGATGCTGTTGAAGACGCCTTTGCGTAGAGACCCCTCGGGGCGCGCCCATTCTTAACCTGTGTCGGGAGAAGAAGCAGCATTGGTTGAAAAACTGTGTTTCGGTTGGTTAATTTTTTGATTACAGGTTTTTTAATTCAAAAGTTGGTCTCGCCAAGCGGATCTTCAACTGGATATCGATTGAATTCGGATGAAATTTTCAGAAATTTGAAAGGATTTTATTTATTTGACTCGCCTTCCGAAAAATATATTTTGTAACAACCTGCAGAGAAACTTCAACGGCCTGACGTTTTTGACAATCAGATGGAAACATTCCGAATCTTTGCATTCAATAAAACATGGAATGTCACCGCTTTGATGAACATATTGACAAGAATGGCCGTTCTAAAGTGAACAGAGTTTAAGCTCGATTACAATCAGGCAATTTAGTATGATGCGTAACAGAAAAATTGGACATGAACTTTTGGCGGAAAAAAGACCAAGGATTTGAGAATTAGAAGTTTCTTTATTCCTTCATTCATTCATTCTTTATTCCTTGTAAAAACGTAAATACAAATTCAAAATGGATGACTGTCTCGGGTGCGAGTTCACTAGGCGAAACAATGAAGCGGAAAACAATTCATTTAATTAAGGCATAATTTGGAAGTGGTTATGATCATAAATGCAGGAAGTTGAAGGATAGAGTTCTTGAACGACTTGGGTGAAACATTTGATACATTTTGAGAAGGCAAAAAATTCCATGAGTCAATAGACCTAAAGACATAAGTGCTGTGAGATTGAGGAAGAATGAAAGGAAGCACAATCCTCCAGGGGTAAATTAAACGGTTGTTATAAGGGGAAGGAAGAATTCTCAACAGCGATGCATGATCGAGTTTAATCAGTTATGAACAATTTTGTGAACAAAAGATAGATCAGCTGTGGCTCGTCGATATTCTAAAGTTTGCATTGATAGGATACTTAAGCGTGATAGGTAATCAAGTTTGGGTTCACCGGCTCGGCAAGAATTAATCAAAAGCTTTTTTTATTAATTTAACACTTAGTTATTTATTTAGGATTTGAGTTTTGTAATTTCCTCTTTTCAATCATTGACTGGGAAGTGTTCAGCGGCTGAGCATGTTGGTGTACGATAGTCCATCGAAGAACAGCCTCGCAAAGGATCGTCGAACCGTAACAGAGCAGCAGATTGAACTAAAAGTACTACTCCAGATCCATTTTTTCGAGGCGTGGAGCGCTAAATTCAAAAATAAAATTCTAAGTTCCACAGAGTTACAAAGGCAAACCTGGTTTTTACAGAGCTTTGTTGTTCATAAGTCACCAGCAGTGTTGATAAGTTTCAAAATTGACTATTCAAGAATAGTCAATTTTGAAACTTATCAACATTGGAGGAGTAATGAGGATCTTTCCCTTTTCTTCCCTTCATCTCTAGATCGATTTACATCGTATCAGACTCCCCGATCGAAGAGCGGTCGTTTTACAACAACTGCAAGTTGAGCTATTGTTCTTTCTTTCCACGAAATGCCCTTCCCTCCCCTTTTCCCCTCCTTGCTCATTTGTAAAGAAGCGTGTTTATAGTCCTTCGACAAGGAGTCAGCACATAAGGAGACTCTTGCCTTCAAGAACATGTTTATAGTCCTTCGACAAGGAGTCAGCACATAAGGAGACTCTTGCCTTCAAGAACATACATACAATGTAGACTGAATGATACGTGAATTATAAAGAGTAGAAATTTCTCATATTATTCGTCTTACAATTAATACAAGGTCAAAGATAAATTAAATATCAAGTTTACAAACCTTCAAATTCAATACTATTTCAAATTCAAGAGCTTCTGTCATCTACTATATTCGTTGTAGGAAGAAGTGAATAACAGTTCGCATATTTAATGCTTTCAAGTCATCATACTCTGAAAATACGAGAAGGAGTCCCTCTGAAGCAGACCACGTAACACATGAGCGTTGCCCCTAGAATGCCCGTCTGAAGCTGTTCGCAGCGCGGAGTGCACTGGATGAGCAGCCAGCTATCCTGAATGAGGGACTCGCGCTTCTGCATCCACCTATCCTGGTGCGTTTGTCATGAATAGACAAACTGATTCACACGTTCTACAGGCATTTCAATTCGTTTATTCCTTTGCACATGGATAAAGTACAACGGATAATTGTCACTTTAGTCATTCAGTCATTCAGATAAAAACGTACAAATTAAGAAAATGTTGATGAAGTCGATATGATATGGATGATATTGCGTACCGAGTCAATATTGAGCAGCGGGAGTCAGTTTATGTTTTACTAGAGAATAGAAGTGGATTTTATGATTTATTGATGTAATTCGGAAACTTGTACGATCATGTTACATGGAAGTTGAAGAATATCACTCTTGAACTTAAATGATGAAACAAAAACAACAATTGCATTACGTAAGCTATACCAAAAAATATTACTCGAGATGCACATGTTGTATGAGAATCGTGTATTCTATATGACAAAATGATTTTCTGTGAATGGGATATTCTATGGAGGTATGGTAAAGGAGTAATTTTAGCACAATGTATACACTTTTGTATAAAACATAAATCTACAATTGTTTTTTTTTCTCTATATGCAAGCCAAGCTAAACCAAGAAATTTCCTTCGATCTAATGATCGAATTAAGGGACCGGCGCGGATGAGAAATCTCCGGATGAAATTCCATTGCCTTTTTTTCTGAAAAAATGATTAAGCCGATTAATGCGGTTGAGCATAGCTCGGTCCCATACTCGAGTAATGGTAGGACGTCCGATTTGTAGACGACGCAAAATAGTAATAGAGGATGTCTTAAAAGATCGTAGACTAATCGGTAAAATAAGACAGAATAGGTATTCGGGAAACTGCGATAAACAGTCATATCAATCTCAACTATTTAATACATGTAAGCTAAGCAGTACTTCAAGAAGGAAGCCTCAATATAATTATAACTCAAGTGCGGATGTTCATCAGCACAAGAACAACAGCGTAGACCTATGCGGTTCAATTACATATCTCATATGAAAATTTAGCCTGGCGAAATTTCTTCCTTATGCTTTCAGACTGGTCGGAGTACAGATGAGTCTCCAGGGGCTTTCTCGCTTCACACCCATCATCAGTTGGAACGATCTAAGCTAATCGATAACGGGACCCGCAGACTCTTAGTTGTACCAGGTTCTTTCCATACGAAAATATAAACTTTATAGAAAATGCATCGGCAGAAAATTTAAAGCTACAAATCTGTGGCCCGGAAGGTTGCACTATAGAGTTTTGAATGAACTATTTGCAATGATGCTTGGCGTGGAGAGGCTGAAATGGAGCCAAAAAATAAATCGATTGAACAAGGAACCATAGCAGTGAATCTACTGAACATGAAACCATAACAGCAAATCGACTGAACAAGGAACCATTTCGACTGAACAAGGAACCATATCGACTGAACAAGGAACCATATCGACTGAACAAGGAACAAAATCGACTGAAAAAGGAACCATATCGACTGAACAAGGAACCATAACGACTGAACAAGGAACCATATCAACTGAACAAGGAAAAATATCAACTGAACAAGGAGCCATATCGACTGAACAAGGAACCATATCGACTGAACAAGGAACCATCTGTGACAGTATATCCGTTTATCACTTAACATGTTGTTTCGTGTTTAACTGGAATAAAAGAATGAATGAATGGAGGACTGAAAAAGGAACCATATCGACTGAACAAGGAACCATATCGACTGAACAAAGAACTATATTGACTGAACAAGGAACCATATCGACTGAACAAGGAACCATATCGACTGAACAAGGAACAAGATGATCTCGGCAGCTAAATCCAGTGTAACGCTCTTCACCACCAACACAAAGGAATGTCGTTAAGTACCAGAAGTTGTGGTCAACGGTGAGCCACTCCCTCTAAGTAGAGCCCCCAAGATCCTTGGTGTCACCTTGGACCAGATGGGAGAGCAGTCTTGTCTTACGGAACCTACCGTCAACACGCCGAAGGACTAAAGACAAGGGCAACAAAAAGATTGAATGTCCTCCGAGCAATCGCGGGAAGAAGGTGGGGACAGAAGACCGAGACAATGCTGAACACCTACAAAGCAACCACTAGAGCAGTCTTGTCTTACGCAGCACCCATCTACTCGCCCCAACTTGCCGAATCACATTGGACTTCCTTGCAAGCAGCACAAAACAAAGCCATTCGGATCGCAACTGGAAACCTTGCAATTGCGGACACTCAGCACCTGGCATACGAGAGCAAACTTCTTCCAGTCAAAGAACACAACCTCATGCTCAGCAAACAATTCACCGCCAAGGCCAGGCTTCAGCCCAACCATCCATCTCACCGCATCTGCACTGAAGCAAAACCTCCCAGGGCAATAAGAAAGCACGCCAAAGACATAGACATAGTACTAGGTGATACGGACTATAAAGTGGCCCTCAGAAAAATACACACGGAGACAGTCAGAGACTTTCTTAGAAATAGTCGACCCAACCCAGTTCTGGGAACTAAACCTCCTAGAATACACAAGTCCACGTCCCAACTATCCAGAGAAAATCAGATAACTCTGTCTCAATTGCGAAGCGGCCACTCTAGTTTCCTTAACAGTTATCTCCACCGAATAGGGGCCAATGAATCTCCCCTCTGCCCACTGTGTAGGATAGAGCCGCATACTTCGAGACATATTTTTTCGTGTCGCTGTAACCCCACTTCACTTAGCCCTATCGACCTTTGGAATAGGCCGCACTCGGTTGTTGATTTCTTGTTCAATTAAATCTCTCCAAAAAAAAAAAAGTGAAAGAGAAAAAAAAAATAAAAATAAAAAATAAAAAATAAAAAAAATAAAGGAGAGTAAAAAAAAAAAATAAATAAAGGAGAGTAAAAAAAAAAATAAGAGAGAGAGGAAAGAGAGTGTGGGCTTATAACGCTGGAGGGTCGAGAGCTTCGACGACTTCCTCCAGTGTCTCGCGAAGGAAGATCTACCCGTTGGGCAAGACAACAACAACAACAAGGAACAAAATCGACTGAAAAAGGAACCATATCGACTGAACAAGGAACCATAACGACTGAACAAGGAACCATATCAACTGAACAAGGAAAAATATCAACTGAACAAGGAGCCATATCGACTGAACAAGGAACCATATCGACTGAACAAGGAACCATCTGTGACAGTATATCCGTTTATCACTTAACATGTTGTTTCGTGTTTAACTGGAATAAAAGAATGAATGAATGAAGGACTGAAAAAGGAACCATATCGACTGAACAAGGAACCATATCGACTGAACAAGGAACTATATTGACTGAACAAGGAACCATATCGACTGAACAAGGAACAAAATCGACTGAAAAAGGAACCATATCGACTGAACAAGGAACCATAACGACTGAACAAGGAACCATATCAACTGAACAAGGAACAATATCAACTGAACAAGGAACCATATCGACTGAACAAGGAACCATATCGACTGAACAAGGAACCGTATCGACTGAACAAGGAACCATATCGACTGAACAAGGAACCATATCGACTGAACAAGGAACCATATCGACTGAACAAGGAACCATATCGACTGAACAAGGAACCATATCGACTGAAAAAAGAACCATATCGACTGAAAAAGGAAGCATATCGACTGAACAAGGAACCATATTTATTTATTTATTTATTGGAATACATTTTACAATGTAACAACACGAGGAAGACTCTGCTGACAAAACTAAGGATAATTAGAGAGTTAGATGGTATGGACACTCCACTCGGAAGACGCAAGGGACAGATATTTCTGGAGAGCTAGAAGCCGTACAGCGGACCCTACCCCGACCTCGGCAGGCAAGGGACAACGCTAAGAAGAAGAAGAAGAAGAAGCTTATTTTATAGCATGAGTTGTTGTTGTTGTTGTTGTTGTTGCCGGATGTAGCCGGCTTCGAAGAACGTCTGTGTTCTCCTTCGTTTCTTGTTCTTCTATTTTTTCTTATATCTTCAAGAACGCTGCGACTTCCAGCGGCTTGGTCCATAGGTCGATTGGAGACAGCGCGGTCGGGTGGCATGGGCAGTCGAAGAGATGCGCAACGTCGTGAGGTCCGAGCAACACACATCGGGGATGGATTCGTCAATGCGGTGGAGGTAGTTGCTGATGAATCTGCTGAATCCCGAGCGGAGCTGGCTGAGCGTGCATCTAGTCCTGCGGGGTAAGTCCTTCTCTTCTTCCTGGATTACGGGCGGAGGTCTGCCTCCCAGGATGACGGCACCCTTCATCGATTAGAGTTCGTTCGAGACCATCATCGAGTGTACGTTGTTTGCGACTGATTTCTCATTCTTCGGATCCTTTGACATCTGTTTCGCGGCTTCGACAGTCTTCTTGCAGCTCAACACGAGGTTGTTCTTCATTGCACGAGGGGCGCCGGGCAGTAGAGGAGGCCGTGGTGGATGTGTTCTGGGTCCAATGATCTCGCGAGGTACTGCGCGGCGAGCATGTTCAGATGGGATTTGGTGCGCATGACCTTTGATGCGCGATGAATATGGTCAGTGTCGGCCATTTGATGATTCCCTGTCACGACGCGGAGTCCAGAGTTCTGAGAACGTTGGATTTTGGCGTGAGCGGAGTCCGAGAGGAAGATGGACCAGGCGGGTGCGGCGTAGTTGCAGATCGCTTGCGAGATGGCTTTGAACGTGAGGTGGAGGGTTTCTTTTTGGTTGCCACAGGTGCTTCCGGCAAGGGCTTTCAGTACGTTATTGCGCTGCGACATTCGTCTCGCGATGTCTTTGGCATGATGGCTGAATGTGAACATCGAGTCGTACGTGACGCCGAGTAGCTTGGCCTGGTTGACGGTGGGGAAGGGTGATCTTGTGTGCTCCGGAGGGAGCGTGTCTTCGTGTCTTCGGAGCTGGTCTGCTTCCGGAGAAGATTGGTGATGGCCTTTGCAGTCCTGAGACTGACGTGCTGCATCGCGAGTAGGCGGACATCGTTGTAGCACTATAGCATGAGTTTTGGGGATCTCCGATGCAAGCGAAATTTAAACGAATCAATAGTTCGTGGAATATACATATTATTAACAACATCTATTCGTTTCAGAAGATGAAGAAGCGGAAATGCGAAAACTCATGTTTGACTGCCGCAAAAACTTGATGTTGAACGAGAAGCTTCTCTATGATCCCAAGTTTGTTCTCTCGAAGTTTTCAAAGGTATACTGCAAGATAAAGGCGATGGTTGTTGCAGGTATGATGGTAAGTGGAAAGATAGGTACACGGCGGTCTTCCTCCAAGAGGAGGGCCTCAAGAAACCCAAGCGACCAGAGAACCGCCAGGGGTGGGTCGTTCCGCTGAGGAGGATCTGTGAAAAGGTTACTCTCCACGCACTCTTGGAAGACTTGGAAGAACTTGGGCTTTTACTTGTTTTATTTTCTCTCTCGTCTTGAAATCTTTATCTCCTCATCTATTGCTCTCTATTTCCCTCCTGTCCTCTCTCTCTTCCTCTTACTCCTCCTTGCCCCTCCCTCTCTTCCTCTTACTCCCCCTTGCCCTCTCTATCTCCCTCCTGTCCTCTCTCTTCCTCTTACCCCCCCCCCCTTGCCCCTCCCTCTCTTATTTTTGGAATTGCTTGATTCTTCCAGGCAGGTGTAGATGCCTCCCACTTCACTTCGAACAAGTCCATGAGTCTGCCGACAGCGAGAATGCGAGTCTTACAGGACAGACTGGCATTGTTGAAGCCACCGAGTAAATGGATCGCTCAAATTCATCCAGAAGCAACAAGGCAACTCGCATTGTGTACATATTTGCATTGAGGAATTGTAGAATGTGGTAAAAGACCAAGTTGGACTAATTGGGACTGGAAAACTTATTTAGTTTTCTTGAATGGAACAGGTATCTATCTATACACCACATTACTTCCCCTCAGAGTGTCATTGATGAAGCGAAGAATGTTCGATAGTGTTCAAAAGTTATTAAATTCGAATTCTTTTTTCATTTTAACAAGTTTTCAAACAGTTTTTTCTCCAAACTCAAGAGCATTCAGATTCGATAAATGATGCTCAAGCGCCAATTGTTTTATGATTCGATGGAGTTTTTTTCATAAACATGTGAATAAATGTATGTATGTACATAGTTATGTAGGAACAAATGTTTTTGGCTTCTCCGCCTTTCTATTTTTCCTTCCCCTTCTTTTTTTTTCAAACTCGCATTATCTTTTTCCGAATGATTAGGTTTCTTGCAGTAATCCATTTCTGCAAGAGTTTTTGACGCATGATTTGGAGCCTAGGGTGGTGCAACAACGAGTCGCGCTGTTCCAACACAAGCTTCATACGGACAGGGACCGGGTGAGGGAACACGGAAAGTGTGAGTTAGACCCATTTGAATAACCTTTATTTAAAATTTCTGAGGAGAGAATGAGACCAATTTTAATAGTGTGATTGAGATCTTTCAGAAGAGACTGAGCCCGTATGAATAGCGTGAATGAGATCTCTCCGGAGAGAATAAGACCCATTTGAATGAAGTCTTTGAGAGAGAGATTCATCTGAATAGCGTGACTGAGCTTTTGACGAGGATATGAGTTTAGATTTTTTTACATTCAGAGTTATATTTCTCTAAAGATTGTGTCTGAGAACCATTCAAAGAGCATGAACAAGTTTTTTTCAAGTTGTGTGACTCAGACTCATCGCAGAGCGCGAGTGATATTTGTTGGGAAAGTAAGTTCTTCTCGAAGAGTAGTATTCGTCATTATTCTTATTTATCTTGGCAAGACATTGATGAATGTGGTTTGTGTCAGATTACAACAACATAAATCTTGGTAAGCGGATGTTTGGTCCATCACGCAAACAGAAGTTTGTCAGAACAATCCTGGGAGGAATTGAAAAGAGGTTGGAAGAAGGCGCTAGGAAGAGGCAGGACAAACATTACTCTGATACGCAACATCCAAGACACCATAGAGATACTTCAGTCCCAATAATTGTTTGGAAGAAGGCGCTAGGAAGAGGCAGGAGAAACATTACTCTGATACGCAACATCCAAGACACCATAGAGATACTTCAGTCCCAATAATAGTTTGGAAGAAGGCGCTAGGAAGAGGCAGGACAAACATTACTCTGATACGCAACATCCAAGACACCATAGAGATACTTCAGTCCCAATAATAGTTTGGAAGAAGGCGCTAGGAAGAGGCAGGACAAACATTACTCTGATACGCAACATCCAAGACACCATAGAGATACTTCAGTCCCAATAATAGTTTGGAAGAAGGCGCTAGGAAGAGGCAGGACAAACATTACTCTGATACGCAACATCCAAGACACCATAGAGATACTTCAGTCCCAATAATAGTTTAGAAGAAGGCGCTAGGAAGAGGCAGGACAAACATTACTCTGATACGCAACATCCAAGACACCATAGAGATACTTCAGTCCCAATAATAGTTTGGAAGAAGGCGCTAGGAAGAGGCAGGACAAACATTACTCTGATACGCAACATCCAAGACACCATAGAGATACTTCAGTCCCAATAATAGTTTGGAAGAAGGCGCTAGGAAGAGGCAGGACAAACATTACTCTGATACGCAACATCCAAGACACCATAGAGATACTTCAGTCCCAATAATAGTTTGGAAGAAGGCGCTAGGAAGAGGCAGGACAAACATTACTCTGATACGCAACATCCAAGACACCATAGAGATACTTCAGTCCCAATAATAGTTTGGAAGAAGGCGCTAGGAAGAGGCAGGACAAACAATACTCTGATACGCAACATCCAAGACACCATAGAGATACTTCAGTCCCAATAATAGTTTGGAAGAAGGCGCCAGGAAGAGGCAGGACAAACATTACTCTGATACGCAACATCCAAGACACCATAGAGATACTTCAGTCCCAATAATAGTTTGGAAGAAGGCGCTAGGAAGAGGCAGGACAAACATTACTCTGATACGCAACATCCAAGACACCATAGAGTTACTTCAGTCCCAATAATAGTTTGGAAGAAGGCGCTAGGAAGAGGCAGGACAAACATTACTCTGATACGCAACATCCAAGACACCATAGAGATACTTCAGTCCCAATAATAGTTTGGAAGAAGGCGCCAGGAAGAGGCAGGACAAACATTACTCTGATACGCAACATCCAAGACACCATAGAGATACTTCAGTCTCAATAATAGTTTGGAAGAAGGCGCTAGGAAGAGGCAGGACAAACATTACTCTGATACGCAACATCCAAGACACCATAGAGTTACTTCAGTCCCAATAATAGTTTGGAAGAAGGCGCTAGGAAGAGGCAGGGCAAACATTACTCTGATACGCAACATCCAAGACACCATAGAGATACTTCAGTCCCAATAATAGTTTGGAAGAAGGCGCTAGGAAGAGGCAGGACAAACATTACTCTGATACGCAACATCCAAGACACCATAGAGATACTTCAGTCCCAATAATAGTTTGGAAGAAGGCGCTAGGAAGAGGCAGGACAAACATTACTTTGATACGCAACATCCAAGACACCATAGAGATACTTCAGTCCCAATAATAGTTTGGAAGAAGGCGCTAGGAAGAGGCAGGACAAACATTACTCTGATACGCAACATCCAAGACACCATAGAGATACTTCAGTCCCAATAATAGTTTGGAAGAAGGCGCTAGGAAGAGGCAGGACAAACATTACTCTGATACGCAACATCCAAGACACCATAGAGATACTTCAGTCCCAATAATAGTTTGGAAGAAGGCGCTAGGAAGAGGCAGGACAAACATTACTCTGATACGCAACATCCAAGACACCATAGAGATACTTCAGTCCCAATAATAGTTTGGAAGAAGGCGCTAGGAAGAGGCAGGACAAACATTACTCTGATACGCAACATCCAAGACACCATAGAGATACTTCAGTCCCAATAATAGTTTGGAAGAAGGCGCTAGGAAGAGGCAGGACAAACATTACTCTGATACGCAACATCCAAGACACCATAGAGATACTTCAGTCCCAATAATAGTTTGGAAGAAGGCGCTAGGAAGAGGCAGGACAAACATTACTCTGATACGCAACATCCAAGACACCATAGAGATACTTCAGTCCCAATAATAGTTTGGAAGAAGGCGCCAGGAAGAGGCAGGACAAACATTACTCTGATACGCAACATCCAAGACACCATAGAGATACTTCAGTCCCAATAATAGTTTGGAAGAAGGCGCTAGGAAGAGGCAGGACAAACATTACTCTGATACGCAACATCCAAGACACCATAGAGTTACTTCAGTCCCAATAATAGTTTGGAAGAAGGCGCTAGGAAGAGGCAGGACAAACATTACTCTGATACGCAACATCCAAGACACCATAGAGATACTTCAGTCCCAATAATAGTTTGGAAGAAGGCGCTAGGAAGAGGCAGGACAAACATTACTCTGATACGCAACATCCAAGACACCATATAGATACTTCAGTCCCAATAATAGTTTGGAAGAAGGCGCTAGGAAGAGGCAGGACAAACATTACTCTGATACGCAACATCCAAGACACCATAGAGATACTTCAGTCCCAATAATTGTTTGGAAGAAGGCGCTAGGAAGAGGCAGGAGAAACATTACTCTGGTACGCAACATCCAAGACACCATAGAGATACTTCAGTCCCAATAATAGTTTAGAAGAAGGCGCTAGGAAGAGGCAGGACAAACATTACTCTGATACGCAACATCCAAGACACCATAGAGATACTTCAGTCCCAATAATAGTTTGGAAGAAGGCGCTAGGAAGAGGCAGGACAAACATTACTCTGATACGCAACATCCAAGACACCATAGAGATACTTCAGTCCCAATAATAGTTTGGAAGAAGGCGCTAGGAAGAGGCAGGACAAACATTACTCTGATACGCAACATCCAAGACACCATAGAGATACTTCAGTCCCAATAATAGTTTGGAAGAAGGCGCTAGGAAGAGGCAGGACAAACATTACTCTGATACGCAACATCCAAGACACCATAGAGATACTTCAGTCCCAATAATAGTTTGGAAGAAGGCGCTAGGAAGAGGCAGGACAAACATTACTCTGATACGCAACATCCAAGACACCATAGAGATACTTCAGTCCCAATAATAGTTTGGAAGAAGGCGCTAGGAAGAGGCAGGACAAACATTACTCTGATACGCAACATCCAAGACACCATAGAGATACTTCAGTCCCAATAATAGTTTGGAAGAAGGCGCTAGGAAGAGGCAGGACAAACATTACTCTGATACGCAACATCCAAGACACCATAGAGATACTTCAGTCCCAATAATAGTTTGGAAGAAGGCGCTAGGAAGAGGCAGGACAAACATTACTCTGATACGCAACATCCAAGACACCATAGAGATACTTCAGTCCCAATAATAGTTTGGAAGAAGGCACTAGGAAGAGGCAGGAAAAACATTACTCTGATACGCAACATCCAAGACAACATAGAGATACTTCAGTCCCAATAATAGTTTGGAAGAAGGCGCTAGGAAGAGGCAGGACAAACATTACTCTGATACGCAACATCCAAGATACCATAGAGATACTTCAGTACCAATAATAGTTTGGAAGAAGGCGCTAGGAAGAGGCAGGACAAACATTACTCTGATACGCAACATCCAAGATACCATAGAGATACTTCAGTCCCAATAATAGTTTGGAAGAAGGCGCTAGGAAGAGGCAGGACAAACATTACTCTGATACGCAACATCCAAGGCACCATAGAGATACTTCAGTCCCAATAATAGTTTGGAAGAAGGCGCTAGGAAGAGGCAGGACAAACATTACTCTGATACGCAACATCCAAGACACCATAGAGATACTTCAGTCCCAATAATAGTTTGGAAGAAGGCGCCAGGAAGAGGCAGGACAAACATTACTCTGATACGCAACATCCAAGACACCATAGAGATACTTCAGTCCCAATAATAGTTTGGAAGAAGGCGCTAGGAAGAGGCAGGACAAACATTACTCTGATACGCAACATCCAAGACACCATAGAGTTACTTCAGTCCCAATAATAGTTTGGAAGAAGGCGCTAGGAAGAGGCAGGACAAACATTACTCTGATACGCAACATCCAAGACACCATAGAGATACTTCAGTACCAATAATAGTTTGGAAGAAGGCGCTAGGAAGAGGCAGGACAAACATTACTCTGATACGCAACATCCAAGATACCATAGAGATACTTCAGTCCCAATAATAGTTTGGAAGAAGGCGCTAGGAAGAGGCAGGACAAACATTACTCTGATACGCAACATCCAAGACACCATAGAGATACTTCAGTCCCAATAATAGTTTGGAAGAAGGCGCTAGGAAGAGGCAGGACAAACATTACTCTGATACGCAACATCCAAGACACCATAGAGATACTTCAGTCCCAATAATAGTTTGGAAGAAGGCGCTAGGAAGAGGCAGGAGAAACATTACTCTGATACGCAACATCCAAGACATCATAGAGATACTTCAGTCCCAATAATAGTTTGGAAGAAGGCGCTAGGAAGAGGCAGGACAAACATTACTCTGATACGCAACATCCAAGACACCATAGAGATACTTCAGTCCCAATAATAGTTTGGAAGAAGGCGCTAGGAAGAGGCAGGACAAACATTACTCTGATACGCAACATCCAAGACACCATAGAGATACTTCAGTCCCAATAATAGTTTGGAAGAAGGCGCTAGGAAGAGGCAGGACAAACATTACTCTGATACGCAACATCCAAGACACCATAGAGATACTTCAGTCCCAATAATAGTTTAGAAGAAGGCGCTAGGAAGAGGCAGGACAAACATTACTCTGATACGCAACATCCAAGACACCATAGAGATACTTCAGTCCCAATAATAGTTTGGAAGAAGGCGCTAGGAAGAGGCAGGACAAACATTACTCTGATACGCAACATCCAAGACACCATAGAGATACTTCAGTCCCAATAATAGTTTGGAAGAAGGCGCTAGGAAGAGGCAGGACAAACATTACTCTGATACGCAACATCCAAGACACCATAGAGATACTTCAGTCCCAATAATAGTTTAGAAGAAGGCGCTAGGAAGAGGCAGGACAAACATTACTCTGATACGCAACATCCAAGACACCATAGAGATACTTCAGTCCCAATAATAGTTTGGAAGAAGGCGCTAGGAAGAGGCAGGACAAACATTACTCTGATACGCAACATCCAAGACACCATAGAGATACTTCAGTCCCAATAATAGTTTGGAAGAAGGCGCTAGGAAGAGGCAGGACAAACATTACTCTGATACGCAACATCCAAGACACCATAGAGATACTTCAGTCCCAATAATAGTTTGGAAGAAGGCGCTAGGAAGAGGCAGGACAAACATTACTCTGATACGCAACATCCAAGACACCATAGAGATACTTCAGTCCCAATAATAGTTTGGAAGAAGGCGCTAGGAAGAGGCAGGACAAACATTACTCTGATACGCAACATCCAAGACACCATAGAGATACTTCAGTCCCAATAATAGTTTGGAAGAAGGCGCTAGGAAGAGGCAGGACAAACATTACTCTGATACGCAACATCCAAGACACCATAGAGATACTTCAGTCCCAATAATAGTTTGGAAGAAGGCGCTAGGAAGAGGCAGGACAAACATTACTCTGATACGCAACATCCAAGACACCATAGAGATACTTCAGTCCCAATAATAGTTTGGAAGAAGGCGCTAGGAAGAGGCAGGACAAACATTACTCTGATACGCAACATCCAAGACACCATAGAGATACTTCAGTCCCAATAATAGTTTGGAAGAAGGCACTAGGAAGAGGCAGGAAAAACATTACTCTGATACGCAACATCCAAGACAACATAGAGATACTTCAGTCCCAATAATAGTTTGGAAGAAGGCGCTAGGAAGAGGCAGGACAAACATTACTCTGATACGCAACATCCAAGATACCATAGAGATACTTCAGTACCAATAATAGTTTGGAAGAAGGCGCTAGGAAGAGGCAGGACAAACATTACTCTGATACGCAACATCCAAGATACCATAGAGATACTTCAGTCCCAATAATAGTTTGGAAGAAGGCGCTAGGAAGAGGCAGGACAAACATTACTCTGATACGCAACATCCAAGGCACCATAGAGATACTTCAGTCCCAATAATAGTTTGGAAGAAGGCGCTAGGAAGAGGCAGGACAAACATTACTCTGATACGCAACATCCAAGACACCATAGAGATACTTCAGTCCCAATAATAGTTTGGAAGAAGGCGCCAGGAAGAGGCAGGACAAACATTACTCTGATACGCAACATCCAAGACACCATAGAGATACTTCAGTCCCAATAATAGTTTGGAAGAAGGCGCTAGGAAGAGGCAGGACAAACATTACTCTGATACGCAACATCCAAGACACCATAGAGTTACTTCAGTCCCAATAATAGTTTGGAAGAAGGCGCTAGGAAGAGGCAGGACAAACATTACTCTGATACGCAACATCCAAGACACCATAGAGATACTTCAGTACCAATAATAGTTTGGAAGAAGGCGCTAGGAAGAGGCAGGACAAACATTACTCTGATACGCAACATCCAAGATACCATAGAGATACTTCAGTCCCAATAATAGTTTGGAAGAAGGCGCTAGGAAGAGGCAGGACAAACATTACTCTGATACGCAACATCCAAGACACCATAGAGATACTTCAGTCCCAATAATAGTTTGGAAGAAGGCGCTAGGAAGAGGCAGGACAAACATTACTCTGATACGCAACATCCAAGACACCATAGAGATACTTCAGTCCCAATAATAGTTTGGAAGAAGGCGCTAGGAAGAGGCAGGACAAACATTACTCTGATACGCAACATCCAAGACACCATAGAGATACTTCAGTCCCAATAATAGTTTGGAAGAAGGCGCTAGGAAGAGGCAGGACAAACATTACTCTGATACGCAACATCCAAGACACCATAGAGATACTTCAGTCCCAATAATAGTTTGGAAGAAGGCGCTAGGAAGAGGCAGGACAAACATTACTCTGATACGCAACATCCAAGACACCATAGAGATACTTCAGTCCCAATAATAGTTTGGAAGAAGGCGCCAGGAAGAGGCAGGACAAACATTACTCTGATACGCAACATCCAAGACACCATAGAGATACTTCAGTCCCAATAATAGTTTGGAAGAAGGCGCTAGGAAGAGGCAGGACAAACATTACTCTGATACGCAACATCCAAGACACCATAGAGTTACTTCAGTCCCAATAATAGTTTGGAAGAAGGCGCTAGGAAGAGGCAGGACAAACATTACTCTGATACGCAACATCCAAGACACCATAGAGATACTTCAGTCCCAATAATAGTTTGGAAGAAGGCGCTAGGAAGAGGCAGGACAAACATTACTCTGATACGCAACATCCAAGACACCATATAGATACTTCAGTCCCAATAATAGTTTGGAAGAAGGCGCTAGGAAGAGGCAGGACAAACATTACTCTGATACGCAACATCCAAGACACCATAGAGATACTTCAGTCCCAATAATTGTTTGGAAGAAGGCGCTAGGAAGAGGCAGGAGAAACATTACTCTGATACGCAACATCCAAGACACCATAGAGATACTTCAGTCCCAATAATAGTTTAGAAGAAGGCGCTAGGAAGAGGCAGGACAAACATTACTCTGATACGCAACATCCAAGACACCATAGAGATACTTCAGTCCCAATAATAGTTTGGAAGAAGGCGCTAGGAAGAGGCAGGACAAACATTACTCTGATACGCAACATCCAAGACACCATAGAGATACTTCAGTCCCAATAATAGTTTGGAAGAAGGCGCTAGGAAGAGGCAGGACAAACATTACTCTGATACGCAACATCCAAGACACCATAGAGATACTTCAGTCCCAATAATAGTTTGGAAGAAGGCGCTAGGAAGAGGCAGGACAAACATTACTCTGATACGCAACATCCAAGACACCATAGAGATACTTCAGTCCCAATAATAGTTTGGAAGAAGGCGCTAGGAAGAGGCAGGACAAACATTACTCTGATACGCAACATCCAAGACACCATAGAGATACTTCAGTCCCAATAATAGTTTGGAAGAAGGCGCTAGGAAGAGGCAGGACAAACATTACTCTGATACGCAACATCCAAGACACCATAGAGATACTTCAGTCCCAATAATAGTTTGGAAGAAGGCGCTAGGAAGAGGCAGGACAAACATTACTCTGATACGCAACATCCAAGACACCATAGAGATACTTCAGTCCCAATAATAGTTTGGAAGAAGGCGCTAGGAAGAGGCAGGACAAACATTACTCTGATACGCAACATCCAAGACACCATAGAGATACTTCAGTCCCAATAATAGTTTGGAAGAAGGCACTAGGAAGAGGCAGGAAAAACATTACTCTGATACGCAACATCCAAGACAACATAGAGATACTTCAGTCCCAATAATAGTTTGGAAGAAGGCGCTAGGAAGAGGCAGGACAAACATTACTCTGATACGCAACATCCAAGATACCATAGAGATACTTCAGTACCAATAATAGTTTGGAAGAAGGCGCTAGGAAGAGGCAGGACAAACATTACTCTGATACGCAACATCCAAGATACCATAGAGATACTTCAGTCCCAATAATAGTTTGGAAGAAGGCGCTAGGAAGAGGCAGGACAAACATTACTCTGATACGCAACATCCAAGGCACCATAGAGATACTTCAGTCCCAATAATAGTTTGGAAGAAGGCGCTAGGAAGAGGCAGGACAAACATTACTCTGATACGCAACATCCAAGACACCATAGAGATACTTCAGTCCCAATAATAGTTTGGAAGAAGGCGCCAGGAAGAGGCAGGACAAACATTACTCTGATACGCAACATCCAAGACACCATAGAGATACTTCAGTCCCAATAATAGTTTGGAAGAAGGCGCTAGGAAGAGGCAGGACAAACATTACTCTGATACGCAACATCCAAGACACCATAGAGTTACTTCAGTCCCAATAATAGTTTGGAAGAAGGCGCTAGGAAGAGGCAGGACAAACATTACTCTGATACGCAACATCCAAGACACCATAGAGATACTTCAGTACCAATAATAGTTTGGAAGAAGGCGCTAGGAAGAGGCAGGACAAACATTACTCTGATACGCAACATCCAAGATACCATAGAGATACTTCAGTCCCAATAATAGTTTGGAAGAAGGCGCTAGGAAGAGGCAGGACAAACATTACTCTGATACGCAACATCCAAGACACCATAGAGATACTTCAGTCCCAATAATAGTTTGGAAGAAGGCGCTAGGAAGAGGCAGGACAAACATTACTCTGATACGCAACATCCAAGACACCATAGAGATACTTCAGTCCCAATAATAGTTTGGAAGAAGGCGCTAGGAAGAGGCAGGAGAAACATTACTCTGATACGCAACATCCAAGACACCATAGAGATACTTCAGTCCCAATAATAGTTTGGAAGAAGGCGCTAGGAAGAGGCAGGACAAACATTACTCTGATACGCAACATCCAAGACACCATAGAGATACTTCAGTCCCAATAATAGTTTGGAAGAAGGCGCTAGGAAGAGGCAGGACAAACATTACTCTGATACGCAACATCCAAGACACCATAGAGATACTTCAGTCCCAATAATAGTTTGGAAGAAGGCGCTAGGAAGAGGCAGGACAAACATTACTCTGATACGCAACATCCAAGACACCATAGAGATACTTCAGTCCCAATAATAGTTTGGAAGAAGGCGCTAGGAAGAGGCAGGACAAACATTACTCTGATACGCAACATCCAAGACACCATAGAGATACTTCAGTCCCAATAATAGTTTGGAAGAAGGCGCTAGGAAGAGGCAGGACAAACATTACTCTGATACGCAACATCCAAGACACCATAGAGATACTTCAGTCCCAATAATAGTTTGGAAGAAGGCGCTAGGAAGAGGCAGGACAAACATTACTCTGATACGCAACATCCAAGACACCATAGAGATACTTCAGTCCCAATAATAGTTTGGAAGAAGGCGCTAGGAAGAGGCAGGACAAACATTACTCTGATACGCAACATCCAAGACACCATAGAGATACTTCAGTCCCAATAATAGTTTGGAAGAAGGCACTAGGAAGAGGCAGGAAAAACATTACTCTGATACGCAACATCCAAGACAACATAGAGATACTTCAGTCCCAATAATAGTTTGGAAGAAGGCGCTAGGAAGAGGCAGGACAAACATTACTCTGATACGCAACATCCAAGACACCATAGAGATACTTCAGTACCAATAATAGTTTGGAAGAAGGCGCTAGGAAGAGGCAGGACAAACATTACTCTGATACGCAACATCCAAGATACCATAGAGATACTTCAGTCCCAATAATAGTTTGGAAGAAGGCGCTAGGAAGAGGCAGGACAAACATTACTCTGATACGCAACATCCAAGGCACCATAGAAGATACTTCAGTCCCAATAATAGTTTGCCTGACGTAAATCAGCCGCAAGTTCATTGCGGTCAATTTCGCTAATTTTCTCCACAGTCTGAAAAATTTATCACCTTACTGTACACTACATATTTAGACCTCCTATATGCAGACCTCACTCACTACATATTCAGACCTCCTATATATGCAGAACTCGCTCACTACGTATTCAGACCTCCTATTGTATCATTGGAAAAATAATAGCTCAAAAAACCTTGAGCGATTTTTTTGCAGGTTCGAGATAATCGAAAATCAAGTAAATCATTTGCCGTTCACTCACGTTTCCTCCGATCGGAATCCAGATAAATGCAGGAACAAACGTTTGTTTTTTTAGCTTGAAAGGTGAAGAATTTAAAGCTACAGTACCGCCCAAAATGTTAACATATATTGAATTATTGAACATAACTTTTTTCAAAGATAAAATTCAAAGCTCAAATTCTCACAGAAGTTTTTTGGGGTGTCTGTACCGTACCGGACATCATTTGGAGTGATTTATTAATTATCTCCAAGAAATACACCAAAATTGGTATATCTTCCATTTTTCAGTTTTTTCTCCAAGATTTTTTTGTTGATTTTTTTTTTGTTTTTCGAACTTCATTCATAAAATTTTTGTTTAAAGTCATGATTCGAACTGTTGGACACCGAAATACAAGTAAAAGAATGTAAGAACCTGTTGTTGCTGGGGCGAAACAGGGCCGGTCACAGAGCGAGCTCGCCCAGCAGTTCGGGGTAACTCAGAGCGCTATCTCCCGTATCCTCCGGCGTTTTCGAACCCAGGTAAACGAATTTTATACAACTGAATAACTTTGGAACACAAAAAAAATGCAGACACGAGTCATCGTGAAGACAAGTTCGGGGAGACCCCGCGTAACTTCGAGGTACATGGACCGAAGCATCCTGCGCGCATCTCGCGAAGAACCGAAACGCACTGCTACAGACATTCAAGCTGTCATATCAACGCTCGCGACTCCTGCTCCTTCAATAACTACCATCAAACGCCGTTTGCAAGCCGCTCGACTGAATGGAAGGTGGCCTGCAAAGAAGCCTTTCATCAGCGAAAAAAATCGTAAAGTTAGAGTTCAGTGGGCTAAGGATCACCTCAGTTGGACACGCCGTGAGTGGTCTCAGATTGTTTGGAGCGATGAATCCAAGTTTAATATGTTCTGCAGTGACGGTCTGAGGTGGGTAAAACGTCCAGCGGGCAAGCGTTTCCTGCCGCAATACCAGTCGCTCACAGTCAAACATGGCGGTGGTTCTAAGATGGTCTGGGGCTGTTTTTCCGCCAGCGGCATGGGTCCACTGAGACGTATTTTCGGAATTCTCGATCGTTACGGCTATGAGAACATAATGGAAAGCACTATGCGCCCTTGGGCCCTCTCCAAATTAGGTCGTGGGTTCACCTTTCAACAAGATAACGACCCGAAACATCGACCTCAGCACGTTCAGAACTGGTTTCGCCGTCGGCATGTGGATGTTTTGGACTGGCCGAGCCAGTCTCTCGATTTGAACATCATCGAACATTTATGGGAACATTTGCAACGAAAATTGACGGAAAAAACATGCAGAAATGCTGATGAAAAGTTTAAGCAGCTAGAGGAGGAATGGGAGGCGATTTCGCAGGTAACCATTAACTCTTTGATTGATTCTATGCCTCGTAGATGTCAAGCAGTCATTGACTCCAAAGGATATGCCACCAAATACTAGAATATTTGTTTTATTACTTCGAAAAAACTGAACATCTCTATAAGCACTTTTTACTATTTCCATTTTTTTAACGAATAAACCTAATAAAACATTTTCCAAAGTTGTTCTATCACTCGAAACATGTGAACTTGGCTTGTAAAAAATATCTGAAAATTTGAGCTTCATTAGTTTTTTTTGAAAAAAGTTATGTTCAATAATTCAATATATGCTAACATTTTGGGCGGTACTGTATTTGTAAAACCTGATTTAGGTATAAAGTGTTGTGACTCGACGCGCGTAATACTATACTGGCCAATACCCACTTCACGCGACCAAGATTCGAGCCTGGTCAGCTGTCTAAGTTTTATGAGAAGTCGCTTCTTATGGGCTCTAGTAAGACAAAAAGTCGGAGAAAAGAAGGGAGGGATGGGTTCATGAACATAGTAAGAGGGG
This sequence comes from Allodiplogaster pararmata, assembly GCA_964056735.1. NCBI lineage: Eukaryota > Metazoa > Nematoda > Chromadorea > Rhabditida > Diplogasteridae > Allodiplogaster > Allodiplogaster pararmata. The sequence continues at coordinate 11,028,845 of OZ057408.1, read as the reverse complement.
AGAAGCACATTACATGCGATTCTTTGTGTGGATATTTTAAGCGTTTTTTTTCTTCATATAAACACCGTTTTCCCGGTAAACTTGGAGGTCCCTTATCCAGGTAGCTGAATTGCAAATTCGCTTTTTTTTTCTAATACTAATCTTTTGCGGGGACAAGTTTTCTGAATTGGTTAAAGTTTTTGAAACATCATCTCTTCTCAGAAAGATGAACGGTTCATGACGATTTCAAAAAACAAAACTTGTGTAAAGCTTTTGCGTTGAGCAAGAATTGGACCCGCATCTTCGGTTTTCTTTGAGATGCTCTTACAGCTGAGCCACCAATGATCACAATCGTCCTCCGCTTTTAAAGGCTAATTGATTTACTTTTCTCAGACGAGAATGGACTCACAGACTTATTCAGAGGACTCATTCATTCATGCGAATCGAGTTCAGGGTCCTCCTCTATTTTCGAAATTTATCCTGACACAAGCGCCCATGGAGAACACGATTGGTAAGGAAGGATTATTCTGAGAGAGTGGGGGAGGAGGCGATGCAACGCTAAGTTCTTGGAAGACCTAGTTCCGAAGAGAGAAAAAGAAAGAGCAAGAGAGTGAGGGAAAGAAAGAGAGAACAAAAGAGGGAGACAGAGTAATAGAGAAAGAGTGAGTTGAAGAGAAAGAAAGAGAGAGAACGAAAGAGGGGGACAGGGTTAGAGAGAGAGTGAGTCTAAGATAAAGGAAGAGAGAACGAAAGAGGGAGACAGAGTTAGAGAGAGAGTGAGTGGAAGAGAAATAAAGAGAGAGAACGAAAGGGGGAGACAGAGTTAGAGAGAGAGTGTGAGTGGAAGAGAAAGAAAGAAAGAGAACGAAAGAGGGAGACAGAGTTAGAGAGAGAGTGAGTGGAAGAGAAAGAAAGAGAGAGAACGAAGGAGGGAGATAGAGTTAAAGAGAGAGAGAGAGAGAGAGAGTGAGTGGAAGAGAAAGAAAGATAGAGAACGAAAGAGGGAGACAGAGTTAGAGAGAAAGATCGAGTGGAAGAGAAAGAAAGAGAGAGAACGAAAGAGGGAGACAGAGTTAGAGAGAGAGTGAGTGGAAGAGAAAGAAAGGGAGAGAATGAAAGAGGGAGAGTGAGAGAGAGAGAGAAAGAGAAAGAGAAAGAGAAAGAGAAAGAGAAAGAGAAAAAGAGATTAGGACAGAGTATTATACGCTAATGAGTACCTTCTTTAGAGGATTTCTGGCGAATGATCTGGCAAGAAAGAGTGTCATACATCTTCATGCTGATTAGTAGAAAGGACTCCGAAAGGTTCCTGCAATGTTTTTCCTCTCTTCAAACTTGATGAGTATTCCTCTGCCTGAAGATAGTTGGTTCTGACGACCACTCACGCGGGATGATCATAAGATGATGATTAGTATACATATGTAGTTCGTCAAAGGAGGGTGATGCCGGTGAACTGGCCTGGGCATGGTAAAGATCAGAAAATACTTTCTTCAACCTTGAATAGAACCACCAGGAAAATAGAATCTTTCTCTTATCCGGATAACAAATGGGGCTTTGGAAAGGATCATCGACTGCGGTGCGAGTGTAGACTGAGAGAACTTTTACGGGCTCAAAAGGATCTCTTTGGAACTTTCACAAAATAATTCCTGGCTGAATTGGGAAAAAATCGTCAGATAGAATGGAATGCAACTGATGGACTTGACCGAATTTATTATAATGGTGGTGTTCGCTAATTTTCAGCAATGGCTCACAAAATCGATCGCAGTTCAAAGAAGCATTCACTGGTTACACCAGATTAGGTCTGCAAATAATTTCAAGCTAGCGTTGAACCTGCGAAGAAGCAATGAAAAACGCGAGGGAAATTAAAAAAAATAATATTCCAGATGCGCGCCGTATTGGCCTCGTTCAGTCAAGTCTCTTCCCATAAATGTATGCGATGGCGCGTTGAAGGTGGAGAATTGGGGAGTGGAGGAGTATCGAGATGCGCTCTTTCGAGTGACATGTTTACGACTGATTGGACCGAACCGGGAAGAAGTTTGTGTTTTAGCGATCATTGATAATTTAGCGATCGATCATTTTAGCGATCATTGATTCTTCCTTTCTCCAAGCAAGTAAGTCGGTCGCGTCCACGTCCTCGTCTACTAACAAAGCTAATAATCTTCTACTTCTACTTCGATTTAGAGAATTCTTCGGAAAAATGAGGTTGAAAAGCTAAGCGGTCCTATTAGGACTCTTCAGCGCAACGCCACAGTTGCTTATTCCTCTTCGCAAGTTCCCTCTTAATCCTCTCTGACCACCATGTTAGTGATAACACTAAACACGTTATCCTTTGGCAATAAAGACATGAATGATGAACATAACGAATATGAACTGTTCGTATGTGTAGAGTACTCATAGAATCAAAATAGGTTCTGTTTTCGCCGAAGGTTAATTATTGTGGTCCCTCAATAACTGACTCACTTTTGAATGAATCTTTTTTTGAATTTCAGTAACAGAATTATCTAAAGATCATTTTCTTCTTAGCGTTTGTCTCGTCCGAGAACAGGATCCGCTGTATAGATGGCACTTCTTAGTTTCCTTAGATTTTCGGCGGCTTTAGCTCTAAGTTCGACAGCAGCTATGTCTACTTCAATGTTGTCTCACCATATAGTTTTGGTATCCCTCTGGGTTACTTACCCTGAAAATCAAGGTTCCAGTTTGATTTTGAGACGGATGCAGGGTCAGCTCTCAGAAGATCTCTCCCTGCTTTCTCTCAATTTCTCAAAAATGGGAGGGATTCCAAGTCGTGCTCTTACATCTTATTTTGCACCTTCTCCAAATGGGTGAGTCCAAAGCTCCATCTCAACATCTTCATTTCCATTACGTGAAGTAATTGCTTGGTTTTCACAGTTGTTGGAGCACATTCGAGGCCATATAGCGCAACGAGTTGAACAACTGATCAGTATAATTTACCTTTCAGTCGTTCAGGCATGTGTTTGTCGCACAATATGCCAGTGACTTCTCTCCACTTTAGCCATGCAGCATTGATTTTTGCATTCACTGTAGCTTTAAGGGTCCCCATGTGAGGATATGAAGGATCCTAAGTACTTGAAGCTATCAACTTTCTGTAATCTTATAGATGTAGAGTCGTTGGTGCCGGCTTTCAGGTATTCGGTCTTTTCGACATTCAGACGCAGCTCGTATTCGTAGAACCGATTGTTTCATTCCTCCAGTTTAGCCTCGAGATCTTTCCGGTTTTCTGAGCACAGAACAACATCATCTGCCTACAGAAGAAAAATTAGCTAAAGAGCATGGCTTGCTTAAAGTCTTGGTTCGCTCTCTCCTTTCTATTGCCTTTTCATATTCTATCACTCGTTGGCAAAAAAAAGTGAACATGCTTCACTTATAATACCTAAATTTTCTCATTCGAGTATGTTAAAGCTTAAAGTTTACTATGCAACTGACTGAGCATTTTCTGATAAACTTACTCTGATGTTCCAACAATCATCAAAGAACGTTAAAATCAGTTTAGGCTCAGGCTTTGCGAGTTTTTAACACCGAAAACTTTTCTTAGCAAATGAATAATGAACAAAGTTTTTAACATTTTCAACTTTTTGGGAAATTTTTTTTTGCCAAAAAGTTCTGAGAAAAGTTTTTTTTTCAAACACATTTTTGCATTTTTCGTTAGAGCCTAAAACATCAGAAAAAACAGAGAAAAAATTCAATCAAAACTGAGTCAGTTATGAAGGGACCACAATAGTAAACCTTCGCCCCGTTTCCAAAATGAGTAGAAAACCGTTTCAAGACAAATAAAATCTTATAGCTGAAATACTTAATGACTGATGTTTCTCGGATAAAGTTTAAGCTTCTAGAAAACCGTTTTAAGAACTAATAAAAGGTCAGAGTTAACAAGAAAAGTTTGAGTTATCAAGTAAATCGGATTGTATACGTCACTACTATGCGAAGTGGAGTGAACATTAGTATGTAGAAGAGGCAAATACAGATTGTTTACACTTTCCTGGGAAGGCAATGAAAACAATTGAAATTTCCAGTTGAAAAATCGTGTTTTAGATGTAAAAATTCAAGTTATAGTGCACCTTGGATTCATGGGAAAGTTTTGGTTTGGAATAACAAGCGAAGCTTGACAATATATTCAAAAACAGACGAGAGCTCGATTTCACAAGCGCATTTGAGTTCATATCATTAAGAGAATATTCTAGAGAGAATTTTTCGAATGTTCAATTATTCGAAGTTTGCTTCAAGATGCGGAGATATTATTCAATCTATATGTATACTAACTTTGGCTGACTAGTACGAATGATCTCTTTGAATGATCTTCGGCCAAATTGCAGCGCCATGTGGAACATTGGCAGGCGGATATGAACAATGTTGATAATATGGAATCTCCGCTCATGGTAGGCCGGTCATTAGACAAATACTTAGATGAACCCAGTACATGATCTTACTCGTAATGCGATTGAAATTTAAGTAGAATCAGAATGAGCTACGGATAAAATTATACCTTTTGCTATCGCTTTTTTTCTTATTTATTTGGGAAAAGCAGAGAGGGAGCAAAAAATTTGAATGCTCGATACTGTAATGCATCTCATATGCTACTGATAAGATCGAATCTAAATTATAGATACTTTAACAAATTTATTAAAATAACGGTATTGACGAATGGGTTAAAAGTTCACCGGAATCATATACATAAGCATGAAAAAGTAGTCACCGTAACCAAGGGGAAGATAAGAATATTAGTTAGGGTAACAATGTTGGTTGCAGCTGCTGCGAGTTGCCCGCAGCTGCTCGCTTCCGGTGGTGATTCATGACTGCCTTGGGGTGAGTCGCGCGGCTGCAGTCGTGGCTGCCGAAGCTGCCATCACAGCCCTTCTTAGGGGCCCGGCTTGTAAGGTATGCAGCCTCCTTTCTCGATATATTTATGTCAGCTGTCAGCACTTATGTGTCAGCTTATCCGTTTGTATACTTCGTGTTTACCAAACTGGAATGAAGAATGTATATTCAACTTGTTGTTATAATAACGATGGGTTAAACTATGACACAGAAAAGGTATTCAACTGATAGGGATTGAACCTAGTCAACTCTCCGGGCGTGCGACCGGGTTACTATTGAACCTAGTCAACTCTCCGGGCGTGCGACCGGGTTACTATTACACATATACAACGAATATTATAATATTTATCTACATAGGTCAAATACATTACATTAAACCCGATTTCTCGTTTTTTTTTGTTGTGGTTGTTTTTTTGGTAGCTTTCTTTCGAGCTGAGCCTCTTATGATAATAGTACCTAAATTTATAATCTGGTTATAGTATACGGTGCAGCAAGCGGTGCACTGGCTGCGCTCGCAGCGACCCTTCTCGGTGGAGACGCCGATGCAATTCGTCTTCGTTCATCGACTCGTCGCGCATTTTTTTCGCGAAATTGTGCAGCCAACGAGGGCCTTCGAGGCGGATTACAGAAGGTTCCATACTGTAATATAAGTCATATTTGGGTGAAAACTTATAAATGGGCCGCCTCTCAGTCGAAACGACAATAGTTTTTATTTGGATTCTATATCCACCATTTTTCAGCATTCTTGATAGAATGCTTTAGGTTTTGACTAATGAGCAGTACAAAGTTTTTGAACCAGTTTACAAAAGTGTTTTTCGCAGACTACATACAACCTCTCCCCCTTAAGACAGACTGGGTGAAAACAAAGCTAATTCTTGCGCACGAAAACCTTGAACAGCAGTGAAAAATTCTTGACACTCATTTGAGAATATACAAGATGTTCACAGAGGTTGCATGCATTTCAGATGGCAAGAGGAACGCGCAGCTCGAATGTTTCTGGATGAAGAGTCCCAACTGTTGCCCGGATACAGACAGCTCTCACCCAGGGTGGATCCCGATCTGCTAAGACTGGCCAGGAGGAGGTTGCCTACCTAGTCACTCTATGCTTCCACGCATAGAAACCACACTAAAAAAACGAAGAGAGAGAGAGAGAGAGAGAACAGAAAAGAGAAAGCTTTCGAGAAGAAAGAGCGAATAAGAATCAAGTTCAATCGCACATTCCAGGAGCTAGCAAAATTTCTCCGCTTTCCGCGCGACCTTCCAAATCTGAGCTTTTCCGCCCGCTCATTGTTCTCCTTCACGCGATGCTCCTATTCGCATACATATTCGTGTGTGCCCAACCTCTGCCTCACTTCTACATTCATCTTCGATACCCTTATTTCCTCCCAATCTGAATTAAGATTTTTTGAGTAAGTCAGGAGAAATAGGAATGAAGTTGAACCAGAGACATAACATGAACTTTTCCATGAATTTGACAAAGGCATTTGTAATTTTTGCCTTGATTCAATTTTACATATTTTTCTCTGATAAATTGTTTTTTTTCCATTTTTTCTTGGTTTCTCTTTCTCTCTTCGTCACTGTTCATCTGTTATCATAGATATCAGCGTAGATCACATACATTTCGGCGTAGATCTGTCTCTCTCTGTCCACAAGTTCTGGGTGCGTTCAAAGTGAGGCTTCTTTTTCAGTGAGCGTCCAGATACTCGCCGGGAGGCTCATGACTGCGTCGGAGAATTGCCCTTGCCATTGGAGGGAGCAGATGTTCTGGCAGCTCGCCGGAGACTTCCCAACAAGTATCCAGCAGGACAGAGATACCTTTAGATGCTTCAGAAAAAAATATTGAGTTTTGAGTTGGTTTTTATAAGAGAAGTATGACACCTTCGAATACTCATGCTAAGAATCGTTTTTTTTTTTGCAGCAAGTTTGGAAATGATCAAGCTTTAATCTATGTAAAATCATGTTATTATGTGATTGCGGAGGCGTAAATCTTCAAAAATGTTTTACTTGTACGTTTTTGTATTATCAGATCTCGAATATGAGCATATACAGCACTGTACATATTGATAGCTCGCTAATTAGTTTATGTTCTCCAATACTGATTAATGAAGATTTTTTTATCTATTACTTAAGAATGATGATAGAACAAGGCATTATGTAAGATAGCTGGAAAGAGAGCTTTCTGGCTATTGAATAAAAACTTCCTTAATAATCATGAAAGTTTGAATATGAGTAGAACAAGGCAGAAAATTTATTGGAGGAATCGAAGTAGAATTGCGCTTGTTGGCGATTTTTCAGTGAAACTAGGCTTGGCCCTCATTCTCGTCTCGCGACAGGGTGTACCTACACTTAGATGGGATTTCTAACTATTTCGCTGAAACTATTTAAAGTTTTCCTGAGTTTCATACCATATACATATGACACAGAACCTGGTAGAGTGGGCCTGGGTGGTACAATAGAAATTTTGTAACCCCGGTTTTTTCTCAAAACATTTATCAAGGCTAATTCGAATATGGCGAAAAAGATGGTATTTTTTTATCTTTTTATTTCGCCTCTCCGATAAGCATGAGATGCTAAGAGTGGGCTTATATCGCCAATTGTGTGTGATGGTGGCGCAGTGTTGTGAGAAGCATATCTTGCTCAGATTAATAGCTAAATCTTTCAAATTCTGGCTCAAATTCGTCGAATACTTGATTCACAACTAAGTAAAATCAAATTCCGGGATATTCATTTCTCACGGTTTCTTTGGGCGCAAATAGTAAAAACGGGAAATCGGAAAAAAATAGAATACGAATTTTCTAAAAGCACACGCAAAACTGCCGGGATTCCAATCAATATGTTGCATTTCTGACTTTCTGCTACAACTTTCCCATACAAAACATAACTTTCCAAACAACCTCAGCGAATTCGAGATAAATCGCTTTGAGTTGCGCGAACCCGCTCACGTTCGCGCGCATACTCTTCACCCTACCGCCCTCATTTGCGGTCATTTACGGCAACTAGTGAGTCCAGCAAAGAAAGATTTTTTTGTCAGAAAATCAAAAAAAATTTATATCTTTTGAAAAAATATCACATCCTGAAATAGTTCACTTTTCTGAATGTTGAAAATTACGCTAGAACTACGTTTTTTCTGGGTTTGAGTGTGTTGTTGATTATTTACATATCTTGAAATTGACCATATTTTCCCGTTATCGATTGAGAGCAAACAATCTCATTTACTGTGACAAACAGAAAATTGTTTCAATTTTCAAAACTTATGCAGACAGCGTAGAAAATGTTACTACCTAGAACTCTTCTTCGGTACTACTTCATTTTGATTTCTCTCCCTTTCCTTTTTGTCCCATTGTTTCTCCCTTTCTCTCACCATCGCCTCCTGGACTGCTTCCATCGCCTCTACTTCAATCCGAAGTATGCTTTAATTTTTTTAATCGACAATTAGTTTTCTCAAAAACAATGTTTCATTTGTTTGGATCAGCATTTTCATAAGCGTACAAGGCTCCAAGTGTCTTCGAATAGCGAGTCTTGCTTTTTCAATTCTTTTTTTCTGCAGGCAGAGCCTCGAGTGCGAGAGCAGAACGACGCAGAGTTTGACACGGCGACTCTAGAGCAGTTCGCCGAGGTCATATACCATGGAAGTCCTATCCATGGAACATATACCCAGCTCTGTCGTCTCAGAGATTTTCTCAAGCCCAATTTTGATATCGCGGAAATTTTAACCATTTCGAGTTTGACAGGTTCTCTCTGTGCTCCTGGAAGCACACCGGTCTAGGTGCAGGCAAGGTACTTCCGCTGAGTTCGCTGCTGAAGATCACGTCCTCTTTGGAAGTACTGCGGTCGGGTGGCAATCTATGTAGACGGAACATCGTTCTGGTACATCCAAGTAGCACCACGTCAAAAAAAAACGAAGGTGGTCGAGAGTTTCGAGAAGGAGGAGCAGGAGGAATCAGAGGCAGAAGGAGTTTGGAGTTGCTCGTATAACGGGTGCACCAAGGTCTTCCTCTCCTTCAGGGGGAGCTGGACGCGCACTTCGTCCGAGGAGTCCCTTCGGTCGTGCTAGAAAGGAAGACTACAACGGACTGCCCCCTCCTCATTTTCGCTGCTCGGACTGAGACGGTTGGAACGTTGTAGGCTAGGATGACAACAGGATCGGTCGTAGACCTACTTCAAGAAAAAATAATCACCTCGATTGAGTACGGATGAGTATAGAAAACCAGCCAGTGACAAGCTCTGGATTCGGAGGCAAAAGATTTCGTTACAGAGATCGTGAGGATGAACTGGGAGGAAGGACCTAGAGCTGACAAGAAAAAAATTATCAAGGCGATGAGATCCGCAAAGATTGGTGGAAGGCTCAGTTTCTCGCTAGGCAAATCCTCTCGGAAACTCAAGTTCAAGGGCTGATCAGTAGGAGTCTGCGGAAGCTCAACGAGCAGAAGGAAGAGGACGGAGAGGATTGAAGCAGAGGAAGCAGTCCAGGACGCTATGGTGAGAGAAAGAGAGGAACAGTGGGAGAAAAAGGAAGAGAAGGGAGAGAAATTAAGAAGAAGTTATACCAAAGAAGAGACCTAGGAAGAATCATTTTCTACTGTCGTAAAAATAATAGTTCAATGTCAAGCTGTTTGCATAAATTTTGAGATTCGACAAAATGTTCTGTTTGTCACAGAAAGTGGGATTGTTTTTTTCTAACTCATTAACGGGAAAATATGGGCCAGTTCAAGCTATGTAACTAACTAGTTACCAACACACTCGAACCCAGAAAAAATTTAGTTTCAGCGGAATTTTCAACATGCAGAGAAGTTAACTTCCATGTGATGTGATTCCAGGATGTGATTTTTTGCAAAGGATAAAAACTTTTTGATTTTCAGAAAAAAATCTTTTTTTGTGGGACTCACTAGTTGCCGTAAATGACCGTAAATCGGGGCGGTACTGTGAAAAGTATGCGCCCGAACGTGGGCAGGTTTGCGCCACTCAAAGCGCATATATCTCGAAATCGCCGAGGTTGTTTGAAAATGATGTATTCGAAAACCTTAGCAAAAAGTCAGGACTACAACAATTTGACTGGAATCCCGGCAGTTTTGGTTGTGTTTCGAGAAAATTCGTATTTTCTGTTTTTTTTTCTTCTTCCGAATTCCCATTTTGGCAATTTGCGCTCACAGAAACAATGAGAAATGAATATCCCGGAATTCGAAAGTAATTACTTGTGAATCAAGTACTCGACTAATTTGAGCCTCAATTTGACAGGTGTATCTATTAATCTGAGCGAGCTATGCTTCTCACAACACTGCGCCACCATCACACACAATCGGCGAGATAAACCCACTCCCAGCATCTCATGCTTATCGGAGAGGCGAAATAAAAAATTTAAAAATACCATCGTTTTCGCCATATTCAAATTAGCCTTGAAAAACGTTTTGAGAAAAATCGGACTTATAAAATCTCTATTGCACAATGACCTCAGAACGAGGCCCACTCTACCGGGTTCTTTGTCATATTGTAGCTTTAACATATCGTAATTGTGATTATTGTTTTGAATTTTTTATTGAATTGTTACATCCCTTGTTTGTTATTTTTTTCGCTCTCATGTAAATAAAATTCTAGGATTCAAGCAAAGGGAATTCAAAATATTCTCGTTTCTCTCTAAACGGTCGAGGTGAAGGAAGAAGAGAATGTTGATGCTCAGTTTCGCTTCAAAATGGCGGCTTCGTTTCATTCAGCGGTTGATTGAAGAAGAAGGCAGCTAACGAGGATTGAGTGGGTATACCAAGTTGAGAGGAGAAGAGGACAGCAAAAGAGATAGAGAGCCGGAAAGTTGTGAGGGTTGATGAGATACAGAATTCAATGGGGAGAGAATGAAAGAGACACTCTTGAGAATGGCTCAATTAGGGGTGACTGAATGGGCGGAAGCTTCTTCCTCCTCTCTTGTCACTACACAACATCAACTCTCACTCGACATCATAACATCATCTAGACAGCTTCTCTGGGTTGCTCATTACCATCAGGGAAGAAGTTCTCTCAATAAGCTGCTTTAAAACACTGGCAACGTTTTGTTGTGAACTTTTTACGGACATTTTATATTCCTTATCGCGCTTCTTTTCCACTCCACCGTTGGCAGGGGAGGCTGAGATGAGAAGAGATACAGACCTATGTACATATGTGAGTCGGCATTTCCATTGTAATGTGTGCATCAGTCAGGGGCGGAGGCTTTTACATGCACTACCATAACTTTGCTCTTAGTATGAGCGAATCTCTCATTCGTCTCCCTCCGTGCACGGTTGCTCCTCGCACCGTCTCTTCCCTCGTCTGTGAGAGTCCTTTCCCGAGAAGAATTGGCGCTCCGGGATCGTAGCGCCATCATGAGCGACAGAAGAATGAGATGGAGGGACGACTTTGTCAAAGCCGTTAGTCCCCAATTCCTAAGGAAGGAAGAGAACGCTGAGGAGTGGAGTCGTCACATGTCGCAACAGATCCCATAATCTTACCGATGTGGCTTGCTGATCTTGATAAAGCGTTTAAATTGAAAAAAAAATTGAAAAAAATGAGCGAATCCGACAAGGTTCGGGTGGTTTTTTGTTGCATAAACGTAAACACACATCTATTCCGTGCATACACTTCTTAGTTTTATTTATTTATTTATTTATTTATTTTATCGACATTTTACAATGCAAGGTTTTGGTGAGACACATTGTAAATGATACATACATAAATAAGTGTGGCGACAGGTGAGACAATTTACTGAATGCTACTGATTATTCTCCAGTTCACTTAGCATGTTCTCGTTTCGGAGACGACTTATGAACTGCTCTACTGTACCTGAATTCGATATTTCACTCGAGATTCCGTGAAACATTCTTGAAACTCGTAAACAAAAACAATAGAATCTAGAAGTGGAAGAAGTACATTCAATTGCAATACCATTTATATTTTTATTCGAGTAGGGGAGGTGCGCTTGAAAATGCGAGATTTTTCAATAATAGACTTATTTGTGTTTTACAGTCTTTTTGTGAAAATACGTCTGTGAATTTGTGAAATAAAAAATACGTCTGTAAAAAAAATACGTCTGAAAAAAAACGTCTGTGAAAAAAAAAAGAGGTCTGTGAATTTCGAATTTTTTTGATCGAATTTTGTTCGGTCAGATCGTTCACGTTCATAAATCTTGTCGTTCATGCCGTTTTAACGTGTTGTAAGCGTTGTAAGCTTTCTGAGATGAAATTTATTCAAATTGAGCTATCTCGAGTGACAGTTTTTATTATGATTCATGGCAACTTCAAGTTCTCAGTTTTTGATTAGTCTTCATGTATCTTAAAAAATGTGATGGGAAATAACAAACTAGGAATACTTCGCTTAAAAACGAGGAATCATTTTTAATGATCAATTATAAAATGTTGAATATTGTAGAGTTTTAGTTTTTTTTATTAGTACAAACTCATTTAATATCGTAAGTCACAGAAAGAAAGGTATAACAACCTCTATAGAATCCATTCTCTCATGTTAAACCTTGGTTTTCACATGAAAATCCTTGTTTTAATTTAAAAAAATTGCAAATTGTGCACACAATTCATGAATAGAGGCACGAGAAGAATACAAAGAGAATAATTCAAGCATTTATATTTGTACAGAAACATGCGGGAGCAGGAACTTTTGATTCTGACGCCTGACGCGTTCTTCAATGCATTCCAATGGTTTTGTAGACGATCGGAATATTAGAAAACCCACATAAAAGCTTCGCGTCTGGTTGAATGGGGAGAAAGGCTAAGTTGTATCTGCGTGAGAAATACGAAATCTGCCAGATCTTCTCGCTTCTCTCGTCCTCGCCGATTCACGAGACGTTGGATTAATAACAGCTCAGGTCTATGAAATATGTACATGTGTACGCCCTATATTCGCATGTCAGCTAGTATTATGCCTTCAGCGTGCTCTTTCGATAGGCTATCTCTCCTTCCTTATACGATCTGTCCCAAAAAGCTATTTCTCTCTTTTTTTCTTTTTGCACCTGTTTCACTTTCTGTCTATTTATTTTTCTTTTTCCATCGCCTGCGTGTTAGTTTACATACCTATTTAAATTTACATTCTTTACCGCTGTTTCTAGTTACCGCTTTACCGCTGAATCCTATATCTCTTCCCTCTTCTTTTCATTCAGTCTACTATAGTAGTTACCTATCTATCTCTGAATTTCTTCAATCACTTAGGGTCTCTTTGTCACTCATCTTTTCTCTATATATCTGGCGCTCTCCTGTATTCATCATTTTTCCAATTTTCCATGTCTCTTTTGACTTCTAACAAGTTGCTCATCTCTCTCTTTCTTCTATGTGAATCTATTTTTCTTATTCTCGCCTTTTTCCCTCTCTCTATATATTTCTCTCTGTCCCCCACTCTCCATCTTTCTCTATTTCTTTTCCTCAATACACCTTTGTCTTTGTATATTTTAAATGTACTCTTTTCTCCTACCGCTATGTCTATTTCCGTTTATGTATTCAATATATATTACCATATGTATACAATCATTCTCTCTTTTTCTTTTTACTCCTATATGTTCCTTTCTCTCTAACACATACTCTCTAGCTACATAAAGCTCTCCTATTCCTCCGAGTTCTCTTGTGCAAAGTTTTCTGTGTTCTTATAATATATATATCTTCAAAAGTTGCCCCTAATTGCCTTTGGAGTGTAGTCCTTATTCGAGTAGCTGTTCGCCCTCGTCTTCTCTGTCTTGCATACATTTTTGTATGTGAAAATACTCAGCTTCAGTCACCAAAACTTTTCCTTTTTATTCAGCATAGTCTTACATTTCATAGTCTTGTCATGACGACCTTATAAATCTAATGAAACAACCCTTTGCAACTTGTTATTTCCATTCGAAACTCGTTAAAAGAGTTCACTTCCTAGAAATAACTCATGTCCTTCTTTTCTTTTGTGAACAATTTTTTTAAAAGAAGTTTAAAAGTGCGTCCCGAATTTTGCCCTCCTCCCCTTTTAAATGCTTCCAATTTGTGTGTGTTCTTTCTCCTTTCTTCCTGCCTCGAGAACTGCCTCGAGAACTGCCTCGAGAACTGCCTCGAGAATTCAAAGGGCGGTTGTAAAGCGTATCTCACTCACTTTTTCTGTTGAGTTTTTTGTGGGGAAATCGTTTCTTCCATGTTTATTTTTGTATGAAGCTTTTCTAAGAAGGAAATTCATGAGAATTATTCCGAAAAACAACTATCATTAGTGAAATTGATCAGGAAGCTATTTTTATGAAACTAGAAAAACTAAACAAAGTTATTATTCGCCCTATTTTTAAAGTTTTTCAGATCTTTTAAAATTTTAATTTTCTTAAGAAACTTCAATTTCTCAAACTCATCCAAACCCCATGAAATTATCGTATTTGCGGTCTCTAATTCACAACTTCCTTGAGTAATCGACTACTTTAGTTCACCAAGTATTCTGTAACCGGTTTCAAGTGCAGATGAAAATTTATGTTTTCCTTCATATAATCTATACCTGTTGCATATATTAACAAATAATTAATTACTTTTTCCCTGCAGTCAGATATTTTTTAAACCGGCCACTTCGAAAAAACTTGAATGAGTTCAATATCTCTTTGGGATGCTCTGAACATTCGTAATATCTCAGTTTTATCATTGCAGCCTTGTTTACTGTTTTTTATAACTTGATTTTAACATTTTCTCCCCTTGATTTTCATTCTCCTATGATTCTTCGAATCTAGAATTCACAAGCGTTGAGGGAATATATGCTTTAATACAGAACCGGATTATCTTAACCTTCGCAAACTTTCAACCAAAAAGTTCGATTTTGCAACTTTTTATGGTACAAAAGTGACTGAAAGTGCGAAGTTACCCAATAATAGGATATCTTCTAAAAGATTTACAAAGCTAGAAGTGAACAGATAGATTGAATAAGCTCTATAAAGAAGAATTTCTCAAAAAAAAGAGTTAGATAACAAGAAACAAAAAACGAATTAACAAACAAAAGATGCAAAAAAAAACATTCAGTAGAAACTGATTCGAGAGTCATTTGATTGAAGGAAACTAAATGTTTTAAGAGTGTAAGAGAAGGAGAAAAAGAGATATAAAAAAAGATTTTAAAAAAGGAATTGAGATATAACAAAAAGAAGAGAGAGTGAGAGAGGCCAAGACAAAAAGAAAGATGAAGAGACTTGGAGATGACCAGAGACAAAAATCAACCCTTTCCCTCTGCCCAATTAAAAACCCCATGGGAATCACTAAACTTCTCAGAATGTTTTGACAGATATCATTATTTGATACCAGCAACTTTACGGGGCAGCCTCTGACTTTAGATAAGTCAAATAACTTATGACTTCATGATTTAGGAGAAGCTCGTGGCTTCATAACTCTTAAATAACACTTTAGCTACGCGCGATTTTGAAGCTTGGAATTATAATTATTATTTATGAATGGATATAAACGCATTTGGTTCGAGCCTGGTTTTCATAAAAATCCGCAGTTCTTGAAGGCCTAATTTTTAAACTTAATAAACACAAAGCCTTTCAAATGTAATGAGAATCGAATTCCTTTCGTCTGTCATACTTAGAGAAGTTTTTCACTCACTGGATAAATTTGAAATGGATATTGGATATTTCCGTGGTACATTTTCCGTTGTCCAGATTTTATCTATGCACAGGTACAATGATGAAAAAAATAAGTATTCTCGCCGCAGCTACTCAGACCAGACTAGTCATTCTTAGCCATTATTCATCGTCCGTCAAAAAGAAAAAGTTATAATTGTCTACCCTTCTAGAGTTTTTTTTTTTGGATTCCTCAATAGTAAATACTAGCCAATGAGCACAAATTTTTGATTTCTTTACGTGAAGTGTTTGAGTGTGGGATATTCGTTTGAGGGGAAGTTTTTTTCCATGAGCTTTGGTGTTGACGACTTGACAGTGTAGCGAAAAGCTTATGTTAAGAAAAGAGAAAGGAGTATGATGGAGAGAAAAATAAGAAAGAGAGGTCTAGCGGAGAGAAAGAAGGAGAAAGATGACAAGAAAAATAGAAAATGGAGAAAAGCGAAGAGGGAAGGGAATATAAATAATGTGAAAATTCAGATTTTCGTATTGTTAGAGGGAAAAGCGAGACACGTAAATGAAGAAAGAAGAGTAAAATAGGAAAGAATCAATATTGAAAAAAACAACGTCTTGAAATAAAACAAGAAGTTTTGATGGGCAGTAAAATTTCAAATAAAAATGAAACAGACGTTTATTTTCTTCAGGGATAGTATAGCCTTCATGGGCTCTGGAGAAAGATCAACCAAGCGTGCTTTTACATCAGAAGACAAGCCAACATATTCTGTATTTCTATCTCTCGTTTCTGATTTCTTTCTCTTCTATCTTCCTACCTCTCTCTCTCTTTCTCACTCTCTTTCTCTCTTTCTCTCTCTATCTCCCTCTCTCGCCTCTTGTGCTCTACTTTCTTCTCCATTTTTATACCAGCTCTTTCTTTTTTCTAGGACTTTCATCTTAACTTTTCCCTTATTCGAGAAACCTTGAATTTTTCACTGTTTTTCTTTCTTCCTTCGTTTCCGACAATGAATGGAGCTCTTCTTTTCATTCGATCTTCATTTATGTAAGTGTTGAGTCATTCCTCGACTGTCACTTATTGTCTTCATTTCGTTTCCTTAGCGCTGATTATTTGAAGCCTAAAGGTTTCTGAAAAAATAATTGAAGAATTACAGAGATTTATAAAAAAAGAGTGACAGAGAGAGAAAGAGAGAAAAAGAGAAATAGATAAGAAATGGCAGGAGAAAAATGAAAAAAGGTGTATCGATGTTTGTATCTCCGATAATAAACCTTTTTATGTGTTATAATGTTTCCATACTCTGTAATCATCGTCGTTCCATTTCTATACATACATACATATACTGCCCGAAGTGATTAAAAACATTCAAAAGTGCCTTTTCCGCTGGTGCGTTGTTATCGAAGAATAAGTCCAAGAACTTGGATGTCTAATGAGTGTGTTGAATACATAATGCCAGTAATATAAGTACTCAGACTTTGAAGAAACCACCTTCAGTGCATTCGAAACTTTTTCAAAACTAAAAACTTAACTCGTGAGAACTCTCCATCGCATGTGGTTTGGCGAGAAACAACGAGTTGTGGTTGAGAAACTTAATCATAGAATAATTGCGAACAAAAAAGGAGTCAGTTGCGGTTGTACGTAAATGTGAATTGAGACTTACCTGATGAGAAGAAAAGTATAACAACCTAAACAGGCGGGTTGTGAGTTTTATTGTTTGTCTGTTTTCAAGGGTTAGTTTGCAGAGCAATAGGCGCCAGTTATATTTAGAAACAGATGCCGGAACCCAAGGTTCATGTTCGCGATGATTTATTGAGGAGAGCAAAGCGAACGCAAAGACTGTTCTAACAAAGAAGTCGAGGTTGAAGCGAGAACAAATACCTTTAGCCGAAAAGAGCAACGTTTCTCCGGGCGACCAGCATTAAATAATCTTTGCACAAAATAGAACTTGTTTCCTCTTCCACGTTTATCGGAATGGGCCAAGTTTCAATGCATTTCATAGAAAGAAGCTTTCATTCTGCTTGAGATGGTTGTTTCTTTCACCATTGATCTTCTTATTCAACTCTGTCTTGATTATTTATAGCTCAATGCTTTATCCAATTCTTTTTGAGATTGCTTCAAAGCTTTTTTTCAAAACACGTTTTGTCTATCCTTCCCTTTTAGAATTTCAAACTCCAAAATGTGATGCCAGGAATTATTTTATTCATTCATCTTCTTGTCATAGAGTATGTCAACTTTATAAGTAAGTGATGCTTCTTATACAAAGCTTCTGTCCCCCTCCTCCTCTTCGAATAAGGCGATTAGCAAAGGGAACACGAAGGAAGAAGTCGAAAGGCCGTGAGGCCATTTGTTATTCGTACCAAACAAGCAACACAATAAAACACACTTCTACTGTTTAGCACTACGGACAGCTATATGTATTGTGTGGTAACGCGACAGTTTGTTACAAGACAATTTGTTACACGACACTTTTTACACGAAAGTTTGTTAGACGCCCTTCACAGATTTTTTCACTTAGGCTCATTTAAATGTATGCTAACGAGGCCGTATAGAACAATTAGCCACACAATATTTAAGTTTTATCCAGTCTAATTGAGTTAATTAGGGCTTAGCTGTTTTCAGCTATTATTCACTGTTTTTTTTTTGGCTTAGGCTTAGGTAAAGGTTACGCTAACGAGATTGTACGGCTTGGGAAAGAGGCAGCATGAGCGAATTTCTCACTTTTTTGATTCTTTGTCGATTCAATGAGTAAATTTGTCAAAAAATCGAGAAAATGGTGTGAAAAATACAGTAGTTAAAACACAAATGCCCCTGTAACAAAGTGTCATGGATCCTCTTCGTCTTTCCCTTTTAATGGATTTTTTAAAAAATTCAAAACAACATTTTTGTTACCGTTCGCGCTCTTTATGTTTTCGAAATTTATCTTCAATTTTCGTTTACGAGCTCAGATAATATTTCCCTTGAGCCTTGCGGAGAATATCCATACATGAAAGAATATATAATCATTCAACACACGATTTTTGACGGGTAAGCCGGACAAATATTAAATAATTATAATAATATTTCCAAAAAAATTCTCAAATTTTAAGTTATAAAATTTGAGCGTAATATCCGGTCGAAGATTTCTATCAAAGTAACTGGGTTAGAAGAGTTTATTCCGTATTCAGAGTTGAAGAGTTGATAAATACGGCCCTCATTCGAGAGAAGAAACGAAAGACAAAATTTGCAGAATAGATAGACCAGCTTTGGTGTGTTTTTTTGGTGTGCTTGTTAAACTTCTTTGTACGTGCTCTATGTAACTATTCTCACCCTACGAAATAGAAGACCTAGTCTATTCTCACCCTACGAAATAGAACACCTAGTCTCGGAGCCATAATCTAGGAGGAAAAATATGTCTCATAAGCTTGAAGTAGAATAGGAACAGACGAGGCATTGAGGAACCGTGAAATGATGCTCATAAATCTAAGTTATTTGGTTACGATAACACTTATTTGCAAATTTTTAAACTTCGCGTCACGCTTTGGATGAATGCAGAAAACAAAATCATTGATTGAATAAATTAGTGTTAGAGGGCAAAGCGGTAGCCGCCCTTGATGAACTCGTCGTCCTTCCTGACAGTGGGCGAGCGGCCTCTGATCAACGGCCTATTGGACCAGGCAGACCTCATGAGGAGACTCTCTATTGGGTGAGGTCATTACAGTTACTATATTGTATGTTCATATAAAATGAAGAGTAATGGAGCGTTAGAATTCAAATCAACTTTTCACTTTCTCAACGTAATCTCTGCAAAGTAATCTCGTTGAACGATTCAATGTCTCATCACAAATTGCCGTCAATAAACTACGGTATTTTTTAAAATAATAACTTTCACTGTTGGACGTAATTTTATAAAAATAAATAAAAATCCGTAGTCCATTCTCCTATTCACGGCAAATCGTAGTGAAACATTGGAGCATTCAACGAGATCACTTTGCAGAGATTACGTTGAGGAAGTGAAAAGTTGAATACTAACTCTCCATAAGTTACTTTTGAGAACGAAGGGCGGAGGTATACACGAATAGTAACACTTAATTTGATCAGGTTTTTCCGAATTCTTGTAGATTCGTGATATATTCGTGATATACGAATGAAATTAGCAGAAAGAACAGATTCAATCGGATTCAATTTGTTTTCGTTTTTTGCTGAGAATTTTGCTGAATAAACTTGAAAGGTTAGTCCGTGTTTTTTTTATAGTCAAAAAACACATGAGAAAAGATATTGAAACTCGCATTTTTAAGAGAAACATGAGTAACAAAAAAAAGAGATTTTTTTGCTTCGTAGACAAAAAAAAGGAAGAAGAACGGAACCAATGAAACAAAAACTCTTTTTGCCGGTTAGCTTTGGAGCTGAACCCGAAACTTGGGAGCTGACAGATATGAATGTATGTATATACTAAATAGTTCATTGCTCTGCCATTTGAACCTGCGCAAACACCTCTTAATTCGACATTAGAAATTTTTTTTATTTAAAGCGACGTTCTAAAGTTCAAAAAAAGGTGTAAGTCTCGAAACTTTCTAAGATTTTTTCCTGAAAATTCCGTTCTTTTAGGACGCTCTAGTTTTTTTGTATTTGGATTCTATTCCCTAGACAGAAAGAGCGGCAGTATTCGCTATAGTTGCCTATTTGAAGAAGTCTCGAGTGAGAAATGCACATGAATCAATTGAGAGTTTCCATTTGAAGAATCACGAAAATCAAAGTCCTTTTGTGTAAGTTTCTGTTGTTTTTTGTCACTCTCGGAAGAAGGTTAATCAATTAACCAAAAAAGATTTAGTAATTAGAAAACAACATTGTTAATACATATAATAAAGAAAAACTTTTTTTTGAAAAATAACACTTTACTAAGAGTTCAAATTGCATCTGGTACTTCATACTATGTTTTCATTCTTCGTTTTCATTCATTCATTCTCCGTTTTCATTCATTCATTCTTCGTTTTCATTCATTCTCCGTTTTCATTTATTCATTCTTCGTTTTCAGTCATTCTCCGTTTTCATTTATTCATTCTTCGTATTCATTCATTCATTCTCCGTTTTCATTCATTCATTATTCGTTTTCATTCATTCATTCTCCGTTTTCATTCATTCATTCTCCGTTTTCATTAATTCATTTTCCGTTTTCATTCATTCCTTTTCCGTTTTCATTTATTCATTCTTCGTTTTCATTTATTCATTCTCCGTTTTCATTTATTCGTTCTCCGTTTTCATTAATTCATTTTCCGTTTTCATTCATTCCTTTTCCGTTTTCATTTATTCATTCTTCGTTTTCATTTATTCATTCTCCGTTTTCATTTATTCGTTCTTCGTTTTCAGTCATTCTCCGTTTTCATTTATTCATTCTTCGTATTCATTCATTCATTCTCCGTTTTCATTCATCCATTATTCGTTTTCATTCATTCATTCTCCGTTTTCATTCATTCATTCTTCGTTTTCATTCATTCATTCTCCGTTTTCATTCATTCATTCTCCGTTTTCATTCATTCATTTACATTCATTCTCCGTTTTCATTTATTCATTCTTCGTTTTCATTCATTCTCCGTTTTCATTTATTCATTCTTCGTTTGTATTCATTCATTCTCCGTTTTCATTCATTCATTCTCAGTTTTCATTCATTCATTCTTCGTTTTCATTCATTCTCCGTTTTCATTTATTCATTCTTCGTTTTCATTCATTCTCCGTTTTCATTTATTCATTCTTCGTTTTCATTCATTCATTCTCCGTTTTCATTCATTCATTCTCCGTTTTCATTCATTCTCCGTTTTCATTTATTCATTCTTCGTTTTCATTCATTCTCCGTTTTCATTTATTCATTCTTCGTTTTCATTCATTCTCCGTTTTCATTTATTCATTCTTCGTTTGCATTCATTCATTCTCCGTTTTCATTCATTCATTCTTCGTTTTCATTCATTCATTCTCCGTTTTCATTTATTCATTCTTCGTTTTCATTCATTCATTCTCCGTTTTCATTTATTCATTCTTCGTTTTCATTCATTCATTCTCCGTTTCCATTCATTCATTCTCCGTTTTCATTTTTTCATTCTTCGTTTTCATTCATTCTCCGTTTTCATTCATTCATTTTCCGTTTTCATTCATTCATTCTCCGTTTTCATTAATTCATTCTCCATTTTCATTCATTCATTCTCCGTTTTCATTTATTCATTCTTCGTTTTCATTCATTCTCCGTTTTCATTTATTCATTATTCGTTTTCATTCATTCATTCTCCGTTTTCATTCATTCATTCTCCGTTTTCATTCATTCATTCTCCGTTTTCATTCATTCATTCTCCGTTTTCATTCATTCATTCTTCGTTTTCATTCATTCATTCTCCGTTTTCATTCATACATTCTTCGTTTTCATTTATTCATTCTTCGTTTGCATTCATTCATTCTCCGTTTTCCTTCATTCATTCTCAGTTTTCATTTATTCATTCTCCGTTTTCATTTATTCATTCTTCGTTTTCATTCATTCTCCGTTTTCATTTATTCATTCTTCGTTTTCATTCATTCATTCTCCGTTTTCATTCATTCATTCTCCGTTTTCATTCATTCATTCTCCGTTTTCATTCATTCATTCTCCGTTTTCATTCATTCATTCTTCGTTTTCATTCATTCTCCGTTTTCATTTATTCATTCTTCGTTTTCATTCATTCTCCGTTTTCATTTATTCATTCTTCGTTTTCATTCATTCTCCGTTTTCATTTATTCATTCTTCGTTTGCATTCATTCATTCTCCGTTTTCATTCATTCATTCTTCGTTTTCATTCATTCATTCTCCGTTTTCATTCATTCATTCTTCGTTTTCATTCATTCTCCGTTTTCATTTATTCATTCTTCGTTTTCATTCATTCTCCGTTTTCATTTATTCATTCTTCGTTTTCATTCATTCTCCGTTTTCATTTATTCATTCTTCGTTTGCATTCATTCATTCTCCGTTTTCATTCATTCATTCTTCGTTTTCATTCATTCATTCTCCGTTTTCATTTATTCATTCTTCGTTTTCATTCATTCATTCTCCGTTTTCATTTATTCATTCTTCGTTTTCATTCATTCATTCTCCGTTTCCATTCATTCATTCTCCGTTTTCATTTTTCATTCTTCGTTTTCATTCATTCTCCGTTTTCATTCATTCATTTTCCGTTTTCATTCATTCATTCTCCGTTTTCATTAATTCATTCTCCATTTTCATTCATTCATTCTCCGTTTTCATTTATTCATTCTTCGTTTTCATTCATTCTCCGTTTTCATGCATTCATTATTCGTTTTCATTCATTCATTCTCCGTTTCCATTCATTCATTCTCCGTTTTCATTCATTCATTCTCCGTTTTCATTCATTCATTCTCCGTTTTCATTCATTCATTCTTCGTTTTCATTCATTCTCCGTTTTCATTTTTTCATTCTTCGTTTTCATGCATTCATTATTCGTTTTCATTCATTCATTCTCCGTTTCCATTCATTCATTCTCCGTTTTCATTCATTCATTCTCCGTTTTCATTCATTCATTCTCCGTTTTCATTCATTCATTCTTCGTTTTCATTCATTCTCCGTTTTCATTTTTTCATTCTTCGTTTTCATTCATTCTCCGTTTTCATTTATTCATTCTTCGTTTGCATTCATTCATTCTCCGTTTTCATTCATTCATTCTCCGTTTTCATTCATTCATTCTCCGTTTTCATTCATTCATTATCCGTTTTCATTTATTCATTCTTCGTTTTCATTCATTCTCCGTTTTCATTCATTCATTCTCCGTTTTCATTCATTCATTCTCCGTTTTCTTTCATTCATTCTCCGTTTCATTCATTCATTCTCCGTTTTCATTCATTCATTCTCCGTTTTCATTCATTCATTCTCCGTTTTCAATCATTCATTCTTCGTTTTCATTCATTACCCGTTTTCATTCATTAATTCTCCGTTTTCATTCATTCTTTCTCCGTTTTCATTCATTCTCCGTTTTCATTCATTCATTCTCCGTTTTTATTCATTCATTCTCATTCTCCGTTTTTCATTCATTCATTCTCCGTTTTCATTCATTCATTCTCCGTTTTCATTTATTCATTCAGCGCTTTTTCTGATTAGCTACTTTTGCGCTCTTTCTCTCTCACTCCTACTTCCAATTCATTCCTCTGATGATCCTCGCGATTCCTTCCTATTCTCTTTCTCTCTCACTCCTACTTCCAATTCATTCCTCTGATGATCCTCGCGATTCCTTCCTATTTTCTTTCTCTCTCACTCCTACTTCCAATTCATTCCTCTGATGATCCTCGCGATTCCTTCCTATTCTCTTTCTCTCTCACTCCTACTTCCAATTCATTCCTCTGATGATCCTCGCGATTCCTTCCTATTCTCTTTCTCTCTCACTCCTACTTACAATTCATTCCTCTGATGATCCTCGCGATTCCTTCCTATTTTCTTTCTCTCTCACTCCTACTTCCAATTCATTCCTCTGATGATCCTCGCGATTCCTTCCTATTCTCTTTCTCTCTCACTCCTACTTCCAATTCATTCCTCTGATGATCCTCGCGATTCCTTCCTATTCACAACTTTTAAAATTGATCATAAAGGCCATGAACAAGAGTTGTATTACCTGCCTGTCAAAAGTTGACAGAAATGCAATATAAGGCTGCTATGCTATCCAACTTCTTCTCCCTGCTTTCAGCAAAATAATTGCTTGCTTGAAAAACAGAATTATGTAACCTAGTAAAATTTATCACTTTGTTTTGAGCAACCAAAAGAAATTGCCTAGGAAAAAATTGACCAAGAGCCGGGGAAAAGTTTTCTCTTTTTATAAAAACCATATTTTTAAAAATTTGATCTACTCGCGTTAGGAGTCTAACTTGGTATCTATTCCAAAAGTTTTATTTGAAACCCGTACCGTTATGCAAAGTTATTGACTATAATGATCTATTAAGTTTGACGGCTCTTATATACTCAGGGGCGTACTAGACGCCAGACAGTGCAGAGTGGAATTTTCTTTGTTGATACGGTTTCTTTAGCCTAAGCCGTACGATCTCGTTAGCGTAAACTTTCACTAAGCCTAAGCGTAAAAATAATTTTTTAATGTGAAAATAACTTTTTGATGTAAAAATAATTTTTTTGTAAAAAAAAATTTTAAAAACCGGAGTCTCTGATGCTCAAATTGATCACAGATGAAGAAAATTTTCGAAACCGGTGCGTTTAAAGCCAATTTTTCGTCTAGTATTCAATATTTGCGTCTTGGGTATGCCCGTGAGTATATAAGAGCCAGTTTGACCTATTAAGTTTCCGTGAACTACGGTGGGATCACTCTGGGTATTATATGAAGTTTATTCACTGGTTATGTTTTTGGCTTTTTACACCCTGATAACAAAATGTTTTTCTACAGAATTACATATTGCATGAATGCTTTTTTCAAATTCATTTTGTTGAAGTCTGAAAATTTATTAGCGTCGAGTATATGTATGTATTTTTCAGCTGAATAATTGTGGTGAGGCGTCCTCATTTGTCTGTCTCCGTCGTGAAAAGAAGGTTTTATACTCATGGTTTTATGTATTGTGGAGAGGGAAGTCGAAACTATTGAAAAAACTGCGAGAGAAAGTAGAGTAGACAAGCAAGAGAGATTTTTTTATTATATTTTGTTTGTTTAAATTATAGTTTAAGATTGTTAATATGTTGATTTGGATGCGGGTTGAACGAGTTTTATCCTGCAAAATTTCGGGTTCACGCGTCAATTAGGAAAAAAATAAGAAAAATTACAGGCATTGCGGAACAGAAAAGAATTTATTTCGTAGTTTGAAAAAGTTCTCAGTATATAAATAAGTTTGTTTTTTTTGCTTTCAGAGAGGCAAAAATGGCTATCGATAAACTTATCATGAAAATTTAATTGATTTTGCGTCATCAAACTTTTGAAACCTTAGTAATGAACGTTCGTGGACATTTCCAGCCATTTCCTAGAAAAAACTTGGAAAATCCGTTACTCGCATCGAAAGCAGTGAAAATTGTTTTACCAAGACGTTTATTATAACACAATCGATACTTTTTACACTGAAAATAGTTCACACAAATTCGCGATAACACACTTTTTTTTAATTCATGAAAAAGAATTTTTGAAATTCTTTCGAAGAACTAACTTCTCACAAGGCTTGTTCAAAGGTTTTTCAAGAAGGCAGTAGTTGAGAGCTCAAAATAGATCAGCATTGGAAAGGAGAAAAGAAGAAGAAGAAGAGTGTGAAGAGGCGAGAAGAGAAAGAAAGAAAACAAAGGCAGAAATGAAAAAAAAAGAATGAAATGAAGATAAAGAGAGAATGAAAAAGAGAACGCAGGACTGAAGAAGGACGTAGCTGGCCAAAAGAAACGGAGAAGCTTTGGAAAGCATGAAGAAAAAACTAGGAACAAATGCGAATATTGGCGGCCAATAAGTTTTCTGGTTAGTAAAAGACAGAGTTCTCGTTAATAAAACGCGAGTTACTATGAAATGTTTAATGAAATTGGTTGACTATTAAAGACGAGAAAAAGAAAAAGGTGAAAGAGACATACAATAAGAAAGAGAGGGAAGAGAAAGTAAAAAGAGAGATACAGAGACGGAAAAATATTCTGCGCAGAAAGAGATCTTCGGCTCGAAATAGTTGACTTTCGTGCCTTCGGATGAAATTTGACGTGCTCAATCCTGTGCTATCTTTTCCTTCTACTTGTACTCTTTCGTTCATTCCTATCAATTCACTTACATTACTCCTGATGTCTCCACTATAAGTCACTTCTACCATACAACCACTCTTTCATGTTATTTCTCGCTATCTCTCTCTCTCTATCTCTCTTTCTCACTCTCTCTCTCTTTCTCTCTCTCTCTTTCTCTCTCTCTCTTTCTCTCTCTCTTTCTCTCTCTCTTTCTCACTCTACCTCTTTCTCTTTCTCTCTCTCTCTCTCTCTCTCTCTCTCTCTCTCGTCTCTCTCTCTCTCTCTCTCTCTCTCTCTCTCTCTCTCTCTCTCTCTCCTCGAACTCTCCTCGAACTCTTCGTTTACTCTTTTTTCCTCTATGCTCTTTTTTATCTCAACTCTCCCTGCTCAAGCTTTCCATTGCTTTTCTCCTCGTTCTCATTTACATCTTAAAGTTGTTTTCTTCATTCATTTCTATCTTATGTTTTATTTCTCAAAGACATTTATCTATGTACCTCTTTCAAGCTCCAAAATTAAGTTTTACTGTATTTTCCTCTGCAGATCCACTTGTTTTGAAAACTCACTTGCGACC